>OY728121.1:1990405968-1991655968 GCA_963277665.1 Viscum album | reverse complement strand
CACCCGTAAAAAAACACCCGCTATCAACACCTTGTCCTATGGAACTAAAATATATGATGTTTCTATTAGAATCTGATCCCAAAAAATCAAATTCCATTTGAATATGTGTTACCAAAACAAAGAATCGAAAATACGGAGAGAAATTGGTGAAAATGGATGATTCTTACATTATTAGAATAACCTAATGTGTAGATCAAATTTATTCATGGGAAATACCTATGGTAACTGAATTCCGCTAGAGTCATCTAAATTAGTCACATGCATGTCTTATCGGTGGGATAAACAGCCATTTATTTGACAACAGAGAGGGACCCCACAATTTCCCCATCATTGGATGGGGATATCTCAACATCTACATGATGTTCATCATGAAAATTCCCCTCCTCCTGGCTCACTAGTCTCAACACATGTGAGATAAGAGTCCAAAAAACACACATGGTCTTGCTAAAATTCAAATAACATGGATTCATTGAATATAACTGGTAAAAAGAAGGGACCTATTTAATATAAGTTTCCTAGTTGGCCTTTAACCCCTAGGGCTCATAAAAATATCATGGAATGGGGAACGAGAATCCATCCCACTAGATGACATATCCACCAATGAGGAAAACCACAATAACATCTTCATTCAGGTGGTCAGTGAATAAACCATGCTCTGATAGAGGATTAGATCCACAGAAACTATAATATAATGAATCATCTCATCATGGGGTATGTGGAATCCATCCCCGGTGTGACCCATAATTGTGTGGAATGTACCCTCAATATTGAGTTCCTACCACATCTTGTGAAAATTGTTCTTATATCATTAGATCCCCTAGGTCTCTTAATAATTTGGTATAACAACGTTATAGGGAATTCTAGGATGACACATCAAATTCTCTATGCCAAGAAAAAACACCATTTTAACCTTCTTATATAGTTCACCTTCTTACCACAGTCTCTTTCCCATGATATCTGAGCCTGATGTTACTCACCACAATCAGTCCTCAAAATGTTATGTGATAAGAACTACCAACATTACACCTACTTATCGATCTAAAAAGCTAATCCCGCCTCTTTATATATATCCTATATTCTCTCAAACTTGGCCCCATGCTAGAGGGGACTCTCATTTTTCATATTGGTCTGTTTGGTGCCTTTGAATCTATTCATGATATGCACTTCCTTAAAATTTAAAAATTTCTTGTATGAGTCTATAGGCGGCAGTTGGCAGTGTAAAATCATTATTCTCATTCCCATCCACATGCATGAACATGTGATGAAATTTATAAAGAACCAATGTATGAAACTTGTGATGTAAATCTATGGAAACCTTTGGGGTTAAAAATTGTAGTCATATAAACATACTTGGAAATGTAGGAATGTATTATGGCTCATTGATCTTCTCGTACTCAACCCTCCCACTGGGTCCACAGCATAAAAGTCCCAAAAGAATTATCAATACACAATAGTTCCCATTCCATCATAGGTCATTGTCCCCGTTTAAATGGAATGGGTGAAACTTGAAGAACTCTTTATACCCAATACATTTTATCAAATCCACATGGACCAATTTTAATGGGGGAAAACCAATAATGTTAAAAATAATTGGCCATAAATTCATGATGGGAGGAGGGATATGGTTTTTGTATTCATACCCAACCATGTCTATGACAACCAATCAATTCAATAAGTGGTGGGGTCAGTAAAAAATATGTATTTTATATTCAAGGATGTTATGGGAGAGCTCTAATTATATCTTCATAATAAAGGGGAAACCAAATTGAATTTATTCCCAATCACTAGCATGTCCACCATGATGGAGGTGCTCCACTATACCCAAATGTGTTTATCCCTTATAGGGAGACTCAGGTCAAAAAATACTGTGGTGAAAATCCATATAGATCTCACCATATAATATTATGGATTTCATTTGTACCCTCATATATTCAATTGATTATCCTCCACGATATATTAATAATAGCTCTAAATTACCTACATAAATTCCCAAGGCCACATACATTTCTTCCAAAGAGATCTATCTACATGATTCATCATGGAGATACCACACTACATAAATCATGAGATCTCGATAATACCTGGATTGTGGTTTCTATTACCATCATATAATTTATTAATACACTCACAATAGATGAAAAATGATCCCCCCACATATTCTCTGAGTAGAAGAAGTCATCATACATACCTCATTGAATTTGGATCCAAGTAATTTGGTGGAGATACCATAGGCCAATTATAACCTACACATGATGCATATATAATGTTTTGGTCCCTAGATACAACATGATCAAAATCTATGGTTTTATGTCTAGGTGGAGGTAGAGATTAAAATATGAGTCACATGTAAACTTTTAAATTCCATACTTGTTTTAGATCATCCTCATATTCATTTTATGACACTCATGTCTAATAAGCCTATTCACATTATTCTATAATGTTTTATACCTTTCCTAGGTCCAACATATCTCTCCATAAATTATAGGGATCCCCAAAACCAAGCCTGAAATTCATCTCATATATAAGGATAGATGTATCAAACTCAAGATTCACCCCATAATTTTTATTGAGGTTGATCCATAGAGTTTTCATCATGGATGATGTGTGGTATTTCTAGATTTGGCCCCTGAGATCCTGAAAATACTAGAACAATCTCAACATGAATCTGAACCAGCAAGATGCCTCTTCTTTACTTGTCTCATGGATGAATATATCGACCAATTTTCAAAATTTGTAATGTTCCGTCTTCTTTAAAAGTCGGCACACCCCTTAAGCCTCTGTTAATATTGTAATGAGTGATTCGTCATCCAAGGCACTCTAAATGATCGTCCCAGTCATTATGTTCCTTGAAATCTCATCCAATTGCATTGAATTATAACTATCTTCATAAATGACCATTTCATTTCTGAATTATGTTTTTATGCGGTTTCAATCATTAAGAAATGATAACGAATATCAATTTAAAATGATTTGGTTCATAGATCCATGTTTGTGATGATAGGGATCATCGAGTACGGTACATGGTGGTCTTTTTAGAAATATTGGATCATGAAGATGATGAGATTTTGGAGTAATGGGGATCCAATTCCAAGAGTTCTTGTGGTGTAGTTAAGAATTAGAAAAATATATTGAATTTATTCTATGTTCGTGAATGTCTCGTGGAACCTATAGCAGCCCCATTTTCTATTAATAGGAATACAATCGGACTGTGTATGATTATACTTCTCTAATAATATTATTGGACAAGGATCCACAACATGTCTTATCAATCATTTTTTTTAATATATATATATATTTCAATTTTTTAGATATTTTCCCTTACAATCAAACCCTAATTTTCACATCATCTCTAATTTAGTGGGGTGGAGAGGATTTTTTGACATATAAATATGTCTGTCATGGGATTGATTTATGATTTAAGGGATGGTTCTTGGTGATTCCTATCAAAAACTACTCAAATATAACTATTAGTGCATGTTACACTATTCTCAACACACTTGATAATGGACGATAATTATTGATTGTAAATTGATGATGTAGATTCATAGAGCACATCTCACTTACATGGAGGGTAGAAGGTAACCATCCTACAGTATCATTAGGACTCATGGAGCCTGGACACTCATGAAGCTCATATTACATCATGAATTCCTCAAATCCTCTTGAAATATAATTACTATTAATTACCACTTCAGTATGACATTACATTTGATGTTTGAAGTATGAAATTTTAAAAAATAGTCTTGTTTCAAGAACCTCATGATCTCCATGAGTGAATAACAATTTGGATCCTTCATGGTGTCCACTATTGGAAACAAAACCCTCCATTATGAACATTAGAGTCTCAACCTAATGTGGATGTGTATTATTTGAACACAAAATCCATACATGAAAAAAAATCAATTTATGTTACCTATGGATTCATGAGAAATCAATAATTTGTGAAGTCATCCCTTTGGGAAATCTGAATTCACTTCGAGGATGTTTCCCTCTGCTTATAGAATCCTACCCATTGTGGAACACTTTAACATGTAAATAATCGTAAGCTTTATGATCCCCCCTATGTGAATCCCCAAGATCATGAAGCACCTATGAATGGCCTCTCTATAGTGCCTCCCTTCAAGAAACTCCCTTCTGTGATGGTCACATTCATAGGGATCCCATACTAAATCAAGACCATTTTAGTTACACCATGAGTACCCACATGACCAGTGACACCAATTATTATATCCACAAAGTTAAAATAAATTTAAACCTAGACCTTCTAGAAGACCTATTTCTTCTGATTATATGTACACTAATTCATATCACTTCTATGAATAGCTAGCCCTACATCGAGCCTCTTGATTTCCACTCCTCCACAGTAGTTACAATGTCATATCCTTCCCTTGGGTGAATGAAATATTGTAATCTAATCCATAGTGGTTGTTATTTTTGGGGAACTATGAACCTACCATGGATGATGGTTATTATGATTTTTCATCCTCTCACCATCATATAGTACCCATATATGAGTGAGTATATCCACATCCAAGATGCATGACGTAAAACTTATAAGATCCAAGTCCTTTTCCTATGATGTTAAAATGTATGAGAACAACCTCATAATGTTATTTCATATTGTAGATACACCATTCTTTATGACCATAAAATTACCCATGTATGATTGAGATGGGATGACCAAAAACCAATTACCCTTTTAATAAAACATCAGATTCCATGTGTATGAACAATAAGGGAGGACATCTCCTCCCCTCCCATTGGATGATCATATTCCATAGATAGATTCCACATGTAATCCTGACAAAATAATTCTCGATCAATTTATTTGAATCCACCCTATGGTAGCTTCCACTTGCATTCCCTACACCATCCTTGTTGATTCCCCTTTTATGAAACTAATTTCCATACCAAATGGCATTAAACTGTAGTGATTGATCCTATCAAATGACCTTATACAACAGTATTGATCTATAAGGATTTTGATCCATGTTTCCAAAATTGGATGTGTTTGAACAGTATATGATGTTTTGCCCTAATAATTTTAAACCCATGTGTGAAATCTTCCCTCCATGGGATATACCCCTCAGATCATCTTCCAAAGGGAATTCTAATCCATTATTTGACACAGGTGTGACATCTTCACTCTGTGGGACACGCCTCTGGGATCCTCCTACAGTTGGGGATTATTGACTACCCATTCCATATCATCCACCATGGGTTGTTCTGATCCAATGGTGATCCTAGATGTTACATTATACCTCAATTAGACACACCTCTCTTATCAGCCTTCGCAAGGAATTTTGATTCCCCACTAAAGACAAGTGTGACCTCTTCCATACATGGGACACATGACCTAGATCAAACTCAATGGGGTGTTCTAATCAATCCAATTAAAATAAACCACTAAAAAGTGTTCTAATCCATCGGTAAATCTAGGTTTAACATCTTTCCACCTATGGAATCTCCCCTCAGATACTCTTTTATGGGGTATTCTGAACCATCCATCATTGATTACCTTATAATGATTGGTTTGATCCATCGATAAAATATGGGTGGAATATTCCCTTCTCGAGGAAGACGTCATGGATCCACCTCTTGGGGAATTCAGATCTATCCATTTTAGTACATCATCCACTAGGATTTCTAATCCATTGGTAATCCCAGGCATGACAATTTGAGTCTTAGGGTTACACATGATGTATAAACCGCCACACGACATTCTCATCCATACAATTAATTTCAACATCCTTATAGAGTTATGATCCTTTGATAAACAAAGATGTGACATCTTCCCTTCTAGGGACACCCTTCATGATCATCGACAATAGGCAATTATGATCCATCCATTAAACTTCCACCACAATGGCCTACTCTAATCCATCGATAAAACTAGTTGTGACATATTACCTCCTAGTGAAGTAACTCCCAAATCCGCCTCCACATTGTGTTATGATCTGTCCATACATGATTCACCTCCATATGGAATTATATTCCATCAATAATGAAAGGTGTGACATCTTCCCTCTTAAGGGAACACCTCTAATATCTTTTCCCATAAGGAATTTTTATCCATCCATTCTAGATCAACCACTATAAGGCATTCTAATCGAATGGGAATCCCAAGAGTGAATTATCCCTTCTAGGGAGACAATTCCTCGACCCACCTTAGTTGGGAGTTATAATTAACTATCGAATACTCAAAGGAAAATATCCTTATTCCTTTCTCAAAAATATATTAATCTAATTCCCCAATTCACCAGGATAGGACATTCTGATCCCTCTTTATTGGAGGTAGAACATTAGACCAGATCTATAATACAGAACTCATGAATAATTTATAGGATTATTGAGGTCAAATAAATTGTATGACATAAAACCATATATTAAATAACATCAAAATAGAAATAGTACTCCTAAGGTTTTATGCCTATTATTATCTATATCAGATTCACTCCAAAAATGATGATTTCATGTTTAATAATGTTATTAATGTCTATACATAACCCAGATATACCTAGGTTGACTACTCCCCTTACCCAATATTTCAACACAATCAAGACAAGAATAGTGTAATTAATAGGATTCCTTGTTGACATGACACTAAAAATGTGTTCCATGAACACTACTAAACTATAAAATAGAGAAAAACACAAGTCAATGATCTCGAAGAAGGAATTTGTTGATGGGGAATGTAATTTCTCGTCATCCTGTTTCGATCGAGCAGTTGCCCTTGAAGAATGTGATGAATGATTCCCCCATATGGATAATGGTAATTTGAGAAAATTGAATCCACGCACATGAATCAATGGAAGAATAGAATAAATTTTTCAGAAATCATATTGATAAAAATATACCAAATTTTTTAAAATGTATTAATTTGTTTCAAAAAATTTATTTTATGAAAAAATGTTTTTTATTCATTTTTTGTAAACAATAATAAAATTAAATTTTGACATGTATACAAAATGGGGTTGGTAATTAAATTTCTAACCCATCGATTAAAAATTATATTATGGTGATTATTTAGGAATTTTCATAAAATTATTATGTGTTGACAAAGAGTGACATGTACAATTTCTAATTGAAAACATCCTTTTATTAAAGAATTTATTAGGATATATTTTTATTTTAAAATGGTGTTTAAATGAGATTTTTTTATATAATATATAAATTCTTCTAATATAGTAATGGAATAATTTTCATATGAAATTCTTAAATAATATATTTTTCTTCATTTGACTATTTTTTCTTTGGAAAACTAATATTTCATCATGTCTATAGAAATAATTTTAAATTGAAATTTTACACTACTGAGAATAAATTTTTTATAAATGTATATAATATATAGAATCAGTGTATAAAATATTATCTAATAATATAAAAGTAAATTTTCACTATAATGAATAGTATAATAAACAAATACTATTTACTATAGTTGGTGTAAAAGTGGCTTTATAACATGGTTAAAATTTAATACAACATGACCATAATGACCCAAAACATATCCAACACCCATTTTCAGAAATTATTTATTGGTTATAATGATAAATAATTTATATGGGAAAATTACGAATCCTTGTTGAATGAGAATAATGTGGGTATACCTTTTAATTTTATAAATTACTTGTGTGCCACCCACCTCACTTATAAAGGTTCACCCCTTCTCCTCTCCTAATCACACATACAAAAATATTTCTTATGCACCATAAAAATATAAATAGATTCCATGAAACCCTAATTCATCCTAGACCCCTAATTATGGTCCCAAATAAATCTTGGATGGTATTATTGCAATTTTATGGGGGTTACACGAAGAGGACATAATTTTTTCAAACAAGATTTTTTATTTTTTACTTCCTTCAACAACAAAAATTATTTTAAAAAATGATGATATAATAAAATTTAAAAATTATATATAATAAATATATAATGTTAATTTATTCACCTAAAACTATAGAGGCTTCCATATAACTGGATATGAAGTCTTTATACTTGTGTTTGGTGGACAACTGCCTCATGAACCCATGATATTAGTTTTCCATCACTGCATATCATGAAAGGATATAATGCTATCAAATTTTTTTATATGATATTTAAAATATTATTATACATATCAAATTACTATATGACATATACATACATTCATTCCATTATATTAGAATACAATAACACCCCCCGTGTATAAGGAGGACAACCGCCTTTTTAAGTGATGTTAATTGTTCACAATTTACATTGAATGAAAAAATAATTGGTTTATTGGAAACATGTGATCGATATGAAATTATTTTCTTAATGGTAATTTATTATTTACTTTTATATCATTCAATCCACTCCTAAAATGGAAACAATGTTACATTGAATGTATGACATACCATTTCTATGAATGGTGTATTTTATTTTTGTTCTATCAATTTTATAGATTAATATAAAAAATAATTAATGAATATATATAATATTTAATTAATTGAAAATATTTTTTATATTAGATTACCATATCACATTATGATGGAAAAAAATTAATAAATCAATATATAAATGTATAACAATGTCGTTAGTTCCTCATATATGAATTTTGCATGGAATTGTTAATATGTGATTCAAAGTTAAATCATATATTGAATTATATATATATATATATATATCTACAACATATGATTAATAATCATAAATTTTACATATATGAGGTTTTAACCTGTATGATTAAAATCATGACCTCTATTGAGGAATTTTTGGTTCAATTTGACTTCTTTTAAAATATGTAGTTTTATGCACCCATATTAATTTGTGGGCGTATATATACATCACCTTTAATATATAATATTATAAATTTATTTATTATAATCATATTCCTTATTTAATTCCATGTTATAATTTCATGGGGCTTACTATTCAATGATACCAACGTGGAAAGGGTTTTATGTTACAATCTCATTGTGTATTAGAATTTATCATTAATATTATTACGATGATGGAATATTATAATAAATATCTCAAAATACTCATTTATTTTATCCACATCTACTTATTTTTAGAAACAAAATGTTTCCCTTCATTTTGCACTATTTATGTATTCATGTGTTCAAAATGATGTTTTTTGAAAATAATCATCTTCTTTTTAAAAGCCTATATCATCAAAAACCATGTTTTCCAGAAAAGTTTTCAGAAAAATTATTTTACTTTATATGATTGTTTGATTAAATTTATTTGTAGCCTTGTTTTAAGTTTTCAAATAAAATTTTCATAAAGGAATATTCATTCCCTTTTCTGAAAAAAACATCCTTTTATATTTTACCAAAAATGTTAATCTAAGCATTGTTTTAGCATGTATTATATGAATGGAAATTTACTGATTTCATGACCATTATTTTCATTAAATAATTATTTATAAACTTTCAAGGATATTTTCAAATAAATGGATTTCCAAAAGATTTTATAAATATTTTTAATAAAAATAACTATTTTCAAGTAATAGATATTTTCATCAGGAAAGAAAATATATTACTTTTCATTGAAAAAACTTTTCCATCTATAATTATATCTGTTCATATTATATATTCATTATCAGGGATATGATCTAAGGATTCCATTACTGTTGTATCTCATTATTTATGTTTTGGATGATAAGATATTTACGAAACTAGTTTCTCTTCTACAAATTTTATCATGATAATATTATATTGAAACCGTCTTCATTTTCACTCAGTTATTCTTTTTTGAAACTAAGAAATATTTATGAACACTATTTATATTACATGGGAATGTTTTGATGAAATGTTTAGGAAGCATATTTCAATTATTGGGATCTAACACGATTTGTGTGGTTAGAAGTCCTAGTGCCCATATGTTTGATATTCATTATGTGGTCTATGTGACCTATATCGCCATCAATTATAATCGTAACTATTGATATATCATGTGATAAATAATTCTGGAATGGGGAGTGAACCTTGTTCAGCATGGTAATCGATAATCTATAATAGTCATGGGAGTGGCCATTTAGTATTAATTTGGTTCATAGAGTGAATCAAATCCACGATGATAATCATTAACATGAGCTATGAAAAATTTTGGAAATGATTTTATATGCACATGTGTATGTCAAAAATCTATGTCTCATTCCAATGTTATGCTATCATGACCATGTTCATTGATTTCATTATGATTAGTCTCTTATTAGTTAACAAATTTTTCCCATGACATATGGTTATTATATGTGATAAAGAGGATATGGTTTTAAAAGGTTATTCTCATTTTCCCATACCCATATTATAAATATATTTCAATATTGAAAATATTTAACATCACTAAAAATTTGAAATAACCCATTTATATGATTCCTTCACCATATTGTGATGAATGGAATTATGTTTTTTTAAAGGATAGTGCATTTTCCAAAAAGGAAGACAACACAAATAATTTAAAAGAATGGATTTATAGGATTCTAAATGATGAGATCATGTTATAATTGTTATTATGAAAAGGGATAAGATCAGAATAGACGTCATAAAGCTAGGTAATGTCTTGTTTTAGACCCATGTTGGCGAGGACATCTAAAACTATGATTACATCCCAAAAATTTATAGTGATGATGTAATTAATGACGAGAAGTGAGCAGATTCAATTCATCTAACATGTACTAATCAGCCTTGCTAGGTGAGGCCAGCTACTCCAAAATGCTTTCACAATTGTGGTCAAGTCACATTCCATCCAGAGGTTATTTGTAACATCCTGGTTATAGGTTCTTCCCAAAGGTTCCCCATACCCAGTTGGTCACATGGCCTCAATCACATTTTCTTGAATTCTAGAGCCTACCGACTACCAGTAAGGGCCTTAGGTGTGATAGTGGGGAAAAAACACCCCTATTTGAAAAGTAACACATCAGAATAACAATAAAATTTAATAGCATAAGCAGTAATATAATATAATAAGTAAACATTGGATGACTGAAAGTAACTAAATAACTAAAGCACATATAAATATTATTCATGTCACATATGTCAACTAAAGGATACAAATGAGTAACAATTATGGAAATACAGTTCTAAAAAAATGTAAAAATGAAAAAAAGTAAACTCCAGCAACATCGAAAGCCTCAACATGGTCCCATGTTCTTCCAGTTCCATAGACATAATGAACTTGAAGAAAATGGATACTTTCCCATATAAAAACCAACAACAATATAATCTGTTTGGGCACAAATACATGACCCAAATAGGGTGTGAGAAAAATACTAGTTGGAAATCACACAATGATCTATGTGAATCTGTCAGTGAATATATATAACAGGACAAATAAAAATGAAGTAATAAAATAGAAAGTACACAAAAGTAAACAGTCGTATTGTTGAAAACTACATTCATTCACATTTATTAATTATTCAACCAATTATTCACAGTCATCCCTCATAGAATTTCCTCATATTTTAACCCCTCTTGTTTAATAAAGATAGAGACTCTGTGATGAATCACTCATCATTAATTCCCCCTTTGGCCTTTTAATGATAAACACATACTCTCTGAAGAAGCACTCAACGTTCATTCCCCATGTGGTCTCATAATGGTATACTATACACACTATGTGGGAGCACTCACCGTCCTTCCCCCTATTGTATCTCTAGGTAAAATGTATAGTAGACACTCTAGGGAAGCCCTCAACATCAATTCCCACTATGGTCTAACTACACTAGGTTCTCACAACCCACTGTAATACAATAACGCACAAATAATATCCATCATCCAATTTAATCTCATATAATACAAGGATAAGTATCTAAAATCCATATCAAAATCATTTCATATAATATAAACTCCATCTTAACAACACTAGGAATGGAATGAAAATATCCAAACAGGTAGTTCTAGACCGAACGACCAATATCAAAAAAAAAACATTGGAAAACACATCTATAAAGAAGGTAATAATCCTAAACCATAATCATAAACATTTCTCAGGAAAACAAAATATATAAGTCTTCACAAAGGGTTAAATATCCAAAACCAAAAATACCCAAAACATGGATATTCATCACTTTTTTCACATATAATCAAAAGACCACACAAAAAGGCACAATCCACATACCTCGACATTGTACGATTGGTATAGTTGAACCTCATCCATTGAATCGACATAGAACATCATAGTTCTACAAAAATGTCAAAAAACATCCAACCTTGAAAAACATACGAAATTAGTTAATTCCATAGGAGAGGCTCTATTAGAATAAATGAATCATTTGGGGGATTATAACACAACCGACAGAGTTTGATTCTAAGAACAAATGATGGATTAGAGGCTTGAAGAATAATTTTCTCTCCTGGTCACACCTGGACGAGACAAGGTTATGAGACGAAAATTATAGGAATTAGACATGACCCTGGTCCAATTTAAAAAATAAAAAATAAATGTACAAGGTTTGATCATTTAATGTACATGTCATGTACATTCCTTAACCGGACCCCACATTTAGTGTTCTCTAGGTCACCTCACTTGACCTTATACTCGGTCGTAATATGTACAGTACACTGCTACCTACGACAATCAGTTAAATGGAATGTACTCTTTAAATTTCTAATAAACTCTCCATTTCATAAAAACACCACAAAACTACATACTTAAGTGAAAAGAATGTCTGGTTTCATAAAAATTTCCCCCTTAATGAAATTTTTCCCGGAATATCCCTAACAAGGAGGCGATGAAGAATCCACAAATAGCTCTGACCACTACGATTGCACATCGGATTCCCTATCCCAAGTCTCATCTTGTATACGCATGTACTGCCACAACACTCGTACCTAAGGAACAGACTTTCCATGAAGAACCTTCATACAACAATCAAAAATCTAGACAGGATGCCTCTTGAATGATTCATCCATTACCATCTCACCCTCCGCAGGTTGAAAAACATTATACGGGTCTGAGAAGTATCATCAAAGCTGAGAAACATGGAATAATCTAGGAATATCCTGATACCTATATGGAAACTAGAATCGATAGGAAACCAGCCCAAAACTGGCGAACAACCCAAATAGCCTCAATTGTCTCTGTGAAATCCTTCCGTGTATCCTAATTCTTCTATGTCCCAACATATGTGTGACACGTATTTAAACCTGATATTCGATCTCGAACTCCAGAGGTCATCTTTATCTAACTTCATAAGACTTCATTCGTTACTTTGCTATATCAATCATATATTCTATCAACTCCACCTGCTCTATGGACACTTGAATAAGATGAGGTCTCATCATAGCTATATCTCCTACTTTCTGCCAACATAGGGGTGATCAGAATGTCCATCCATACAAATCCACATATGGTTAGATTTAAATTGTAACCTGAAAAATATTATTGTAGGAAAACTCCAGCAGAGTTATGGGATTCTCCCAAGAAACTCCAAAATATATGATGCATGCTCAAATAATTTATTCTTGCACCCGAGTCATGCACTCTAACTATCCATCTATTTGGGGATGGTAAGCTGTACTCAGAAGCACCTATGTACCCAAAGACCTCTGTATTCATTTCCAGAAATGCGAAGTAAAGCGGACATCCCTGTCTGAAATGATAGAGTACGAACACTATGTTACTGTACAATCAATCAGATGTAAAAACATCCATGATCATCAACACTGATGGTCTCTATGATTGGTAAAAAATGTGAAACCTTCAGAATTCATTCAATGAAAATGCATGTTACATCATTCCCATGTGGAGACCTCAGTAAACCTGTCACGTAGTCTATCATAAAATCATTGCACTTCCACTCAAGAATGGATAACTGCAGAAAAATCCATACAGGTTGCTGATGCTCCACCTTCACCTACTAACATATGGAACACCTCTTCATAAAATTAGCAATATCACTCTTTACACCGGTCCACTAATACAATTGGTGTAGATCGTGATACATCTTGGAGGCACCGGGATAAACTTCCTAAACTGAGGAATGAATATCCCGCATCATCTCCTCATGTATGTCTGCTGACACCAATATGTACAAATGAAATCACAAGATCTCAATCTTTCCTATGGTCTATCTAGGAAGAATTTCCTCCCCTAACACACTCTATCGTCGAAGTAGGCCTTCATAATCTGATAGTTTCACCATTCTCACCCGATCAAGTAGAGTAAAGGTAACAATTACATAATAAA
The DNA here is from genome assembly GCA_963277665.1 of Viscum album. Lineage (NCBI taxonomy): Eukaryota > Viridiplantae > Streptophyta > Magnoliopsida > Santalales > Viscaceae > Viscum > Viscum album. The sequence continues at coordinate 1,991,641,817 of OY728121.1, read as the reverse complement.
AAAATATTTTCCCCTATCTATCGTGCACCTCCAAAGGCATCTTTGGGAACAAAGCAATAAGATACAACACACTTATGGCCTCCTAAAATGTGTGTATCTGAGTCCTCCAGCACAACACATCTTCCATTGTGTACCCTTTTCCAGGCATGTATGCAAGATCAATGTCATTTGATTGAAGGTATTCAACCCACATTCTATGTCTCAAATTCAGGTCAAGTTAGGAAAACATATAATTGATACTTCTGTGGTCAGTGTACACCAAAAAATGATATCTAAAAAGGTAATGTATCCAACAGCGCAAGGAATGAAAAATTTCAGAAAACTCATGATCATGCATAAGGTAATTCCCTTCATGTGTCCTCAATATCCAAGACCCATACACTACGATTCATTCCCCCTACATAATAACTTATCCCATCCCGAAATCTCATTCATCATAGTAAAAAAATACTCAAACCCAATAATAAAAAAACATGTATTGGTTTTGATTTCAACATCACCTTCATCTCATGAAAGGCTGAATCGTAGGAATCTTCCAATAGGTACATCACACCCTTCTTAGTCAGTCCCATTAGTGGCATAGAAAATCCTGAAAAGTCCTGTATAAAATGTCTATAGTAACCAGCCATCCCTAGAAAACTCCATACCTCAAATATGTTCTTCGGTTTTTCCTAGGAAACAACTTCTCTAACATTCTATTGGTCTATTGATACTATGATGTTTAAGATAACATGAACCAAGAATTGAATATGGTCCATCCAAAAGTGGAATTTTTAGAGCTTAGAATATAACTGATTCTCTATGTGTGACCTCAAAATGATCTCAAGATGGATGGCATGGTCATGTTGAGTGTGAGAGTAAACCATGATATCATCCAAAAAAATAAGCAAAATGTGTCCAAGTAAAGATGGAACACTCGGTTTATCAATGCCATTAAAACTAGAGACATCTTCTTGAGACCGAATGGCATATCCACATACTCGTATAGACAATACCTAGTCCAAATAGATTTAAGAGGTATATATTATTTTCTAATGCACAACTAATGATAACTGGATCTTAATTAAATATTCGTGAACCCCTAAGCTCCTCGAAGTTGGTCAAATAAATCATCAATACTTAGTATGGGATATTGGTTCTTGACTATCAACTAGTTCATCTTCTGATAATTCACACAAATTCTAATGGTACCGTCTTCCTTCTTCTTAAACATGACATGTGAACCCCAAGGAGAAGTATAGGGTTGGACGAAACCCTTTTCATGTAACTCCAGAAAAATTATTCTTGAGCTCCTATAACTCTGGTTTATCAATCCTGTAAGAAAGAATGGACACGAGTTCCACCCATAGCATATTCTCAATAGAAAATTCTACCGCTCGCTCGGATGGAAATCATGAAACGTTGTCTGGAAGGACATCCCTAAAAAAATATAACACTGGATGAAAGTCTACTCAGGAATTCCCCTAATAATATAGATACAAACTACTAATATGGGCTATAATTCATTCCATCCCATGATTTTTGGGTCCATCTCTACTCTCCTAGACATCCCAATCACTCTTTTATAGATACAATGTTCTATATGGCGATTTGAAACTCACCCTACGATGATTTAAAACACCAACAACATGGAAGGGAACTACCATGTCCATTCCAAGAATGATGTCATAACCTGTCATCTCTAAGACAAAATGGCACCATAAGACGTGACACCCACCAAACTCAAGAGTGCACTCCTTGCACTGACATACACTAGTCATTCTAGTCCCCAACGGTGTGTCCGACATAATGATATCATCATTTTTAATGATACAGAGCCAAAGGAAATCCATAATAGGCACTGATATAATGTTATGGGAATCCCATGTATCGATAATAGATGATTAAAAAATATAGGCAACCAAAATCATACCTCTAACCGTAGATGGTCTATGATCTTTATCTTACTGGCTCAGCTTCAGCGTAAAATCCTGACCTGCATCACAGCCTTGTGAAGCTGTCTAGGATCACTGAGCTTATCCACCCTACGGATGTAAAAAACCATTTGACTCAACACTGGAGACAAAACCTACACCTAGTCCTGAATGGTCGGACAAACACATATTCCCTGACTAATGAGAAACGTGTTGTCCATCTCTTAATAATGGAGTCGTGGTAGAGCCCCTATAACCAGGTTTTGGTGAGAAATACTAAATGTAACGCCCCGACCCTAGTTGCCTAGAGTCGGTGCCTTATTACATAACATTGGCATGATCACAAGAAAGATCAAATCTCGAAAGACCGATTGGTTTAGTAGCCTTGGAAACACTAGATATATTCATAAGTTTTACATTACATCATAAAATGAAAAACTACTACAACAACATAATGTCTCCATAATCCAAACTACTATCCCCTCATAATATCCCTGCAGGTCATTCATAATTTACTTCTTCACATCCTGGGGAAAAATAAAACATAGAAAAGGGGTGAGCTCAAATGCCCAGTAAGGATAACAATATAGCGGAAACTTTCATAAATAAGAATAAACATTTAAGGCAATGCATTACTAAAACAAAAGCCTTTTAAAATTGAACTTCAACATGGTATGGCAAAAGTAAAATGAAATAATGCCATTTACTTATTCACATGGATATTCTACTAATCGAATAATCACATGCAAAAATCAATAACCACTTTCATAATGTTGGAATGCATAATGCCAGACTATCATAACCACATAGCCAAGGCCTCGTGCCAAGGCTACAAATAAGATTTTGTCAAGGCCTTGTGCCAAGACACTAGTTTGTCTCATGAGACCTACCGATGCATCGAGGAGCTATAGCGGGCTCCACCCATCACTTATTAAGTCCAATGCATTCCCATATGAAAAGGTTTAAACATAACATAAACATTCGTATTAAAACTAGCATACGAAATGTCAATACTTTCACAATAAACTATGAATGGTATAAAAATAGCACATCCACAGTCAAACATATCACAAAACCTTCAATACAATATAGAAGTTTTGTATCATAATAAATCAACTTCAAATAATCTTAAAATCCATCAAAGGATGTTGACATAGATGAAATCAAAATTCTTTTTAAAGAAATATCTCCTTTTATTTTGAAATCATTTAAGATCCATATAAAATAAAACATTTTCATTGAAAATATTCTTATAAGCTTGTAAGGAAAGCTTTGAAGATTTTATAACGGCGTAAAATAACCGCACCCTCTGTATATGTTAAAAAAACATTCTTACCTCAATTCTGTCGAAAAGGTTAAAAAGGACCTTGTTTTGAAAACGACGGAAAGATTCCTTTATAAACCTCTTATAAAAAGTCAAACAAGGGTATAAATGACATTAACCCATATTCTTTTAAATAGTAAAAATGTTTTGAAATACATTTTTAGGAAACATGGATGTGGATGATAACGAGGTCCCAGTAGATAATTATGTATAAACAACCTTGGATAATGAAGAGGTTGTGAAGTAAACCCTTACCTTGTACTTTTCCTTGGTTTTGGTAGGTTAACCTCCTGTATAATGGTGAAATAATTGTTATTAAATTATACAAGAATCATATACATTAATATGATATCATATATGATCTTTTAATATTGATTTGATAATAATATCTTCGTATTATCGTTGTTTCGGGTGTTATCTTACTTGTTTTCTTTCATATGTTTTGTTACGTAAGACATGTTTGTAAAGGATAGGTTGTTTATTATTCATATCCAGAATGATATCAAGTCCTTAAACATCATTTTTAAATCATAAAATGATAATTACGCTTTAATGGTTACGATGGAGAATGAATCTCATCGCGTTCGTGGAGACGGTAGTCCGTACGTACGCACGAGCGACAATATCATTCTTTTGATATTAAAATAATATATAAATGGATGGTATATCATATATACAGAATCATTAACATGTTATATTTATTATTTACATGAGTTACACATCATTATTATACCCATCCAAATAATATTATATTGAATAACAATTACACCACGACGTGGAGACGGTAAGCCGTACGTACGCACGTATGGTGACATGTTATTCAAAGGGTGGATAGAATACTGAATATGATTGTACCATATTTATAATAACATCACAGTATATGTGAGATACTTGAGTTATTATTTCAGAATGGTAAGAACAAAGGAAGAAGAAGTGGAAGAAGAAATGAACTTAGAAAAGGGTGGTGAGATCATTACCTCTTCTTCAGGTTCTTCCTTTTGATTTGATCAAAAGGGCTCCTTAGGTTGGCTTTCTGATCAAACTAAGGCCTCTAGGTTGTATTGAGGGATGTTGGGAGAGTATTTGGGCAGAGTTTGGCCGAACCAAAAGGCTTTAGAGGTGTGAAGAAATGAGAAGGAGGAGTGCCCTTTTATAAGAGGGGTGAGGGGCACCTTTGGAAAAGCTAGAAATATTAATTTATAATAAATTCATATTCGGTTTCTAAAGGCTCCAAAGTTGACTATTCAAAGGATGAGGTGGGGATAGGTCGAAAACAACTCATCCAATAGAATTTAGACAGGTTTGGGTACTTATATTAACCTTATCTTTAAGTATTAACTCTAAGTTAATTAGTTTCACTTTTACAATGTCTCTTTGTATTTTTATATAATATGATTAATAAACTTACTATATACATCCAAGAGACCCCCAAGTGGTCCATTAATGAGGAACCTATCATAATATAAGTCTCTTGGCCGAACCTTAGATTTTTAGGAATTTAATATCAATTAATAATATAATATTTGTTTTAAGAACTCTTTTATGTCAATTTTGACACTATTCAATAGTTGATTTTTGTGAAACTCCTAACAGATTGATTACTTCGAACAAAGTCAATTAAATCAATCCTAATATATCATATTATCATAGAAAATTAGTTTAATTCACTAAAAGTTTCATATTATAATTATTTGGGTATTTATAAGATCAATTATTTTTATTTTTCACTATTTTAGTAATTACTGCATCATCATTGTGTCATAAATAAAATAAATTATATAATGTCTAAAAATTATAAATAAAATATCATTATGTAGGAAATCTTTTTATCTTTCTAATTAATATTTATAATCGAAAATCCAACATGTATAACCCTATGTAAAAATTGTTCTTCTAAAAGATGTAAGCTTATGCCATTTTTATTTTTATTTTAACTTTATTAATATAAAGTGTCCCTACCACATACAAGTGGCTCCAAGGGGTCCCCAAATTGACCCAAGGATGCCCATGGTCGGGTATGTGTCCACCAATAAGTTTAGGACACGTTTTAGGGTAATTTTGTATTATTATAATATTATTTTTTAACCCTTATTTACCGGATTTACCCTTTAACCATGGTAAATAAAATATTTACCACAGTAACTATTCAAAATGTCTAAAAATAAAAGTTACCTATTTACACAATTTGAACATCCTGATTCCAAATATGGAATCCATTTTCCTAAATTCAAAACACAGAAGTGGCAGAAATTAATTTAAAATTAATTCCCGCTGTTAAAACAAAAAGCGTGTTTTTAAGAGATAATAACTATCAAAAGATTGACACTTGTTTATGTTCGGTTTAATTGTAAAATTATGTCCAATGACCAAAATTATATTAAATGGTAAAAATATATTCTAAATATACTTTAAAACCACTCAAATTCATAATTTATCACTAGTAATTAATTTGATTAAAAAAGTTGTTTTTAATTAAAATTTAGTAATTTTCACTATTCATCAAAATATGAAAGTTATCCGAAATGTACCAAAATTTCACCCTAGGCTAAATTCGATATTCCGAATCCAAAAATGAAGTCCATTTTCAAATATAAAATATATATAATTTCAAAAAGTAGGTATTACTATTCATAACGGCTAGTTTGATTAGTTATGGTGTGTTAGAACTCGGTGTTGCGTACAACACACGCTATCACATTATTCGAAGGGAAACATACCGTAGAAGCTTGGGGTGTTACATTCTCCCCTCCTTCAAATAATTGCGTCCTCGCAATTTCTAGGGTATTACTGCATAAAAAGACTCGGGTGGTTCTTCATCATAAGTTCCTCGGGTTCCCACGTTGCCTCTTCCATCTTATGATTTCTCCACAAAACTTTTACCAGACGCGTCGTCCGGTTTCTCAGTACTTGTTCTCTTGTATCAAGAATCCTGACGGGCTCTTCACAATAGGAAAGATCGGGTTCCAGTTCTAATTCCTCATAGGTGAGTACATGCGTTGGGTCAGGCATGTATTTCCTCAACAGAGATACGTGGAACACATCGTGAAATTTGGAGAGACTTGGCGGCATTGCCAATCGGTAAGCTACAGCCCCAATTCGTTCTAGAATTTCGAAAGGTCCGATGTACCTGGGACTCAATTTACCTTTCTTACCAAAACGTATGACTCCCTTCCATGGAGATACCTTCAGGAAAACATGATCACCGACTTGAAATTCCAAATCCTTCCTTCGATTATCGGCATAGCTCTTCTGCCTACTTTGAGCTGCTTTAATGTGATTTTGGATTACTTTCACCTTTTCCACTGTTTCCTCCACCAGCTCTGGGCCTACAAGTTTTCTTTCACCAACGTCATCCCAACAGGTTGGTGTACGACATCTCTTTCCGTATAACGCTTCATATGGTGCCATCTGTATACTCGAATGGAAGCTATTGTTATAGGAAAATTCTACTAGTGGTAAATATTGATCCCACATACCCTGAAAATCAAGTGAGCAAGATCTCAACATGTCTTCTAAGGTCTGAATAGTCCGTTCTGATTGTCCGTCTGTCTGAGGGTGGTAAGCAGTGCTCAAATGAAGTTCAGTATCCAGGGATTTCTGAAGACTTTTCCAAAATCTTGAAGTAAAACGGGGATCACGATCAGAAACAATCGATAGGGGTACTCCATGAAGTCTCACAACTTCATTAATATATAGTCTTGCTAGACGTTCCAGGGGTAGATCTTCTCTTATAGCAAGAAAATGTGCTGACTTGGTAAGACGATCAACAATAACCCATATTGCATCGTTCCTTCTAGGAGTCTTTGGTAGCCCCATGACAAAGTCCATCGTAATATTGTCCCATTTCCACTCCGGTATGGGAAGAGGTTGCATGACTCCTCCAGGCTGTTGCCTTCCAGCTTTCACTTGTTGACAAACCATACATCTTGACACAAAATCAGCAATCTCCCTCTTCATGTTGTCCCACCAAAAATGTTCCTTCAAATCTCTATACATTTTGGTGCTCCCAGGGTGTATAGAGAAATTGGAACTATGAGCATCATCCAGCAATTCCCTTTTTAGATCAGGTATATTGGGAACACAAAGTCTCTTCCCGAATTTCAAAATTCCACCTTCATACGCAAAGTCTCTCAATCTCCCATCATTCACAGCTTTAATCTTCTTCTGAAATTCTTCATCATCGGTCTGAGAACTCTTAATCCTTTCTAGTAAAGATGGTTTGGCAACCATTTGAAAAAGCATTGATGTTTCACCTTCCCTGGTTATTCCCATGTCCATCTTCACTAGATCCATGAAAATTGAATCCCTTTCAATTCTCATCATGTTCAGAACTCCATGGTCTTTTCTGCTCAAAGCATCTGCCACCTTGTTTGCCTTCCCCGGGTGGTAGTGTATCGTACAATCATAATCCTTGAGTAATTCAAGCCATCTCCTTTGCCTCATGCTGAGTTCTTTTTGTGAGAAAATATACTTCAAACTCTTGTGATCAGTATAAATCTCACATTTTTCACCATAGAGGTAGTGCCTCCATATCTTCAAAGCAAAGATCACAGCTGCTAACTCAAGATCATGAGTAGGATAGTTTTGTTCATGAATTTTCAACTGTCATGATGCATAGGCAATAACTCTATCATTCTGCATAAGGACACAGCCAAGTCCTTTCTTCGATGCATCACTATAAATAACGAACCCATCATTCCCCGATGGTAGAGTCAATATAGGAGCATTGACTAATCTTCTCTTCAGTTCTTCGAAACATTCTTCACACTCTTTTGTCCAAACAAATTTAACCCCTTTACGTGTGAGCTTCGTTAATGGGTTAGCCAATCGGGCAAAATTCTGGACGAAACGTCGATAATAACCTGCCAAACCAATAAAACTACGTACCTCAGTTATATTCGTAGGTGCTGGCCATTCTTGGATTGCCTTGGTCTTAGAAGGATCAACAGAGATTCCATCTTTAGAGACAATATGGCCAAGAAAAGAAATCTCCTGAAGCCAGAATTCACACTTGCTAAACTTTCCATATAATTCATGCCTCCTCAGAGTCTTCAAGATAATGCGCAAGTGATTTTCATGATCTTTGTAGGTTTTGGAGTATACCAAGATATCATCAATAAATACCACCACAAATTCATCGAGATACTCCTTGAAAACTCTATTCATCAGATCCATGAATACAGAGGGTGCATTAGTCAATCCAAACGGCATTACAGTAAACTCGTAATGCCCGTACCTGGTTCGAAATGCTGTCTTCGGAATGTCTTCCTTCTTCACACACAACTGATGGTATCCAGATCGAAGGTCAATCTTTGAAAAGTATTGAGCTCCATGCAGTTGGTCAAATAAATCATCAATACGAGGTAGGGGATACTTGTTCTTTATCGTTATAGCATTGATCTCCCTGTAGTCGATACATAACCTCATAGATCCATCTTTCTTTTTAACAAAAAGAACAGGGGCTCCCCATGGAGAAACACTAGGGCGAATAAATCCCTTATTACTCAATTCCTCTAGTTGTTTCTTTAGTTCGACTAGCTCTACAGTGGCCATTCTATAAGGGGTCTTCGATATAGGCCTTGATCCAGGAATTAAATCAATGGAAAACTCTACTTCTCGTTCTGGAGGATGTCCAGGTAAATCTTCCGGAAATACATCTACAAACTCTTTCACAATAGGTACATCCTCTATTTGAACATTTCTTTCCTCACCGACAGTTATTTCATTCTCTTCTTCCCCGATAATTGAATTAAGTTGAGCTACAGGGGGTGGATCTAAATAAGAATTAGGTGGTGACGATTCTGCTCTAAAAATAAGGTGCTCCTTATCATTATCATCAAGAATCGTAACCTCTTTCTTCTTACAATAAATCTTCGCATCATAGTCCGAAAGCCAGTCCATACCGAGGATTATATCAAACTCAATCATAGGTATGACGATGAAATCAGCAGATAAAGAAAATTTATGTGCTCTAATGGGGACTGATTCACAAAACTTTGTTGCAACGATACTTCCCTTAGGAGTTTTAACTGACAACTCCCTTATTAAATCAAATTGGAAATATCTAATTTTCTTAGCAAACTGGGAAGATATGAAACAATGCGATGATCCAGAATCAAATAATTCATTTGCTAAACTTGAGGAAACCATTAAATTACCTGCCACCACGTCTTTCGGAGTTTCTACCTCAGCAGTAGTGATAGCATAAGCCTGGCCTTGATCCCTTGGCCTTTTCTGAGGTAAGTTCTCCTGACGCTTAGGACATGCATTTGCATAATGCCCCATCTCCCTGCAATTGTAGCACTGAACATTGGTAGCTTCCTTATTCCCCTTGCAATCATGAGCTTGGTGGCCTTTTTCACCACACTTGTAACAGACTCTCATTCCCTTCAGGCAAGCACCGGGGTGTTTCTTCCCGCACTTACCACAAGATGGATATTCAACCTTTCCCTTCTTCCCCTTATTTCCATTCCCAGATTGATCAGCAGGTCTCTTCTTCTCTTGCTTTGCTTTAAAGTCATAAGACTTAGAGAATTCCTTTTCGGTCTTGATAGCACATGAGACAATGTCTTCGTACGATGAAAAGGATTGTGAGACTAATGCTCGACGGAGAAATGGTTTTAACCCATCAAAGAAACGATCAATCTTACTTCTTGGGTTGCGAATATAATCACCAGCGTACCTCGCTAACCTTGTAAAGTTAGCCTCATACTTTGTGACATTCTCATCCTCCTTTTGTCTCAGACTCAGAAATTGCCTTTCCATATCTGCTCGATGGTCGCGAGGAAAGTATTTTTCTAAAAACAGATCTTTGAACTCCCTCCATTCCATGTTTGATACTTCATCATCTTCCTTAATGTTTTGAATCAATGACCACCATTGATCAGCATCTCCAGTGAGGCGGTAAACTGCCATGGTAACTTTTTCCCTTTCACTACTCCCCAAAGCCTGAAATATTTTCTCTAGGGAAAATATCCATTGCTCAGCTACTAAGGGATTTGTACTCCCATTGAACGTTGGTGGTTGTTGTCTCATGAATCGATCTAACATTGATCCTCCACGCTGCGGATCAGGGTGCTCCATACGGGTAAGGTTATTTTTCATAACCTGAGTAAGTTGTCCCAGTACGGTGATTAGCTGATCAGCACCAGTTGCATCACCAGCCCCACTATAATTATCTTGAGCAGGAGGGCAATCCCTACATGGAGTGCGTGCATTGATACGGTTTCCATTTCTTCCACTAGGCGCCATTTCTAAACAATGTCATAAACTAGATCAGTTTATGAATCAAAATACATAATCCCATACTTATAAAACACTAAACATAAATTGAACTATATATGGATATAATCCATAATCATAAATATGTTTTCTTTGAGGAAGTATATACTCATAAACCCTTCATAATGATTTGTAAAGAAAGTGAGAGTTATCCTAAGCATATCCCCCGGGAGTGTCGTAACCAAGAGTGCAGCAAGGCCCGTTGTCGTGCACCAGTTCCCGTTCGAGTCTAGCTCAAAGCGGTGTTTTCGGGTTTTACCCCTAGGTACATCTGTGCCAGAGCCGCCTCTACCTGCTCGTATCCAGACAGGGATGTATTGCTCGGAAAACTCACAAAATCTCTACAATACCAAAATTTCTAGGAAGTTCTTCTATACTAATCCTCAAAGTTCATCTTAGGTCTACGTGCTCTAATCAGAGTTTATCTAAATCTAGCTTCCAAGGTTTGTACTAAACTTCCTCTGATACCAACTGTAACGCCCCGACTCTAGGCAACTAGGGTCGGGGCGTTACACTAAATGAAACAATGTATGTGACCCATCATTCCGCACGAATTAAACTCAATAGTATCATTCTTGAAATGTGGTCCTCATATGCCCACTCTTAACACACCAGTTGCGTACCACCGGGCTATGTGATGCAGAATCTCACCTACTTGGATATCCATGTGTAGTCTCCCTATGGTGCTTCCTACTATCAGTTGGAGGGGTACCAACTCTTTCTGCCAAAACACCTTGGATCATAGATCTAGACTCCCTCAGATTACACTCTCTTATCATTTCCTAGTTTACTATAGATGATATGGATGTCAACCTAATGATGGTCACCAAAGATAAGATGTCATGTCTGAGACCATCCTCAAGCTTCCTGGCTATATGTTACTCATTAACTCCCACAATGGTTGTGAAGAACTGGATCTCTATGAAGTGAGAATAAAAATAAATAACTGAGAGAGTACCCTACTCAAAACACATGAAATCACGGACAAGGTCCTTCCCCTAATTCTACAGGTAAAAGTAGTCATGTAAGCTCAGCTGGAACTCATCCCAAGTCATAAATTGTTGGCGTCCCAGCTGTTAAATCATATCCCACCATCTCTTGGGGAAATCATGAAGCATGTACATATAGAACACCAACCTCCTCTATGATGGAGTCTCTAGATGCTCTATAATAATTTATATGACTTCTAACCATGAATCTGCAGACTGAGGCCGCCCATCACTGAAGAATGTGGCAGGATGATGCTACTGAAAAACTTGTGCCAACTCTACCACTGATGGGGAATGATTTGGTGCTCCCGATATATTCTTCATAAACCACATGAAGCCTTGTCAAAACTTTTCATTGACACCGCTATCTTGAATAATGGCCATGGCCTAGACAATAATGACAGAAGGATCTATTGGTAGCTAATGATATACCATTTCTACTGTCTGGTCATATCCTAGTATTCGACATACAATCAGAGGACGTATAAGTGGCATGACTCAGCAAGGTCAAGCGCAGAACCCAGTTCATTATTATAAAGGATTTAAACATATAATTACAAGAAAGGAACAGGAGAAAGAAATCATTAATTTTATTTAAAACATGTATTCACAGTGTGTATGACCCAAACACGGAGTTTTCCCTTAATCCTTTACATGGGTGTGTACTTCTACCAATCTTGGTTGTGTAACACCCAATACAAACAGTGTGTTCTCATTTTACACAGAGTGCAATTGAACCATCCCGCCTGTCGAAGTTCTTCTACATTGTAATACCACAAGGCTATCTTAAAACAAATCTGTTGCTCTGATTCTTTCATTGGGGTGCGCGCATCCATTTGTGGGGAGGAAGCATTGCTTGCTACCCCGCATTCCCTCTTTCCAAAGGTGGGCGACATCCGTTCCTTGTTCAGGGACGTCTCCTCCTTGATCGAAATCGGGATGATGGGATGTCGGTTCTTCCTTCTGTGGATTCCTCCTATGAGGTCATCACCTATTCCGGGTCTCCCTCATAGATTTAAGATGGGTTAGTGAAGCCCATTCCCGATGACATATCTACATGGACGCCAGTTAATTACGCTTCTTCCATCGAGACGCTCAAAGGGGTCTCATCGGGGTAGCAACCTTCGGTGAGGAGAATGGTCACGTTGGGGCGTCATTGGGATGTCTGTCTTTGGTCCCTCATCATAGGGCTTCTTGAGGGCACGGAAGCCCGAGGCATCCCACATCAAACATGGGGAATTTGTACCATCTGAGGTTTTCCTAAGCTTCCCATGATTAACATGGGGTATGTCACATGTTTAACGTCTTGCGGAGATGGATCAGGTTGATGGACCCCTAGGGGGGAACACCGATGTTGGGGCCAACATGTGGGCGGCTTCCCAGATGCCATGGAGTGGGATGGGGTGGCATGATCTCACCGAGATTTGGCATCCCGGGTAAGGATCAGGATGGATGGTGGAGTGAGACATGGGGATTACGTTCTGAGACGACTCAAGAGGGGGAATACAGTTTAACGTCACGCGGGACGAGATACAGTTTAACGTCAAGCGGGACGAGATACAGTTTAATGTCATGCAGGATGAGGGGTTTGGGGCTTATGCTCTGAGGCAGCCCAGAGTGGTCAGGGAATAAACATGGAGAGGTCGGGATGACCGGGGCGTGGGATTGAACCTCGTGGATGCTTCCTACGTACCGTGCGTTAGCATGGATCAAAGTCCACGTAGTTCGCTGGGATGTGGCTTACGCTCTGGGGCGGCCCATGGTGGTCAGGGAACCAACATGAAGAGGTTGTGATGACCGAGTGGTCGGCTTGAACCTCGTGGAGGCTTCCTACATACAGTGTGTTAGCACGGATCAAAGTCCACGTAGTTCGCTGGGATGGGGATTACACTCTGAGGAGGCACATAGGAGGATTTCATGGTCGATGTGTGCTCTAAGCCCACGTGAGTCATGCTCGGTGTGGGAAACAAGAGGCAGCAGGGACCAGACGATCACGTCGCGAAGGGTGCGTCCGTGAGAAGCGGAATGGGGCTTATGCGTTGAGTGGCCCAAAGAGGAAACAGGGGCTTACGCGTGGTTAGCAGCCCTTGGTGCCGGGGCATACTCCAGGGTGGAGGCCCGTGGTGCGACAAAGCACAGTGGGAAAAGGACTCCACTGGACTTGGTATGGGGGAAGTACAGAGATGCACAGGTGCAGTCATCCGCAAGAAAGGCTAGGGGCTTACGCTCTGAGGCGGCCCTTCCCCCGCTGAAAAACGCCACTCCGACAAGGAGGATCTCATTCCATGTGAGGAAGAGTTCATTCTCGTGGAGAAGAGTGGGCGTAAAAAATGTCCGAGCTGGGGGGGCCCTGCGTGCGAATCATGGGGTCGGACCACAGTTTAACGTCATGTGTTAAGGACGAGGTGCTTAGCAGTTTAACGTCCTACAGCTTTGACGAGGTGGGTTCTCTCCACACCCCTAGGGCTTACATGCCCAACTCCCTCTACCCCTTGTGAGAGGGAAGGCATCGGCAAGGCCATTCTGAAGTGGGGCCACAGGGCGAAACACCGGGGGGTCCACGTTAGCATGGCTATTTGAAGAAGCAATATCTGTTAGCGTGCCTATGCGGAGAAGCATAAGTCAAACCAATGAAACAGGAAACACGCTCCAAGGGACCTTGAGGTTACTTCTCATGAGCCTGGAAGGCTGTATGGGAAAACAATGCATGGCGCGCATGCCCGGAAGGGGAGACATCAGGTGCTGGTGCGGGGGGCATCCAAGGGGCGTCAAGGTGAAGGGTCCTGGGATTTGCGGACAAAAAAGAGGGTTTGCACGCAAAACACTGGGAAGACGCACAATTGGAGAAAGGGAATTGCGCACGAAGGGAATTACACGTAGGGTTTTTCGTGCACGGCAGGGTATTGCGCGCACGAGCCACGGATTCCGCACAAGGCTGGAACCCGGGGAAGGGGGAAAATTCACTGAAGCTGGTGGAGTGGCGTGCAAAGGCAGACTCCGGGGCAAGGTTGCACTAAATGAGGGATTACCTGGAAGCCATCTTGCGTGCGGGGGAAGACGAATTGCGCGCTTGAGAGTCGCTTCGAATTCCGGAACCCCCAAACCGTTCGGGGTCACCTTCTATTTATAGGCCACCTCCGGCGTGGAATCCAGGAAGGGCGTGAAATTTTTCGCGCCGAGCGCAGCCGGTGTGAAAAAACTCACCGCGCAGAACTGGGGCACACAAAGATTGCGCACCTCATCGGCTCAATTCTGCGAAACCCGGTGATTCTACGCACGCAGAACAATTTTTCACGCGGATCCTCCTTTATTTCATGCACCACATCACGGGCCTTCGGATCGGGCCTCTGATTCTGAATATGACTTCGCATCGTCATTTCGAAAATTCCTCCAAGAGTTACATAATTTTTTCGGCGTCAACAAATGCCCCCCTTTGGAATTGGATCGGCGAGAGGTCACAACGATCGGATTCTAAGGGAAACACCGAAACGGCGAAGTGCTGAGTCCCCTTGTCAAGTTGCGTGAAAAACTCTGAAGGGGTGTGCAATAATACAGACGTGCACAGATCCACTTTCCGTGCGGTGCGGAACCCTGGCCTCGCCATTAAAAAGGGGCGCTGGGTCCCAAATCCATACTTCCGCTTTATTCCGCGCGATAAGGTCATCACCCTCGCGTGCGAAATAACTTCCACGGCTGCGTGTAAAAACGCTCTGGCAGTGCAGAATTTCATCCGAAATTCGTCCGTGATTTCCCGAATGTTCGGGCTTTTCCGCACTTCACGTGCCGATTGCGCACTCATCTCCAGGATTTCACGCAACTCATCCAGATTTCACGTAGAACTCTCCGATTCAATGAACTGTATCCTGATTTCACCCAACTCCTGAAAGATTCAAGATGGCTACAAACCGAGATGATGAGGGGGAAGTCGCTTCCCATAGGACAGAAATGGCGGCGAACGTGGAGGTTTATGGTGCCAAGGTGATTGTCTCCCACAATCTGACCTTGTTCAATCTGCTGAATCCGGCCTAGAAGACGTATCCCTTGTCCGACAACATCCCGCTCTGGAATTTTGGCATCCTGGAGGAGGTGCCACTACCGGGCTTCGAAGTGGACACACCGCGGTCTTGGGTGACCCGGGAGGACGAACTTCCTTGCTACAACATCCCAAAAAATGGCCATCCTACTAGGGAAACTAGACATATGGATGTATATGTCCTGAACCTGAGGACGAGGACCATTACCGGGGACGAGCCTATGGCAGAGGATTCTCCAGCCCTCTACGCGAGCACGTTCCGTCAGAGCATCGCGGATGACACGAAGGGCTAGCGGAAGGATCGGGACCTGCAGTCCGGGGGAAACTTCACCAGCGAATGGGCCTGGGCATTCTAGGTCTGTCATACATGTGACCAGTTCGGGGATGAACTGCAGTATATCAGCATGTTCGAGGCGGTATGGACATCGCGGTTCCACTTCCACCGCCAGCCTAAACATAGACCAGAGCTATTCACCCGGTGGTCTCCTGACACGAACACATTCCACCTTCATCATAGGGAAGCTGGTATCAGTCTTTGGGACGTTCACTGAATTGGAGGTATCCCACTGGAGGGATACCAATAAGACGAGTTCATTCCTCCAAAGACCACCTGGGGAGACAGGTTGCGGATGCCTATGCTGACGTGGCACCTGCTGCAGCTGGGCAACGAGAGGCTGGGGGTCAAGGACTTCTAGATGGACATCACCTACAAGGACTAGTTCAGCCTGTTCCTTGAGAAGGATCCGGCCGTTAAGATGTCAGGACGGGGCAAACGGTGCCCAACTGTGGCTCAGGGGAGCAAGGACGGGTCATACTGGAGGACCCTTGAGGCGGGGAAATACCAAACATGGGGCTACCGCGTCATTGAGGCCCGGGACCCGAACGTCCGGTATGTCGGGTTCCTTGCCGCCTTCCTAAGCGGGTGGCTCCTGCCGGTGCAGGATGCGAGGATGGGCATCCGTCCAGCAACACTGTTGATGGTGGGCTCCATGGCCACCAACAAACGGTTCAACATGGGCGGCCCCATACTGGCCAAGCTGTATACCATCCTGGGGCACATCTCATGAGGGGGGTCGCCTCGGAGAGTATGTGGTCCATTCCAGGTCTTCCATGGCTGGGTGGCGGCTCATCTCAGCGGGTCTACTTTCCCAAACGTCATCCGTCCTCCGGGAAACGGTCTGTGGCCGTCCTTGCTAAACATTGTAGGGGTGGCGCCGATGAAGCTCAATGAGGAGGGTGTGAGGATCCGCATTAGAAACCATGCCAACTTCAACTTCATCCCATTCCCCACCCCAGTCGGCCAACTGGTGGACAATGGGCGAGGCTCTCTAGAACAACATGAATACTTCTAGAGTATTCGGGGCGGGGTGCTCGTGGCTCAGATCGACGGGAAGGTGATCTGCGAGCTTTACGTACCATCCTGATTCTCCAGGATGTTCGGGTGCCTCCAACCAATGATGAAGAAGGCATTCACGGCTATCTGGAAGGAGAAGAATCCATGTGTCTTGTGCCAGATGTGGTTGATGTTTACCACTATCGGCTCTGGCGATGTCGTTACTCTTCCTCCCACCGGGGTCGATGCCGGACTAGCAACCAAATACTATGAACACTAGACCATTGCGTACCCTGAGGGGCTATTATGCAAGCACGTCCGGCAACTCGAGGTTACTCGCATGGAAACCGGGCGACGGGGAAGAAGGCACGATGTCGTCGGAAGGGGGGAACCAAGGGCGCATCAGGCACCGAGGCCTGCACAGGCCGGGACTTCGACAGTGGGAACATCACATCGTGCTTCCATGTACTCGTTACCTACAGGGGGGTCACATGAGGCGGCCAGAGAACTGACCATGAAGCAGATAAGATATCTTCTCGAACCTTCCCAAGATGCAATTCTCCTGGCACTGTGGTCAGCCTGGATGACCCTGCGGCAATCGCTAAGCGTCGAAGCCATCTGGCAGATGATAATGAAAAATGGGATCCAACTACCAGAGGTCGGGATCGTTCAAATTACCGACCGAGTAAACTTCCATCGGCAACATGCTTATCTAACCGCCATGAAATCATACGCACGCCAAAGGGGGTGGTATGTGGAGCCAACTTTCCTAGTGAAAGTGATGCTCGACCAGGAGCATGATCCGGAAGCGATATCGCCGGGAGAAGGTGATAGTGACGAGGAGCCGGAGGCGTAGGAGGAAACCAGAGAGGACGAAGGTGAGGGAGAAGACGAAGATGAAGATCCCGAAGGTGAGGGGTCACAAGGGGCGACCTACCAAGGGATTCTCCGAGAGAGCGACGAGACTGCCGACTCTGATCTTGACATAACCGAGACTCTCAAGGTTTTTCTCTGTCTTCATTCCTTTCCCTTATTCATCCATTCTCCTTTCCAACATCTAACTCACTTCCCCATCCCACTTAGTAGCAGTTGAGCGTTGGACGAGCGTCCCCATCAGAGGAGGGAGGAGAGGAACCAGTGGGACATGATGGGGATCCGACACCCATCATTGAATTAACAAGCGCGAAGGGGTCTCCCCTAATGGTGTCTCCTACAGCGGTCGAAACACTGGGGACCGACGCTCTGGATTCCGGTAAGTCTCACGCTTCACTACTGGGTCTTGGTGTCAATGGATCCCATCTAACCAGCGTATGCCTTGCGCAGTGATCTCAACACTGCAGGCACGTCAGGCTGCGGAGCCCGGGCCGTCCGCAAGTGGACCAGTGGCGTATATACCACCTCGTTCAGAACAGGCTCCCTACACTGAGACGACCATGATAATTGATGAACAGGGGGCTGCGGACATCAGCGACGATGTTCCCGAGACGAGGTCGGAAGCTGGTGGAGGAATCACTGCTTCTGGGGTGAGAGAAGAAGGTCGCCCGAACGTCGAAGATTTTATTCCTCATGAAGGCATCCCTGTGGCGGATCCTGCTGCCAATATGCTAGATGCCTTCCCCATATACCGACCCGCTGACCCCGAGGAGATAGATGAATCAGACTCAGAGGCAGCCGAGGAGAGCCGGATGACACGGTGCAAGGGGTGGAAGTGTATCCAGCGCTTCCTCAGACATCCCTAGTCGGATTGGCTGAGGCAGATGGGTTCACATAAGACCTGGTTGCGCTACCTGTGCGCCAGAGGGGTTGACGCTCAGCGTCTTCATCTGACGGTCCGTGAATACATGGCTGAGAAGATACATGAGAGCAGCTGGCGCAGCGACATTGCCCAGTGTTGAGGAGGATCGGCGAGCGCTCAAGCGCTTCTGAGGGTGGAGAAGGAAGTCTGACACCTCGAAGGGCAGGCTGTAGATAAGGAGGCCTTTATTGCAACATGCTCTGAGCTCGTGGAGCAACTGACGGCCCACCTGGTTGATTCGCAGGAACAACTGGTGGAGGCGAGTCACCAGATGACCTTACTTCGAACCGAGCGGGCGCAGACACAATCTAGGGAAGGCGAGCTCCGCTCTATGTTGTTCGACGAGGAGAGAGTCGTCAAAGAGCGAGAAGCGGTCCTGGAGGCTACCACCCATAGGGTAGCAGCGCTGGAAATATCGCTTCAGCATGCTGATCCCTAAGGGCTTGTTTTGGCCATCTCATGAACTTCTTGTTTGTACTGCTCATCATCTCAATCCAACACATCGCTAAATCCATTCATTTTTACTCTTGGATTAATATGCTCAAACACAGTTTCAAAACGAATAACAACTCATCCCTAGGCTCCTGTGGGTCGTGCTCAACATGATAAGTAAAAGATGATTGTGCCATCATTTCGTCCAACTGTGGGGCATTGCCCAAGCTTCAGGCGACTGAAATTGGGCCTGGATTTTTGAGGAGACCCCAGGCCGATTTAGTTTTCGACTTCTCAATGTTCTCTAACACATGAGTGGGGCGATGCCGGGGCATCGAAATCCCTCTGAACATAGTGGGATGGAGTGGAGGGGTGAATCATGCCGCCCAAATTCGGAACCCAATGGGGTGCAACCATGGAGGAAAACTGTCAACTGTGGCAAAATCACAACATCCATATCATGTTGGCCTGGAATGGGGGACAATTAATGAGGGCTGACCGCTGAACATTTTCGCAACACGGGGCCTAAGTCAAATATCATCGGTTAGTTTTCCGGAATGTTGGCCCAGGACAATAGGTGAACCATAGGTCGAGTATCCATGCTGTTAGGGGGTCCCGTCAAACATGACCAGTCATCTGGAACATTGTCCCAGGATAGTAGGCGGACCATAGGTCGATCGTCCATACTGTTAGGGGGTCTCATTAAAAATGACCAGTCCTCCAGAACGTCGGCCCAGGACTATAGGCGAACCATAGGTCGAGCATCCATACTGTTAGGGGGTCTCGTCAAACATGAAAGGAAATGAGGATCTGAATAAAGGGGGATTGAAATCGTGGAAGGTGGAGTGGTGGATTGTTCGAATAGAGTCCAACAATCCCGAAATTGAGCCACCATGGAGAAGGCGCATTTGGCGGACATACAGACCTGATCACGGGTCATCCCAATTTCCAGGAAGGACCTCTTAGGCGAGAGAACTGCCCCATCCCATTATTACCATGGGGCATCCCGAACCTTCTCAGGGTAGATGTCCCGATTACACCACTTCCCATGAGGTCGGGCCAGGGGGCTGACAATAAGAAAGGACGGGGTTCAGTAATCCCTGGGCTGGACCCAAGACAAAATGTCTGGGCGGTCCTACGTATCTCATTAGGATGAGAATCAAGCCACACGTAGTTCGTGAAACACAGTTTAAGGTCATGTTGGACGAAATTCAGTTTAATGTCATGCGGGATGGAATACAGTTTAACGTCATGTGGGACAGAATACAGTTTAACGTCATGCGGGAAGGGGAACACGTCTCATTTGGGGATAAGCACGGCACGACGAGTAACCCGACGTAAATGAGGACATAATATCGCACCACATCGTCCAATCCAACAAGAGAGAGCGAGTCGTAAAGAGTCAAAGAAATGATCTTAGTTTCAGGTCTTAGAACTCGGACCAAGAGGATCTTAGTTTCAGTTCTTAGAACTCAGACCAAGAGGATTTTAGTTTTAGGTATTAGAACTCGGACCAAGAGGATCTTAGATTTAGTTCTTAGAACTCGGACCAAGAGGATCTTAGTTTTAGGTCTTAGAACTCGGACCACGAGGATCTTAGTTTTAGGTCTTAGAACTCGGACCAAAGGTCGGACGGAAACATAAGAGGCACACGATGGAGTAACTCAAACACCTGGCGTGAAAGGGAATAGGGGGTGTGTATGGTGCGGTGAACAAACCCACGCGAATGAGGACATAATCCCGCACCACATCGCACAACCCCTTTAAGAGTGGATTTTGGTCAAGGGACCGAAAACGAAAGTAGGTTGGGCCCACAGGGATGTTCCCCATGCACTCCTACGTATCTCATAAGGATGAGAATCATGCCATACGTAGTTCTTGAAAGCGTCTTAGTTTATTTTCTTAGAGCTTAGACCGTGAATGGGAAAGGGGAGAAATGGAAACATGGAAAGGTTGTTACAAAACCCGACGTTAATGAGGACCAAATCCCTACATACCATGTGCTCTCTGGAGAAATGCTTGAGTCGAGGGACCAAACACGAAGGTAGGATGGGCCCGCGGGGAAGTTCCCCAGACGCTCCTACGTATCTCATAATGATGATAATCAATCCATACGTAGTTCTTGAAAGCGTCTTAGTTTAAGGTCTTAGATCTTGGACCGACACAGAGTTTAAGGTCGTATGGTTTGGACCAACAACACAGTTTAAGGTCATATGGTTTGGACCAATAGCATAGTTTAAGGTCATATGGTTTGGACCAACAGAAAAGTTTATGGTCATATAGTTTTGACCAACACCACAGTTTCAGGTCATATGGTTTGGACCAACAACACAGTTTATGGTCATATGGTTTCGACCGACAACATAGTTTAAGGTCATATGGTTTGGACCAACAGCACAGTTTAAGGTCATATTGTTTGGACCAGCACATAGTTTAAGGTTATATGGTTTGGACCTCCAGCACAGTTTAAGGTCATATGGTTTGGACCAACAACACAGTTTAAGGTCATATGGATTGGACCATCCGAGAGAGGAGCCTCGGGAAAAATGGGCCTACGAGGGTTCCACAATCAGGGGGGGCAGGAGACGCTAGATCCCAGCTGTGCTGGGCCTGAAACACAATCTTCGGTGGACTCCTCGTTTCCCATGGGGATGAGTATCAAGCTGCACGCAACTTATAAAGAAGAGACCCAAGAAAATACTCTAGCGCTCAGATCGCGGGAGCCCCGAGAGACCCCGTTACGCAGATCGGTCTGTTAGATGTTTGGGGTGTACTAAGGGTTAGTACAAGGACTGTCGATATTCCACCTTGACATAGTGGGGGAGGAACATGACATGAACCATGCCACCAACATTCAGGGTCCGGGGAAACCAGTGTGACGACTGAGGAGTACTGCTGACCATGTTCGCAACACAACATCCTGTCGTGTCAGCCATGGGGACCAACAAATGAGCATAAACCACTGACCATGTTCACAACACGGGATTTGTATCAATTTTTTGTCTGAAACCCTCGGGGGCGTTATCCTGTGACGGTAGGAGAGCCTTTGGAAGTTGTATCCAGGCCGTTCTTGGGGGTCTGTTTGGGTGTGAAGGATGACAGGGGCCTGAATGAAGGGGGAAATGAATCTTGGAAAGTGGATGGAACTCGCCTAAGTCGAATCTGGCACTCCATGTCCTAGAACAGAGTACCCTGAGCACATTAGCAAACCATTGGAAAGGGTCAGAGGGCTCTGTCCGAGAGCGGCCAAAAGATAGCGGATCCCCGGGCAAAAGAGGGGGCGTAATGCCAAACACCCTGGGAACTGGGAGATCATGGGATCTCCTAAGAGATGGGGCTGGACCTGACATCTAGGTGTTCAGGCGGTCCTACGTATCCCATAAGGATGGGAATCAATCCATACGTAGTTCTTGAAAGCGTCTTTTAATGCCATTGGACATAGGAGGGCTAAATACCAAGGATAGGGTGCACGTGGTGCATCTATTACAAACCCGACATGAATGAGGACCTAATATAACACCATGACAGGCGATCCTATGGTCAAGGTCCCAAAGTCGAAACAGACGCGATAGCAGACCTCAAGCTGGATCCAAAGACGAAAAGTCTGGGCGTTCCTATGTATCCCATTAGGATGGGAATAAAGCTAGACGTAGTTCTGGCAATACAGTTTAACGTCATGTTGGACGAAATATGGATTTTAGTGTTAGGTCTTAGAGCTCGGACCAAGAGGATGTTATTTTTTGGTCATAGAACTCGGACCAAAGCACAGGTAGGGTCATGCGGGACCATACAGTTTAAGGTCATGCAGGACCATTCTGGTTAGGCAAAGTACTTCTGGAGGAACCTGGCGTTGGTGGGAGGAGTGATACGCTCACCATCCATAGTCACCAGGGAGTACGTGCCATTGGGATAGACCTTGTGGACAATAAAAGGCCTCTCCCACTTGGGCTCCAACTTGGGTGGTTTCCTGCCGGGAATCATTGTCGCTCTAAGAGCCAGCACCAAGTCACCTTGCAGGAAGGTGCGGAGGCGAACCTTCTTATCGAAAGCTCGAGCCATCCTGCTCTAATGACTTTCCATGTTATGTAAAGAACGAAGCCTACTTCCGTCCAGCACTTCCAATTCGGCTAGACGGATATTGACAACTCTATATGGCGCTTGCTGGTCGTAGACCGCTGTGCGCAATGAGGGCAGCTGGACCTCGATGGGAAGGACGACCTCAGCTCCGTATACCAGTGAATACAAAGTCACCTGGGTGGAATTGCGAGTCGTCTTCCTATAATCCTAGAGGGCATTGGGGAGCTTGTCCGGCCAACTTTTCTTGTTCTGTCCAACCATTTTTTGCAGAATGTTAGAGAGGGTTTTGTTAAACTCCTCAATCTGTCCATTCGCCTGCGCATGATAGTGGGAGGTGTGGTTAGAGAGAATGTTGTACATGGAGTACAATCACTTCAGGTCGGCCGCTCAGAAGTTGGTTCCGTTATCCGTGAGGATAGCGTGAAGTATTACAAAATGGTGGATGATATTGGAGCTCACGAAGTCGGTGATAGAACCAGCCTTGACTTCCCTGAGCGAGGCTGCCTCTGCCCACTTTGAGAAGAAATCAGTGGAGGTCAAAATGAACTGGCACTGGCGGGCCGTCGCTGGCGGGTAAGGCCCTATGACATACAACCTCTAGATCGAAAAGGGCCAAGAATACTTAGTAGTATGGAGAGGCTCCGGTGGTCGATGCACAATGTTATCATGAACTTGTAACGCGTGACACCTCTTGGCATACTCGATGCAGTCATGGATCATGGAGGGCCAGATGTATCCCAGCCTCCGAATTTGGTGGGACAACTTCGACCCGTCCTGGTAGACGCCACAAGAACCAGTGTGCACATCCTGCATGACCTGTGGGATCTCAACTCCTTGAAGACTACGGAGGATAACACCGTCAAACCCGCGCCTGTAAAGGAGATTCTCATGGCTGGGACCGCTTTGAAGGGTGAACTGCGGCGCACAGCGCCGGATTCGTTCCTGCTCTGCTCGGTCCATTGGAAGATTACCGTGCCGAAGATATTCAACCAAGGGTGTCCTCCAGTCTGGAACTGTCTCGATCACCACGCCTAAAGCCCCGGGGGGTCCTTACGTAGGAGCACCAGCGGTGAGATGGTTCACTCGCGGTCCCCGATCGCCCTTTGGGATAAGAGGATAAATTACTCTCCGGTGCGCCACATGGATGATTAGGTCATTCTTTTCGGGCTCCTTGAGTGATGCGGCCAGGCTGGCCAAAGAATCTGCTCGACTGTTCTGCAACCGGGGAACGTGAACGACATCTGGTCGGGAGGGGAACTTAGCCATTAGATGGAGGGTGTACTCCAGTAACGGCATGAGTTCTGGCTTCCTGATAGCATAGTCATCGTTAACCTTCTTGATGACTAGCTCATATTCACCTTTTATATATAGGTGGGGTACGTTAACCTCCATAGCCAACTCCAGGCCAGTGATGAGGGCATGATATTCTGCCTCATTGTTGGTGCATCCTTCTGACAATAAGAAATAATATGGCAGAATGGAATTCTATGGGGTGATGAAGACGATACCCAGGACCACTCTGTTAATCCTAGGATCGTTGAGCCTTCTACCGGTAGGGCTTCAGGAGGCACCGTCAAAGCGCATATGCGAGCATGGGGTGGCGTGATCGACTGAGAGGATTACCTCATCAGGAAAGCCCAAATCCAGTGGCTGGTCTGCAGAGGTTGGGTGGGCAGCTGTTTCCGATGATTTCGCCGGGGCGCACGCATCCGTCTGTGAGGACGCGCGGTTGTGTTGCCCCACATTCCCGCTTTCCAAAGGCGGGCGACATTCGTTCCTTGTTCAGGTACGTCTGCTCCTTGATCGAAACGGGATGATGGGATGTCGGTTCTTCCTCCTGTGGATTCCTCCTTAGAACTCGTCACCTAGTCCGGGTCTCCCTTATAGATTTAATACGTAGTTCGTGAAACTCTTCCCGGTGCCATATCGTCATGGACACCGGTTAATTACACTACTTCCTTCAAGACTTTCCATAGGGTCTTGACATGGTAGCGACCTTCGGTCGGAGTAAACGGCAACATCAGGAATGTCGGGGCATCTCTGGGTGCGTGGACATAGGGGAACCTGTATTCTTCCTCATAAGAGGGCATCTCAAGGGTGCAGAACCCGAGGCGTGCATCTGATGTTTTCCTCAGCTTCCTGTGTTTAGAACAGGGTATGTCGCAAGATTAACGTCTAGCAGAGACGGTTACACCAAAGGCGTTCCATCCGAGGTTTTCCTCAGGCATCTCATGTTTATCACGAGGTAGGCCGCGAGTTTAACGTCTTGCGGAGACGGAATGAGGGTGATCAGAACGTCCCATAGAGACGGAACAGATTGGTATATCCCTATGAGGGAACACCTGGAAGGTTTACCAGGGCGATGGATCAGAACGCCCAATGCGGACGGATCCGAGGTGGTGCACTCCCTATAGTGGAAAAGGGAGATGAATCGGGGTGTACACAGAGGACAGCAACCCGAACATATGATAGGGCTTATGCATGGAAAGCGGCCCATGCGCCGCTAGGAGCAGCGAGGAGGTGGATGGCATGATCCCACCGGGATGTGGCGGCCCGGGTGAGAATCAGGATGGGTGACAGATGGATGAGTGAAGTGGAGGAGGATGAAATGGGACCATCGCAGGGGCGACGGTGAAGTTGGGCTTGAGCCTTGAAGAGGCTTCCTACGTATCCCCGTGGCAGGGAATCAAAGTCCGCGTAGTTCGGGATGGTGCCGGTAAACCGACGTGAATTGGGTGATGGGTGGGCTTGAACCTCGTGGAGGCTTCCTACGTACCATGCCTTAACACGGATCAAAGTCCCCGTAGTTCAAATGGGTGATGATCGCAATGGCTTACCACTGGACCAGGATGGGACCCGACGTGAAATGACGGGTGGGTGTGTCGGTGAGCCGACGTGAAAGTGGACCTTGGTCCAATGGGTGGTGGGCTTGAACCTCGTAGAGGCTTTCTACGTACCATGCCTTGACACGGATCAAAGACCTCGTAGTTCGGAGAATACAGTTTAACGTCATGCGGGACGAAAGTGACCCCTGACGTGAATAAACGAAGGGTGAGCTTGAACCTCGTGGAGGCTTCCTACGTACCATGCCTTGACATGGATCAAAGACCTCGTAGTTCAAGTGGTCACAACGGCTTACCGCTGGACTGGAATGAGACCCGACGTGAAAGAGCGACGGGTGGGTGTGTCGGTGAACCGACGTGAAAGTAGACCTTGGTCCACTATTGGTGGGCTTGAACCTCGTGGAGGCTTCCTACGTACCATGCCTTGACATGGATCAAAGACCTCGTAGTTCAGGTGGTGAGTAGACCTTGGTCCACTATTGGTGGGCTTGAACCTCGTGGAGGCTTCCTACGTACCATGTCTTGACATGGATCAAAGACCTCGTAGTTCAGGTGGTGAGTAGACCTTGGTCCACTATTGGTGGGCTTGAACCTCGTGGAGGCTTCCTACGTACCATGCCATGACATGGATCAAAGACCTCGTAGTTCAGAAGGGTTGGGTCGCAATGGCTTACCACTGGACCGGGATGTAGTTTAACGTCATACTGGACGTAGGTAGAACACGACGTGAAAGACGGGTGGGCTTGAACCTCGTAGAGGCTTCCTACGTACCATGCCTTGACATGGATCAAAGACCTCGTAGTTCAAATGGTGAGTAGACCTTGGTCCACTATTGGTGGGCTTGAACCTCGTGGAGGCTTCCTACGTACCATGCCTTGACATGGATCAAAGACCTCGTAGTTCAGGTGGTGAGTAGACCTTGGTCCACTATTGGTGGGCGTGAACCTCGTGGAGGCTTCCTACGTACCATGCCTTGACATGGATCAAAGACCTCGTAGTTCAGGTGGTGAGTAGACCTTGGTCCACTATTGGTGGGCTTGAACCTCGTGGAGGCTTCCTACGTACCATGCCTTGACATGGATCAAAGACCTCGTAGTTCAGGTGGTTTTTTTCAGGGTCGGTGCTCACTCTAAGCCCACGTGAGTCATGCTCGGTGTGAGAAACAAGAGGTTGCAAGGACCTGACGATCACGTCGCGAAGGCTGCGTCCGTGAGAAGCGAAGAGGGGCTTACGCGTTGAGCGGCCCATGGTGTTGGGACTTACTCCAGGATGGAGGCCCAGAACGGCTTACCGCTAAATTGGGTCACAACGGCTTACCGCTGGATTGGGTCGCAACGGCTTACCGCTGGATGAGGATGTCAACGGCTTACCGCTGCATAGGATCACAACGGCTTACCGCTGGATTGGGTCACAACGGCTTACCGCTGGATGAGGTCACAACGGCTTACCGCTAGATAGGGATCACAACGGCTTACCGCTGGATGAGGATGTCAACGGCTTACCGCTGAATGGGATCACAACGGCTTACCGCTGGATAGGATCACAACTGCTTACCGCTGGATTGGGTCACAACGGATTACCGCTGGATGGGGATGTCAACGGCTTACCGCTGCATAGGATCACAACGGCTTACCGCTGGATGGGGATGTCAACGGCTTACCGCTGCATAGGATCACAACGGCTTACCGCTGGATTGGGTCACAACGGCTTACCGCTGGATGAGGTCACAACGGCTTATCGCTGGATAGGGATCACAACGGCTTACCGCTGGATGAGGATGTCAACGGCTTACCGCTGAATGGGATCACAACGGCTTACCGCTGGATAGGATCACAACGGCTTACCGCTGGATTGGGTCACAACGGATTTCCGCTGGATTGGGATGTCAACGGCTTACCGCTGCATAGGATCACAACGGCTTACCGCTGGATAAGGATCACAACGGCTTACCGCTGGATGGGGGTCGCAACAGTGGATGGGGCTTACGCGAGGAAGCTGCCCGGGTGCCACTAAGGAGCGACACTGGTGAATGGGGCTTACGGTAGGAAGCCGCCCGGGTGCCGCTAAGGAGCGGCAATGGTTAATGGGGCTTACGCTAGGAAGCTGCCCGGGTGCCACAAAGAGTGGCAATGGTGAACAGGGCTTATGCTAGGAAGCCGCCCGGGTGCCGCTAAGGAGCGGCAATGGTTAATGGGGCTTACGCTAGGAAGCTGCCCGGGTGCCACTAAGGAGTGGCAATGATGAATGGGGCTTACGCTAGGAAGCTGCCCGGGTGCCACTAAGAAGTGGCAATGGTGAATGGGGCTTACGCTAGGAAGCTGCCCGAGTGCCGCTGAGGAGCAGCACTGGTGAATGGGGCTTACGCTAGGAAGCTGCCCGAGTGCCGCTGAGGAGCAGCACTGGTGAATGGGGCTTACGCTAGGAAGCCGCCCGGGTGCCGCTAAGGAGCGGCAATGGTTAATGGGGCTTACGCTAGGAAGCTGCCCGGGTGCCACAAAGAGTGGAAATGGTTAATGGGGCTTACGCTAGGAAACTGCCCGTAATGTCTTCCTCATGTCTGGCCATGCGGGCATCCCAACTCACAGGTGAATTGGGCATCCTATCATTTGTTAGATAGGGAGAATACTACAGTTTAGAGTCATGTAGGTAGGACTATTGTCATCTCATGATAAGAGAATGAGGCATCTCTCGTTAGAAGCGAGAGGCATCCTATCATTTGTTAGATAGGGAGTACTACAGTTTATAGTCATGTAGATAGGACTATTGGAGGCTCATGCTTGGAGCATGAGGCATCTCTCGTATAGGGCGAGAGGCATCCTATCGTTTGTTAGATAGGGAGTACTACAGTTTATAGTCATGTAGATAGGACTATTGGAGGCTCATGCTTGGAGCATGAGGCATCTCTCGTATAGGGCGAGAGGCATCCTATCGATTGTTAGAAAGGGAGTACTACAGTTTATAGTCTTGTAGATAGGACTATTAGGCAGAAGGTGCTTAGAAATGGTTGGTGTTGGGACTTACGCAAAGCAGCCCTTTCTGGTTCAACCTGGCATAGGAGCCAGGTGATCGGGTTTGGAGGAGTTGCCTGAGGGATGGTTCGACTCAAGGTACTCGGGGAATTGATGATGAGAATCTCGACTCACGACATGGAATGAAACCAAGAGGTTGTGTCAACTCAAGGTGTTTCATGGTGTGTGGAGGAGTATCTCGAATCATGGTGTTCCATAGGTGGAAGGTGGGAGCGCATAAGGGCGCAATGGAAAATCCCAGCATCCCGGCCCGAAAAGTTTGCGGTGCGACTCTCCATTTTTCTCGGGGGTCTGTGACGGTAGCGAAGGATGGGTCTTCACGAAGTAGCTTCGCGAAGCATGGCCTCGCGGAGCAATGGTCTCTCGCGGAGCAAAGGGGTCTCGCAGAGCTTGGTCTCGCGGAGCAGCATCGCAGAGCTTGGTCTCGCGGAGAAGCATCGCGGAGCAAGGGCTCGCGGAGCAAAGGGCTCTCGCGGAGCAAAGGGGTCTCGCGGAGCTTGGTCTCGCGGAGCAGCATCGCGGAGCTTGGTCTCGCGGAGCAGCATCGCGGAGCAAGGGCTCGCGGAGCAAAGGTCTCTCGCGGAGCTTGGTCTCGCAGAGCAGCATCGCGTAGTAGCATCACGGAGCATAGGCTCGCGGATCATGGACTCGCGGATCCTCCGCTCGCGGAGCAGCAACCCGAAGGAAGCTGCTCGCGGAGCATGGCTTCGCGGAGCCGCAATGCGGAGCTCCGCTCGGCCGCCCAAGGGGCGAAGTGGCCGTGGCCGTCCTTGGTCGTCCTGAGAAGGGGGGTGAGCTGGGTATTTATAGGCAAGGGGCGCCGCGAAGCAAACTTTCCGCGCCGCCTCAGGAGCTTCGCGGCGCGCTTGCGAACGTCAAATGCGTTCGCGGAGCATCATCGCCTCTGGTGCTTCGCGGCGGCTCGCGAACGTCAAATGCATTCGCGGAGCATCACCGCCTCTGGAGCTTCGCGGCGGCTCGCGAACGTCAAATGCATTCGCGGAGCATCACCGCCTCTGGAGCTTCGCGAGGCCGCGATGGTCGGGGCGCTTCGCGGTGGGGCTTCGCGGGACCGCGCTGCACAGGTGCTTCGCATCGGTGCTTCGCATTAGTGCTTCGCGAGGGGTCTTCGCGGAGCATCGCAAACATCAAACGGGTTCGCGGAGCCTCTCGCCTCATTGCTTCGCGGCGGCGCTCCGCGATCACGGAGGGGGGCTTCGCGGATGGGCTTCGCGAACCAGATTTCCAGCCCAACTTCAAACGTCCATAACTCCTAATCCGTAACTTCGTTTGGGCCCTACGACCTACCAAATCGAAGCTTGCGAAATGGACTACAATCTTGGATCATGTATGGAAGCGTTTGGAAAATTTTGGGGACGCGTTTTTCGGGGTCTACAGCAGCTAAGAAGTCTTTGAACACCTATCCTTTGACGACCTTCTGAGGTACGAACCTAATGTCGAACTGCTGGAGGATCACCGCCCAGCGTGCCAATCGGCCGGTCAACATAGGCCAGGTCAGGATGTATTTCAACGGGTCTACCCGAGAGACCAGCTATACCTCGTGGTGCTGCAAGTAGTTCCGCAATTTCTATACGGAGAATACGAGTGGCAGGTAGCTCTTCTCGATGGGAGAATATTTAATTTCCGCATCGAGGATCATGCAGCTGACGTAGTAGAGGCTATTCTCTGTCCCCTCGTTGTTCTTCTTGGCGAGAATGGCGTCGAGGGATCGCTGTAGGGCGGTAACATAAAGGACCAGCGGATTTCCGGGAACGGGTGGCATCGGGACCAGAGGTTGAAGCAGATACTGCTTCATTTCCTCAAAAGCGGTCTGACAGTCTTCGTCCCACCCATAGGCAGCGCCGTTCTTCATGAGTCGAGTAAAGGGCTTACACTTGCCGGCCATATTTGCAATGAATCGGCGTATATAGGCTAAGTGGACTTGGAGGCCTCGAAGTTCCCGAATATTATTCAGGGGAGGCATCTGACTGATGGCCTTGATCTTCTCGGGGTCGATCTCGATACCTCGATACCTAACAATGTAGCCAAAAAACATTCCAGAGGTGACCCTGAAGTCACACTTCAACGGGTTCATCTTCAAGTGGCGAGAACGGAGGAAACCGAACACTTTCTCAAGGTCTTTGAGGTGGTACCGGCGCTGACGAGATTTAACCACCATGTCATCTACGTAGAATTCCACCAGTGTCCTGAGGATCAGCTAGAATATGTGGTACATAGCCCGTTTATAGGTTGCAGCCACATTCTTCAGGCCGAAGGGAATAAACTGGTAGCAGAAAGTACCGTGGGGGGGCTGAAGGCAGTGAAATCTTCATCCTTAGGGGCCAACCGGATCTGGTTGTACCCAGAGTACCCATCCATGAAGTAGAGGGCTTGGAACTTGGCCGTTGCATCGATCAATAGCTCTGTCACTGGAAGGGGAATATCATCCTTCGGACAGTGGCGATTAACATTGCGGAAGTCGATGAAGACCCTGATCTGCCCATTTTTCTTCCCGACGGGTACAATGTTGGCTAGCCACCTTGGGTACTGGACTTCCTTGATGATGTTGTCCTTAATGAGCTTATCAACTTCGGCCTCAACCATGGCACCATGAAAGGGGTTCATCTCCCTGGGAGGCTGCTTGAACCCGCAATGGTTTGCTGGGAGGCCAAGGTGGTGGACGGATACCTGGGGATCTAGTCCCGGCATATCATCATAACTCTAGGCAAACACATCACTGTGCTGTCTGAGGATGTCTATGTACTGTTGTCTTTCCTTGGGAGGCATAGCGGTGCTGACCAATGTGGGTCTCGGGTCCACCTCACTACCGAGGTTCACCTTTACTAGATCATTGACCGTGGTGGAGACGCCCTTCTCAAAGGCAGCAGGAGCATCTTCCATGTATACTTCTCCGCCTATGGAAGGATTGTCCATAGGGGGAGCCGTTTCGGGGCTGGTCGACACGGATGGGGAGCTAGCACCAGCTTGGGCGGTAGGGGTCGTCACGACGGGAGACTCATGCATCGCGGAGACCATGGAGACTAAGGTGGTTCATTCAGTCCCATCCGGCCTTCGGCCCAAGGGGCCACACTTTACAATATCAAAGTAGTGGTGACACATTGGCTTGAGCCGGTCGATTCCATCTTGGCGAAACAGACAGGTATGACGTCCTATCATTGCCATGAGCCCAACGTCCCAATATCGTACAGGGGTATGAGGCTCGGGGATCACCTGAACTTGGTTAGTGTAAGAGTACGAGGTGATTTCCTTTCGTCGCTTAGACCCAGAAATATGCCTTCCTCTGGTACCAGTGACAACAAAGCACCCTCCCATATCGGGAGTCCTGGCCTCCAAACAATGGATTGGGAAGACATATGCGTCATCCAAACCTGCCCATGGATCGCTCATGACAGTGGCGGGCTCAACGTCACCTTCCAGGATTTTCTTGTCCTTGCTCTTGTAATAGTCAGCGTCCAGGTAACGAGATTCACAAGAGGCAAACAGAGACACATCTCCTTGGAGAACACCCACTCGACCCTTAAGGGAGTATTTGAGGAACTGATGGTATGATGAGGGAACCACTACGTGAAGGTGGAGCCACGACCAGCCCATCAACGCGTTATAGGCGGTGTCCTGAGAGACAACCATGAATTCAGTATTGGCAATTAAGCCGCCGAACTGGGTCCTCAGACGAATCTTGCCAAGTAGAGTTTGCTCAGTCCTGTCATACCCCTGGATTCTGAGGTCGGAGGGAGTTAAATCATCCTCAGACAACCCCAGTTTTCGTAGTGTCTGAGTTGGGATCAAGTTAATCCCAGAACCCATGTCGACAAGACAGCGACGGACTTCCATGCCATTGAACTAGTCGGTAATGTACAACGGGAGGATGTGCCCATATATGGGAAGGTCTTCATCTTCACCGGAAAACGAGATAACCACCTGACATTCAGCGTCCTCAAGAACCTTGGTGTATAAGGCTTCTACGGCCGCTACCTCTGTTTCAAACTGAAGGGGGCTCCTTAGAACCTCGGCGAGCGCCTCACGCATTTCAAACGACAGGAGAAGGGCATCAAGGATGGAAAGACTTGCCGTAATTCCAGCCAGATGCTTCAGGACATCATACTTTCATGCCAAACGTGAGGTTCTGCTTACAGGAGGTCACTCCGCGATTGGGGGTATGATGGGCCCTGCTGGCGGGACCGGTGACTGACTGGTACTAGGCATGTCCCACTGTTCACTAGTTGAAGCCCGGGAGGTGTCTGTCATGCTAAGACCGGAAGGCCATAGTCGGTCAGTGGCAGGGTTGGGTTGGTTGCGACGCGGGCAAGGTGGTTCCGCCCGATCCAGCAACACAAATGGTGGTGGAAGAAAACCTGTTGTCACCGGGTGAGGGAGCCGCGAGTGCTGCTCTCTATACCGGGCTTGCTGCCTAATCTTGATAGCGTGCACGACCTGACTGGAGGTGACGACTGCCGTGCCCTATCGATTCATGTAGCCACGGCTCCGTCGACGTTGGCGACAGTTGGAGACATTGGGGAGGTCCACCTGGAACTCCTCATCATCGGGATCCAAAAATGGATTTACCAACTCTACGGTGTTAACCGAAGCATACCCCAGACTTTCTGGGAGGTCCACCAGGCGCTCCTCATCGTCAGGAGCTAAAAAGCGATTTACCAACATTACATTGTTAACCGAAGCATACCCCGGGCTTTCTGGGAGGTCCACCTGGCGCTCCTCATCGTCAGGATCCAAAAAGGGATTTACCAACTCTACGGTGTTAACCGAAGCGTACCCCAGACTTTCACTCGAGGAGTCATCCCCTACCGGACCGGGTCTCGGAGGGATCCCCATTTCCAGGGGCATGAAATCGCCAAGCGTGCGAGAAGATGGCGACAATGGCAGGGCACATTCTTTCTTCTTTCGCCACCGCCTGTTCCTCTGGAAAGAAGTAGGTTGGGACGACAAAGCCAAAGCAATGCTCGCATACTCCGAGGGCTCTGGCTGACTCAGGCGGGCACGGATGATGCCATGGGCACGAGCGACCATCGTGCGGGCCATCCAGTCATTATACTTTCGGGACCCACGTTCGGAAACCTATTCCCACACATCCCCGTCGTCACTACTTCCATGTGATCCCACAAAGACACCTGCCACCTGTGCCGTGGTTGGGCCCAACCTGACTATGTTATTGTCAATCTAGTCTTGGAGCCAGTCCTTGAACATATAGCATTTTTGTACGGTGTGTCCCAGGATCTGGTGATAAGGGAAGTAGTTAGGGTGATCTGTGAGACACGCCACTTCTGGCTTCCAGCACTCAGGCAGTCGCACGATCCACTGTTCCAAGGCCCTAGGGAAATAACCGGGGATCTGGGCCTCGACAAACGAGTAAGCCTAATTTCTTCTGTCTGGAAAGGGGACTCTTGGGGGCAGACCATGACTAGGGGCCGGGGGATCAGGCCAAGGAGGCGGAACCGAATTACATTTCATAGGTGGTGATGGTGCGTTACGCGGAGGCGCCTACCAATTTTGAGGCGGTCGCTGCTGGGCTGGAGGATGTGCCCGTCGGGGTGGACCCCTATGAGCCTGCTGAGCTGGCCTCACTGGCAGCAACTGTATCTATCTGGGGGCCTCTTTGTGGGCCATAGAAGTGGGCTCGGCTCTGGCGGCTCTCATCGCAGAGATTACAGGAGGCAGCAGGCGTGCCTGATCGGCCTTTTGCAGGGCTTCTTCGAGGCGCTGAGCCTTGTCGGAGAAGTCACGGAACCCTCCGGGGTAATTCTGCATGATCAGATAATGAACCAAATCCGTCTTGACATTCCCAACACACATTGTCAGTAATTGCTCCTGAGTCAGCGGCATGTCAAGGGAGTACAAGAGTCCCTTCCACCGGGCGACGAAGTCCACGACTCGCTCGTCGGGCCTTTGCATGCACCTAAAGAGGTCTGCAATGTTCGTCTTTCAGCTTGTGGAACTGAACTGGTAGAGGAATATCCGGAGAAGGTCCTCCCAGCTAGTGACAGATCCAATAGGGAGCTGGCTGTACTAGACGAATGCTGGTCCTTCCAGTGTCTGAACGAAGCACCAGAGCTTGGCAGCCTCCTGATGCGCTGGAGTCCCTAACATAGGCCTGCACCTCGAGTTGAAGTGGGCCAAGTGTTGTGTCGGGTCTCGAGTCTCATTAATGGGGGAAAAAGTGGGGTTCCCAAATCCTCGCGAAGCCGGAATTTCATCCACCCATGATGGGTACAACTTGCCATCCAGTGGGATTTCCACCTGCTGAGTTTCCAGGGCCTCCAAGTGGGCGATGAGTACTTCCATCAGATCATCTGAGATACGGATTCCTTTCCTAACGGGGATCTCTACCCATAAGCGTGTTTCCAGGATCTTCGATATGGTAGTCGCGCTCAGCGGCTCGCGGGGAAACTGGCAGAGCGACTCTCGGGGCAGCTGGAGGAAACCAAGCAGGGTCCCCCAGGTGGTCTCGCCGCTCGGGAGTGTTCGGCGAAACATATCGCGCCCTCTTGCCATGGGTTCCAGTGTCTCCCCTTTTGGTGAAGACGACACTGGCACAGTTGCCAGGGGAATCTCAAAAAGGGGTAGATGCTCCTACCCCTGCTCTCCTGGTTTAGGGTCACCGTAGTCAAGCCGCCGATGTGTAATGTGTTCAGCCAGGAGCTCATCAACCAGCCTCTTTTTCTCAGCTAGCTGTTTGCGTAGCGTGGCCTTCTTGGGATCTTCCTCTACCTTCTGCACAGAGGCAGATGGGTCGGCGAGTTTGACAGACCCGACATGCTCTTTACCCTTTCCGATGTTTCGGCCTTCTGTTAGTGCCTCCGTGGGTACAGGATGACCTAAGAGGCTCCTCTGTTAGCGAGTAATCCTCCCAGACGGGTCCAGTAGTGGCATGTCCTCGGGGTGTGAGTCCCCGTCGAGGGGCTCCACAATGTTTCCCTCATCTGAAAGGTCAGCCATGTTGACGGCCACTACCCTTGGCGACGTTCCCTCTGGGCCGCCCAGTGGATCAGGCTGTCGGCGGATCGCATAGAAGAGGAGAGTAGTGTACAATCCCCATCTGCGGACGTGCACATCGGGGGTGGCTTCCTCAATAACTCTGAAGAGTACATGAAAACTCTAGATGCATTGTTGCTGGAGGGCCTCGTGGTGGTCCAGCGACTCGGGGTGCCGGACCGCGGGGAGTGCTGCTAGGTCGACCCGACAGCACTGCCCACTGATCTCTTAGAGATGCGCTTGGCTCCCGGGATAAGGCGCTAGCTGATGGCGGAGGCAGGAGTGAGTCACCCGAAGAATCTGGCGGAAGCATTCAAACTCTCCTGGGGTGAGTGACTCTGGCACATCAAAATCTGCTTCTGTGACTGGCCAAAACTTCTCAGGGAAGTGGCCCGCTGCAAGAACGGTCCACAAGCTCCACGACTCCGGTTTGGGGTCCGGACCTTTCCCCCCTGCTCTTCCAACGATGAAAGTCGGGTAATTGTCAATGGCACCGAGGCAGGATGTCGGGGCGGTGGGCTGGCCGGCGGGGAATACGGTGAAGTGGCCGATTGGCCGCCGATCCCTGGGTCATCCTACAAGGGTTGCAGTGCCCTGGCATCCACGTCGCGATAATATAGGTCGGCGAATGGGCCTCCTATCACAGCGTCGGTGCTCTCCGAAGGTGTGTTGCCTCACGACTCTTCCATCAGTCCCCAGAAAGGTTCCCCACCCTCCCTAACAGTGGTGGGAAGTGCTCTCGAGGAGGCCAGTGGCAACTGCGGGCTTGATCCCTGATGGTACTCCAAGTCCTCATCCTCCTGGATATACCTTCGAAGGGGGGAGGGAATCATACGGATCTCGCATTTGGGGAGTACGAGACTGACGTGTCGCGTCCCCATCACTGCCCTCAACTCGAAGGGTTGGGGGGAGGTTCCATCATCGAGTCGTACTCTGCCTCAGAATCCGAGAAACAGGCTGGTATAATTTCCGTCCGGATTCCCCTGACATTCCTCCTACGGCGACGAAGCCCGGCCTTCATACCCCTGTGTAGCTCCCCAGGGTAAGGAAGATTCCCGTCATGGGGTCCCCCGTCCACAATAGAGCTGGGATAGGGGGACTGAAGGCCGAGTTGTGAGAAGCACCAGGACAGATGTCGAAAGGGACATGGGGAGGACCTCCATGTGAGTGAGCGACTGGATACACAACGACTCCATACTGACGGCTGGTAGTAGTGGGAGTGACTTCATACCCCATGTAGTGGACGTTGGAAGGAGTCATACCCAGAGAATAGACATCACGAAGAAGCTTTCGGCTTTCCAGATCGGTGGCACAGAATGAGACTTCCTGGTGAGCGACACTACCGCGGATTGGTCCGCAGTGGCCATTGCCAGTGTCTGCGACCGGGAGATTCGACCCAACCTACCTGTAGGGTGGTCGGGGTTTCGATCCCAGTCGGGCATGTGGCTACCCCTGCTCAACGTGTGCGGGGATCTGGTAACAGGAGTCAGCAGTTGCTCGGGCCACAATGGCTGCTGATGTTGATGCCCCAGGAAGGGCATTCTCTCCCGCTCGCGTCTGACGCTGGCGTCGAGTCAGATGGGCCGGAACCGGCGGTGCGGGCTTGAATATTTCCTGCTCCTCGGCTCGGGGAGTCGGGCGGCAGCGTCGACGCAGCCTGGCAGGGGTTCTTACAGTTAACCCCTGGGACAGATCGCCGATCGAGTGGACCCAGTCATCCCCCACCTCATTGGCGTAGGGGAGGGATGTGTCAACGTGCTCCGGGGATAGGCTCCCGAAGCTGTTGAACGTCGGCGTGGGGAGCAGCGGCTCCCTACGCATCCCTCGAGGGCGGCAACGGTGGTGAGGCGTAGCCACCTCTAGATCCAAATGGGCCATGCCCCTGGCGGGGATGATCCCTTCCTCATCATACCTAAGAACCAGTTCATTGATCACCCTTTACTGCATGATTTCTGACTGGGAGAGGGGGCACAAGCGCCCGGCTGCTACGGTGGTCGAAGTCGGAGCGACCGTGGAATAGGTGGGACCGCACAGGGTAACCGCGTCGGTACTGCCCCTGCCCCTGCGTTGGTGGGCAGGTGGAGATCGAGCTCCGGATGCAGTGATCTGATTCCGGGAAGTAGGGAGATGGACCCATTAGCATCAACAGGAAAGGAGATCAACCACCAAGGCCCAACTTCATTCCATCTTCCATGGTTGGCGAGAGGGATCCACACTGACAATGTCGCAGAACAGAGTGGTCAACGTCCTGACGTCCCCGACCCCTGGTGGGTTCACGTCACGGTGAGGGTTACCAAGACCTAGTGACTTTCTATTCTTCTGATGCCCTGACGGCTACCATTCCCCATATTGAGGAGAAGGGATTCACATCGGGTTCACCATTTTTTGTTGCTCCGATGCTTTCGTCAGGGCTCGCGCATCCGTATCTGGGGAGGACGCGCTTCTTGCTACCCCGCATTCCAACTTTCCAAAGGCGGGCGACATCCATTCCTTGTTCAGGGACGTCTGCTCCTTGATCAAAACCGAGATGATGGGATATCGGTTCTTCCTTCCGTGGATTCCTCCTCCGAGCTCATCACCTAGTCTGGGTCTCCCTCATAGATTTAAGACGGGTTCGTGAGGCCCATTCCCGGTGCCATATCTACATGGACGCCAGTAAAATACACTTCTTCCGTCGAGATTCTCCAAGGGGTCTTGTCGGGGCAGCAACCTTCAGTGAGGAGAATGGTCACGTTGGGGGCGTCGTTGGCATGTCTGTCTTTGGTCCCTCATCACAGGGCTTCTCGAGGGCGCGGAAGACCGAGGAATCCCACATCAAATGGGGGGAATGTGTACCATTTGAGGTTTTCCTCAGCTTTCCGTGTTTAACACAGGGTATGTCACGAGTTTAACGTCTTGCGGAGATGGATCGGGTTGAAGGATCCCTAGGGGGGATCACCGATGTTGGGGCCAGCACGTGGGCGACTTCCCGGATTCCATGGAGTGGGATGGGGTTGCCTAATCTCACCAGGATGTGGCGGCCCATATAAGGATCAGGATGGATGGTGGAGTGAGAAATGGGGCTTACGTTCTGAGATGGCCCAAGAGAGGGAATATAGTTTAACGTCATGCAGGACGAGATACAGTTTAACGTCATGTGGGATGAGATACAGTTTAACATCATGCAGGATGAGGGGTTTGGGGCTTACACTCTGAGGTGTCCTAGGGTGGTCAGGGAACCGAGATGGAGAGGTCGGGATGACCGGGTGGTGGGCTTGAACCTCATGGAGGCTTCTTAAGTACCGTGCGTTAGCAAGGATCAAAGTCCACGTAGTTCGCTGGGATGGGGCTTACGCTCTAGGGCGGCCCATGGTGGTCATGGAACCGACATGGGGAGGTCGGGACGACCGGGTGGTGGTATTGAACATCGTGGAGGCTTCCTACGTACTGTGTGTTAGCACATATCAAAGTCCATTTAGTTTTCTGGGATTGGGCTTACACTCTGAGGTGGCCCATAGGAGGATGTCATGGTCGATGCATGCTATAAGCCCACGTGATTCATGATCGGTGTGGGAAACAAGAGGCAGTAGGGACCAGATGATCACGTCACGAAGGGTGCATCCTTGAGGAGCGGAATGGGGCTTACGCGTTGAGCGACCCAATGATGGAACAGGGGCTTACGCGTGGTTAGCGGCCCTTTGTGTCGGGGATTACTCCAGGGTGGAGGCCCGTGGTGCGACAAAGTGCCGTGGGAAAAGGACTCCACTGGCCTTGGCAGGGGGGAAGTATGGAGATGCACGGGTGTAGTTATCCACAAGAAAGGCTAGGGGCTTACGCTCTGAGGCAGCCCTTCCCCCACGGACAAACGCCACTCTGACAAGGAAGATCTCATTCCATGTGA
Organism: Viscum album; assembly: GCA_963277665.1. Taxonomy (NCBI): domain Eukaryota; kingdom Viridiplantae; phylum Streptophyta; class Magnoliopsida; order Santalales; family Viscaceae; genus Viscum; species Viscum album. The sequence continues at coordinate 1,991,601,880 of OY728121.1, read as the reverse complement.
GGAAGAGTCCATTCCCGTGGAGACGAGTGGGCATAAAAAATGTCTGTTCTGGGGGGACCCTGCGTGCGAAGCACGGGGTCGGACCACAGTTTAATGTCATGTGTTAAGGACGAGGTGCTTAGCAGTTTAACGTCCTGTAGCTTGTACGAGGTGGGTTCGCTCCACACCCCTAGGGCTCACATTCCCAACGCCGTCTACCCCTTGTGGGAGGGAAGGCATCGGAAATGCCATTCTGAAGGGGGGCTGCACGGCGAACCACCAGGGTGTCCACGTTAGCGTGGCTATGCGAAGAAGCAATAGCTGTTAGCTAGCCTAGGCGGAAAAGCATAAGGCAAAGCAACGTATTGGGAAACACGGGCCAAGGGACCTTGAGGATACTTCACACGAGCCTGGAAGGCCGTATGGGAAAACAACGCATGGCGCACATGGCCGGCTGGGGAGACATCAGGTGCCAGTGCAGGGGGGCAGCCAAGGGGCGTCAAGGTGAAGGGTCCTGGGATTTTTGCGCAAAAAAAGAGGGTTTTCGCGCAAAAAACCAGGACGGCGCACAATTGGAGCCATAGAATTGCGCGCGGAGGGAATTAACCGCAGGGTTTTGTGCGCAGGTAGGGTATTGCACGCACGAGCCACGGATTGCGCGCAAGGCTGGAACCCGGGGAAGGGGGAAAATTCACTGAAGCCGGTGGAGTGGCGCGCAAAGGCGAACTCCGGGGCAAGGTTGCGTGAAATGAGGGATTACCTGGAAGCCATATTGCGTATGGGGGAAGCCGAATTGCACGCACGAGACTCGCTTCGAATTATAGAACCCCCAAACTATTCTGGGTCACCTTCTATTTTTAGGCCACCTATAGCATGGAATCCAAGCAGGGCGCGAAATTCTTCACACCGAGCACAGCCGGCGCGAAAAAACTCTCCGCGCAGAACTTGGACGCGCAAAGATTGTGCGCCTCATTGGCTCAATTCTGCGAAACCCAGTGATTCTACACGTGAAAAACCATTTTTCGCGCGGATCCTCCTTTATTTCATGCACCACATCCCGGGCCTCCGGATCGGGCCTCTGATTCCGAATATGACTTCGCATCGTCATTTCGAAACTTCCTCTGAGAGTTACGGACTTTTATCAGCGTCAAAAAAATCTACACAACATGTTTTTTCCAGACATGGTGTTTACCATAATGATTTCACTGACTCGTGTCATTAGTCACATGGTCGGGTACACGGTACTTATAACACAATGTGTACTCTATGTAAATGTCATGTTCCACCAAAAAATTCCCAACCCCATGTCTCTTCCTAGATAGCCAGTCACATACATAAAGACAACATGATGTATACATATAGTACACGATGTGTACTTAATAAAACTTGTTCCTTCCATATTATATGGACACATGTCATGTATTCATCATTACAATCCATGTATTCTGGGTTTTTGATGATAGTAATCCTCAGACACTACTACCCAATCCCATAAAATCATTGAATCAAATATTAGAGTTCCAAATTCAAATTTTTCGGGTCCCATAATCCCAAAATATCAATGAATATATTTATATTCATGTATATCACAATGTATAACATTGCAATCAATCACTTGATCCACCAAATCCTATCCATGAGGGCCCATAACACCGGAGGGAACAAATATTGGTGACCATATAAATGAAACATTTCATATTAGAAATACCCTATCAAATAAAAGGTATTCAATCATGTAATCTATCACAATAGCATGAATAACTTTCACTATATTTATCAAACCAACATGAAATCAGGAATGAACCATTAATGGCATGAAAAGAATGGATGAAATGAAATCTCTATAAAGTGCATATATGATTCATGAGATGGAATACCCTCATCTAATCTGGTTTCAAAAGAAATAGAACCTAAAAATATCAATTAAAGCATCACAAAACATGTCAATCACTCAATGGTGAAATCTAATCAACTGTAACAATAGAAAAAAAAATATGAAAATTTAAATAATTGAGGTATATTGGCTTTTCCATGTACAGGGGTTACATACCCCTGGACACATCTTATTAATAAATAACTATTCTTTAATATCCTTATCAATTTTCTCCAAATATTAATTCAATGATAAGAATAATTCTCTGATACCACTTTGTAATGTACCAGTTCCAGGTGCTGTACATAGGTGATGCATACCAGGTTGGTCACAGGGCCTCAAACACACCAAACACCAGAAGCTATTGACTAGAAACGAGGGCCTTATGTGTGATAGCGGGGAAACTATACCCGCATTTGATGAGTAAAATAACATACTAACAATAATATACAACATTGGAAGTAGTAATATAATACCATAAGAAAAATATGGATGATTGGAAGTAAATGAAAAAATGGGGCACATATATAAATGATGCATGTCCCATATTTCAAAAAGAGTATCCAAAAAATTCAAAAAGAAGATCCAAATATAAAATAAATTCCAAGTTCTTAATTTTTTACAACCAATGATCATAGAAAAAGAATGGCATCAATCAAACTCATCATTTCGGCCTCTACAGAAGAGGAATAGCCAGAGCTATGGAGAAAGAATTCAAGATTCTATCGCATGGGATTCGAGAAGATAACACCACAACCTGAAGGGCCCAAATTTTCATTTGAGGTACTATCCAAATTAAATATAATCCATCCAGGGAAAGGATGTCTCTAGAAATCATATATTTTGTGACAAGGCTGAGGGAAATTTCCATCAATACACAAGAATTATAGGATTCCAAAGCCAAGAACAGTGATGTTGCAATTGACTATTTGATGTGAAGCTACTTCATGTATGGATATAAGGATCTGTATCTGACATTAATTTTGATTAAAGGAGTAATTGTTATATATAATATCATTTATATCATACTAGATCATATGGAGGGGCTCAACGACAGCATCCAAGAATATATTCTTAATTTATTGTGAGCTCTCTATTTATTATCGTCTCTTTTGTTGAGATTTGATGGAGTAAAGAATAAACCGTCTGAAATAAATTTTTTAGAAAATATAGTTTCATTGAGTAAAAGAATTGGGACAAGAATGAAAAAGGTGGTTAGAATCATTTCTCTGATGGTTGTAGAAGTTTTACTTAAGAATAGATTAATTCCAAAACACTGAATGAATCTATCTATCCGGACTTTATTGTGATAAATATTCCAAATAATTTTTAAAATTGATGGCCTAATCCACCGTTTATTAAATTGTTTCATCCATGAAAAGTCATTTTCATTAGTTAATAATTGATTATTATAATTGTTTTCGAATTAATCATACCATTTTGAGAAGGGTCCAAAATAAAAAAATCATTATTGTTTGAGAAACTATTGTTTTCAATGGCTAGAAGAATGGCTTCAGAGGGCTTCTCATGTTGAGAGTTAAGAATGATTTTTTTGAATGGTTGGAATTATCAAGGTTTTGATTAGAAGCGGTCATAGAAATTATGGGTGATCCTTTCTAGTTATCCCACTAGAAAATAAAGAAAAATAGATCTCAAAAACCATCCATCTATTACTGTACATAATATTAGAAAAAATATTGATTAATAAAAGACAAGATGGAAGAGTTAAAGAAATTATTTTTTCCAGCCTTATGTTTATCAAGAAATATTTTTTTTAGTAAATCAATTGAGGCAGACTTGTTATAAAAATATTCCTTGTGAGGTTGGCTTGTATTGACTCATTAAAGTACTTCATATTTTTAATTCTGATACCACCTTTTTCTATAGGCCTTCATCAATTCAACCAGTGGATAATAACTTCTTTTCATAATAGTGTGCTACCAGTCTAGGTAAAATTTGTTATCTAAATTCTAATCATTTTTATAGGACAAATATGTAATTTATATACCACCATAGAGTAAGCCACCATGGAAACAAAAGAATATTTTAACTAGAAAATTCTTTCTACTATGGTGAGAATTTTTTCTTTTCCAAGAAGAGTGTTGATTGAGCACATGGTAAACAATGGTATAATTGTAGTAGGATTTGGTTCTAACTAAAAAGTTAGAAACCCCAAGATATGTAAAATAAAAATACCATTTTCAAGAACTTAATCATTGATAAGGTTTAATTTTCTATTTGACGACATGTATTTCTCAAAGAAATCTCATGATTTTTTCTAACTAATGGTCTGAAAAGAAACATATTCATAGTGAGAGAGAGAATTTTTTTTATTTTTATTTTTTATTTTATAACCTTGTAAGAAAAAGATATTGTAATCAACATATGATAGGTGGGTTTGAGTATTTATATTCCTAGAAACATGAATGGTATTGAGCATAAAATGATCCATAATATGGGTGGTCGGGCAAATAAGATATTCTTTCGAAATCAAGAAGATAATGTAGAGAGGGGGTCTCCTTGCCATACTACTTTGGTACATTTGAAGTATCCCTATGGAGACAAATTAAATAAAATTGCAATAGAGGCCGAATTGAATGAGCATCATATTACAGTGATTAATGAATCAATAAAACAAAAAAATTGAAAATCATGGAAAATGAAGCTCCAATCCATGGTATCAAATTCTTTTTTAATGTCAAGTTTAATCGAAATATTACATCCTCTATTGGATTTGTTCATGGTATTGAATAATTCAGAACTAAGAAAATTGAAATATTTATTGGATCTACCCTTGATAGAACCAAAATAGTTCCAAGAGACAATTTCATCCATAATGGCTGTAAGTCTATTAGCAATTATTTATGAGATTATTCCATAGAGTACATTAATGAGTGAAATGGGTAAAATAATTGAATTTAAACTGCATTTTCCACTTTAGGGATCAAAGATTGAAATTAATCAATAAGTGCATGGGGTAGGATACCATTGGAAAAGAAAGATCTAACAATATTAAAAACATCACAACATTTTAAAACCCATTAGTGTTAAAAGGAACCATTGTTGAAGTCATCAGGACCTGGAGAACTATCTCAATTCAAACAAAAGATAATGTATTTAATTTCATGATTGATATAGGTGTTTAGAAGAATGGTGTTATCCTAGTCATTGAAAACTCTCAAAATGTCCTCATGAAGGAGGAATTTTTTGATATCAGGACCATTAAAGATGGATTAAAAATAATAAACAGTATGATTAGAAATTTCCAGATCATTTTCTAAAAGATTGCCTCTTCCATTTAAAATAGTAAGTGGTCTGCAAGCCTCTATGACTCATTGAAGGGAGTTGTAGAATTTGGTGTTTTCATCACCATAATCTAAACATTCTGTTTAAAATTCTAGATTCCTCATGTTTTCATTTAATGTCAGAAAAGTTTTTAGTCTCACCATGATGTTAATTTGTTGAGTTGAATCATTATTGAAGTCGGAACTAATGTTGTTGTTTTGGTGTTTATTGAGGTCATTATCAAGGAGAAGGATTTCATTTTTATTTTTTTGGATTTATAGTTGCACTATCTTATTAGAGTTTTTTTGGGGTATTTTAGTTTGATTGTACTTGAAAATATGTCATTGGTGAAAGACATAGAAAACGTACATTTATTTATGATAGAAGTGGAGTCCACATTAGAAAACTAGACATTATTAAATCTGAAGGGAATCATGGGTTTTATTTTCCTTATGCATACATTGAATTAATAAATTCATTAATGTCTCCAATAAAAATCCAGAGAGAGTTAATATTAATAGTTACATATGAGAGTTTCATCCATAGATACCTCCTTTCATGGTATATATTTATTGAATAAAAAACTACAGAATACATGCATGCCATCATGAGTAAAATCTCATGTAATGTCTTCATCAGAGACATTGAATATATTCACAATAATTATAGAAAAGTTCGAAAAATACCCAATGAGATTCAACATTGGAGGAATTTTTTATTGCACCAACAAAGTAATAACTACATTGGCCCAAATGAGGGCACTTAGAGGGAAAATAAATTTTTGGATCCCCAACAGAAAACATCAATAGAATATGAGTGTAAACAATTATTTCTAATATAGGATACATGTTATAGTTAGAGATACCCTAACATATCTCATACATAATCATCATTTGAACCTATATTTGGAGTTAGATATCAATTTTTTTTGTTTCCTGAGTTATTGTTCCAAGAAGATATTAAAACTTTTTTTTCTTTATTAGTGTTATTCTTCATCTCCAGCTGATTTTTAAAAATGGTAGGATTTTTAATTGTCTTAGTTTCCCTGGAATTATCCTTTTGAGGATCCTACAAATAGCTATTCGTGTTTACTTCAATATAAATTATATTATTAACCTAATGAGTAATGTTATCACAATAATTAGAACCATCAACTAAATGAGTAATAGGGGTACCTGGATAATTTTGGGTGTCATGCCCTGCTATTGGTTGGACAGTTTCGTAGGGAACCCATGCTTCTGATATTGAGTTATAGAAGATGATGGTGTGTGTTCACCGACATTGTTAATAGTAATTATAAAATTATATTAGTCTTTTTTGGGATATTTTCTGATTGAAATGCATGATTCTTCCTTATATGAAGAACTTGTGTCTTTCATACCCAGTTTAGTTGTATGCATAGTTGGCTCTTCTTGTATCTAGATAATATCCAAACCAAATGCATTAGGGTCTTCTACAAGTAATTTTGTTGAGTTTCATAGTGCTGTAGTGTTTGAGGTCATAATCATCACATTTAAAAATGGTTGAATCAGTAACCGGATGAGGTATTCAAGGTAGTATTACATCCTTTTGTAGTATATTTCCTTCACTATCTGAGTCCCCAATATGTTTCATAGTTTCATTTTCAGATTCCTTACCATTATTTCTAAAGGTATGTGTATCCATATGATAATATAATTCTCCATTAGCTGCTTTAGAAGGGTTAAAGAAAACAGTACTAGTGGAGTATATTGAATTCATGAATTTTCCATTTTCCGAAAAGCGGTTTTCATGATGGGTTGGAATATAATCCTTTACAAGGAACTCAAATTACTATAGGAGTTCATTCATTTACTCCTCCTATACAAGAACAACCTAGGGTTTATTCATGTTATTAATTAATTTCATAGACTTATTCGTTTTCATTACCCTTATTTCATTATTTTTCATAGAATTTTCTATGAAATTTGGTATTATAACCTTACCTTTTCTTATTTCACATCATTCTATTCATTTTACAATGGTTTAATCACATTATATTTCCTAATTTCCTTAAAATTTTCTATATTGTGTCCAATGATTTTTCATACCTCAAAAAATGGTTGTTTCCATTCATACTATATCCTAAAATCAGTTTTTACTGATTTTCATTAAATTATATTGTATTATGAAGTTGTGAAGATAGATTTATTTCCAAAATGACACTCTCTATGAGGCATAATTCTGCATTTAAAATCCCTTGATCAATTTTAGTTTTCAATATAGTGCACAAGACTATGTCATTCATGATTTTAGGATGCCAAAAATACCAATTTAATACATGAAATTTAACCCTTACTTTATCCGTTGTGTTTCTTTGAGTGAAGCAGTTAATATAATAGTACCAATAAGATATCCTATGTAAACCATGTTATATATGGATATTACCAATGTTCCAAACCCGATAATGGTCATTTTTGAGTTAAACACAATATGGAAGAAACATGTACCTATAGGTACCCGTTTTTATTTCATTATACCATAGCAGTGTTCAATTATATGTTTTATAACTATTATGGACCAGAGGTGATCACCTTTTGTGTATGTCATGTGGCCCGGGTTAAATAATTTGAATAAAAAAAATTCTTTTTTTAGCACATCTAGATCCGTTTCAACCAAGAATCCACCATCTTCTTGCTTATTGAAGATAGGAGGCTTCATTGTTGAATTAGTTTGGCTCAGATCCATACCTATAAGCACGTTGAAGAAGTAGACTCCCTTAGATCTATCCCTGATATTGTATTCTTTGTTGGGTGTTATTCCATATATGTTCCCAGAATTGAATCCACACATCACCTGCTCCTGATTCTAGAAATGGTAGGAATCGAATATACCAGGAGTATGAAATTCAGCCATAAGATAATGAAATCAAAGATTTATAGGTGAAAACAACTTATAGTATAATAGTTTCAGAGAGAGACTGTCTCCCATATATCAACTATATTTTCCCCCATGAATCCCTAGTATTATGTATGATATATCAAATAATGATTCTAGTTATAAAGAACATAGTGCAGGATGAGATAGATAAATTATGGACCAGTTGTTTATGTGTCCATGTTTCCATAGGCACTTTACTACTATAATCCCATTTAATGTGTTTGAGAGATATAATGAATATTCATATAAAAATATTTCATATCTATTTATGATAAATTTGATTCATTACACCAGTTGCCAAATCCAATCATTAGTAATGATGACCAATATAATCATCCTCTTAATCGCAGAAGAAAAGGGAATCTCACGTGATCACAATTTCAGATGATGTTTATGATAACGATATTGTGATATGTATATATATCATCAACTCTAGAACTATAATTGTCTTATATTATTTTAAATCTACCAACTATTTTTTATCTATTGTCATTTAAAAAGGTATCACATATTCAACTAAAAATTAATGATGAATTAGTAGTAAAGACCCTTATATTGTGATGATAACATCCCAAATCAATGGTTCTTCTATACTTGTATTTTATATGATCATTTTTCTTTCAAATCTCACTATTCATCATATTGTTGAATTTGATTCTATTTTAGTCATGGATTTATTTTTTTTAATTAAAATACCACATAAATTATTGAAAAATTGATGTCATATTTAATATAATTAACCAGCCTATGATCAGCTATAAAATTGATGAAATATATAAACATATAATGAATATTAAAACCATTTAATTGTTAATGATTCTTACTCCAAAGGGCATCTTGTTTCATATGGTTTTGTAGAAACACAACATTGATAACATGACTATTGTTTGGGATTATATTGATGTCATTCCATAAAAGTTATTTGGTCGTCCATAGTATCACAATGTTGTTTTTTCAATATAATTCATTCATGGAGCTACATCTATTTAAATGACTCCATATATAATAAAAATGAATGTGTTGTACAAATTTCATAGTCAACTTCTAGAGAATCATGATAACAGATTCATTTTTCAAATTCTCTCACCGTGGGGTGCATATGTAATATTTTTTATGATTAATGATGGATCAATACAAATCTTCATTTATTATAATTCACATATCATTTTTTATATCGATTATAAGTATCCTTTAATTTTTACAAATGTCATTTTTGATAAATAATGCAGAGATCAATGCATTCAAGTGATTTATCTTAATTCTATATATCATCAATTTCCAGTTAATAAGAATGATGTAACCATTAAATTATTTTGTACAATGTATGGACACTATGAATTTTTTTTTGTATTACTAATTCCCCCACAATAATCATCTATTTATTGAATAAAGTCTTCATAGAACAATGTGATCAGTTTGTACTTTATTGATTATTTTATTAATTAGTCCATGTGAAAGGCGAGCATCAAGATCATTTGATAATTATGCCGATGAATAAAGGAAGGATAAGATTTATGAAATTTTTTACTTGAATAAATATTTGATTCATTATTTATAATTATTTAATAAAATAATTGCAATTGAGAGTTTATTAGTAGACCATTAAAAGAAAAAAGTTATTGATCAATGGGGAGGGACAACCACTATGAGGGAGATACATTTTTTCGGAATGACTCAATATTATAGGTTCATTATGGATAATTTTTTATGTCTATTAAATCCAATTATCAATTTAATTTGAAATAGAGTGATGTTCATTTGGTTGGATGAATGTGATGAATGTTTTTGGAAAATACTGATTATTCTAGTCAGTACACCTTTGCTAAAACTACGTTGTAATGGGGGAAGTGACTATATTCTATAATAATGATACAAATAATGATCATTAAATTTTTTATGAAAGAAAATATTTTTATAGATTATTTCTCATGCAAATTTATGGTCCACATGAAAAATTATACAATTCATGATTTAGAGTTATCTATGGAAATTTTTTGTTAATATATTTAGGAATTGTCTATATGGATAAAATTTTGATATATATATAGATTAAAATAAATTATATTGTTACTGAAAAAATAACTAAAATGAATCAATGTTGTGGGATAGATCTGAAAAAGGATTATGAATTCTCTATATATTAACACACTTAGAATGTTAACAATATGAAGAATCCCATAGTTGAAAGGATTACAGTAGATGTTTTTGTTCACATTCACAATATAAATGATACATCAAGACCTAGAATACAGGGGTATTGAAAACATAAACGATGGTTAAAAATCATATATTTATTAAATTATTTTTCAACCATCTGTTTGTGGGTTGATTAAATGAAAAAAATAAGATCAAGAGCTTCAAAGAAGGTGAGATTTTGTCATAAACTAATTCTTCATTGTTGTGGGATAATAAAGTTCAAAAATCAGGAATATGTCCCATTGGTACAATATATGGATAAGGTGTTTGTATATTATGATCATATTTCTTCATTTTTTATTCACTCTTGATATACGATGATGTATAGATATTTTAATGTCTATTTTTAGTGGGATGTCATGATGAGTGATTTTGTAGAGTTTTTTTGATGTGTGGTATATAAGATTTTTTGGGTTGAGGGAAAATATTAATAGAGTTCTTTAAAACCAATTTGTATATAATAATAGAATTTGGAAAAAAAGAATATTTATTTTGTCATCGAACACCCTAAAACGTGTGAAGGGAATAATACTATTTGAGTTATATTTGATTCATGGATTATGGGAGTAATTTTTTTTCCATTAGTGAATATTTTCACTTGATTTAATTATTAGAATATTCATTAATGAAGTGGTATTATTATATTCTGTACCACTATTAATGGTATCAGATTAGGTTCTATAGTTTACATCATGTGTTAGTCGAATTATTCAACAAGATCTCGATACAGAGTCATATTTTCAAAGTACCTATGAAACATAGTATGATTTTAGGTCTGATATAACCATTAAAACTCTAGAAAACATGTTTAGGTACTTCTAAAAGTATTTTAAATGAAATTTTGATTATCAAAATACATTGGTGGAATTCACTTATTAAAATAAATTGTAATCAAGAACAAAAATGTATTATTTTAAACCCATTATGGAATGAAGTGCACAACTCCCACATGCATGAATGAAGTTAGAGAAATATGTCTATTTGGACATAAACATGTTGTGGAAATGTTAGAGAATATTATATCCATTAAATATGATAAAAAATAATCTTAGTGTCAACCACAAATTTATTCTAACAATCATTACAATGATATATAGTTTGAATTTAGTGACATGAAATTATTATGAATATATTTCAGGGAGAGGTTGATGAGATTATTAATTAAGAGAAAAATAATACCTAGGTATATAAGAACATTTGATATTATCTGTAAAATTAGGATTGTATCTTATCAGTTGGAACTTCAACAAAATCTCTCTCATGTTAACGATGGGTCTCTTGTATATCTCCTGAGGAAGTGCATACATGATCATTCACATGTACTAAACTCTAATTACATAACATTAAAGAAAGATAATTCTTATAAATTACAACTAGTAATGATCTTACATCATATATAGAGTGTTCTATTAAAAAATACCACTCACCTGGTTAATGATTTATTGTGAAACCACAACTTTGGGGAAGATAAGTGAGAACCTTTGTAGGTTGTGGGTAAGAATTATCCCAATATTTTTTTCTCAAAGTGATGGTTTTTTAGGGAGAAATCTATTTTTGGTGTTTATAATGTAATAACCGGTAATGTATTTGAAATAATTATATTCAAGAAGTTTTATTTTTTTGATAGCTTGTGTTACACACAACACCATGTTCAAATGAACCCCGTTATACTATAAAAATATTTGCGTTTAAAATAAAATTTAACTACTAGATATTGTATTGGAGGAATTAATGATAATATAAAAATTATGAATAATGCGTTTTTATATATGTATCGAATTTATTTTATTTCAATAAATTTATTATAATTTAATATAATAAATATTTTAATTTAAACTAAATATTTTTTTAGAATACATTATTTTGTGTGAAAATTTATTTATCATCATAAGGTATATTAGAAACCATATATCAATTATTGAAATGAAATTTATTAATATTTACTTAATCAAATTTTTTGAAAAAATTTCTAATGAAAATGCACAATCAAATCATGTTTTATGTTTGAAATATTATTTTTTCGAAAAATTAGGTTTTGACAATTTTTTTCACATAAATAGTAATTAATATTTTATATTTTTATATATGTAAATAAATAAAATTTGTTACATAATAACAATCATAAGGATTATTATTTTTAAATGGAACCTTTTATTTTTTGAATTATGAATAGTGCGTTAGGTAAACTGTATCATCTTGGTAAAGGGTAAATTAGGTTAATAAAGAATAGAAACAATTAATATGCCTATAATTATTCATAAAAATTATAATTAGGTGAAATTAATTCTACCCTAAATACCTTGGTCTATCTATTGTGTATTTTAATATACAATTGTCCCTAAAAATGATTAATATGTTATTTAAAAAAATAAGGTTTTTAAATATAACTCTATGTGTTCATAAAAACCATTATGGTCCCACGTAAGGAAAAAAGTAATTAATGAAAGAATATGATTTTTAATTTTTATCATATTATAAAATTTAATGATATAAATTTACTGTTATTTTTTAATATTGATTGACAATAATTTTTTATGAAACACTGATGTAGTATATCACTATTTAATAAAATAAAATTAATATGTATATTTGAAAATAGTAAAAAACCTAGGATTTGAATGATTTAAGGGATGCAAGAATATTATTGACCAATATAATGTATTAGGGTGACTTTGAAAACAATTATTATAATTCCTCTTTTGTATTGATTTATTTTAACTTAAATTTAATTAATAGAGGTCAAAATTGGCAATAATGAAATTTTATAAAATAATATTTCATTAAATGGTTTAAAAATGATAAAAAACTGAAAATTAAAATATTTCGTTAGGAGAAGAGTAAAATATAAAAATAGTAAACTTATGGCCCAATTTTAAACATATATGTTTAAAAAAACCTTTTATTTTAGAAAAATTATCTACTTTAGTAGAAATTAAAATTGGTTAACTAAGAGTTTATCAAAATGAAAAAGAAAAAAATTACACTAATACTTTTGTAAATTGAATTTCTTGATGTTATTAAAACCCTATAAAAACATATCATCATATCCAAGTCCATTTGGGGGTATTTTATCTAATTATCCATTTTTTATAACATCATATATTGTGATATTTGGAATTTTCCCCTCACCTCAAATACTAAAACGGAATCACCTCCCTCAATCCCTCACACAACATTGATCCTTATAGACTGAAAAAATTCTTCAAATTTATCTTCTAAAATTAAATTTATACATTTGAAAATATTTTTTCATCCCAAAATAACAAATCTTGTACCATTTATGGGATATCTAATGTAGTTGTTTCAAAGAAGTGGTAATCTCAATTAATTCTCTACTCTGCATTACCTCATCTAAATATATGTTATGTATAATAAAATAATAAATAATTTATCCTAAATAATTATAATTGTTATTATTATTAATAACAAACCATTATAATCCATTTTTACCACCAATCAATAAGTGATACTATTTCTTGTGCATACGTGCGACTTAATATACCCTCATAGAAATATAAATAATTTTCCATGAACATTATTTATGGATGGGTTATTTGATTGTATTAAGGATTATATATTATATTAATGATACAATTATACCTCTATAAAAATAATATCATTTATTTCTTCTTACCATCAAATCTATTTGGAATTGATAACCTAGCTCGATTGTATATATGTACTTCCACCTCCACAAAGTAATGGGATTATATTTTAAATTATAAATATCCTAGATGGGATATTGGTTGAATGTTATTAATATATATGATATATATGATGTAATAATGTTCTTTTAATTTTGATTTATTTTTTTCCAATCTTTTGTTCTATTCTTTGAAAAATGATGATAACAGTCATCCCTTCCTACGACCTACCATCTCCAAAAAAGTGTAAATAATTTTTAAATTTATAAATTTCATTGATGATTATAAATATTTATATAATGAATATATATTATATTTATAGCATGACGAAATTTTTTGGTATTATGGAACCATGATAAATAAATAAGGATAGGGACTATTGACCTGATATACAGATGATAAACAAAATAGTTAACACAAGGAAATAAATATTTTTATATAGAATTTTTTTAAAAAGGTCGTTGAAATTATAGAGAGGGCTCATATTTGTTTTGAAATCTATGAGAAAGAAAATGGAGTACAATTATAACAAATCTGTAATTACCCAATATTGTTTTCAATGGAAATTCCATTTTTATAAACATTTCATAATAAAATGAAATCACAACATAATTAACTTCTAAGTGCTATGTGTCCTTTAAACATATGATTGTCACTTTTGTGATGTGGATTTCAAAAATCTGACACACACGGTTGCGGTAAGTATGTTATTTGGAGTCTGATAAGAAAAACATATTTTTTTTTGAATAGTAACCTACCCTTATGAATACCAACATACCCTTAGGACTAGTGATACAACCTAATGAATAGTAACCTTACATATGATATTATATACATAATATTCTTGTTGAAGTATGATATAACAATGTTTTGGAATAAATAAATAAATGTTTTTAAACTCGTTTTTTATAAAAAATCATGATTATAATTAAATGTTAAATTAATCAAATTTAGAAAATTATTTTTTTTAAAAATGATATTATTTTTAGATTCTACATGTCAAATAAATGGTTGTGTTGAATTTTTTGGTTTTTTTAAAATACATGAATTTTTTACGAATAGTGACATACCATAATTTACAAAATAAGATAAATACACTAATTATGGAGTAATGTATGATGTTATGCTGATGTAAGCCCAATTGATTCTGATTAACAAGATAAAATTACTATTCTTTGTAATGGTAGACTCAATATTCCTTGTCTTGTATCTAAATAATAAATTAATGAATATCATACTATGAAATCCCCTCTCCCCTCCACTATAAAACATCGCATCTCTTTCTTTTCCTGTAACTCCTCACCTGTCTTGTGACTTCTCCAAATTTTGTATAAATATCCTCCCGACCTCATGTACCATGTCCTTCAAGACATGGTCTAAAAAAAGACCAAAACCTCTCCCGTATGGAGTCTGTCAAGGATGTTTGGTTCAAGAGTAAAATTCCCCTTTTCAATTATTAGTTATTCCATTCAATTTCATTGGTTTTATTTTTCTATTATAACCCATCCTTATCTAAATTTTGTGATGAATCTTTTATTATACATGTAGTGAAATGTTTTCATGAAAGTGGAATATGTTATCATCATCTGTGCCTTTTACTTTCTATTATACTAGTAGCATGAACATCATCCAAGATGCCTTAATTACAACATTCAAGGATGATGAGATTTAGATTTCTTTTATCATTATCTATTATGGTCATGAAACCATTCTTGTTATGGTTGAAACATATTATTATATTTTTTTTATAACTTATGTTTGGTTCTTTAATCCCTTTGTACAAATTGTATTTGGTTATAATGAAATATGATTTCGTTGTAATCAAAACCCACAAATTAACCAAAACAATTATCATTAAAGTTCTAAATATAATTCATACTCATCAAAAGTATCCAAGTTATATAAATGACCAATATAACTTATGTATTATCATAAATAATATGAGAATACATTTCTGGATATTTATATCCATTCCATATGAAATCTATTACTTAAGAATAAGAGAACGGATTATGAAAATTATGAAAACGAACATTGCGTAACGAGTAAATTCAATATATTAAATTATCAATTGGGGCATAAATGAATTAAATGGATTGATGATAAAATAAATACATTTATAATAGGTTCTGAAATAGGTTACTAATAAGTATAAATTCATATTCCAGGATCATATGTTCAAGAGTAGAACTCAATCAGAATTATGATAAGGGTTTTTTCCACTCGAACTATCATTTTCATTCAGGTTACATTAATTTTATAATTAACTCTATGAAACAATTTTGTATTATTATGTAATCACAAAAAATTATGTTTTTTTGTTATGTATATGTTTACCAACCAGAATCATTCCTTATTTTATGGATGGTTACATGTTTTAAAAGGAACATCCAAAATTGTTTCCGACATACAAGTCTGATCCAAAGGAATTTCTATAATTCTAACCTATTATCAAGGGAACTCTAAAATATGTTTTTGGAAATTATTATCTTTATAAAATCACTGATTTTTATTATGAAGGTACTTTTTAAATTCACTTATGTTTTTATATAAATATTTTCCCAAAATAACTCTACTTTTGAAAGTAAAAGAGTATTCATCTTAAGATTTACTCGAAGCATTTATAGTAGTATATTCATCTATTTCCAAAAACCTGTTGATTATTATGTATTATTGGGATTATTAATCCATGTTATCATCAACCATATTTAATTTAATTTATTATTATTATTTTGGATGTGGATTTTCCAACTTAAAACCATACTCAAATTTACTCTGAATGGTTAGTGTTTATACTTAATGTTTGGAGAAAGTTATTTTCATTTCATATATTAATTTCAATATGAATGTATATGTTGTTTATGTTTATTCCCATTAATATTCATAAGGCATTGAAAATAGTAAGTGTTAGGTGGGGCCCGCTATAGCCCCTCGGTGCATCAGTAGGTCTAATGAGTCATACTACGGTTTTGGCTCAAGGCCTTGACAAAACCATTATTTACAGTCATAGCACAAGGCCTTAACGGTGTGGTTATGTGGTCCCAAATTATACATTACCTCATTATGAATTTTTTTTATGGTTCATGAGATTATTCGACTAGTAGAATACCCATGATTATGTTATATTATGGAAATATTTACTCAGATCTTATTTCTTACATAATGTGTTCAAGTTTATTATTTATTAAAGAAATATGTTTTTATATATTCAACTTGACTAATGATTATGTTATGATATCTTCCACTGTATTTATTACTCTTACCTATCTTTTGATATCATCCATTTATTATGTTTCATTCTCTCAAGACATGAATATGTTTATTATAAATGACATGGTTAAATAACCAAGGAGTTATGGATGTTGTCTAAATAGTTTCTATGTGGTATTTCATTTCATGTTGTAATGTTTAAGTAATGTATGGAATTTTTTTTCAAACATAAAAAACAACTCAGTCCTTTAGGATGCTTATTCCTTGTTTATATTCCATGAAAGCACCGAATCCAAGAAAATGGGTTTGGGTCCTTACAGTTGGAATCAGATGAAGTTTAGTGGAAATGTTGGAAATGAGATTTAGAAAACATAAATTTAGGAAGATTCCCAAATATAGACATTGAGGATAAACATACAAGAATATCCTAGTAATTTGTTATGGAATTTTGTATGTGGATATTTCAATAAAAACATCCATGTTTGGATATGAGCAGGTAGAGGCGGCTCAGGCACAAATATACCTATGAGTGAAAGATCTGACAAGTAGTTTTGGGCTTGTCCAGGGGTATCCTGGTACATGACAATGGCCCTTACTGCACTCATGGTTATGAATCTCCTGGGTGATATTCTTAGGATAATTTCCATTTTCATTACATGCCATTATTAATTATTTAAATGTAAATTTTTCCTCAACGATACATTGTTTATGATTAAGAAATTATCTATGTGTAGAAATTAGATTTATTCTAATTAATTTTGTACATTGAGATTATACATTATGATTCATACCCTAATTTAGGGGATTTTATTATTTAGAAATGTCACCTAGTGAAAGGAATGTAAACCGCACATATGCTTGTGTCCCCTGTAGGGATTTCACACCGATGAATAAATAATGATGTTGGATCTAGTGTTGTGACAAGTGCTGAGAAACATTTAAATATACAGAGACATCTTACTCAGGTTATGAATAATAACCTTACCCATATGGAGCATCCAGATCCACCACGTGGAGGAGATATGCAAGATGTCTTTGTGTGACAATAACATCCATCATTCAATGGGACCACAAAAAGGATTGTAGAAGATCAATGGATATGTTCCCTAGAGAAGATATTTCTCACATTGGAATGTAACGAAAGAGATAAGGTTGTAATGGAAATATATAATCTAATGGGAGATATGGATCAATGGTGGTCATTAATCCAAAACAATAAGGAGGAGGAACCAATAGAAGAGGTGTAATGAATAGATTTTAAGGAAATCATCATAGAGAAATATTTTCCTTGTGCACAGTAAGCAAATATGAAGTGGAAATTCTAGAATATGAGGAAGATAAATGATGAAAATGTTTCCATGTATGAATCAAACATTACAAGACTGACAAGGCATACTGTGGAATATATACGTAATTCAATGACAAAAATAGATCGATTCTTTGATGGTTTGAAACAATTACTCCAAAGGTATCTAGTCTCCCAGATATTCTCATCATATTAATACATAGTTTCATGTGCTATCAAGATTGAAAAGGAATTATTTAATCTTATGATAATATGGGAATGTACTTGAATAATAGGGATTTTGAAAACATTGGTATAAGAAATAAGGAAATAATGAAAAGGGGAAGAGTTGAATTTCCATCATGTAGAAATTGTTGGAGGAAACACCTTGGAACATGCCTGAAGGGAATGACAGTCTATTACAAGTGTGGAAAAAAATTCCACCAATCTAATTATTTTATGGGGAATAATGAAGATACCATTGTTCAATGCTACAATTGTAGGGAGACGTGGCATTATGCACAAGAATGTCAAATGCGTCAAGAAAATGTCCCCATAGAAGTACAATGGATAAATTCCATGTTTATATGGTCACAAATATATAGGTTGATGTTCCTAACGAAGTGGAAGAAGGTAAATTTAACATTTAATCAATCTAATCTAGTAATTTTTTTATTCTAGATTGTTCCTTTCATTTATATCTTCCCAGTTTTCCATTAAAATTAAATATGTCCAATTTGATTTAATAAATGAGTTGTCAGTCAAAACCCCTAGAGGATGTGTCATTACAACTACGTTTTGTCAATTAGTCCCCCTCATAACATATATACGTTATTTAGATGCTGGACATATCATTACACTAATGACAGAATTTGATATTATTCTTGGTAGGAATTGGATATCAAAATATGATGTGAAGATCTATTTCATGAAGAAGGAAGTTACAATTTTTTAGAATGGTGAGTAATCCCTTATCTTTAGGGAAGAAATGTCACCATATGATTATCATCTATATATACCCCCAATAGCTCCACTGAAATCAATTATTGTGGATGAAGGGAATGAAGTAACTGTGGGTGAGGAGAGGAATGTACAGATAGATGACATACCTATTGTGAAAAAAATCTATTTATGACTTTCTATAGGATTTATATGGAAAAAATCCAGAGCGAAAAATTGATTTTTTCAATGACTTAATTTCTAGTTCATGTCCCATATCAATGACCCCTTATAAAATGGCCACTGTGGAGTTAGAGTAAATAATTAAACAACTAGAGGAATTGAGTGATAAACGTTTTATTCGACCAAGTGTTTCCCTTGGGGGGGCCTCGGTCCTCATTATCAAGAAGAAATAAGGATACATGATTTTATGCATTGATTACTAGGAAATCAATTATATTACAGTAATGAATAAGTATCCTCTACCACTAATTAAATAATTATTTGATCAATTTCATGGATCCCAATATTTTTAGAAGGTTGATCTTTGATCTGGATATCATTAGTTGCCTATGAAGAAGGAATACAGTCAAAAAACCGCATTCCGAAATAGGTACGGGCATTATGAGTTTATAGTAATGCTTTTGGAAAAACTAATGCACCATATTTTTTATTGATATAATGAATATAATTTTCGTGGAATATCTTTAATAATTTGTTGTGGTGTTTATTGATGATATACTAGTATATTCTAAAATCCATAAAGATCATTAAAATTACTTGTGAACTATTCTGAAAGCTCTAAAAAGAAATTAATTTTATGGGATGTTTAGCATGTAAGATTTTAGGCTCCAATAAGTTTCTATAAAGGGCCACATTGACTCTAAAGATGTAATATCTATTGATGTTGCGAAGAAAAAGGCAGTGCAAGAATGACCTAATCCAACGAACATAACTGAGGTACGTAGTTATATTGTTTTGGCATGTTATTATCACTATTTCCTTCAGAACATTGCTCATTTAGCGAACCCAATTAACAAGATCACTGAAAAGGGGATAAGTTTGTATGGAAAATTAAATTTGATTTTTTTTGATGAATTTTATAGGATGTTAGTGAATTCTATTATCCCAAAGCTACCATTGGGGAATGACGAGTTGTAATCTATATAGATGCATTAATAAAAGAACATGGTTGTGTTCTAATACAGAGTTATTGGGTAATTTCCTATGAAACTAGGCACCTAGAAATTAAGGAAAAAAGTATCCAAATCATGATCTTGAGTTAGAAGCGGTAATAATTTCTCTGAAGATTTGGATACATTACCTCAATGGTGAAAAATGAGAGATATATACAGATAATAATAGTTTTAAATATATATATTCTCACAAAAAGACCATATCATGGGACAAAAGAAATGGATTTAGCTACTCAACAAATATGATTGCACAATACACAATAACTTGCGGAAGGAAAAGAATGTAGAAGAATCATTGAGTATAAAAGTCCACATGATTTTTAACAATATGAGAGTTGAAAGGGATCCTATGTTCATGGTTCTAGAAAAGATAGATATGGGAATTTTCAAGGAAGATAACTCAACAATACATTTTCAAACGGTTTCCAAACCTTCTTTATGTGAAAGGATAAAATGTTATCATGATGATGATGGGGTGTTTAAAAAGAAAATTGATGCTGTAAATGATGGGATATTGATTGAATTCTTATATAAAGGTGGTATTTTGAAATTTGGAAAAAGAATTTGTGTTCCTGATATTCCTGAGCTAAAGTGGGAACTGTTTGAAGATTCTCATAGCCCTAATTTTTCTATACACCCATGTATCATAACGATATATAGTGATATAAATGATCATTTTTTGGTGGGAAGTAATGAAGAGGGAGATTGTTGATTATGTGTAGAGATGTTTGGAGTAACAATAGCTAAAGGTTGAAAGACAATGTACAAGAGGAGTCATGAAACCCCTTCAAATTTTGATGTCAACATTGGATGATATTACGATGGACATTGAAATGGGTATACCAAGGACTACTAGATAGAATGATGCGATATGGGAAATTGTTGAATTTATTACAAAATCATCAAATTTTCTTGAATGAAGAGAAAATTTACCACCTGAATGCTTAGCAAAAATATATATTAATGATGTGGTAAGAATTCATGATATACCCTTATCATTTGTTTCTGAACGTGATCCCTCCTTTACATTGCAATTTTTGAAAATCCTTTAGAAGGCCCTAGATATTAATCATATTTTGAGAACTTCCTAACACCCACAAACTAATATATAATCAAAACATATTATTCAAACATTGGAGGACATGATGATGTCTTATTCACATGACATTCAAGGCTTGTGGGATCATTATTTATATCTTGTAGAATTTTACAATAACAACAGCTTCCATTCAATTATTTAGATGGTACTATATGAAGCATTGTATGGAAAGATATGCCATACACTAACTTGATGGGATGATGTTTGTGAAAGAAATATCTTATTCCCCTAACATGTTGAAGAAAAAATAGAAAAGGTGAATAATCTCAAAACCCATATATAAATAAATCAATGTAGGACAAGAGATATGATGACAACCAAAGGAAGGATTTGTAATTTCTAGAAGGAGATATTGTTTTCATAAAGGTATCTCAAAGGAATGGTATTATACAATTCGGTAAGAAGGGAAAATTAAGTCCTAGGTATATCAGTACTTTTGAAATTCTAGATCGAATTAGAAGTTGTATCTTACCATTTGTAAATTCCACCAAGTCACTACAATGTACACAATGTATTCCACATGTCAATATTAAAAAAATACATGCCAGACCCAACACATGTACTCACCTATAATGAAATAAAACATGTTCCTGATATGTC
This sequence comes from Viscum album, assembly GCA_963277665.1. NCBI lineage: Eukaryota > Viridiplantae > Streptophyta > Magnoliopsida > Santalales > Viscaceae > Viscum > Viscum album. Next base: position 1,991,579,676 of record OY728121.1, on the reverse strand, counting down.
TTATTGAGAAGAGCCTATCAAGATTCATGATACCAAAGATCAAGTGTTGATAAATCTAATGACTCATCTGGTAAAGGTTCTTTGGAGGAACTATAAGATGGAAGAGGCACCATGGGAGCATGAGGTGCTTATGTTGAAGACATACTCGATCCTTTTTAGGTAACAATTTTGAGAATTTGGAGGGAAAAATTTTGGTAAGGAGGGGAGAATGTAATGACCCAATTTTTTTCAATGGAAATTATTTTCATATAAACATGTCATTATAAAATGAAATTTCAAAATATTGAATTACTCAGTGAAATGTTACCTTTAAACATATGTTTTTATCTTCTGTGTTGTGAATATCAAAAATATGGCATACAAGGTTGCGATCAGTATGTTATTTGATGTCCAGTATGAAAAAATATTTTTTTGATGAATAGAATCCTACCCTTATGAATAATAACATGCTCTTATGAATAGTGACATGCCCTAATGAATAGAAACCTTAACTATGATCATATATTAATAATATTCATGATTATGTATGATATACATATGTCTTGGAATTAGTAAAAAATATATAAATATAATTTCTTAGAATATATTATTATATTAATTAAATATTAAATTAATATTAATTAGATTTTTTTTGGAAAAATGGACTTCATTTTTGTATTATTCATGTCAATAAAGGGTTGGGATGAATATTTGGGATTTTTACTAAAATACAATAATTTTTTATGAATAGCGACATAACATAATTTGCAAAAAAAAAGATAAATACACGAATTATAGAGTCAGGTATGATGTTCTACTGATGTGAGACCAATTGATTCAGATTCAAATTATATAATTTCAATTATTTGTCATGGAAGACTCATAATTTTGGGTCTTGTGGAGAAATAATAAATTAATGAATATAGTATTGAGAAATCCCCACTACCATCCACTAAAAACCACCCATGACACCATCTTCCCATAACTCTTTTTAGGCCCTATGCGTTTTCAAAATTCACTCCAAATATCCTCCTAAACTCCTCACCCACGTTTAGTAATACTTGGTCTCACAAAAAGACTAATACCTCCCCCTTAAAGAGACTATCGAGGATGTTTGGTTCAAGAGGTAAATTCCACTTTTCAATTCTTTCACTTTCCTTTCATGTTCATTTGTTTTCATTTTCTATTATTACCTCTACTTACCCAAATGTTGTGACGACTCTAGTACCATACAAGTAATACAATGTTTTCATTATTTTGGAATATTGTATCATCATCTATTCCATTTACCTTATTTTATACTAATATCATGAACACCATCCGAGATGTGTCAATTACATCATTCAAGGATGATAGGATTTCGATTTATATTAAAATTATCAATTATGGTAATTAATCCATTATTGTTATTGTTAAACTAGAATATTATATTTGTAATAGAACCTATGTAAGGTTCCATAATCCCATTGTACAAATGGAATTAAGTTTTAATGAAAATTATGTTCATTGTAATCAAAATCCACAAGTAAACCGAAATAGTTATCATTAATGTTCTATATAATAATTTATCCTCATGACATGTAGATAAGTTATATAAATGACCAATAACTACTATTTATGATCATAAATTATATGGGAATACAATTATGGAGATTTAAATCCATTACACATGATCTCCATTACTTAAGAACAAGTGAATTTATTATGAAAATAATGAAAATGAACACTGCGGAACGACATAATTCAATATATTAACTTATCAGTAGAGGAATAAATGAACAAAAAAGAATTATTTTAAACTAAATAAATGTATAATATGTTATTAAAAAGTTTATCAATATGTATAATTTTATATTCTAGGATGTTATGTTGATGATCAGAACACATTTGGATTTTATGTATGGGTTTTCCACCAGAACTTCCATTTTCATTCGGGTTACTATTATTGCCTAATTACTTTATTGAAACTCTTGTGTATTATTATGTACTCATAAAAAATTATGTTTTTTGGTAATATAAATATTTAACAACAATAATTGTTCTTTATTTTATGGATGGTTAAATTTTTTTAAATGATCAATAGAAATTGTTTCCGAAATAGAAGCCCAATACAAGGGAATTTCTCTAATTTCTACCTATTTTCAAGGGAAAAATATAATCTATTTTTCGAGGCCATAATCTTTATAAAATTTCTTATATTATAATAAAAATACTATCTTACTTCAATTCAGGTTTTGTGAAAATATTTTTCCAAATGAACTATTCCTTTCACGGTAAATTATTATTTATCATAAGATTTACTCCAAGATAATGTAAGAGTATCATCATCTATTTCAGCAATCTTGTTGATTTTTCTGCATTTTTGGGAATATTAATCCATGTTATCATATGAAATATTTAATTTAATGCTTTATTATAATTTGTTATGTCTATGTTCTGTTATAAAACCATTCACCAATTTACTCTGAATGGTTAGTGTTTTTGCTTAATGTTCGGGGAAAGTTATTTTCATTTCATATATTAATTTCAAAATGAATATATATGTTGTTTATGTTTCTCCCCGTTCATATGATGAATTAATTAGAAATATTACATGTAATTTTGGGAAATCATTATCCCCTCGGTGCATCGGTAGGTATCATTAGACAAACTATGGTCTTAACACAAGGCCTCGAGAAATGATTATTTATAGTCTTAGAACGAGGCCTTGATGATATGGTTATATTGTCCTAAATTATGTGTTCTCTCATTATTAAAATTGTATTGATGGTTTATTTGGTTATTAGAATTGTATCATACCCATGATTATATTATATTATAGAAAAATTTACTCAGCTCTTATTGTAGCCACCATGTGATCAATTTTATTATTTGTTAAAGGCATATGTTTTTATTTATTCAACATGAATAATGTTTATGTTATGATATATTATGTTGTATTTCTTACAAGTAAAGAGAATTTGAGCACACCACTTTATTATGTATCATTTCTGTAGGAAATGAAGATGCTTATTATATATGACATGCCGAAATAACCAAGGAGTTATGGATGTTGTCTGAGGAGATTCTATATTATATTTATTTTCAAGTTGTAATTTTTAACCTATGTATGAATCTTGTATCCAATGAAACTAAAATACATGTTCCTTTAGGATGATTATTCCTTGATTATATTACAATAAGTCACTAACTCTATGAAACTAGGGTCGGATCCTTACAAAATGAATTTATATTATATAAGTGGTTTTAGTGCGTTCAATACATGGATAACATGAGATAGGTGTTTATCTCCCCATATCATCAACATTATTGTATTTTTTGTGTCCAAGTCAACAATTGGGAATGTTTATCTTCCACAGTCAAGTTTTATAATAATGGATTACAAATTTTATATAATATTATCCAATGATATTTAATGACATTTTTACTATGATTTAATTTTTACTAAATTTTATAAAAGTAATCATCTGTAATTTACTAATATCATTACTTTTTTACTTTTATTGAAAATCATATGGATGATTTTTCTAAATAAATTAAACAGGATGAAATGATATCCCATAATTTAGGAATAATGTTTTTATTCAATATTCCTTTAAATTTTTATAGTGTAATTTTAAAATAAAAATAATTTCCTTTGTAATTGTTCAACCATGTTAAAAATGATTTCGTATGGGAAAGGTTATTTCAAAATGAATCATTCCAAGTGATATTTCAAAGTAATTTTCCCCCATGCTGACATTAAAATATTATATAGAAACATTATCATTGATATTATCGAATAATAACATCTTCATTATTTATTTGGATTATTTATGTTTTTGTATAAAAGAATTTTTTTTACCAAACCAATTTCATTTAATTGCATTATGTAATCAATAAATGTTTATGAAACCTATTTATTATTCATGGGTTAGGTGACGATGAAATATTTTTGTAACACATATAATGTCATGGGTTCTGATTTTATGAATTATTTATGATCATGTGGAATATATATAAAAAAAGTTTCATTAACTAGAAGGTGGGGAAAATTTCTCACTATAATAAATTGGTTAAGGATTAGTGTCTCATAAGATAAACATGACATTGATGGGTAGTGAATTAGATAGTTAAATAATCCTTCCACTATGATAATATTTGGAGTATTCCATGACTACAATTTTTGTGTGTGTGTGAACCCATTCAACTATGATACCCTTTTAAATTATCCTTCACTACTTAGGAAATGATTTTAAATACTTATGTGTATGACCTAATTCCATGAATTATTCATATATTATGAAATCATGGTTCATTATAATTGATTCAATTTTGATTCATTTGTTTTTAACTATATATACTTATGAATTGACTTGAGATTATAATATTTTATATTATTATTAAGGTTTTAAAATGTTAGATCATGTTTTTATGCCATTATGATCATTTAATGATCTTTTGATAATGGATATATTTTTTGTTTACTCTTAACGAGAATCTAATCATTCCCTTTTATTATGTTTCTTTTCCCATAAAAGGAATAGTGGTATTATGTATGACATGTCTTTTAAGGGTTTTAGTTATGAAGAAACAATGGGGATATGATGACAAATTTTTTTTGAACCTATTCATTATGATTCTAGGTTTCCATAGATATTAGAAAAAATGATTCAATAACGCATCAAAATATTATTTCATGAAATTTTATCTATTATCATATATATATATATATATATATATATATAATATGGGATGCTGTAATGGTGGAATAATCCTCATTTCTAATTAGTAATAATCCATAATACGATTCATTTCATTACGTAGTATTTAATATTTCCCCAATTCCTTAGAGTGATATTATGGTTGACTCATCATAATAGGTTCATGAATATGTGTTCCAGACAACAAAATAATTCATTAGGAAGATGAATAAAGTATATCAAAAAATTGAAACATGTTTCATAATATGATATTAGATAATACAAAATGGATTATCATAATATTTACTATGAAATAATGAATTAAAACATTTTTTGACATAATTTTGAGTGTAAAAAAGGATAAATCTTGAAAATAATTCACATGTTATGTAAAGACATAAAAATACTACCTAAAATGATATTGTCTATTCCTCATTGAGTGGGGTTTTAAAAAACATGAAAAGGATTCCTTGAAGTGTTTAAGAGAATAATAATCTCGATGAAAATGAAATAAATCAAGATATTTTTTCATATAAAAATTTGTTTCTAATAATATTTTTATGTTTGAAAACATTTCTTAGAGTGGTACACGAATTTATGTATATACATAAATGTTATATTTAATTTGTTTATCTTGATGAAATAATTTTAGTGGGAATCCTTAAAACACACACACACACACACACAGATATATATATATCGAACAATTAATGTTCATTATAACTAGATGTATATGTGAGAGGAAATAAGAATCAAAATATTATACAAATACATGATAATAATATTATAATGAAGAGTGTATCTACTGGAAAAGGCATGACCTGAAATAATGGAGGGTGGCTAAAAATATCTCATTCCTCTTGTCCAATATATATATAATTATATATTTGTATATCATTTCTCATAGACCTATATAATTAAATTATATTCATTATATTCATTATTTAGAACTATAATAAAATAATTATTTCTTATTTTAATATATTTATATTAGGTTGTAATAATTTAAATTTGATTCATTATAAATAATTACTAACTTATGGTCCTTCGTTTCATCATTATAATTTTTTTAGTTTTTGGAATATTAATGATGTTCATTAAAATTGGGACTACAAGTCTAGAAGTTTCATAAAATTAAATAAATTCTTTCATGAAATTATAATTTTTCTTAAAATCCCTATGTGTTAGAAATTGGTATTATTCATTTAGAATAAATGTTATCATTATATAGATATTTCTATTATGTAGTTTTATAGATCATAATTAACTAAATTAACTTAATTTAAATAAATTATTTTTTTATACACTATAAAACATGAAATAAATTAGTATATACTTTTTATCATATTATTTAACCATTATATTCTTATAATATCCATCCTTAATGGTGGAGGAAAAAAATTAATTACATTGTTTATAGAGGTGGTGAGCATACCATTTAAAAATTTATTTTAGAAGAGAGGTAATAAGATGGTTGACCACAGATAACACATTAAAAAAAAATTCCATTATATTAATGATAGAAGAGTCATTATTTCATTTTTTGTGAAATTTTTTTAGAATATAAAGAGGAGGATAATTTAGAATCCTCAATTACGATCATTACCTTATTCTTTGTGTTTCGTGTATTAGGCCACCACATAATTCTCCTTAGAATGGAATTTTGGTAAGAGAAAAATACGCTGGACTTGATTCAGATTGTTGGGAAGTGTAATGAGTAGAGTTATGACCATATCCACGACTTATTTGTTATGAGGATATGAAGTGGTTTGGGTTGATTAATAAGGGGATGTGTGGGATTCATTTTATCATATTATTTATTAGTATATAATTATGGATAAAAAAACAAATTATTTTGATTCTTGAGACAATATATAGTAATTCGAGAATGTGAGTATGAGATAATGGTCAGTTACATCATCTTTGAATAATTTATGTTTGTATTTCTCGTATATTGAAATGATACAATTTTCTCATATTTCACAATCCAAAAAATCATTTATTTTAGTGAAATCCAAAATAAATAACCCAAGTAATTTTTGTTTATGTATATTAAATAAATTAAATTGATTTTATGTAAATAAAGTTTAAAATTTGATATATTTTTTAAATAAAATAATTAATTTTTTAAACAATTAAAATTTTAATATTTTCACCATTTTCCCAACAATATGAAATATTAAAATTGGTCTCCAAAAATTATATTTTCATTATAAGAAAAATTTATATAATATTATAATAAAACTCCAGGATAATAGGTTTTGTTATAAATATTTATAATCTATGTAAAAACACAAATAAAACACCATTTTTTACCAAAATGGATACAATTATGTTATAATGTATAAAACATTAATTTCGGTGTATAATGATATAAATATACAATATTTTCTGGTTAATAGATGAATATATATTATTTTTTTAATTGAATATTACACGATTCAAGTATTAGATTTATATTACATGTAATAACATTAAAAAAATTATCCTATAATTCACATTACAATTTTAATAACAATATTTTTAATTGAAATATGGGTTCCCCAATTTTTATTGATAAGTAAAACATAATTTATTCGTCATTAAAATATTTTCTATAAATCATATATATATTTTATTTTTAAAAAATTAATATTTAATTACTAATATATAATTATATATATAACTTTTTTCATTATTATGATTATCATATATGACAAATAATATACAAATTTTCATACTATACAATTTTTAATTTCATATTATTCATTAATTTTCGTAGTTTCAATTTATTATGACATATTATATCTATAAAATTCATTCTAAAATAAATGTATTATATATTGTTTGGTTCTATAACTTGGTGACTATAGATTATATAATAATATACTAAAAAATATTACAGAATAATATAATCAAATGTAAAATTCCATTTATAAAATTCTATGAAATTTCATTGTTACCCTCTTTATAAATTTCGCTGTTGAAATTTCATTTCACCATCTTATGTGAAAACATATTTTTATACCTATATTTCATTTTTACACTAGTTCCCATGTTTCCACAGTGTATTTATGTTTATTCCCATGTACATGGGCTATGTGAGGTTACTTAATGCATATAAATATTCCTCTTTGACCAAATATCTTCATGATTTTCTCCTCAAATGATGGATACTTTTCTATATATAGGACATATAAATTTTTGTTCATGTGATGAATCGGACATGTACTTCTTCGTGGAGGTAACATGGAACATTTCATGTATGTGAGAGATGATTTTTGTTTGTTCTTATCAATATGACACAACTCAGATGTGATCATTAATTTCAAAGGAGATAATGTACCATGGGATTAAATTTTAATTATTACCAATTCGAATTACTATAATCCATGAATAGCTATAGAGGAACAAATTACTTACATGCTCAAACATTGGATCTCTCATACAATAAGCATCATATATTTTATGTCATATGTGTTCTTCCTTGAGGCGATGATGAATGGTCTTGGAAGTTTCTACCAATTATTCAAAAAATAGTTTCTCATCATATTGTGTTATATATATTCATATTAATACACATGTGTCCTATATATCCTCTAAAAATAGTCTTTATACATAGCCATTTTTGTTCAATTATTAGAATTTATTTTTTTATAGGAACTCAATAATAGGTAAACATTGATCCCATACTCCCTTGAATTCAATTAAGAAATATATCATCCCATCATCATTTTTTTGATATATCATTAATATTGAAAAAAATTGTTTTTCTTTAAAGGCATGATGTTATTCTATATAGTGTATAGAGAATGTTGTAGACATTTCTATTAAGTGTTAGGTATATACCAGATCATGATTTTTTAATATTTATAGAGTAATTCCATGATGCCTCACAACATTCATGATGTAATTCATAATACTTTTCTCATGTAAAAAATCCTCTCAAATTTAAATTTATTATGATATAATTATAACACAATACAGAAAAAACCGTATGTAATTATATCATCATGGATTTTTTGACTGACTAATAATAATGTCCACAGTAGTGTTTTCCATCTTCCATATAATTATGGGTAATGGATAATTAATTACAATAGAGTTGTGGAATTCCTCCATCACCTTATAATATTCATGCAATTGTTTTGTATTTTCTTTTATGTCCATATTGATAATTTATAGCTAATAGTGTTTTCAATGATTCATTAAATATCCACTCTCCCAAAGTAGTAGGATATGTCCATGTTATGTGCATCATTCAATAGATCTTTCTATATATCATGATTTTATGGTACATATAGTCATGATACACATTTTATGAGTCCTGGACTATTAATTTTGGACTCTAGTGATTTTCATTTCCAAATAGAATCTAATTTATGATGTATTTCAAAATCATCACATTGAAAATATATTATATTCATATTTATAGGCAGTTGATAAAAAATTTAATCTATTTTGTTTGTTTCTAAATCCATTATGCCTTCCATGTCTATAATTTTTATGTCTATGTAATCTTTATCCTTAAAAACATTCATCATGGATAGTGCTTTTGGACCCCATCAACATAGGGAATCTTCTACATTATTTGACTTGCCAATATATGAAGGGATTGAGTATTTATATTCATTAGTTAGATATGACTATATTTATTTGTGAATATTAGTATTCTCTGTGGGAAATTTTACTAAGGATCTTAGGACCAATTAATATTTTAAAAATCTCTAGATAGATATAATTAAAAAAAATCTTCAATGCAGCGATCTCTGCATCCAACTCTATATCATGTGTTTAATATTTTTTTCTCAATATTGTTTATTACATCCCTAGTGAATATTATATAAAAATATTATTTCACATAAGAAATCAATCAATAAAATTCTTTGAGAACTTATTGTATACCAGAAAATTGACCACTTGAGTTTATTGTAGGTTCTAATTCCATGATATGAATTTTTTTAAATTACATGATTCTTCTTTTTCATTGAATAGTCTTGAAAAACATCACTCATTTATGAGATAAAATAGATAGTTCAATTCAAAGACAAGGGAAATTACACACAAATCATTTATAGTCCCTATCTTTTCCAGGGAAACTATATATATACATTTAAAATTTTAACATAGGAAAATTATTAGCAGGTTTTATATTATAAGGATCCATAGATTCCCATTTATTGGAGATAACATACCCCATGAATGAAAATTCCTCCCTCTAAAACTCATATTTACAATACTTTTTCATATATCATCTCATTTCACAAAGACTGTGGAATAATACTCAAATTATCCTCATGTTCTAACTAATTATTGGAGTATATTTTAATATCAAATAAAAAATCTACAATAAATTTGTCATGGTTATCTCTAAATAAATTATTTTTCATTTTCAATATGATTTTTATAATATTATTCAGTCTAAAGGAAAAAAATGAACTGATTGATTATGTTCCATTTTATAATGGATGTGTTGTGAATATATTACCTTATTGCATTTTTTTAGGATATCTTGAGTGACAGTAAGAAATTGAGACATATATATACCTAAGTAGCTGATAAATCAATTCATAATCTCATTTAAGGTGTATCATTTTCATTATAATTATTTTTATGAGTTTAAGATAATAAAAATGGAGTAACATCAATGAATCATTATTCTTGTTGTAGAGGAAAAGAACACCCCACAATGAATCACCCTGGAATATAGAACCCATAACTAAAATATAATGTGAATTCTTTTTCTATTTGTCTGACATAATGATGGATATTATGTTTTGAGTTTTGAATATTGGGGGAGATAATTGAATAAGATAAATTGATTACTCACACTCTTAGTCAATTGGATGACCACAAAATTAATTAGTGAATAAATTATTACATTCCAATATACTATCCTTGGGATTGAAAATGATTCTCTCAATTTCCACAATCATTTTCATAAAATATTCAGGATAATAAGGAAATAATATACATTAATGGGAATAAAATTAAAAATAAAATTCGTCATCTTCCATTAACTATATAGATATAGGTGATTATTCATGATATTGAGAGAGATTTCCCTCTCCCAGTATTTTAGGTTGAATGTATATATGGACAACCAATCCATTATGAATATAGCATCATATTTTACAAATGCACATTTAATAAGATATATAGTGTCAATATAACTACAAACATAGAATTTTTTAGAGTTATATACTTGATATTCATTAATTTAATTGTTTTTTAGTACCATAGATACCTAAACATCCATGTATTAAGGTGGTGTTTGAATAATTCTACTAACAATGCATAATGTAAATGAATTTGTAGAATAAGAATCAAATAATATGTTACCAACTCTAGAATGAATATCAAGCATAATATTCACCACATTTTCCTCTATCTCCATATATGAAGTAGTGAAATCAAAATATTTTCCACTCTCTCTATGAATTGGTGGTTATAATGATTTATTACTACTGATAACCTATGCCTTAGGGAATTTCATTTTTTAATATTTATGTTCCTTATAGTGGAAACATGATAATATAACCTAAGTGATAATAAGGATATTCAATTATTATATCATATAATTGTGAATTTTCATCTCCTCTTGACATTAATTTTCATTATTCCCCTCTTTTCACAAACGAAAAATATCATCTTCAATTGAATGATTTCTATAATACTTATTCCATCATTTTTATGCTGTGGGATGATAATGCAACCCCAAACCCTGGGAGCCAGAGCCAGTGTCTAATTTATTACATTATTATAATACCCAAGGAATCACATAGTTAAGGATATGATAGTACAGTAGTAATGCTAAACTAGATACATAATTGACATCTATATTTAATTTTAATAAATAATTAAATTTTTTTTGAGAATATAAATGTTCCCACTTGTATATCCTTCAATATAATTCATAGTAATCTTCATCAATTTGCATGAATAAAATTAAAACAATAAAAATCTTAAATTATTTGTATGAGTAAAATAATAAAGAAACAATCATGAGTAAATAAAAATTAATCAATAACAAAGATAAATAACTGAAATGAAATTTCATTATAAAAATTTATCTATCATGATTAGATTCTAAATAGTAAATATGGAGTGGTAAATAATTGAACATTATTGATATTAAAATAAGTTATCTATCATGATTTGACCTGACATAATAAATATGTAATTTTAAATACTGAAGAATTCATTTTATTTAATATAAAACAATATTATCTGAGTTATATAAGGAAAAATTAATAATGAATGGTAAAGAACTTGAAGAACCTACCATTTAATTGATAAAATGGGAAATAAAACTCTATAAGAGATATTATCATCGTCAAAATATCAAGTATTATAATATAATAATTCATATTAAATGAAATTATTTATTATTAGATGACATTATACATGGAATCATGCTACCTCTATAGTTATGATCATTAACAAGATTGTTTAAATCATATTGGTAGGTATGCACCTGAACCCCATTTAAATGTGGATAGCCAATCCATTCATCTCATGATAATACCAATTAATATAGTTTATATCTAAAATTTATACCACTGATGTATTCATTTTCAAATAATTCCCCATATACATAATAGTTGATTCAACTCATGAACAATATGAATTATCATTGAATACCCATACTGAGTAAATGATACATATTAATAAATATTTTCTTTGAAAACTAAATAGATTTAAATTTAAAACAACATATGTAAAAATGATATATGGTTTATGTAAAAAAAATTCATTCAAAAATAATAATTTTATTTATGTTAATCTTAATGTAAAATGATCATAAGATATTGAATATTTCAATAGAAACAAAATAACTAAAATATGAATCATGAATTTTGATGTGAATTAATTTTATAGTCATAATGAGAGTATAAATTCTTTATTTATAATAATTATTTTCAAAATAAAACATAACCCCAATGTAATATGTCTTTAATTAAGGGTTTCTCCATTTTAAAATAGAAACATTATTAATATATCCATAAAAATAGAGTTGAGGAAAATATCCTTTTTAGTTTTAAAATAAAATTTTATAACTACATGTTCTCTAAAAAGATTGAAAATAATTTTATCTAAAAATAATATACAAATCATATAATATAATTTTTAAATCAATGAGTGTTCATGATTGAATGAAATTTCAAACAATATGTACATGTCAAAAAAGATCATTTTTTATATTTTTTGTAAAATATTTCCTTCATTGGAAAAAATAGGAACATTTATTTGAAATTAATTAAAATGTTAAAACATGTAAAATTTTAATTATAAATTAATTATATTATTTTATAAATTTTATGAGAAAAAAATTATATTTAATTGTTTTTGATGAAAAATATCAATTAAAATAAAGAGGGAAATAAAGGAATATTTTCTTAAAAAAATTGAAAAAAATGTAAAGAAAAAAGAGAGTAATAACGATAAAATTTATATGAAAACCCCATTAATAACCACATGAGATAAAAATAAATTTCTTTATTAGATAATAGTTAAATAATTTACTTCATTTTAAATTTAGGTATAAACAATTTTGATTGAAATGAAATTTTAAAATAATTCCTTAAAATGATTAGAATGTTGATATAGAAATCAATTAATAAATAGATTATGTGTATCAATATTAAATCTAGATAAAACAAGATGAAATTTTCACATAATATAGTCAAATTTCTTTCAAAAATATATTATAATTTCAATGATAATGAAATAGAAATTCAATCCAATGAATGATGTTGAGTTACAAATTTTTTTTAGTAATATTAATTTTTAATTCAAGTACCCATAGACGAAATAAATATAATTAGAACATTAAAAATATGAAGTATGAGTTATTCATGTTATTATACAAAAATGGTCTATAAAAATACCATATAAATTTAATTTGGTGCATAACATTAAAAAATTCCTTAAAAAAGAGAAATTGGGACAAAATCTTGTACCACATGCTTCCTTTTTGGTTGAATATGAGTTATGATACTACATAACAGAATTTTGAATATTTTTATTTAATAAATTTAAAATAATATTTTTCATATTATAATTTATTATAATCTATTAATATTTTCCCACATGTTTTTTATTAATATTTTGTTCTTTTTTATGTTTCGAGTGTTAATTTCATTGTTTTCTCATACTTGTTTTTTCATGGATTGTTCGATTCCTATAAATATTATTTATTTGAATCATAAATTGATTTAAATTATTATTATAAATATAATATTAACACATTAGAAAAATTTGTAGAATAATTATTGAAATATGATCATGGTTGATTGATAACATTACTTCATAGATGTGACAAACCGTACGTATGCACAAGTGATTCTATCATTTCAGTAACACATGTAAGGGTATTGAATTTTTGGGATAAATTAATTTTAAAAATAAAATATAATTTAATATATATTACATATCTTTGTTAAATTTATATTTATTTAAATCTATGTAATGGGTATGTGGAAAACGAATCTGATATATTGTGGAGGCCATTGTCAGCCGTACACATGATAAACACTACTATGTATTAAATATAATTGAACATATGAATGAATATGTGATATTAAAATCATATAATTATAATAATATCACAAATATAATATAAATTTGTTAAATAATTCATTATATACCTACACTAAATGTGATGTTGGAATATAAATTACATCAGTTTGAGAAATGATAGTGCACTATTAAAAAGATTGATGGTTTCATTTTCAATTTGATGGATTAAGAGATAGACATTGTTCCTGCACATTAAATAATAATGTATCCATAAATGAAATTCCCATTTATTATTATATAATATTGAACTAGTATTATTATATATATCAATGAAGATACAATGTAATCACCCTCATTTATGAACTTTACCTTTTCTTTTGAATACATCCTTAGGTTTATACCAAGATCCATATTAGGTTAGATTTTTTACCAAAAGGCCTCTAGGATGTTAGTAGAGTGTAAGGATTTGGTTTTTGTTCTTATTAAATGACCCATATGTATTTGTATGTGTTAATAGGGGTACATTGTGTGGCCTTTTATAAGTTGAGGATAGGACTGTCATTGAATTTGTTTAAAAAATATTTAGTTCAACCAACATTTTAATCCTACCAGAAGACTCCAAAATGGTTCATTCAAAACCCTTAGAGGTTATAAGGGAATAGTGTGGCGATATAATATGTTTTGAATAGTTTTCAGCTAAATTTAATCTATTATCATTTTATTTTAACCCCTGGTAAATAAGTTCTTACATTATCCATAGTAATTAGTGTTTTACTCTTTATATTATTCATAAAGGTAAAAAATTATGTTATATGCAGTAGAAAATATAAATTTTTATGATTATAAATATTGATTATATTTTTCTTAATTAAATTGAAAAATTTGGATGAATCAAATAAAAAATTATACATGAAAATGCAATGAAAGAGGGGGACCCAAAAAGGAATATTATCACAAATATAATACGTTTTTACATATACCTTAAATATGAAATTGATTCTAAAGAGATAAATTTTATAAATTTTAATATAATTTAATTAATTTTAGAATAATTGGAATTTAATATTTATTTTATCCTTAAGAATATTTAATTTAAAAATTCAGTTTTATTTAAAAAAATCAGTATTTGTCTTTATTCATAAAAAAACTATTGATAAAAATCTTAATAAATGACCCTAATAATTTCCATTTTTAATTGTTCATGTGTTCATTTCCTGGTTTTCACATAATTTTTTTGTCATGAATTTCATGTTCTTGAGAATATTATATAATTTAATCATGTGTATAATGATATTAATATTATCTATATAATAATTAATCATTAGGTTCATTGTTGGAATAATTATTTGAATTTGATCATGTAGAATGGATCACAGAACTTCATGGAGATAGTAGGTCATAAATACACATGAGCAGTGTAATAATTTCCATAATATGTGAAAAGTTAAGGTTGTATCTAATATATTAATATTATATAATAAAAATATTTTCATAAATATAAAAAATATTTAATAAATTTCACCTTTTACTTTATATTAAATGTTTATGTGAAAACTGATTCACATCATTCTGTGAGGCAGTAGTGTGTCGTATGCACGATTGACGTTGTGATATTTTAAATGCAAAAGAATGTCATATGTTATATGTGATATTATAATTAAAAAATAATAATTTTAGCATAAATATCTTATAAATGTGATAAATAAAAAATTATATCCTAAATTGAATGTTATGATGGAAAATAAATTAGATATGTTCACGATGAGGTAGTATGATTTAAAAAACAAGACTTGTTTCTAATCGTATATGAGGGAAGCGAAGGTGGTATAAGTGATGAATATAACATTATAAAATCATAATATATGTATTATACTGAGTTTATTATATAATAATGTTTTTAATAATATTATACATATGTGGAATAAGAAACAAAATAAAAAATCTCATTTATGTACATTTACTATTCATTAGAAAACATCATTATGTTTTCACCAAAATCCATTCTTCGTGTGATTTTAGTTCAAACCAAAGGATCAATGATTTTTTTAGTAAAGAAGTCATATTGGAAGATATTTTCTAAAACAATTGATTTGGATGTTTGAATAGGTGTGTAGATGGGTTGTCCTTATACAAGAAGGGGAGTGGATGTAACAACCCGAACATTTGAATACTATTTTTCTTTCATAATAATGTATATTTTATTAGGTAATTATTAATAATGAATATATAAGTATTGTTGAAATGTAACCATTTATTTGTTACCCTTATATTTCCATTGGTAAATATGATCATTGGAAAAAATAATATTTTTTAACGATATCATTTTATTTATAAATAGAAATGAAAATGCATAATTATTTTAGAAAGAAGATTCAATGGCCTCATATGGTAGACAATGGTTTTATGAAGCCCATATTTCAGAGAATGGGAAGGAGGTAGCATCACTGGGCTATTCTCTGGACCAAGCCCATGTCGAGCTTCAGCATGTTAATATTCAACATAATCGCCTTCGGGAGAAGTTCAAGCTAATAGAAATCACCACTCATGCATTGTTGTCCTAGCCACCTAAATATTCTACCAACATTGAACACATTGCTCTTAAGCCCTATTCATGTGAAATAAGGGGCTCGGTAATGAGGCCTTAGATACCTTGTGAAATCCCATGGTATAAATAAAATTGTTATTTCATATTATGGTTAAAATATTTAATATCTTATTTCAAAATAAATATATCATGAGTTTTTAGAAGTTTCAAATTATGGATGAATATTAAAAAAATTGTTTTTTAATATATTTTTTATACATTAAATATATAATAATGTGGCTTGATCTTCATAAAATGGACTATAGTGCTGTGATCTGTACGAATTTTAGTGTCTGATAATATCAACCTAATTTTTGTTGAATAGTAAATTTTAATAGTTAGATTACCCTTATGAATAGTAATATGATCAATAGAATAGTAACCCCACTTAAGTATGTATTAATATAATTTAGGCATATTGAATTGTAATATCATATAATATCATATATAAATCTTTGTTTCAGAAATTATTAGTTAAGTATTATTATTTTTTAGGGAAAATAGTTTTTTTTTATTAAAAATTAAATACCACGTATATAGAAAATTATTTTCCAAAAATGGAGTTCATTTTTTATTCCTTCTCAATAATATTAGGTTAGGGTGAATTTATGAGATTTTTATAAAATTATTTTTAGTGAAAATTAATAATTAGATTTTTTAGTTTTTTTGTGCTTTATGAAATCTTAGTGATGTAATATTTAATTTAATATTTTTGTCGGATCATTTGGATTAAGATATTATATGACGTGTTCCATGTTTTCAAAACCATAGGCTAGCCCATGGTTTTACATATACCACCAATGAGGTGTCCCTTGGAAATTACTAAAATATCCCCTCACTTTTCATATAAATACCATCCCATAAATTCATTACATTCATTCCTAATTCCCCCTCAACGAATCTATGGGCTTTTAACCTACCAAGGAGTCCTCCCAAGGTTCCCTCAGGCCCCCAAAGTCCCAAAAATGGAGCTATTTATGTTACTCATAATGATAAGGGAACCATTCACAATCCACTTTTAGTCAAAACATATTTTTATATTAAATCTTAAAATTTACATTTTTTGGTCATGGGTTATGTTATTAAATATCCTTTCATTCCATTTTATATGAAAATGGGGATAGATCATGTCTTATCTCATTAAATGATTTTATGAATTTTTAAGCGATATCGTTAGGCTGTCGATTTTTCTTAAGGGAATTCTCAAACAACTATTTTATATTCATGTTCTCTGTTGTGTAGGATGTCTTCAAAATTAACATAAAAGGTTCTTATGTTCATTTTATTCTATACCAATACTATATTATAATTAATTTATCAATGGGATACCATTTTACCTTCACTTTTTAATGATTTTTATAACCATGATGCATAACCATTATGCTGTAGTATTTTTGTCTCAAGTTCACTATCTTTTTCTCATGAAACACTATTTTTTTATTTTTGTCAATAACCAAATATATTTATTTTAAGAAAGGCTTTCATCACAAAATAAAAATGTTATATTTTTTCTAGAATTAACATACATAAAGGCCTCATTCCCTTTCTATGGTTTATAAATCACATAATGATCATGTTTTAAGCACTTTTTAAAACGTCATGGTTTTAATAATAAAAATATATCATTTATTATCTTCAGGTTGTTTAGGATATGCTTGATTATAATATATGTTACTCACATGAATATAATGAAAATTTAATGGTGTGCCCCGATAGAGAATCAATGAATTGGTTAAAGAAATTAATCTGTACAGATGGCATGTTTTATGATACCTTGGTTAATAACTTTAGTAATTTTATGTCACTAGTGGGATAAAACTTGGTGATATGCTGAAGAATTTATAAAATAAATGTTTTAGCGACATATTCAAGATATTATTAATGTTATTATTATCATCATATGTCTCTCATCATGCCTTTAGAATATATTCTCTTGTTCTTATTGTATTCTCTAAAGTTCACATTTAAACTACTTTCCATGTGTTCCCCAACTGATCCATATGTTCACCATTTACATTGATATATTTACCCAATTTTTGAGATGCAGTTAAGTTACATAGGTTGAACGTTTAACTAAACCATTCAAGATGATTAAAATAATGTTATATTTTTTAATTTTTTATGTATCTTTTTTCCAATATTCTAGATTATAATGATTCTCTATTTCTAAAATTGTAATGAAATTTTATAATGTTATCATGTTGGGATGTCATAGACAGTATAAATGGATAAGTTAGTTATTTTTGTAAATTGGGCTATCAAAACCATATAAAGAACCCTATATAAAATTATAAATATACGAAAACATCAACATATTTTTTTGAAATATCTAGTAAGAATTTGATGAACAAATATATCAATGTCTGGATATGACCAAGTGGATGTGGATCAGCTGTAGATGTATCTAGGGGTAGAAAATAAAGGCACCTCTCTGAGCTATACTCAAACGAGAACTGATGCACAATAACCAGCCTTTCTGTATTTATATTTTGAATGTCTAAGGGGATAATTTTGGTTAATCAAGAAATTTTAATGAATCATTATGAAGTATTTATAGAGAAATGATTTTTTTAAAGTATAATATATTTATGCCTCAATTATTAAGAGATTAAAATCTACTACATCTAAAAGGTTCAAAAATGAATTAGGTTTCACACTAAGGTATTATTGTTTTAAAAAATGGTTGTATATCGGTGGAACCGTGAAAATGGTGACCATAATCTACCATGCACTAACAACCCTCCCATGGAAGCTCAAATGGAAAAATTTATAAGAATGATGAAAAAACTAACTCAAGTTATGGGAAATGACATGAATCAGGCTGAGAGACGAATTGCACCACAAAGGTAACATCATTATATTGGGTCTATTATGCATCAAAGAAAACCAATGTTCCTTAGATCTATTGACCCAATTATTTCTAAAAATTTGACTTGGTCTATCAAAAAGATATTTTCTATGATTTACTATTCCAAACTAGAGAAGGTTTCCCTTATAGTTTACAAAATCGAGGTAGATGATGATCAATGGTGGTATATTTTTAAAAAATTTGAAAATATTTGATATTGAAGCTAAATAGTGGGAATTTTTCATAGGGATCATCTACAATATGTTGTCCCTCATTCGATGAGAAAAAAATAGAAGGAGTTTCTCGAGCTGAATCAAAAGAATAATGAATATGTTTGAAATTATGAGATAAACTTCACAAGACATTCACGTTACACCTCATGTCATTTTAGTGATCCTAATGGGAAGGTTGACAAATTATTTGGTGGACTAAGACATCATCTACGGAATTATATAGCGAAACATGACTTTGATAGGTATGAAGATGTCGTGCGATGTTATATGAAAGTCTAAAGGGAGATTGGTGAGACAAAATTCTCTTACAAGTCATGTTAAATGAATATATCAGTGGATCCAAGAGTAAGGAGGTTCTTTGTTAAGGGATGATGAGTCCAGAAAGTGCAACGTCACATGTGTAACAAATGTGTAAAGAATCATTTGGGGAACTCCCTACTAAGGAGTACGAAGTGATACCATTGTGAAATAGATAAACATACCGCACAAAATTTTCATATGGAGGTGATGCCTCATATTTTGAACACTAAATAAAAAAGAGAAGATGGTGAGGACCCTCCCTGAAGTCCTATCAATCATGTGTGGACAACACATACACTTTTCCAATCACTATCCAAATCCGAGGGTAGTGGAGTGGAATCATCATCAGTTTTAGTATTGTCCATAGGAGCAATGTCCCGATTTTTGTATAATTACAGCTGATGTTGATGCTCTAAATGATGTGTTGATAGGTACTCTTGTTGTTCTCTAAAATCTATCATGTAATTTGTTTCATTCTGGTCAAATATTTTCCATTATTACTACCATGTTTTCAAAAAATAGAGAATCATTTTATGATCTTCTAAAATTAGTGTTATCAGTAAAGAATCTAGGAGGGATTATCAAAGCATCAACAATATTTTGAAACTCTAGTATTTACATTAATGAGCCCAATCTTATCGAAAATATAGTAATCATTACCATATCAGAATTTGGCATTATAATAGGTATTTACTGGCTCTCAATGTATAAATTTTAGATGAAATTAAATATCAAGGATTTCATAGTAGTATTGAATTGAAAAACTATAGTTATCTTATAGGGATAGATATATAAACCTGATATTTTTAAAGGAGAACCTCATATATCCTTCTTTATGGAGTTGATCGATGAAGAAATAGAAAAAAATAAGATTAAAATGATAGAAAATACCCCCATAATCCTTGAATAAATTGATATATTTCCTAAGGAGTTACCAGGACCTCTCCAATAAAGGGATGTAGAGATATCCATTGATCAAATACTAAGATCTCATCTGATAACAATTTCTACATATAGGATGGGAAATGTGGAGATGTAGGAATTAAAGAAACAACTATAATATCATTTGGAGAAGCAGTTTATTTGGCCAAGTGTGTCTCCATGGGATGCACAAGATCTCTTTGTGAAGAAGAATAATTGATCAATACGGCTATGCAGTGATTATAGAAAACTGAATGAGATCACAGTGAAGAACAAATACCATCTTCCAAGAATTAATGACTTATTTTACCAAATTCATGGGGCTCAATTATTTTCTATAATTGATCATTGATCAGGTTATCCTCAATTGAGGGTGTTGAAAAAATATACTCCAAAAATTTCCTTCTGACCATGATACGAGCATTATGAGTTTGTTTTTATTCCCTTTGGTATGACCAATTCTCCTCCTATTTGTATGTATTTTATAAATAGATTCTTTAATAATGACTATGAATTCATTTTGGTAGTTTTAATTGGGGTTATTATAATACTTTTCAAAAACTGTAAAGAGTATAAAGATTATGTAAGGGTTATTTTTTAATCTATTCAGAAGGATAGTATTTTTAGATAGATCATAAAAAATATATTTTGGTAATATCAAGTTCCTTTCTTTGGGAACATTTTAACCAATGAGAGAATCAAAATTTACCATACAAATAAAATGGTTGTAGAGGCGTGACCTTAACCTATAAAAATAATAGATATTAATTATTTACATGGATTAAAAGGATATTATATGAGGTTTTTGAAAAACTATTCATGAATTTCTATTCAATTAAACACAATAACTCGAAAAGGGG
This sequence comes from Viscum album, assembly GCA_963277665.1. NCBI lineage: Eukaryota > Viridiplantae > Streptophyta > Magnoliopsida > Santalales > Viscaceae > Viscum > Viscum album. The sequence continues at coordinate 1,991,557,768 of OY728121.1, read as the reverse complement.
TCATGTTCATCTGCAAAAAGGAGTGCGAGGAATGTTTACAAGGGCTGGAGAAGATTTGGTTACAGAAATCTTGTTAACATGGATCTCATGTGGAGAAGGATTAATTATTTTAGTTGATGCATCTTTGAATGGGAATGGGTGAGTCCTCATGTAATCTAAAAAGGTGATTTCTTATGAATCTCAACAGTTGAAGCCCCATGAGAAGAACTATCATACACATTATCTAGAGATGGATATAGTTTTTTCATTTATGATATGACGAAACTATATTTATGAGGAGAAATTTGATATATACATAGACCATCTATATTTGAATTATATTTTGACAGGAAAGAAATTTAACATGATACATCAGAGATGGTTGGAGCTTCATTATGACTATAATTGTTCAATTTATTATTATCCCAAAAGAAAAAAATATGGCGCTGACTCAATAAGCATGAATGTCCCAGTTGTTCTTTCCATGATGAGGATTCAAAGAGATCCTTTGATCAATGATCTAGTAACGAAAGACATTGGTATTGTATGGTAAAGGAAATCATCAAACCTAACCATAATGATTTATCAATTTTCATTACAATAGAAGATCAAGAAATATTTGAAAAAAGGTCATTTGTTAAATAAGAAGATTGAGGATGTGGAGGATGGGATGATTCCTAAGATCATTATTGATCATAATGTTGTATTGAAATTTAACACAAGTCTATGTGTTCCATATATTCGGGAAATAGAGATGGAGATGATTGATAAAACTCATAGATATACAATATCTATACATCCTGGAAGCCTGGAAATTTATAGGTACAGTAATGATATTTTTTGGAGGGATAATATTAAATGGGAGATTGCTGAACACACTAAAAACTTTTTGGTATATCAAAAATTAATGGAAGAGAAATAAATTTCAAAATGTGTTTTACAACCACTAACCATACTATAATAGATATTGGACAATATCACTGTGGACATTGTCACTGGTCTCCTGAGAACATCCAATGAAATCAATGAGATATGGTTTATAATGGGAAGTCTAACCAAGACTTCCCATTTTATCTGTATTCGAGATGATTTATCTCTTTATCAAATTGTCATGATTTACATGACCGAAGTCGTAAGGCTTTATGGAGGTCCACTATATTTCATTTCTGATCATGATCCAAGGGTTTCATTAAAATTATGTAGAAGTCTTCATCATGTTTTTGAGTACCGAATTGAATTTCAAAAAATTCTATCACCCCAAACTAATGGTTAATCTTAAATGGTTGTCCAAACACTTGAGGACATGCTAATAACATGCTTAATGGAATCTAATAGTTGATGAGATCAACATCTTACATTTTTGAGTTCTCATACAATAATTTTTTCCACTAGAAAATTCATATGGAACCCTATGAAGCACTATATGGGATGCGTTGTAGAGCTCCAAAATGTTGGGGTGAATCTAGTGAGAAAATTCTTCTTGGAGCTGGTCTTGTGCTAGAGATGACAGAAAAAGATCATGAAATCCAGCAACACATTAAGGCTGCTCAGAGTCGGAAAATGATCATTGCAGAAAACTATTAAATGAATATGGATTTTCATGAGGGTGAAAATGTATATATTTTGATTTTACATTGGAAGTGAGTGACGAGGTTTGGTAAGAAATAGATGATAATACCTAGGTACATTGGCCCCAATGAAATCATTTATCTCGTAGGATAATTGGAATGTTGGCATGCACATCCATCAATTGTAGAACAAGTTCATAACGTCTTCCATATATCCCTCTTGTAATGTACATTCATAACCCTTCACATATACTAAATCTAGAGGTGGTACAATTGGATCATGACCTCTTTTTTGGGGAGAATCTGGTGGAGATCTTTGATCATAGAGATGGAGTTCTAGGAAAACTAAATATCCAACATGAAAAAGTATTGTGGATGAATCAAAAACATGAAGAAACCATGTGTGAACCAGAGGGGTCAATGAGGCATAAGCATCCATCCCTTTTCTCTTATAAGGGATCAAGTTGAGATTTAAGGGAAAAAATTTAATAAGGGGGGATGAATATAATGACCTGAACATTTGAATAATATTTTTTTCCTAAAAATGTATGTTTTACAATGTCATAATCAATAAAAATACATATAAGTATAAATTAAATGTGGCCAAAATGTTTTGACTTTTATATGGACATTGGTCAATATAACCATTAGAAACATTAACAGTTTTTAATCTTGTAATTTTTTTAAAATAGAAATGATAATGTATTATTAAAGCTAGAAGAAGAGTCGAAGACCTTAGCCAGTAGACTTTGGTCGTACAAATCTTATCTGTTAGAGATTGGGAAGGAGGTATCATCATTGGGATTTTTTCTATACTAACCCCAACTAGAGCTTCAACAAGTTAAGAATAAAGGTAATAAACTTCAAGAGAAGTTTATGCAAAAAGGATTCACCAAACTTGCAATGTTGTCTAAGCGACCTAATGATTTTATCACCATTTCTCACATTACTATTAGGACCTATGTAGGTTTTATATGGGGATATATAATGTGTCCTTAGTTACCTTCTGTAATACTTTTGAATTAATATTTTTTTTCTTACTAAGGATAAATTTTTGAACACAAACTATCAAAATAAATACAGATTGAATATTCAAATGTTTCAAATTTTTGATGAATATTGAATGAAATATTAATTTAAAATACAATATAAATTTATAAATATATATATATTAAATTAATAATAATTTGAAATTATTTTCTAAAAATTTACTTATATGGTTGTGGTCAATAAGAAATTTATAGTCCGTTGAGATCAACATATTTTTGGAAAAATAGTAAATTATGAATAGTAATATTTTCCTTATGTATAGTAATATGAACATTTGAATAGTATCCAAACTTATGTAAGTATAAACATAATTTAGGAATCTTGTATGGAAATATGATATAATAGCATATGTAAATAACTGTTTCAGAAATTAATAGTTATGTAATAGTGTTTTTTATTTAAATAGTGATTTTACATAAAAAGTAAATATCTCATATTTATATAATTATATTAAAAAAATAGATTTCATATTTTAATTTAGAATATCTATTTTAGGATAGGGTGAATTTTTGAGATTTTAATAAAATGTTTTTCTTTTCAGTGAATAGTAAAACTACACTTTTAGAGTTTTCATTGCGTTTTATGACATCATAATGATGAAATATGTAATTTAAATAAATGTTTGACTAATTGGAATTGAATTATTATATTAGGTATCTCATTTAGCCAAAACCATGGTCATATACCATGGTAAAACCCATGGTTTTCCAAATACCACTAATGAAGTGTCCCTAGAAAATTAATAAAATACCCCCTCAAATTTTCTATAAATATCATCCCTTTCCTTCATTAAATTCATAATGAATTTCCCCTAAATGATGCTAAGAGATTTATACCTCCCATGGAGTCCTCCAAAGGATTCCTTAATCCCTCAAGTACCCTATATTCTAGTTTTTGATGATACTGTTCAAGCTAAGGGAACCTTACACCCTCCTCTTTTAGTCAATACTTATTTTATGTTAGGTCATTATGTCTACATTTTCTAATGTTGGCTTAAGTTATTATGTATCAATATTGTCATCCATTTTATGTCCAAATTTTGATAGACCCTTTATTCTCTAATAAACAGGTTTTTTCAATTTTTATGCGACATTGTTAGGCTTCTGAATTTTTATAACGGAATTCTAAAACTACTCTTTTCATCCATTTTCTATTTTATGTGGTATGTCATTAAAATTAACAAACCATGTTCTAATTATCATTTTATTTTGTAACTAAAACTTATAATAATTCATTTATGAAGGTGATACCATTTTACTAACTATTTTTAATGTTTTCCAAAATCATGCGGCATTGTCGTTATGTGGCAGAATATTCCTCTTAAAATCCCTATATTTTCCTCTAGAAATTCCCTTAATTAATATATGTTATTACCAAAACCTATATTATATACGTGGGAATTCATGAAGACATAAAAATGATATATTTTATTCTAGAATTTATGTATTCAAAACCCTAATTCCCTTCATGTGGGTTATTAATGGCATATTGATCTTGTTTTTAATCACTTATTAAAATGACATGATTTTTGTATAAAAACAATCTATTTTATTCTATTTTTATTATTTATGAAATGATTTATTATGAAATATTAGGCTCACATGAATATAAATACATATTAAGGGTGAGCTCTAATAGTACTCTAATGCGTCGGGATGATAAACTAATCTTTATAGATGACATGTTTTATAATACCTTGCTAGATAACCTTGTAATTTTTATGAAACATTGTGATAGACCTTGGAGATATGATTATGAATGTCTAAATTAAATTTTGTGGAAAAATATTCATGATATGATTCATGTTCTTATTCTCATGATATATCTCTTCTCAGACAATTATTATTTTTCCATGTGTTCTTATTGTATTCTCCCAAGTTCACATGTAAACAGTTTTCCATGTTTTTCCCATATAGGTCCTTATGCTCAACATTTCTTTTGATGTTGGTCCCTATGTAATTATATGCCATAATTTTACATAGGATGAACATTTCATGACTCATTTAAATTTAATTAAAAAACATAATATATTATATTGTATTGCGTATGTTTTTTTCAATACACTAGAATTTAAAGATAATATGATTGTAAAACATAAATGAAATGTTATGTAGTAAAAACATGGGATGTCATAGTGGAAAGACAAATATTTTTTTGAAATATTAATTTACACAGAAGTTTTAATCATTCATGAAGCAACATAAACTAATATTCATTGATCCTTATATATTATATGGTCTTAATATATCCATAAAATGGGGTTTTTAAATGTTTAGGTCCTTTTGAACCCTTATTATTTTAGTTTATCACCCTAGAAAATCAGATATTACCATAATAGTGCTACTTACTTTTTACTGGTTTTACTATTCATAATAGTCAATAATTATTTGCGAATAATTATTTATTTTAAATTAATAATATTTTAAATTTTTATTATAAATTTTAACAGTTCAATTCAATATATTGGATGAATCTAAAATAAATTTACACCCACTAACATGATGCGAAAATCATTTCCAAATAGAAAATGCTCATAAGTATGGAGGGTTTAGTTTACAAATTCAATTTTAATATAATTCCAATAAAATAATTAATAAAATTATAATATAATGGAAATAAGTGTGAATTAAAAAAAAATTTAAAATATGTTTTATCCATGTTAATAATTTATAAAGAAACAAAATTATCATTAAAAAAAAATTCACCTATTATTCGAAAAATGAATTTTTTCTTAAAAATTAAATAAAATAAACCCTACATAACATTTATATTATAATTCCAAAAATAAAGTTCCATTTTTGAAATAATTTTCAAAAATTTGGTAACACATAAATTTAATTCATCTGTGCAATGAATGAATAATCCACCATTCAGAAAAAAAATACTATTTTTTGAACACAATTATATTTTTCATTAATGCGGTATTTATTGTTACAAATAATCACTAGATAATCGATGAATAATTTTATAACCTTTAATTGTCATAATTAATTTATAACATTTTTAAGGATCCAATTTGATGTAACATAATTACTAGTATACTATGTTACAATTTCATTTAGACAAGATGGTGAGTGTTCAATAAGATAAAAAAGATAATGAATTTACATAATAAAATATATCAGAAATTTTTAGGGTGTAAAATTCTCATGTAATATTAGTTTCTCTGGTCATATACATTATTGAACATGATGTCACTCTATTAATATCATGGGGTGTTATAGAGTTGGTTTGTCTTTTCTCTATATGATCTATCCACTGATACTCTTGAATTAAATTCCATTTTAATATTTCTATCTCCCATCCCATGAGACAAATTTGTGTCTCCTATACCAATATAGACATTGAGGGATCAATTTATCATCTTTTCAAACCTATCATATTCATTAACCGCCATCACATTTTTTAGACTAAATGTTAATCCACTAAATTTATTGTACACCATACATTAGTTATCGATAACGAAGCCAACGTAATAGTGTGAAATACTTATAATTTTGTCTCATAATCAACAATATAATCATCAAACTTCTACTTTAGTATAAGTAATTTCGTCGAAATTTTTTGATAGCGAGTCTATGAAAAATATTTATTGAACTATTTTCTAGAATCATTCCAATTATATTGATTTGATTTCCTATTAGGGTTTCATGTTCTTGATCTGTTTCCATCACTTATCTGCATCAACCTAAATATGATAAATGGCTAGTGTACATTTTTCTTGATTAGAGAATTAGAGGATATGAAATATCTTCTATATGGACATAATCCATTAGTCCACATTGGTCAGGTTAGACGATCAGATAATAGATAGAGGACATTATTGTATAAAGGAGTAATCTACAATATTATAATTATTTTGAGAAGAAGGCTAGTCCACATGAACGTGGTTATTATTTAATACATGATTTAGTTGATCTAGTACAATGATGATGTTATTGGATTCCACTCCCATTCGGTTGTAAATCTAATTTGGGAATTCATCATATTTCAAGTCACATTGGATGAATATATGATTATTATTATTTCCTGTAATTAACTAAAATAATACGGAATTCCCCCGACAAGGAATCCACTAAACTGGTGCTCCGAGCCGGGTGGTTACATGACCTTAAGCTCGCCTCCCTGTACACAAAAGGCTGCCGACTAGAAGCGAGGGTCTATGTAGTCAAGTGGGGAGACTGTACCACGTTTTTATCAGAGTAATCCTCTACAGAATAAACCTAATAGCGGAAACAATAACCAATAAATAATGAACATATATAATAAACATTCCCAACAATAAATATGCATTGTCATACTACAAGTGGAAAAGTGAACATATCCCAAAATAAAGACAACTGCCAAATCCCCAAAATGGTCTCGACTCCAAGTACAGATCATCTAACAAGTGCTACCCATGTCCACTCACTATCTAGCAATGATCTTTTCCCTTCTCTTGACCTGATAACATGTAGTCTTCTCAGGTACCCAACGGCGGACCGAGCAGGGTGTGAGTACAACTCAGTAGGACACCACCAACGGTGTCTACAAAAATACCAAATATTAATAGGTAGTTCATGCAAAAGGAGTATGAATGATAATTTCCAAGTAAATAATTAAGTTGCAATTAACTGGTTCAGAACCAAGACATTTCCATTCCATTACCATTCATTTATTACCAATTATCATCACCTAATATTCATCACATTTCCATGGGTTAAACACATACATTATGTTACATGGGACTAAGTCCAACAATCACATGCAAGAGGGTAAACACATTGTTAACCTATCTCACTAGGAATAACCCCCTCATTAAAACCATAACCTCATATTGAAGCCTCTGTCCGGGTGGATGCAACCATTAGGAGAATAGACCCTCAGTCCCCTTTCATAACCCATGCATTTATGGTGGAGTTTAGAACCTCAGTCTTCACCCGACTCGTGGGCGTAGATCATCATCTCATACCCCACTCTACGAAGCCAGGTGCACATGCTTATATATAAGTAACCATCAACCATTCAATCCATTTCCCTTTGGAAAACACTATTCACAACAACCCACATGAGAATCCACATCATGCCTTAACCCATTAACACATTACCATTTCACATCATTTAACAATTCACTTAATTCCCATTTTTTATGCCTATATCACTAGCATTCAACACTAAACCCATAATCTATCTCATTATAGTTTTTAATCAGTTTACACATTAACCCATTTAACTCGTTCATCATTTTCATGAATCAACCACTCATTCCATTTCAAATAACCCCTAGGTTGTTCCAAAGTCTAAGTGCAACACCTATCTTCTATTCCATGTTCAACCAGTCATGCCAACATGTTAATAAAGGGCTCTACAATTTAATACAACAAGGACACTTGTTTAATAACATTCCCGAAACACGGTAAAAGCCGGCACATCCCAGGGATGGCCCTAATTATGTCACTAAAATCCCACCACATCCCATGAGGATCGTGAGGGTTCCCATTTTCCATTTTAACCACCATTATTACAAAACATGCCAAGGATATAAAAAACATGACCAAATGAAAAGAAGAACAAAACTAAACATGCACAAATACCAAAATAACTCTGGGATATTAATTTTAGACCAACTACCTCGAATCCATGGTTGAACACACTCTCAATCGAGTAATTAGACCTCAATCCAACCAACCATTGGATATTCAACCAAAAACCCACCCAAAAGTTTGGGTTTTTGAGCTTCAGAATGAGAGGGAGAGAAGATACAAACCCTAAACCAAAATGAGAAGCAACAATGGGATAATCCTTACCCAGAGCTTCGATCTGCAACCAACAGCACCAAAAGCGCCTTAGAATCGAAGTAGATCGGTCCCTTAGTGCCTTTGGGTGATTTGGTTCATGCCTAGGGTGGAGAGGGAGGAAATGAGAGGAAATCATGAGTGGGGTTTTCAAGCCCGGGGTGGCAAACTTGTAATTTCACCCAACATTATGTGGCCACACAGTTTGTCTGCACGTTTTGGAATACCGTGCAGAAACTGTGTGCATGCCACTACTCGTAGGAAGAGGGGCCGCACGATTTATCTGCACGGTTTGGAAAACAGTGCACAAACCATACACATGCTTCTGTCCAGAGGAGGAAGGGGCACATAGTTATTCCTGGGCAGGCCACACGGTTTACCTGACCGTGCGCAGGTCGTGCCCCCTGGACTATCATTCCCAGATTTCCTTTCATCTGTGCCCCGAGCCCCCAGAATACCCCTAAGTCCTCTCACACTTTCAGGACACATTTCAAATCCCCCCAAAAAAAGGGTTCAACCAAAACACAACAAAAACATACCTTTCCAAAAACCGGTAACTTACAACCTCCCCACCTAATGTCGGCTAGTTCTCAAGACGAGTTTCCAAGCCTCATTGATCTACTGAAGAGAAGAGTTTGGGCCACTGAGCCCAGACATCCGATTCTCGCTCCCAATTGTCTTGCTAAACATTCCCATTCTTCCATAGTACTAGCACTAATGGCACAACCTCTCCTCGCTATACATTTTCACTATGATCCACCACACGAAACGGATGCTCCTCAAAGCATGCATCATCCTCAAGCTCCACATCCTCAACATAAACCACTTGATATGGGTTAGGGTGATACCGTTGAATCTGTGACACAAGAAACACATCATGAATTCCACCATACCCCTGTGGAAGATCCAATCGGTAATAAACTGGTCTGATCCTCTATAAAATCTAAAAAGGTCCCACATACATGTGTTCCAAATTTCCCTGCATTCGTATCCGACGGTGACCCATCCTTGGAGAAACTTGATGGAACACTTTATCACTCACCCCAAACTCACGTGGTCTACGCCACTGATCTTCATACGACTTATGACTACTCTGAGTCGTAGCCATTCACTTCTTGATCCACATAACTCTCTCTGAATTCTCCTTCACGATACATGGTCCCAAAAACTAAGATTCACCAGCCTCTAGCCAACACAACTGATATCTACATGGCCTCCCGTAATGATCCTCAAATGGTGCCATCTGAATCGTAGCCGAAAAACAGTTGTTGTTGTAAACCTCAACCAATGAAAGGTGTCTCTCCCAAGAACCACCAATGTCAAAGAAACAAGCTCTTAATATGTCTTCCAACACTTTGATCAAACGTTCTGATTGCCCGTACGTCTGCGGGTGGAATGTCATACTCAAAAACACCTACGCACCAAGAGCCTTCTACAACCCTTACCAGTAACATGATTTGAAAAATGGATCTCGGTCTGAAACTATGGTTTGCAGAACAACATGCAACCTCACTATTTACTGAACATACATCTCACCCAACTAGTAGACCATAAAGGTCTCTTGAATCAGTAATAAATGAGCCACTTTCATTAACCAATCCACAAACACCCATATTGGATCATTCTTCTATGGCGTCCTCGGAAGACCCTTGAAGAAATCTATGGTTACATCATCCCACATACATTCCGGAATTGAAAATGGATGTAACAAACCACCTTGGCGTTGATGCTCATCCTTCTCCTGCTGACAGGTAAGACAACGTTCCACAAAGCCCGCAACTTCCATCTCCATTCCAGGCCACCAAAACTGCCTTTAGAGATCACGATATATCTTGGTCAAACCAGGATGCACCTCCCAATTTTATTCATGGAACTCTTGGATCAACTCTTCAAGCACACAATTTGGCACAACCACAGGTTCATGAACACGAACAACACCGTCCACGCCGATGGCCCATCCAGAAGGTAGCTCCCCACCTTTAAGCTTTTCCTACATGTTCAAACACTCTGGATAATCAAGATGACCTTCCTTAACTCGACTCAAAAGTTTTTACTCCATCGTTAAGGAGGCAAGAATGACCTAACTAATCTCTTCCTGCACCTCCAGGTGCATTTCTACACACAAAGTCATCACCTTCCACTTGGTGCTCGATTCCTGAACCATCTGATTCTGAACCTTCCTTCTCATAGCATCATCAACATTATTTTGCATTATTGTCTTGTACACCAAATCAAAGTCAAAAGACTGGAGATATTCAACCCATCTCCACTTCCGATGATTCATATCCCTCTGAGAGAAGATTTAATTTAAACTCTTATGGTCGGTAAACACGGTAATCCATTCTCCCAACAGATAGTGCCTCCAACACTTCAAGGCGTACAATACTACAGCCAACTCAAGGTCATGAGTGGGATAATTATGCTCATGGGTTCTCAACTACCTTGAACCTTATGCCACCACCCACTCATCTTGCATAAAAAAAGCCCGAAGTCTGATTCTGGACGCATCACAAGTCACGATGTACTTCTTACCCAGCTCAGGTAAGATCAAGATAGGTGTGGTCGTCAGCAACTTCTTCAACTCTTGGAAGGAATTCTCACAAGCCTCACACCAATCAAACATAATTATTTTCTTGGTCAAGCCTGAGATTGGCACTTCTAAGTGAGATAAATATTTAATGAACCTTCGGTAATAGGCGGCCAAACCCAAGAAACACCGAACATCAGAAACACTTTTGGGCTGCTCCCAGGCTACAACTACCTGCACTTTCTCTGGATACACTGACACCCCTTCCTCTGAGATGATGTGACCCAGAAAATGAACCTCACTTATCCATAATTGGCACTTGGAGTTCTTTTTGTATAGCTTGTGCTCACTTAGCATACCCATGTCAATGTCAAGATGTTGTGCAAGATCGTCGTGAGTTTTCGAGTACACTAAGATATAGTCAACAATGAAAACAGTGAACTGATCTAGATAGGAAGGAATGATTTGTTTTATCAAATCCATAAACACCGCCAATGCAATGGTTAAGCCCAAAGGCATTACCAAAAACTCAAAAAACATGTACCAACTCAAAAAAGTTTTTTGTGGAATGTCGGAAGACCTCACCCACAACTGGTGGTAACCTGACCTCAGATAAATCATAGAAAACACTGATGCACCCCTCAACTAATCAAATAGGTCGTCAATTCTAGGAAGAGGGTACATGTTTTTCACTGTCATCTGATTTAACATTCAATAGTCAACACACTGCCTTAACCCCATCAGCCTTCTTTGAAAAAAGTACAGGAGATCCCCAAGGTGACGTACTAGGATGGATAAAACCATTACACTCCATCTCCTCAAGCTGAACCTTCTATTCCTGGAGTTCTACCGGTGACATTTGGTATAGAGGAATAGAAATTGGCTATGCTCTCAGTAGCAACTCGATCGTGAGCTTGACATCCATATCGGGTGGTAACCCCAATAAATACTCTGGAAACACTTCCTAAAACCGTTCCACCATGTTAGGAAAGACAGAATGGTCTCCACTTTCATTGTCATCAAGCATGAGACATGCCACTCGAGCTGTGAGTCCATTCAACCGCTGACCAAACGGTCCTGCACGCCCTGCTCGAACATCCCATTTTCCACGGTGGACATAAGCGTCACCCTCAAGCAACCCGAACGATACTCTACGATAGTAAAAGTCTATATGCACCCGATAGGACACCATCTAATCCATTCCCAAGATTAGGACAAACCCTGACATCTCAATAATGAACAAGTCCCACAAAAAACGATTCCCACCGACTTCCAAGGAATAAACCATGCATTTCTTGATATCTTCAACCTGCAACCCCCAAGAGAGTTTAAACTGACATAACTCCACACACCCACTCCACAGGTAAACCAAGTGCTACAACAAGTTGAGCAGAGAAAAACGAGTGTGAGAAACATGTGTCAAACAACACACTATCAAAATTAGAAGCTATAAGGATCATACCTCGAACAGTCGATGGTCCTGCCTCGGCACCACCAGGCGCAAACTAAACTGCTTGAAGCTGACTTGCCCCTCTACGCTGGGCTCCAGCCTAAGTACTCAGTGCTACACTGCCATGCGGGTGTAAAGACCTATAAATTTCATGGAAATTTTTTTCTTAATTTAATTGGAATTTTACGAGTCTGTGGCTTCTGAAGACACCTGATTCTGAGGCCCGGTGTGCCTGAAATCAGTTTTCGAAGTTTATCTCAGGTACGTTCAGTGAACGAACAAGCGGGTTTTTATATCATTTGATATTTTGCTCGAAATTGAAATCTGAGGGCACTGATGGACTCGTAGGGCCGGTAATTTCTTAAGGGTACCTTTATCATAGTTTCATTTTAAGTGGGTTGAGATTTAATTTTTTTGGGGAATTAGTTTCAAATAAATAAAACTTGTGGCACAATTTTGTCTTTATGGTTGGTGGTTAATTCCTCCCATGGGGAGTTGAAGGTGGGGACCACACCCACATAACCTCTCATGGGGGGGTATTTTTGGGGAGCAGACCACACGTAACCTATCCCTTGATCTTCCCTAAACCCCTTAAACCCCCCATTAAACTCCTTTGTTTAATGTTGACAACCCCATGAATTTAAATGTGAAACTCTTCTGCTTCTCTCTCTTTTTATTTAAATTTTTCCAACACACCATATTTAATTAATGGAAAATATTAAATTAATTAATGAAGTAAATAAAATTTTGAATGTATTTTAAAGTTTAATTAAAATAAGATGAAGTCTTATTTTAATTAGGTTGGCACTTGTTTTGTTCGGGGAAACCTCTTGAGAGAGAGAGATTTTTCTGATGGAAGAGGGGTTTTCCTCCTTTGTTGAAGAACACAAAACCACCGGTGAAGAACAATGACACACCCTCTATCCTATCCTTCATGAAATTATAGGATACATCAATTCTTTTTTAGGTTCACTCCAACGAACGACGCTCGAGACGAGATCGAAGGCCTTTGTGAAAACGATGAATGCCAACGACCGTCGTCACTTTTATCTCTTACCTTGCGCTGACGTCCACCCATTCATGATACCGTCATCCATGACACTTTTCAACTATGAACCATAATCAAGGTAGTGGTCTATTTTTAGAATGTTAATATTATAATGATTGATCCCTTCTAAAACAAATAATGTGGATCAACTCATTATCAAGTTGAACTGCGAATGTTTTGATTTGCGGGTTGGGAATATTTATTTGAGGGGATATTGTTGGGAAATAAGTTCGATTTTATTTGATTAAAATTGTGCCTCATTTTCCTTTGTACATCATTTTTGTTTGATCTTTTGATAACACCTAACGCGGAGGGCACATGCCGAACAAACGCAGCCCGAAAACCCTATGCAGATTGTTTGTTGATGTGCGGATTGACGGGCGACGACGAAACGGTCCACAATGGTGATGTAAAGCCTCAGCAGGGAAGCTCGGGTCTTGATGGGACCTTAGGCGTAGATGGTGGTCAAAACGGACCAACGGAGTGCATCTGGTGGTCTGTGGAAAATGCCAGCGGCGCGCCATGCCGCGCGGCGGCATCGGCGACTGGAGGCGGCTGCCGGAGCCGTCCGGCTGCCTAGAGGCGTCGGAGCCCTAGTGGGCCTCCGGTGAAGACCTGCAGTGGCTGTGCCACGTCGACAATGTGGTAGATTCTGCATGGCCGCGGGATCTGGGACGGCGGGGCGGTGCTATGTGACGTCGGTATCAATTAGCAGCACGGGGCCGAGCCCCCCCCCCCCCCCGCCCCGCTCCGCGCATTCGCTCGGCCGAGCTGGCTCCCCCGGCCGGGCCACGTGGGCTGGGCCATGCCAGTCGGCAAGAGCGTGCCGGCCGGGCCGGGCCACGACCAATCGGGCCGGACCCAGACCCGAATCGGGTCGACCCGGTTCTGGCCGCCCCGGCGGGTGTTGGGTTGGGTTGGACCGGGCCCATACCTCCTAATTTCGGACCCTCTTCAGTTAAACTTCCATATCGTGGGCTACAGACCTTCGATAAATGCACTGTCTATTCCATAGGGATCCTACGATCGAGATGGTTGTTTCGATATATTACACTAAAGTTTTCGACGAACTTTTGGTATGGCCTGGTTGGTTCGAACACAAAACTAACAGGGCCCTCGAAGCGGAAACACTTATAACTTGATGGTCGGACATCTGATTGACGTTTCGTCGACTACTTTAGATTCCTATTGGTGAGACGGTTCATTTGGTATACTTCACCTGAGGTTTTGATGCAGTTGGAGTATGGCCAGGTTGGATTGTACCCAAATTCAACCAGGCCCCTAGAATGGAAATACTAATAACTCTTAGACCGAACGTCTGTTTGACGAACTGTCAGCGGTGTTGGTAATCATGATGAGAAATACATCCATTGAGTATACCCCATGGGAGTTCAGGGTAAATTTGAGATATGTTCAGGTTGGTTCATACACGAAACCAACCAGGACCCCGAGACTAAAAGGCTAATAAGTCACAGACCCGGCGTCTGATTGACGCGTCGTCCATTGTGTTGAGACCCCATTGACGAGACAGTTATTTTGCGATATGCTAAGTGAGTTTTGGACGACTGTATATATAGTCCGGGTTAGAAACGAGCATATTTCTAACTGGGCCCCTAGAACGGAAAATCCTTTAGCTCTCAGACCAAGCATCTGATTGAGGCGCCGTCTGACGCGTTGTGTTTCTATTGACGAGACTGAACTTTGGGATACATCAACTCTGGACTTTTTGGAAGTTGATGTGTCGAACCTCATGGCTTGTGGAGAGGACCCTCTCAGAATCAAGCATGCTGTGTGCGAGAACCCAATAGCTGGGTGCGATTGCGATGACTACCGTGTTGGGATCCTCGGTGGGTTCGACGAAGAAGATGACTATACATGGATCATACGTGGGTTCGGCAGTGATGACGACTATACTTGGATCCTCTATGGGTTTGGAAATGATGAAAACTGTATTTGGATCCTACGTGGGTTCGGTAGTGATGGTTACTGTACTGGGATCCTGCGTGGGATCAGCAGAGATGACATCTGTACATGGATCCTTTGTGGGTTCGGCGAAAGAGATAATTCAGAGGCTACATCTAATCATTTACACCCCTCTTCGTGAGAAGTGTACCTATGTGAGCTGAGTCTTGAATTTTAATCATTATATTTGGTATGATTGACTTTGTTCCTTTGTAGACTGGTTGTGCTTGGGCTTGGAAGTTGGAGCCATAATGATATTGATAACTTAGGTATATTTATGTGCATATACCTACGTAGTGGTTATCCGTTGATTTCATATCCTTTGTGTTTCCTCATGTTTGAGATGGGTTACTTGATAACATAGGTATAGGTTTGGGCTTATACCTAAGTAAGAGTTAACTGTTGAGTTCTTTTTTGTGGCTATCCTTATTGGATTGAGTGAGACAATGAGGGTCTCATGGACCCTATTGAGTATTGTTATACTTACCCCTGCACAGGCTATGCCTGCACCTCATTTTGTTGGGCGCAGACAACGACCAGCTCTGATAGAGATCGAGTGTACGTGGACTGGATGGTACCCAGAGGTGAACCTCATGACAAGTCAGTACCTGGAGGTGGACCTCACGACGAGTCAATACCCGAAGGTGGACATCACGATGAGACTGTACTCAGAGGCTGTTGGTAGGAGAGAGTGTTGAGGAGGCTATATGTACCTACCCATTAGGTAGGATCCAAGGAGGACGACCTGGTGGTTGCTGTTTTACTTTTCAGTTGTTGTACTTTCTTTCAAAGTTGTACTGTACTTCTTATTGGGTTTGTATTCTGGCTCATTTACTTTCCAGGACATACTATTGTACTCAGTTTACATAGTGTTTACATCATCTTGTGTACTCTGTTGTGTTTTATTACTTGTATAAAGGCAATTCCTTTCCTTTTATCGGGATTTATGCCTTTGGTGCTAGTCGTCATCCCCTGGCCTATGGAAGGTGGGTTTGGGATAGTCATGACACGAGCCTCGAGGACGGGTCGTGACAAATTGGTATCAGGGGGGTCGGTTCTACCGTAGATCTCAGGAATCTGATAATTTCTTCAATGAAGCAATAGTGTTAAGAGTATTGAGTGTGGTTTTCAGTCCAAGGAGTCTAGTGTTGGTGCAGTGGCCGACGTATCCATACACCAGGACCTTGACTTCGGATTTCCGACTCAGTGCTCGAAAACACTAATTGCAAGTGTGGTCAAATGTTTTCTTTGTGATTACATTATGTCAGCTCACCAGGTATACTATGTTAACCGTGGAGCACATGTTCGTTATCAGGATGGCCCCATGAATGAATCCAGCTAGGGTTCCGAGCATTGTTCGAGATGGTAGCCCACAGAGCGATGAGGCCTCGGTGCAAGGCCCCATTACAGCAGAGGAACCGACATTAACTCTACCCGCTGAGCCACCGATGCCACCAGCTATACTAGAAGAATGTGCACACTGACAGAGTGCATTTTACGAGTCCCATTAGTAGAGATCTTCGAGGTTATGAGGCGAGACAGATTCCCAGGTAGTAGTGGACTGGCTGGAGGCGATTGCTAGAGTTCTACACCTAGTTTAGACACTAGTAGAGAAGATGGTGATCTTTGCAACTGTTTTTTCCCAGTGAGTGACCATGAGGATGGTCGGTATAATGATGGTACTTCGGTACGTGGACCGATTCCTGAGTTAGTACCATCGAGTAGTGTTCCAACTATATCACTACCTGTTGGTCAGCAGTTTCAACCAGCGGTACCTGTAGATGATGCATGTAGGCTTAGTATCTTACATGTGTTTCAGCATCAAATACCCCTCAGGTTCCGAAGCGATCCCGACTCATAGGTGGTTGAGGACTGGCTTGAGGAGGTGGATATGAGTTTTCTAGAGCTTATACAGCTTCGGCAGGATGACTTGTCGGTAGCTTAGTAATCATCGAGGCGTACGGATCATTCTTGGTACTTGACGACTATGATAAGATAACTGCTTAAGGGCTTGGACTTCCAAGAGATTTCTGTTTAAAGACATTCGAGCCACCACATTTCCTCTATAAATTCCTAATTATGTTAGGGTGCTAGAGAGAACCTTTGTGGTTGAGAATTCTTTTGGTGAGTGGATACAGCCAGTGAAGGTTAGCAGTGGGAAATCAGGAAACTAGCGCTAGTCTCAGAGATTGGGTGTGTAAAATGTTTCAACTAGAGGAAGTGTTAAGGAAATATGAATCTGCAGAGCAGCAGATGTGGAAGCAAAGTTGGGAGAGAATCATGAGGTGGTGTACATTTCGACATGTTACAACCACCCTCCTTTTTTAGTCCCTGACAGGCTCATGTAGTAGGAGGGCAAGGGAAGAGAGCAGCTACATGCGGTTAATGAGTGTGACACAAGGGCTCTAGGAATGATTCGAGGTACGGTCTGTGTCTACTACTAGCTACCGTAACAATAGACATTGATAGGAATCATCATTTCCTTCCACAAATCTTGTCCCAGACCTAGAGTTTCTGGTTAAGCCGTTGACATGACCCTCACTTCTGGAGATGCATTTGGGAGGAGAATTTATAATCACACTTATGCCAATGGTGTGATTTGACCCTTGATGCGAGAGTTTTGGTTGGAACCACTTGGTGACAGTGTTGAGGCCTTACAATGTTAGTTTGGGTATGGACTGGGAAACCACAGTTCATATGCAGATTGACTGTATTAGGCAAAAAGGTTGCAGTTTACCAACAACGTTTTCATGGATTTTCCATGGTCTTCGAAAAGGAAACCGCAACAGAACTGGATGGAATCATTCATAAGTGGGTGCAATCGATCACTCATGAGTCGACCGGACATATATTGGAGCCAGACTTCTCCAGGGTTGTTGCACCTCTTTTAGCATTGATGAAGAAGGGGAAACCCTTTGTGTGGTCAGGGTTATGCTAGCCAAGCGTTTTAGGAGATGAGGCAGAGGTTGACCAGTGCGCTCATTTTGAGACTACCAGAGAAGATTCATATCATCTAGGAGTGGATGAAGTCTGCACAGAGCAGGCATAAATCTTATGTTTATAGAAGACAGAGACCACTGGAGTTGGAGGATGGCGACCACGTCTTTATATGGGTCTCACCTCGACGAGGTCAACGGAGATGTGGTTGATGCGGAAAGTTATCTCCGAGTTTCATCGGACCCTTTTAGGTCCTCAGCAGGGTAGGTGAGGTGGTTTACCGCTTGACTTATCCACCTTACTTGCACTGGGTGCATGATGTCTTCCACATATCTCAGTAGGGGAGATACGTGCATGGCCCTTCACACATCATTGACCACTGAGAGCTATACATTGATGATGGGTTGACTTTCACAGGGTTCCAAGAGAGTTTGATGATCGACATGAGCAGGTCCTATGGGGACAAACGATTCCTCTTGTGAGCTTTCACTGGAATCACAAGATCCTCTAGGAGAGCACATGGGAGCGGGAGGCTCAGTTGCTTGCTCAGTACCTCCTTTGGTTTCCCAAGTTTGAGTTATATCTTTACGGGGACGTAATGCCCTGAGGTGGAGTAATTTAAAGACCCAGAAATTAGAAGAATTTTTTTTCTTAATTTCCATGGAATATTACGAGTCTTTAGCTTCTGACGACACTTGATTTTGAGGCCCAATGTGTCCGGAATCAATTTCTGAACTTTAGCTCGGGTACGTTCAGTGATCGAAAGAGCGTGTTTTTCAATCATTTGAAAAGGTCCCTGGAATTAAATTCTGAGGGCACCGATGGACTCATAGCGCCGATAATTGATTAAGGGGACCGTTACCACAAGTACGTTTTGAGCAGGTTGAGATTTAATTTTTGGGGGTAATTAGTTTAAAATAAATATAATTGGTGGCACAATTTTTATTTATTGTTGGTGGTTAATTCCTCCCAAGGGGAGTTGAAGGTGGGGCCCACACCCACAAAACATCCCATGGGAGGGTATTTTTGGGGAGCATCCCAAACGTAACCTAAGCCTTGATCCTCCCTAAACCCCTTAAACCCCCCATTTAACTCCTTTGTTTAATGTTGGAAACCCCTTTAATTTAAATGTGTAACTCTTCCTCTTATCTCTCTTTTTTCTAACTTTTTCCAACACACCATATTTAATTAATGGAACCTATTTAATTAATTAATGAAGTGATTCAAATTTTGAATGGCATGGCATGTTTAATTAAAATAAGGTGAAGTCTTATTTTAATTAGGTTGACAGTTGTTTTTTTGCGGGAAACCTCTTGAGAGAGAGAGAGCTTTTGTGAAGGAAGATGGGCTTTCCTCCTTTGTTGAAGAACACCAAACCACCATCGAAGAACGACAATGAACCCTTTATAATCTCCTTGATGATAAGAGAGGAGGAGTCAATTCTTCTTTGGGTTCACTCCAATGAACGACGCTCGAGCCGAGATCGAAGGGCTTTGCGGAAACGACGAACGACAACGACCATCATCACCATCATCTCTTACCTTGCGACGACGTCAACGAGCCGACGTCAGCCATTTCACGATACCGTCATCCTCGATGATTTTCAACCATGAACCTTAATTGAGGGAGGGGATTAACTTGAGAATGTTAATATTCCCATGATTTTTCCCTTCTAAAACAATGAACGTGGATCAACTCATTATCATGTTGAACCGTGAATGTTTTTATTTGCGGGATGGGAATATTTATTTGCAGGGAATTTTTTGGGAATTAAGTTTAATTTTAATTGATTAAAATTGTGGCTCATTTGATGTTGAAAGTCATTGTTGATTGACCTTTTGATAACTCCTAATGCGGAGGGCGTGGGCCGAACAAACACATCCCGACAACCCTCCGCAGATTGTTTGTTGATGTGCGGATTGACAGGCGACAAAGAAACGGCCCGCAATGGTGATTTGAAGCCTCCACAGTAAATTTTGGGTCTCGAGGTGACCTTAAGGCACTGACGGTGGGCAGAAAGGACCACCGGAGCATGTCCTGTGGTCTGCGGAAGGTGGCAGTGGCGCGCCTTGGCAGCATGGCGGCGCTGGAGAAGACCCGCAGCGGTTTTTCCGCGGTGGTGATGCGGTAGATCCCACACAGCCGCAGGATATAGGATGGTGGGGCGGTACTATGTGCCACCCGTATCAATTGACGGCGAGAGGCCGAGCCCCCCCCCCCCCCAGCTACGCGCATTTGCTCGGCCGAGCTGGCCAAGCCGGCTCCCCCGACCGGGTCGCACAGGCCGGGCCTCACCGGTCGGGCTGGACCACGCCAGTCCAGTCGGGCCACACCCAATCGGGTCGGACCCGAACCTGAGTAGGGTCAACCCGGTTCAGGCCGAACCAGCGGGTGTTGGGTTGGGTCGAATTGGGCCCAGACCCCCTATTTTCGGACCCACATCAGTTAAACACCCATGTCGTGAGCTAAAGACCTCTGATTGATGGACCGTATGTTGCGTAGGGATCCCTAGATCGAGGAGGTAGTTTTGGTATATTACACTCAAGGTTTCAGAGATGTTTTTGTTTGGTGGGGTTGGTTCGAACACAAAACCAACCGGGACCTCAGAGCAGAAACACTTATTACATGAGGACCAAATGTCTGATTGACGTGTCGTTGACTACGTTGGATTCCTCTTGGTGAGATGGTTATTTTTATATACTTCACCTAAGGTTTTTACGTAGTTGGATTATGGCCGGGTTGGATTGTATCTGAAATTCAACTGTGCCCCTGAACGGAAATACTAATAACTCTCAGACCAGAAGTCTGTTTGACGAAACGTTAGTGGCGTTGGTAATCACGTTGAGAAACACTTCCTTTGTGTATAACCCGTGGGAGTTCAGGGTACAGTTGAGATATTGTTGGGTTTGATCGTACACAAAAACAACCGGGCCCCCGGGACAAAAAGGCAAATTACTCACAGACCAGGCGTCTGATTGACGCGTCGTCCATTGCGTTGAGACCGCCTCGACGAGACGGTTCTTTTGAGATACTATAAGTGTGTTTTGGATGATTATGGAAATCAGTTGGGTTAGAAACGAGCGTATTTTTAACTAGTCCCCTGGAACGAAAAAGCCTTTATCTCACAGACCGGGTGTCCTATTGACGCGCTAGCTGATGCGTTGAGTTCCTATTGACGAGGCAGTACATTGGGATACATCCACTCTAGAATTTTTCATAGTTTATGCATTGACCATCCTGGATTGTGGAGCGGACCCTCCTAGAATCGAGCGTGCTGTGTGCGGGAACCCTAGAGATGGCTGCGACTGCGATGACTACTATGATGGGATCCTCCATGGGTTCGACGACGAAGATGACCGTACATGGATCCTACGTGGGATCGGTAGAGAGGACGACTTTACTTGGATCCTCCATGATTTTGACATCGATGACGAATGTACATGGATCGTACGTGGGTTCGGCAGCGATGGTCACTGTACTTGGATCCTATGTGGGTTTGACATCGACAAATTCTGTACTTGGATCCTACGTGGGTTTGGCAGAGGAGATGATTCAGAGGCTACATCTAATAATCTCCTCACGTCTTTGTGAGAAGTATACATGTGTGAGATGAGTCTTGACTTTCAATCATTATCTTTGGTATGATTGACTTCTTTCCTGTATGGATTTGTTGTGCTTGGGCTTGGATATTTGAGTCGTACTGAGATTGATAACATAGGAATATGTATGGGCATATAACTTAGTGGTTATCCGTTAATTTCATATCCTTTGTGTTTTCTCGTGTTTGATATGGGTTACTTGCTAACATAGGTATAAGTATGGGCTTTTATCTAAGTAAGGGTTAACTGTTAAGATCATTTTTTGGGGTTATCCTTGTTGGATTTAGTGAGACCATGAGGGTCTCGGGGACCCTACTGAGTATTGTTATACTCATCCCTACACGGGCTATACCCGTAGCTCGTTGTGTTGGATGTAGACGACAGATAGTGCTGACAGAGACTGAGCGTAAGAGGATTATACGGTACCCAGAGGTGGACCTCACGATGAGTCAATACCCAAAGGTGGACCTCACGACGAGTTAGTACCCAGAGGTGGACTTCACGACGAGACGGTACTTGGAGGAGGTTGGCCGAAGAGAGCGTTGAGGAGGCTATCTATACCTACCCTTCAGGTAAGATCCGAGGAGGACGACCTGGTGGTTTCTGTTTTACTTTTCAGCTGTTGTAATTTCTTTCTCAGTTATAATGTACTTCCAGTTGGGTTTGTATTCTGGTCCATTTACTTTCCAGCACTTAATTTTGTACTCAGTTTACTTAATGTTTACTTCATATTACGTACTTTGTTGTGTTTTTTACTTGTATCAAGGAAATTCATTCTCTTTTATCGGGATTTACACATTCGGTGCTAGTCGCAATCCCCTGGACTATGGAAAGCGGGCGTGGGGTAGTCACGACACGGTTCCCAAGGACTGGTCGTGACAGCTGACGTGAGCGATCATGCCCTGGAGTTCAATGTCTACCGCCCCTGCCAGTATGACCTGTAGAGATCTAACTTCCTACATGATACGGGGAAACTGATCCCCTTCCCGTATCTGGTACATGCCTTCCACCATCATACTCACCCATCGGCTGAGGTTTCCTGCATAACTTCTTCACATGTCTCATCCTACCACACGAACTGCAATCAACTAGAGGTCGAGGACACTGACCACGCATATGCCCCGGCCTACCGCACTTATAGCAGAACCCCTTATTTCCACTCTGAGAGGCTGATCCTCTCTTCCGACCACTTTGTCGACCTTCACCGTGTTGTGAGCTCTCATGGAATCGCTTTCGACCTTCGGTAGCCGCACCTCTTGTTTGTCCCGCTGGCACCACATGCCCACTACCCAAAGTTCCCTTCTGGTTTCCATCCATGATATGTGCCTGATCTACTACCTCTGTGAACTACTTCACGAAGAAGATGATTACTTGAGACCTGATCTCATGTCTCATCCCATCCTGAAAATGCCTTGCTACTCCGGCCTCATCCCCTGCTAAAACGGGGAGAATGCATCTTAAATCAGTGAAGCGACTAGCATAGTCCATCATCGATAGAGATCTCTTAGTTAGGCTTATAAACTATGCATCACGCTCCTGTTTTATGGTCTATGGGTAGAAATGCTCCATAATCCTTTCCTGAAAAACCATCCATGACATTCCCTCAGCCTGCTCGATTTGAGCCTGAATGTCCCACCAATGCCTAGCATGGCCTCACAACATATAAGAAGCCAGCTTCACTAGCTTTTCTACAGGTGTCTCTAAATGGTCTAGTATCGTTTGGAGAGAATCTAACCAGAACTCCACTACTTATGGCCCACCCTCTCCGGTGAAAGTCAGAGGGTGTTGTAGCTGGAACTCCCTGGTCAGCTCAAACATAATCGGTGCTACCAACCCTGGGTCACGATCCATCATCTAAAAAAGGAGATCCATGTTCTCCTGGAACTGGTTCTCTCTACCTTCATTGATCACCACATTTTCATGCTCCGCTACTTGAGTAGTGTTCTCAACAACATCTTCTTGTTTCCCAACTGATAACCGACATTATGGTGGCATTTCTCTAAAATTTGAAACACGAGATTTTAGAATGCATACCATAAACTTTCTGGACTCCATCAAAAGCTCTTTACTTGCTACAACAACCCATTTTCATACACTAACCCAACAAAATTTTCCAATTGATTAAATGCCTATTCTTTTAGTAAACATTATTTACCAACTTGTTTCATTTCATTATTCTCATTATTTCTGTGTTTCATGAAATGAATGATGAACCGTACTTTCCTTCCTCACACACCCACCTCGTGCATGTTCCTAACACAATGCATGTCACCTATCTCCCTAGGTGCCTAAAAATGATGCATGAACAAAAATCCTCGTACCGTTAAGGGAACAAGACAAATATCATATAACAGTCACAACAAACCACATGTACATCACCCAACGGTGAAATATCATCAACTGTAACAACACACAACAAATAACCACAATTCCCACCCAGGGTGACGTGGTTTTTCCCTCGTACATAGGTCAGATACTCCCAAGCACTGGATCATTACCAAGGCCTGGCACGTCTAATTTCGTGGCTACAAATCACAAATAACAAGACCTCAGAGATGTATAAGAAATACCTCCTATGATACAACTTTGTAAAGTCCCTGACATGGAAGCCACTAAACCGGTGCTCCAAGCCGGGGGGTAACATGACCATAAGTGTGCCTCCTCGTATGCCAAAGGATTCTGACTAGCTGCAGGGGTCTTTGTAGTCATGTGGGGAGACTATACCACCTTTTTATCAGAGTAAGCCACAACAGAATAAACCAAGTAGCAGAAAAAATAACCAAAAAATAAGGAACATATATAACAAACATCCCCAATAGTAAATAGTCCATGTCATACTACAAGTGAAAAGGTGAACAAAGCCAAAAATAAAGACAATGGACAAATCCCCAAAATGGTCCCAACTCCATGTACGGATCCTCCACCAAGTGATACGCATGTCCCCTCACTATCTAGAAAGGACCTTTGCCCTTTTCGTGACCTACAAACATGAAGTCAGCTTGTGTACCCAATGGCGGCCCGAGCAGGGTGCGAGTACAACACAGTAGGCCACCACCAATGATGTCCAAAAAAATACCCAGTATGAACATGTAGTGCATGAAAAAAGAATATTAATGATAATTTCCAAGTAATTAATTAATGTGACTATAACAAGTTTAGAACGAAGACACTTCCACTCCATTACCATTCATTTATTACCAATTATCATCACCTACCAGTCATCACATTTCCATGGGTTAAACATATAAATTATGATACATGGGTCTAAGGAAAACAATCACATTCAAGGGGGTAAAAACATCATTATCCTATCTCACAAGGACAAACCCCTCATAGCACCCATAACCTCACCTCAAAGCCTCAGTCCGGGTGGATGCAACTGTTAGGAGAATAAACCCTCAGTCCGCTTTCCTAACCCATGCATTTAGGGTGAAGTTTAGAATCTCATACTTCACTCGACCCATGGGCGTATATCCTCATGTCACACCCCACTCTACGAAGCCATGTGCACATGCTTATATATAAGTAACCATCAACCGTTCAAACCATAGCCCTTCGGAAAACACTATTCACAACAACCCAAATGGGAATCCACGTCATGCCTTAACCCATTAACACATTAACATTTCACATCATTTAACCATTCACCCAATTCCCATATGTTATTCCTATATCACAAGCATTCAAGAATAAACCAATAATCTATCCCATTATGGTTTTTAATCAGTTTACACTATAATCCATTTAACCCGTTTATCATTTTCATGAATCAACCATTCATTCCATTTCAAATAACCCCTAGGTTATTGCTAAGTCTAGGTGAATCACCTAACATATATTCCAATTTCAACCAATCATGCCAACATGTTCATCAATAGATCTACAATTTACTACAACAAGGCCATTTGTTTAATAACAATCCCGAAACCCGGGAAAAGCTAGCACATCCCATGGATGGGCCGAATTAGGTCAAGACAGTCCACAAACATCCCATGGGGATCGTGAGGATTCCCATTTACCATTTTAAATTCCATTATTACCAAACATACCAAGGTTGTCCAAAACATGACCAAAGGAAAACAAGAACATAACTAAACATGCACAAATACCCAAATAACTATGGGATATCACATGTAGACCACCTACCTCAAAACCGTTGTTGAACGCAATCTTAATCGAGTCCTTAGACCTAGATCCAACCATCCTTTAGAGCTTCAACCTAAAACTCACCAAAAAGTTAGTGTTTTAGAGACTATAAAAGAGTGGGAGAGAAGATACAAACCCTAAACCAAAAAGAGAATCTAGGATGTTATTAGCCTTACCCAGAGCTTCGATCTAGAACCAACGGCACCAAAAATGCCCTAGAATCTAAGGAGATTGGTCTCTTGGAGCCTTTGTGTGATTTGGTTCGTGCCTAGGTTGGAGAGGGAGGAAATGTGATGAAATCCTGAGTGGGGTTTTAAATCTCGAAGTGGAAAACATGAAATTTTTCCCTACTTTAAGTGGCCACACTGTTTGTCCGGACGGTTAAGAAAACTGTATGCAAATCATGCGCATGCCACTGCCATGAGGAGGAAGGGTCACACATTTTATCCACATAGTTTTTTCAAACTGTGCACATGCTTCTGTCCTAAGGATAAAGGGTCGCATGGTTTAGCCTGGGCAGGCCGCACGATTTACCTGACCATGGGCAGGCCGTGCGTCCTGGTCTGTCTTGCCCAGATTTCCTTTCTTCCATTCCCTGAGCCCACAGAACAACCCTAAGGCATCTCACACTTTCAAGAAACATTTTAAAGCCCCAAAAATCAAAGGTTTCAACCCAAAACACAACAAAAACATACATTTCCAAAAACCGGGATCTTACATAATGGAATATATTTTTAGAGAAGAATACATAATATAATAAACATTTAATGTTGTAACAATGAATCTAAAATTAAAAAATTATAATTGATATTTATATTCTAAATTATGAGTCTCCATGATTCAATCGTATTTATCCATGGAAGTTTACCTTATATATATCTAACCGATCAATATATACTATTCACTGATACAAATCCATGAGAAGTTTGTGAATATAAATAATCAAAACTCATTATAGTGTCAAACTATATCTGGAGTAGTGTCACTTTTTCATGCACTAGTTATAGTACGATTTAATATCAAATTAGTCATTTTTTTCATTTCATTAGATTAAATAATTATCCAACCCAAATTATCATGTATTATATAGAAAGGGATTTTATTTCATGGAATTCCAAATCTCTATAATAAAATATAATTTTAGTGGTGATTTTATATAATTAGACCAATATATCAACTTTTTACTAATTTTTTTGTTGGCCTAATGAAAAACTCATACATTCTCTGATACAATCTATAAATACCCATGACTCTTAAACATTGAATTATAAGATTTTTATCTTAAATATCAAATAAATGCTACCTATATACTGCGACGTATATGGTATTTAGAACATTAGAATCATGATTAAGAACCCTAATAATATACTAAATAATCATTATTTAATACTCCAAATTATTATCATAAATTACCTTTAAATTAATAAAAAAAGGTATTTGATAAAGTTGATAAAATTTATTGAAAAGGGGTGATATAAATATATATTATGAGAAAAAGAATGTTAGAAGAAAATATCATTTGAGTTCACCCACATATAATGATTTAAAAAATTTAATTCTTGTGAATACTCATAAAGAATCATGGAAAAATGAACTTGGTGTCATAATATCAGGGATTATTTGGAATGTAGAAACAACATAAAACATGAGATAAAAAAAAGTCATGGCTCAATACTTAGATATCATATCATGGTAGAAGAAAGTCCCATTATGAATTAAGATTACCCCATGATACCATATATATCATATATTGACATAAAATAATTTCCTAAAGCACTGTAGATTTATCGAGGGAAAATGATCATAACATGTACATTCATATTTGTTTTATATATAGAAATCATATATAATGAATTAGAATAATTAAAAAAATAACAATGTATATGGGGTACATGGTCATTTATTAGAGAATAAAAATTGGAATATCATAATAATCCCCATAAATGATCTGAAGAAATAATTTTTTTTGGTTTTCATTAGAGAGTATTAGATTATAGTTCATGAAAAAAATTCAATGTTACGTCAATGAAACAAATTATAGAAATTTGTATTAGAACAAAATTTTTATGATGGGTTTTCGAAAAAGTGGAAATGAGTCTTTAAAGACTGTTTTCAGATAATAATATCCATAAAACAATAATTGAAGATTTATTATTTCCTTATATACATTTTAGTTATTTTAAAAAACATATAATGTTATAATAATTTCATTGAGTTAAACATGGAAAGAGTTAGAAACAATGAAGATCCCATTAATATATTTTTTCATGATAGTTTAAATTGAGTGAGAAACCATAAAGACATATATATATATATATATAAGAACATGATAAATAAATATATATTTTATAGTAACATATAAAAATTATATTCATGAAATACAAGAGAATTATGTTGGGATGAATTGTGTTTCAGTTGGAAAAGTCATATCCAAAAATAATGGAAGGTGGTTATGAAGTCCCATAAGCTGTTATATGGATGTATTCTGTAAATTTACATAACTCATAAATTATATAATTAGATTATGTAAATAAACAATTTTGAAAATTATATAAATATATTAAATTATTATCAATATTTCTTGTTATTGTAATAGTCATTTGGTTGAGATATTTTATCCACAATAACTATTATTAAGTCATTTTTTCATGGCTATTGGATTATGTTATTTTGTTAATAATTTTTTATTTTCATGAGTAATGCGACTAAATCTCCAAATGTGAAATTATATAATAGTCAGGGACTTTTATAATTTTAAATTTTCTAAAATAAGAATTAGGTGTTCTAGCATCAAGATGATTTTTTTTAAAAAATTATTTCTTTATATAGTAGGATAATTTAGGCATTCTTATTGACCATCAATGAGTATATTTGTTTTATATTATTAAATTATTTCAAATAAATTAAATTAAATTAAATAATTTATAATATACATATTATCAATAGTATTTTTCCATAATATTTTTTTCAATAATAATACATGAATTCATTTGATAAAAATAAAGTACTTTGTTAATGGAGGTCATGAACTGACCATTATTTAAACAATGTTTTAATTTTAGAATATAATGAGAATAAGATAGAGGAATTGTATTCCAATAACACAATAAAATTAATGAATATTAATGAGATGAGAGTCATTATGTCATTTTTATGTAATTTTTTTATCATATGAGGAGTGAAAATGATAATTAGATATATTAAGGGTATTACATTCTACCTTGTATGTCTCTTCATATTAAATAATATATGTGTACTTGTAGTGGTATTTTTGAATTTATAGAAAACCATTGACTTAGGGAGGAGTTCTGGGAAGTGAAATTTGTATATTTTGGGCTATATACTAGTCTTCGAATATGGTACATGAATCAGTGGTGATAGTGGGATTTATAAGGTAAGGAGATGGGTGCTTTTGAAAATAATGTTGACATGTTTGTTATTTTACATAAATACTATTAGCAAAGGTGATTAATATTACTATATTAAGTAATTATTTGTTTTTATTTCAATATAGTTATCCATTACACCATCCATGAAACATTTCTATCTTTATGTTTCTTATATTTCAAATTATTGTTTTTTTTTGTTTCATTATTCACCAAAAATTACACCATTTTAGAATAAATACCAAAAAACTAACTATTTTTCAGATAAATATTTCAAAAATAGAACCTATAATAAAAATATTATTTTATAATTATGAGGTATTTAGTTTCTAAAAAATACACATATTTATTTGAGATATATAAATTTTAATATTATGAAAATATACTAAAAATATCATAATATTATGAATCATAATATTCACATAAAAATATCATATAGTCACATAAAATAAAAGTATCATTATAATAAATCATAATATTGTTTTGTAACACCTATTATTCAAAATATGTATTCATATAAAATAATTATTGTAATTATTAAAATTCAGATAAATCATATATGATTAATAAAAACACAAATAATTATTAATCATATAAAAAAATATTTACTTGTATCATGATATAAATATTATATATTTTTATTCTATGATTTACCAAAATATAATTCTACAATTCCATGGGTGATTATTGTATTATGATAGTTAGTTTATTAATCCCAACACGATTACTTGCAATTCAATGACTAGAATACTATTCAAATAGTCTTGATACTATTCCAATGATAAGACTTATAATAGTCATATAAGTTCACTAAATTATTTAAATACATAATATTTATTCATTCTTCATTCACATATATTTATAATCATGAATATATATTTTTCTTCAACAAAATGATTATTTCAATAGTAATATTTTTTTTCATTTCAATAGTGTTGTTCATGACTCAGATTATTCAAGGTGATTGAGATGACCCAAATTATAAATTATATTTATCTAATATAATATTTTTTTATCCGGTTGAAAGACATTTTGTTATTATAACCATATATATTCTCATTGTTTAATGTTCAAATTAATATAATAATAAAATTTCAATATATCATGTTGTTTATGTACATTATATTATATTACATTAACAAATGTGACACAATTAAATAACCATTTTGTAAATTAAAATGGAAAAATTATTTTTTCTTAATTGATCACTCCATGGGTACAAATTCACTCATTTAAATCATTTTTTATAGCCTCTGGGATTGGTAATAGATATTTATAATTCACTACATTAAAATGAACAATTAATTTATTCATAGTTTTTTTGATAAAGGGGCTTGAAATTTTTATATATTATGAACACATAATTTAGGATAAAATTTCATATTAGGTCTGGATTTGATAAATTATTTAGAATGAACTATGTGCTTTACTTTCATAATTTCTTAAAAATTGTGTAGAATCATTTTATGTTTCATCTAGTGTTACATTTCTATGGCTGGGTGCTATACTATTTTCTTGACTAAATTATTTATTTCTATTTTTATATGGATTATCCTACCCACATTAAATTTGGAATCATTGGTTCAAATTAAATATTAACCACATATTACCATGATTTGGAAATAAGGGTACATATGTGAGATATTCCTTTGTATTGTTCTCGTCCAAAGATCAATGAAATGTAGTATTAAACATTTGATTAGGATTTACAATTCACCATTTTCTTATGGTAAGTTTTTGATAAACTACTAAAATGGTGGAATGTTTGATGTGGTTGTCAAAAGGTAATATTTATGAATTAGTGTGATGAAAGTAAAGAATAATTTTTTTAGATTTTTTTGTATATAATATGTATCAAAACAACTGGTATAAAATTATTTAAATTATTAGGGTGTCTATATGGGACTAATGTGGATGATATGTTTATAGTGACTGATACATTTACATGATAAACATGAGTGGTTGTCAATATATCGAAACGAATTATAGGGTGATGATAATATCCTAATGTGATGGGATCATCAGTAAATTTTCATTATCTTGTGTAAATTATTTATGGTTGAGATAATTTTATCATTGTATTTAATAATAATCTTCCATTTCGTTATTTACAATAATTTAAGAGGAAATTGTGTGGTGGAAAAATTTCTATTATATGTGTTTTTTGTTAAAAATATCAAATGGGTATCAAAGTATTCTTTGGTTTTGGGTTGACATATATATGCGATCAAGTGTTAGTTCAATGGGGTTTTAAATTATATAATTGAATTTGGGTTGTTATATTTTATATTTTGTTAGCCTTTTGTGAAATTGTTTTGTGGAAATTATATATCTTTATCGATCTAGAAAACTAAATATAATGTTGAAATATGGTTTTTATGATATCTCAGGTATAAGTTGTGGTGGGGAGGATAGTTATGATTAGATGTATCATTGTAGATTACATAAAATCTTCCAACAAATTAGGGATCCAATCATTAATCATAGGAGTATATTGTAAATTATAGTGATGTATGATATAATTCATGAAACAAATTGGCATTGTTGAACAATATGGTCATTTATATTAATAATTTTATAGATAAGAAAATGGATAAGGGGATTCATTTAGTTACAAAATATGAATACAATCATTGTGGGATCCCAATATGGATATGTTTTTGAGGGAATGGGTTATGGTGATATAATTACAATATAATTGTAGTTAGAAAAAATAATTTTTTGTTAGAGGGAATTCTAGAAGTGACCAGCTCAGTGAAGAGAGTCATAATTTTGTTATTATGTACTCTTAAGAATTCCATAATTTTTTTATTAGTCCTTTTTGACTACATATATACTAATTTAATTACATTTTTTCATTAATATTTATTTTATGGTCCCTTTCTACAATGGATAGAGGGTAGTTGTATGTGATGTTTTGGTTGCATATTATTTTTTTCATTTAAAAGAAAAAATGATTAATTTTGATAATAAATTGATAGTATTAGTTGTCACTCTTGAATGATATTTTCTATTATTTTATTATGGTGCTTATTTTAGTGTTTAATTATTCATTAGAATTCATTTGAATCTATCTAAATTCCATCAGTTCATAGACTAACAAAAAAATCAATTTTCAGTAAAATTTTATTTTTCTTATATAAAAGGAATATATGGATAATTAGAGTATATAAAGTTTTCAAATTCGTAAAATTATTCATTAACTGAGTATAGAATGATGAATTTTTCCTAGGGTCATTGATGTATAATTTACAGATAACATTGAGTAACTACAACAATGAATGTGGTTATTCTGATATAATTATCAATAATTTATAAATATTATCTCATTCCATGTAACCCTATATTCATCCCAAATATTTAGAATATATAATAATTTATTATGTTATTAGGGTTTATGATTGTTCCATGTCAATGGAGAGCGGCCTCTTGATTGAATACCAGATCATTGAAAGATTGGATTTCTTTCCAATATATATGGTTTATTCTGCAATTTTAGATATTCATAGTTCCTTAAAATTTACTCAAGTATTTTTAAATTCTATTAAATGAATATTATTATACAATTTATTATGTTAATTTGGTGATCATGAAAATTGTATTGGTATACAGTTTCCAATAATATTATGATTGGATTTTAGAGTAATTCTAGAAATATGAATCATTCCTAGATAGATCACTCTAGTATCCATTGGGAAAAATCAATGATTCCCAATGTAATACCTAATCATTCAAAATATCTTCACCAAAAATAAAATGATCATCGTTTTTTATATTTTAAAATTTAAATTTTAAAATATTAAAAATATTATTTCTCATTTCTATAGATATAATTATATTATAAACTAATATATAATAAGGTTTTTCATTAAATATATATTTCATTATGTTGGTGATTATAATAATAAACTAATCAGAGTATTTTTTATGAATCTTCATATTTAAAAGAAAATTTTAATTGACAATATTTTATACCATTTTTAACTTCACTATATAATTTAAGGATCATAATGATTTACTCATGAGTAATTTTTAATGTTTTTTGTGATAAAAATGATTAGGAAAGATTACTATATATTATTAGTGAAATTTTATTTCCAATCTAATGAAAATAATTGTTGGTGGTGATGGGAGTCACTGGTGGGGAGGGACATGGTGGTTCAATCACGAAAATCATATTTTCATTCCAATAGACCATGTCCCACCATATTATATCTATATAATGGGAATGCCATTAAATATGGGAAAGAAGGAATGAAATTTCACAAACATCTATCAAATATGATTAGACATCATAGTCTATGTGGATTCATTTAGACTCATGTGATATGATTCATTGGCATGGGAAAACAAGATATTGTGGTCATTACAATCATATTGTATGGGAAATGATATTCCCTCAAATATTGACATATATAGGTTGACTATTGTGGGTTGTTTCTTTATATTCAGTATTGAAAATACTGATAAGTTTTTTCACTTCATGAAATAGTAATATGAGATCCATCCAATCGTTTTGATCAGATTATGAAGGTTGTCCCCTTGGATTAGTGGTTAATATCTACACATTCACATGAATGTGACTTCAATATTCCACACCATTATTTTCAATCTATAAGTGATTTATGGTGATGTGTGGAAAGGTATAATTTTTTAATGAAAATACTATTAAACATTTATTGACAGCATAGGAACAATAATTCTATTTTTCGGTTATTTGGGTTATTTTTTCATGTTAAATAAAACAATGAGGATTATTATAAAATGGAAATCATTTTTATTAAAAAATATAATATTTATTTGGTTATTCAATTTATTAAGATCACAAAATCCAACATTCACTAAATAAATTTATAATGGAAGATGTTGAATTAATAAGAAGTATATTATCATGTGAAATGTGTATTTTTATTCTATAATAAATTCCCGTACATAAATACTGAAAAAAATCATTCCATTAGGGAAGATAATGGTGGATTTATTTTTAGCTGTCTATATTGAACTATATAGATTGTTACATTACATAGGTTGAATAGATTTACCAAATTGAAGGGTAATTTAATGTGTATAATGAGTTATTAGAAAATAATAGAGATCATAAGACCACATGATGGTTTTTTGGTATTACTATTAGGGAGGCTGGATAATTTTATAAAAATAATTCTAGATATATTGATATTAAATAATGGTTTATGAGAGTATAATGGGTAAGAATAACATGATAATTTGAAGTGGTTCATGGGAATCAAATTTGATATAAATAAATTATTGATTATGAATAAAATATAAACGAATTAGAAAACTGTTTTAATAAAAAATTTGTTAAAAATCACTATTTGGTACTATATATATTCTATTGAGACTGATTCATGAATGATATAAATAGGTAAAATTTGATCATTGACATTAAGTCATGGAATCTCAGTATAAATAACCATTAAATATTTAACTATGTAGTTATAATTTATGGGTTACGAATGGCATTTTTTGTAGAAGATTATATAGGATATTTTGATATAATATATTTCTTGTTGTCGTATGTTTTCCCATGGAATTTACCACTCATGATAATGGTACAAGAAGTATATGATGAATTCATTGTTATTAATATAAGGATAACTAGTGATGGTCTCCTCTATTTAAACTATAGAGTATTATCATCAATTCAATGAGTTGTTATGTTTTTTTGGCAAAAATAGGGATCATAGAGGAATTACATTGATTTTCATCTTATATTTCATACTTGAATTTTGGGGATAAAAAATATATTTCCTGTAATTAGATGAGGCTATATAGATAATTACATAATAAAAAGTATCTATTATTAAATGCACATTCACATAATATATGATTAGGATAGTGGAAAATATTAATGGATAGAGTCATAGAAATATGGATACATTGAATATATTGAATTATTGAATAAAGGGTCCTCTAATTGTGATTGAGCTATTATGATGTGTACTTGAAACCTTCTTATATGATTATACTTGTGACTGATGGATATAATAGGATTCCATTTACATTGATGGTTATGTTAACACTCACCTTCCATCTATTTTTATAGTGATAATTTTTTGAATATACCTTGACTAAGCTAAAATATTAGTTGAGATTGTTTGTGAGAAGTTCATGCATTTTCAACCACTCACCCTCTTCTCTTGGAAGATAATATCATATATGTATATGATGTAGTTGGATCTGTGTAATCATTACAATACCATCATTATGTGACTGATCAATATGGGTTGATCTTCTAGTATATCTAAAAAGAGAACAAATTGATCGGGTGAGTAGATATGTGAAATTTGATAATAATTATAAATATAAACAATCATTGGGTGGTAACTCACCCTAATGGAGATTGTCCTTACTTCCCCCCAAATGGGTTCATATTTATATCATTGCACCATATATTATATTTTATCATATTAATATATTTAGGACTATGGATGAAATCAAATATTCCTATAAACCTGAAGATATATATTTCATCCAATATTGTAGTAATCATCATTGGATCAAGTGACCTCGATTTATTCAAGCATCCATACATGTATACACTGTTAGATTTATGGAAGTTCATTTCCTCCAATACATATTTGATAAATAGATTTATTTACATCATCTAAATCATCATTTATATGGTGATATATATTTTTATTTCAATAGTTATGATATATTTTTTGAAACACATTTCTCCCAACACCCCATGATATGTGAAACTGAGATGAATTACTAGGAATGAAATATTTTTTGGTTTATGATATACGATTTATGTTATATAGTTTCGAAATATTCATTTTTGGTATGAATGGTGAATGAAATCCATGTATATAATTATTTAAATTGATCAGGAAAATTTATAGTGATGATGTCATATGGTATAATATTTTATACACTCAGTATTATTGATACAAAAAAGATAATATATGTTTATTGATTCATATGAATACTATAAAAGACAATATTGGATATTGTTATTCTCTCTCCTATATGACCACTTTCACATTTTTCACCTTTCATCCATATAGATTTGTGGATGTCGATGATGGGTAGCCGCAGAAGATGGAGTCAGGAATTGAAGTGAATAATTGGTCGAGTTGAGGTTTCATTATGAGGACCTTTATCATGTCATTAGTTACTAGAGTTATATCTATCCCTATTAATGAGATTTTTCTTTGTATTTTTATTTGTATCATTTTTTATTATAAAATTTTATTTCATTATATGTTAATTGCCTATATTTTTATTTACATTTCATAGATTTCAGTGAGGATGTTGTTATATGGAAGTAGGTGACAAGTTAATTTAGAGACAATTAATTATATAAATACATAGATACATCAATAATAGTGACTATTCCCTATTATAGTAGTTTGATAACGGAGTTCAATTATAGGTATGTGAATACCTAAATCATGACATGGGGTACCAATTGGATAACCATTGAATAACCATTGTCGGTCTAGTGTTGTTTGACGCCCATTGTCACAATCAATATGTTTTGCATTCCTCTTACTAGGAACACAATGGTTCATTTTTATCTATGGTAGATAAAACCTTGTACATAACATTAATTAATTCATCCCTTCATTATAAAACATCTAAATATTAAACATTAATTAATAAGTATCCAATAATAATAATAATAACACTCTCATACCCTATGTGTTATTTCATAGAGATATAGTCAAAGACATTCTATGGGTTACTCAACATATATGAGAAATCATTATTTTATTTTCGGGATAAAAATTAGAATATATAATTTTAATATTAGGGATAAAATAAATAAAATGATTATATATGTTAATTCTATGTCCAATGAAATAGATAATAGTGATTCATACTATAAAACATGACTTTAAATGTTTATAATATTGGAAATACAGATTTTAAAAACAAATGAATCTAAATTAACACATAAGAAGGAATTTATAATTAGTATATGTGCCCTCTTTATTCATTAATTTGATAGTTTGGAGTATTGAAGGTGTTAATGGGAGGTTTTGTGTGTTATTGGTTGATGTTGTGGGTGCAACAAAACAGTTGTACGAATTTGTGGTCGTGATATTGGATTTCATGAAATAAATTATATTCTCAAATATTTCCCACGTTAACTTCATGACTATGGATTTTTCAGGGATAAATAAATAATTAAATGAATATGTATTGTGTTTTTTAATGAATACCAAACCACAAATATATCACGACATGAAAGGGGTTTCATATCTTGTAAAACATCGATGTAGCACAAATTTAAAAATAATCATATGAATTTATTTACATTTGGAATTTTTTATACATACACTCATTTTTAGAAATCCCTTGGTACCCAGAGGTGTATTCAATCTCTTCTTACTCACTCTTTGATATGTTGATCCTGGTTGTTGTTCGGTAGTGATATGTGGTTGATCCATGTTGTGTTCTTCCCCCTTATTGGGTGGTTTTCATTATTTTTCTCCTAGGGATCTGTTGCGTTGGTGATTATTTTGTTGGGGGTTGCATATGGGTTGTGTTTTTAAGTGTCCTCTTCGTGTTTTTGTTTGATCCACAATTATCGTGTTGCGTTTTTGATTCTCGGGTTTTCCTCTTCACCTTGCAGTGCACAGTGAGTTGGAAAGCTTCCTTGAGGTAGGATACCCTTTGTTTCTCTTTAGTTGTACATCATGCGGTTGGTTTTTACTTTCCTCATAAATGGATTATGGTTTTGATGGATAAATAATCAACAATGAATTATATAATTCAATATGAAAGGGGAAAAGAGAGTTTTAACAACATGTTTTTACACCTTTATTGTCATTATTATATATTTGATTTATCAGTCTAGATGCAAAATTGAAAATTATGGTGGTTGGGGGATTTTTTTCACTACATATATATTTTTTGTTTTAAACATTACTTTAAATTATTCTCATAATACCTTAAATGTAAATTGGTTAATTACATATACTTGGCTAATTAAATATTTTCCCTAGGATTTTTAGTTTTCGTGTTAAAAACCCCAAATTAATATGGAATGTGATAATAGCCCATTTATAAATATGTAAAAATTATAATTATGTGATGTGGTTGTGTTGCCATTCTTTTAGGATGTGGTGATATATATGGTTTTTTCATCATTATTTTGGGACAACGATGTGTTGTTGGGACATGAGGGGATGATAGTTTTTTTGGTCTTGTTATTGGGGCTATGAGGTGATGGTATGTTTAGCTGTTTGTGGTATGTGATTTTTTTGTACTATATTCCGATGTAGATATGAAATGAGAAATTGTTTAATAATGATTAAAATGGAATGGGTCAGTTTAGTAATCGGGATTCTAATTGTAAAGAAATAATTAAATGATGTGTGGTGCGATTAACGGTTGATGATGCTATATAATTAAGTGAGTAATTTTTAAACCTGGGTGAAATGTGAATACATATTAGATTATTAGAGAAAATTACTCTATGATATGACTGTTTTAGATATTAATAACCTCATTTAGTGATATCACAAATGTTGAATGTGTTGTGAGATGAATGTATGAATGAGATTTCATATATTGGTCTTGATTGTATTGTATTATATATAAATAATTTTATTTTACTTTTTATTTATATTCTCACCCCTCCCATGTTGAGAATCATGTAATGAACTTCTACATCATCACATAGGGTTTTATTTTCCCAATATATAGTTAGGAGTATAGATGTCTAGGTACACCCTCAATCCCACTCTCTCTTCCAGCTGAGTTAGGTATTTCATAGGTTTTGATTATCAGAGGTCTGCTAGTGAATTAAATGGTGGTTGTGATGTGTTATCCTATGTTTCATTAGGATGAGTTGTGATGATATTTTCATTCCTATGTTTCTTCAAAATTAGACTTGATCTTTATTCCAATGTGGATTTTGGATTATATGTGATGCGGTGTGTGGCCCAAGTGTATGCAAGAATGTTGTTTTTGAAGCACATGTGTCTATTAGCGTGATGTGTTGTGAGGGACATATGTCTTTTGGTAAGATGTGATGTGTCAAATAGAAGGGATGGGAGCACCAAGACATATTGTTTTATGGAGAGAGAGATATTCTAGTGCGAAAGTGGTGTAGTGAGCCCTACCATCTATTTGATTTATGTCATATTATATTACATGGCTTGTGTTATTTTGTGGGAAATTCATGGTATTTTTGGATGGTTAGTATATTTTTTTTGTTTTATTGTTCCACTATTTTCTTATAATGGCCATACTATTCTTCTTTTGCTTGTGAGTGAGAGAATTTATTTTTCTTAATGAGTACACATGTATGATTCCCCTATATATATAAAATTGTTTTCATCTTTCTAGGAGGATTTTATTGTATAAGATGGACTTTACTAGCTCAGATCATGAATGTTGATGAAAAATTTCTTTTTCTATACATTTGGGAATTTACATTGGAGACATTATTGATTCTATATTTCATTAATTGTTTATGCATCTCAGATGGTTTGGGTTTATCTTTTATATTATGTCTTGAAGTTGTAGTGTATGATTCATTCTATCTTCCGATCATGTTTCTTATAAAGGGTAATGCATCCCATATTATGAGATCTGTACACCCTTGGTACTAGTGACCATCCCAGGGCCTACTGAAGGTTGGAATCATGGGTCATTATCTCCCATTCTTCATTTAAATCACATGAGGGTAATATTTGGAGTGAGGGTGTCATTATAGTTTGGTAACATAGCATATGGTAGAGATATTGGATGGTTTACGAAGTTAGGAACAATGAGGATTTCATGGGGTGGTAAGGAAACTATTTCAGTTGGCCTTTTGTGTTGAATATGCCAGGGAGACTGGATAAGACATGATATTTTATCCCCCCAGTGATCTAGTGCACAATCTATGAGCTTATTGAATAGCCAAGTGAGATGGACCTTCTTTTATGTTAAAGACCAAGGATATGTGCATTCATAAAAATGACTTGGGTTCTTGCATGAGTTGTTTTCTTTTGGTATAATTAGAATGGTTATGAAAAATAAATATATTAAAATAAATGTTAATAAAATAACGTACTACTAAAGCATAAGAAATCATTGATTTTCTTTTCTGATATGGATATTAGTATTCTTCCATGTGTCAGTAAGGTAGTAGAGGTTTATCAAGCTGATTCGATTGATCACCATAGGTTTGATTCAATTGAGGAGGAGGATCAGTGGAATATGACATTGTGTGGTTTCAAATGGCATATTTTGTGTACGTAATGGTTTTAATTTCAGATGTGGAGACTGAGAGCTCGATGGGGGAGATTGAGATCACATTCAGTTTGATATGGACCCAGAATGAGTAAAGGGTAGCTTTGGTAGCTAGTTATATGTTGATAGAAGCACATTAGTGGTGGACATTGTATCAAGGAAAGTGGAAGGAGGAAGATGTTTTGTTGGTGTAAATGCAAAAAAGTTCCAATAAGTGTTCGTTTTATCGATCATGAAGGCAGTAATGATGAAATAGATTCATTCTCTTCAGTAGGTAATCATGTTAGTGTGAGAGCTAGTAATCATGTTCAAGGAACATCTACGTATTCCACAAATATTATTCTATATGATGAGTCTAATGTGAGGCTTCCTGAGGGGGTAATCTATCCTTCTATCCAGTATATAGGTATACATTTTATGATGATAACGTATCCGAAGGATTAAAATATCTTTGAGGTTATTGAGAGGATAAAACATCAAGGAGTATTACTATAATAGGGAATTCATAGGAGTTCTTCTAGGGGATGAGTTATTATTAGAAGGTCTCAAGCCCCAGGACATTGTAGGTTTTGACCAGTAAGGAGTTGACCTCAACAATTTCTTTTCCAGCATTCTAGTTTTGGTGGATTCTGTGATTCTATTGACATATTTGTGTTCCTATATTTTTGTTGTGGGTTTCATGTACATTTATATATATAATTCCCAGTAGATCCCTAAACTCAGGATGCTGGAGGTTGGTAGGTCCATCCCTAGTCTCAGTAGTAATTTATAGTGAGATTGTTTTAGTAGACGGGGTGTTGGGATTTTTCTCTGCTAAGGGAAGATAGGGAGGGTAGAGGGCGAAATAAATATGTTCAACTTGTTTTGGGTATATTACCTGATAATGGTCGTGGATGTGGTCTATAGTAGAGAGGATGATGATTTAGTCATTGTCAGTTGCACGCAGCTGATGAAGCAATTCTAGAGGGTTTGGGGATAATTAGATGTATGATCAGTTTGTTTAATACATTTTTTATCATTTTTTAATTCATGATCATCACACACCATTTTTTCCCAATCTATCCCATTCTATGGGACTAGAAGTAATATTGGCTTCACAGGGAACTAGTTTTGAATATGCTTTACAGAGGCCATACAATCTTTTCATGTCTTTCGGGGGTGTACACTGATGATGTGACCACATCAATTCCATGTGGACATATTAATGGGACTCATGTAGTCATTCGATGTCATCCTCTTCATCAACCTGTTTTATTATGTTCATAATATTATAATATTTTTTCAGAGGAGAGTTTTTTATGATGTGGATGAAAACCATGTGGTCTTCCTTTGTAATAGGGGTTTATAGGTGGGTTTTCAGTGTGTGGAGCCCCTTCATTCAATATTGGATTATTTATCAGTTGAATCAGTGGGAACTAAGATGATGGAGGTTACCAGGGTTGTTGCGGAGGTCTTGGATGTTTTTCCATTTTATTTTGTGACACTACTCCCTTGAAATGGAATTGATATTAGGGTAGACATGCAGAATAATGCTTCTTCGATTTTGATGGCTCCTTATTGAATGGTACCTTCTAAGTTGCAGGATTTGAGAATTCAGATTGATGATTAAGAGTATAATGGTTTTATCTGGACTAGTCTATCACTGTGTGGTTCTCCAATGTTTTTTAACAAAGAAGGTGGATTATGGTATTTGGTTGTCCATAAACCACTAGAGGATTAATCAAGTGATGGTAATTTTTTTTATTATTATCTCATAGGGATAGATTATATATTTGTCTTGATGAGAGAGGCAAGTTTGTTTTCTATGATCGATCTACAATCTGGATATCATCATATGAGGGTGGGGATGGATATATCCTGAAGACTATCATCATATGATTTTATGGAAACATAACATTTGTATTAATTCCATTATGTGTTACAAATTCACCATCAATGTTCATGAGGCATATGAACTACATGTTTTATGTGTCAATGGATTAGTTTTTCATCATATTTATCGATGATATATTAATCTGCTCGAAGTCATAGGGGATCACATAAAAAAACATAGAAGATTCCTATGTGTTCTTTGTCTTCACTACATATATAGAATTTTTTCCATGTTTATGCTATGCAAAAGAGAGGTGTATTTCCAAAGTAATGTGGTGTCTCAATATGGTGATGCAGTAGATATATCATTGTTCGAAGAAGGTTTTTCTTTGAAATTTCCAAAGGCTGTGGAAGAGGATCGATGTTTCCTTGTCCTCTCATTCTATTATTAGATAATTATACTTGATTTATATCGATTTGTATCCCTATTGGCATCATTGACTAGAATTTACCATGATTTTAAATGGAGTGATAATTACCAGGAAGGGTTTAATTTTATGAAATTGAGGTTGGTTAGAGCTCCTCTGCTTCAAGTTCAAAAGAATGGGGTGATTTTTTCATTTTTTTATTACCTATTGGGATTGAGATACGTGATATTGGATTATAGTTATGTGATCACTTTTGGTTCTGAGAAATGGTTTCTCCACATGTTTAACTATTCAACTTGTGATCTAGAGCAAGTAGCGGTTGTTTTTTTGTTAAAGTTGTGGCAGTGTTTAATCTTTGGGGAATTATTTTTGGTTTTCACAGATCACAAGTCTTTGAGGTATATCAATACCAGTGTGATTTGATATTGATAAAAGGTAGGTGTATATAGTATATTTAGTACAATGATTACAAGATATCCTACACATCAAGAAAGGGGATTGTTGTGGTTGACACTTTTAGTAGACCATCAGAGAATGATTTTGTTCAAGAATATGTAGATTCTTGTAGAGTGTTAGATGAGTAGGATGAATTGAATATAGATATTAGTGTGGATGGTGGAAAAGGATGTTTTTTTAAATATGGTGTATTTTTCTATGATTCAATAGGTGGTGGAGTCCTAGTGGGGATACATAGAGGTATAAGTGACGCTTGATCGTGTTGTCCATAGTGTTGCTCTGGAGGGATGGTGGGGGTGATCAGAACCAAATATTGTTTCATGGAAGGTTTTATATTATGAAACAAATGTGGTTGTGAGATTTTAATGTATTCTATAGTTCACCATTGGAGGTACACCTCATAATTTAAATGTTGTACCATCCCTTCGGGCATCAGTTTTGGTTACCCGGGATGAAACATGCATCTACGAAAATTTTCGCAAAGTGATTCGTTTTCCTTTAGGTTAAGGTTGATCATTGTATTATTAGATGAATTTTGTAAACCATTGAGGTGATTGAGTTGAAATGGGATGAAATATCAATGAATTTCTTCACAGGGATACCCAAGTACCAAAGAGGGTGTGATTTTATTTGTGTGTTTCTGCATTATTTGATGAAATCAAATCACATCTTAGTTATCACAATGTTGGGGGTTTGTAAACGCATTGGCTAATAAGTAAATTGATGATGATATAAGGTTGAATTTAGTTATAATGTATATTTTATCATAAAATAAGATGAAAATTTTCATCAGGAGTTTGTAGGGGTTGAAACATGCTTTTGGAACTCATATATGCCACGACACTACATTCCACCCTCAAATAGATGGTAAGATATACCGAACTATCTAGTCATTGGAAGTTATATTGCAGGCATGAGATATATACATTTTAGTATCTTGTGTATGAAAAAATCCCTTGGTATAGATTTCATATTATAGTATATATCTATCTCCCATTCAAATGTATTCAAATGTTGCATTTTATAGAATATGATGTCGATATCCCTTATACTAGATGGAAATTGTGAAGACAATCGTTATTAGTCTCGATGTGGTGTAGAGCATGACCGAAAGAAATCATATTGTTCATTATAGTTTGAATACAGTGTAGCTCTAACAAAAATATTATGTCGACCATAGTAGGATTCCCAAGGAGTTCATGGTTGGGGAAAATGTGTACATGAGGGATTCATCTCGAGGTGGGTTGTGGAGGTATGGAAGAGGGAGTAATCGGTCTCCCATGATTTTTAGGTCCTTCTAGGTGCTTGTGAAATATTGAATGGTGGCGTATCATTTTGAATTGTCTGATTTAGTTGTAATGTGTCCATGAGGCCTTCCACATCACTCATCATCATCAATATCATCATGATGAATACCTAATTCTTGACTATGGAGAGATGGATATCCAGTATGATG
Organism: Viscum album; assembly: GCA_963277665.1. NCBI lineage: Eukaryota > Viridiplantae > Streptophyta > Magnoliopsida > Santalales > Viscaceae > Viscum > Viscum album. The sequence goes on along the minus strand of OY728121.1, from coordinate 1,991,512,970 downwards.
TGAAGTTAGTAGAATGACCATTCGAGATCAAGTATTGTCAAGGGTAGACATTGCATGGATGAACCATTACATTGGTTTTTGTTTTTTTGGAGGCGTGGATTACAAGAATATTGAACTTTGAAGTAAGACGTGATTATTAATACCCAGTACCTAGTGTTGTTTTATGTATTTATTATCAATATATTTTTATGTGATGTATGAACCTTTTTTTATAAGATGTGTTGTTTTCCTAGTTTTATTATTTATGTAGTGTCATGTGTGATAATATCCAGAAATATGTTGAGGGGATTCCGGATTCCGGAATGTGATACATTAAATTTGATGTCATTAGAACTATGTGTGAAAGTCACTTCTACACATAGCATAATATATCTTGAACTGGAGGATAGAATTACATGGATTGGGTGTTTAGGGTTGTACACTTTTTTATTTGTAGTGGTTGTGGGTTTGGGATATGTGCAGGTTAATATAGTTTTTATGTTGTGATGTGGTAGCTTGGTTGTCTGAGATAAGGTGGATTTTGGTTGTGGATATCATTTGGTGGTCATTTGGCATGTCATGTAAACCGATGGTAGTGTTTGAGCTATGATGAGATCCTTGAGAGATATCTTCTGGCATTGTTGTTAGGACACCATTTTCCATCTAGGATTGGTTTTAGATACTAGATGGAGGGAATAAGTTTTTATTTATATGATTTAATGGTCCATGCCACCCATGTCAATTACAATGCCAGTATTGAGTGTATAAGGTGTCCGGAAGAGGAATAGGGCATTTTTTGCGGATTTTGGGTGTGAAACATAGCTACTGAATGAATTTCATGCTGTGAAAGTGGATTTTAGGATGTATAAAATCTTATCTTGAAATTTCCATTGCATTATCATGATGTGTTAGTTTTTAGGGACAAATAAATAACAATATGAATAAGATAAACAATTTTTTTTCGAAAAACCAATCCCCATAGATTTCATGAAATGATATCGGGTTTCATATCATTTAATACCTAGATGCAGTATTGATTTAAAATAATTTTCACTAAAATATTCATTTATTATTATGTTCTTAATTATTGCACTCATTTAAGGTGATACTTAAGTTCTCTGAGGTGTTCTATGATCCCTTCTCCATCCCACTTCAAACTGTTGATCCTGATGGTTGTTCATTGGTGATCAGTGGTTGGTACCTACTGAGTTATTCCCCTTCATTATTGGTTTTATTTCATTATTCTTTTGAGGATCCACTAAGGTGGTGATTAATTGTTTTGGGGTGTTTTTGGGTTTTTTATGTCTTATGGGTGTGGTATAGGTTAATCTACAGTTCTCATGGTGCAAATATGATTTGAACGCATTCTTCTTCTCCCTATGGTGCATAGTGATTTGGAAATACTCTGTAATGTAGGATTACCATCATTTAAATTTATTTTTGCATCATGTGGGTGGGTATCACTTTAATTCGATGGATTATGTTTGTTATATATTAATAAAATATATATAATTCGATAATTGGATTGGAAATAGGAAAAGTGTTATTTTATTGGAATTTTTATATCTTTATTGTTATTGTGATATTGGTCATTGTTCGAGATTGATTCTCTACTGAAAATTGTGGTTTTAGGGACCTTTATTCACACTGGAAATATCTACTATGTTTTATTTTATGAATATGATTTTTGTAATAATAAGATATCTAAATTTTTTTAATTAAATGTACATGGATAATAAAAATTTTCTCTCAGATTTTGGATTTGTTTATTAAAAATCCCTAAAATGAGGTGTAATGTTATAAAATCGCCATTATAAATCTAAATAAATGATCCTTGTGTGATTTGGTTGTATGAATGTGCTTTTGGGGTGTGGCGAAATGTATGGATGTGTGTCCATGCATGTGGGACAAGGTTGTTTGGTTGGGATGTGAGGGGTTAATAGATTGTTTGGTCGTGCTTTGGGGTAGCAAGGTGATGGTATATTAAGATGTTGTGAAATGTGGTTTTCTTTTTCTAGGTACCTAAGTTGTGATTGAAGGAATAAGTTTTTTAAAAATGTTTTAAATGAAATTTGTTGGTTTGGATATTGGGATGAGAAATGTTATGTTGTAATTCAATAATTTATTCGTTTATAAGGATTCATAATTCAGTAAATTTTGTTGAAGAACATTATTTTAGTAAACCCTTCATTCATTAATTTATAACTATTTTTTCCTTGATTACATTCCCCTAAATTCATATTTTTTCATTCATCCAACAAGAGATATCCACATGTTTGTAAAAATGATAGGATTAAAATTTCTAAATGAGACAATTTTAGAGGTCCCATAACTACATTACTATCCCAACAACAACATTATATATAAATAAAAAAATCTACTACTCCAATTTCATTTATTTGATTAAAAGTTACTTATATTATGCGAACAACCATATAAATCATCAGAAAAAGTAGTCATAATTATAAATTTTTGGTCAATATTTGAGAAATAAGGATTCATTATCCAAAAAATGTTGTATCTAAATGTTTATTACCCTCTTCATTTTTTGTAATAATTTAATATTAGATCTGTTGACGATTATAATTTTTATTTTTTATATAATTCTGTAGAATTTATAATCATTTAATCAAAACCAAGATGATTTCTAAAATATAGTCTAGTTTACTAGCTAAATTTACATTAACAGATTTTGTATATCAGGTAAATATATATCCATTATGATTAAATTTGACCAGTTCATTGTAATAAATTAAATCCATTTAATCATGTATAATAATGAAATTACTAAGATTACTCCACATTTCATTAAAAACAAAAACAACATTGGGGTCTCTAGTTAGTAGTTAATATTAAATAATTAAATATTAAAGCTTGTTGATATTCTTCCACAGAATCCTTCTTCCTGGGTATTTTCTAAAGGCATAAATAAGAGAAATAATGAATTTTTTTGTTCATGGTACCCAATAAAATAATCATTTTGTGGCTACTGTAAAAAACTTTCTATCTTGTGATGTATTTCGATATCAAAACCCATTGGATTTCCATAACATTTATGTAATTATTAGTAGAAAATCATTTTTATCCCATATCATTGATTTTTTTGCATTGAATATATTTTAATTCATTTTATGTTTTTAATACATATCAATTGAAGGATGATGAGAAGAAAGGAAACTAATATGATTTTTTTCTTGATTAGTTGTCCCATTAAAATTACAAATAATAATATTCATTTCATACCAAATCATGGGTTTTTCATCGTTAAGCATAAGATTGGATTTCTCATATGACATTCTCATATCATAGTTCCCCTCAAATGGAAATTTCTAGGATTTTTTTAACATGATGTGTCTACTGTCCTTCACTTTTGGTAAGAGTTTTTTGGCCTACTATATTGGAAGCATCAGACATATCCTTTATTCACTAGTTTTCCCCAAATTCAATCCATTATTCCATCACATGTAATTCACATGACCCTATTTTTTTGTAGGTGGAATCAAAATAAGGATATCTTTGGACACATTCCCCCTCTTCCTTTTTAGATTATAAAGAAACAACATTATCCGAAACAGCTTATAGATCCCTGGTTCTTCCATGATATTCCGTAAAATAAAAAACATCCAACACATTTGCTTCAAATCCACCTCAGGTATTATATTTTTAATAAAATTAATTTAATTTTGGATGTGATTTTTCTCAATGTGATTACTCTAGTTTAAGAACTCAAAGGGTATAAAGTATTTACCCTCTCTAACACCCTAGGAACCCTGTTTTACCAAGGATATATAATGTGGATTCCAATTTTCTTGGATAATTTTCTTACCAGCCTCCCACTCAACCAAAGTGACCTATTTTTTCACTTTCATATGTTAATAACTATCATGAAGACATAAAATTATTTCATAATAATAAATAAAAACAATGAATATATCCCCATCCTCTAAAATATTTGAAATTTATTTTCTCTAGAGTGGGTGCAGGATCCCAAAGATCACCTGTTATCTCCATAGATATTCCATTCAAGGTCATTCCAAAATTTCCAACAAGTTAAAAAATATATTACTTAGATTTATAAGAAATTTATCTTCAAAATATTTGTTTTGAAGAGTTACAAATAACATTATTCTAATTATTATTATATTTATTTCCCAAATTATTAAATGCATGCCTATAAGATATAATATAATGGCCAAACAATTTTTATAATATATCAAAGAGGAGGAATAAATTAATATTGAAATTCACAATCTATATTAAATTCCTCAAAATTAATAGTACCATTATAATGGTATAAATTTAGAAGAACTAATTGAACCAATTTCCAAGAAAAGTATCTGAATTTTCCTACAATGGTGTTGTTATGAAATTTCTGTGGGGACCTGTAGTATGTTGCATTTTCATTCATGTATTTCGTCTTCCGAATTACCCTTCTTAGTACATTATATCATTCCCAAATATAATAATTTTAATTATTTAAAATTATAGATCTATGATTAGATCCCATTCCCAAAAAATTAAAAATATATGGATCAATATTGTAATAACATAATTTCAAACTTGTAGATCGGTTCATTTTAGTAAGAAAAATGTGGAATTTATCTCCATCCAGTCAATTTTTTCCCCATTTTCAAAGAACATGTTTTTTAAATCATAAATTTTAAATACAATTCATTTATTATCTTATATCCTTTAGATAATATCAAAAAAACCAAATATCTATAATTTACCAAAATATATTGTTCCCCCCAAATAATTCCAATCAAAAAAGTGTAAACATTTTATTTTGTTTAATAGATATTTACATCTCATGGGATACTAGATATGAGGATTCTATTTAAATATAAACCATCTTTCATAAATACACCCTACATGATATAACCATCATGGATTTTTTTGTGACATATCAAATTTCTAATGTTGGGATGATGATCCCATATCATAGAGAGAATAATCAGTATCTATGACAGATTATGGAAGAACAATGTTCAACTATTAAAATCATAATTGATTCCAAATATACATCATCATTCACTCACAAACCCCTGACGAACTGCATCCAAAAACAATAAATTATGCAATTATCTATTCCATGTTTCATTAAATGAATATATTTTATAAAATTTATTAAATGAATATATCAAAATTAAAACAATAATGAGGGTGGAATCAATTTTTATGAAAACAAATGTATCTAATTTTCTATTTTATTTTTCATATACTTATGATAATTAAAAAATATCCTTCATTATGGTTTATCATTCTAACCTAGTTGTAGATTCAATATATTAATCTGGTTTACAAACATGATTCCCTAGAAATAGTCACTTAGTATAATGTGGATATGATCCAAGGAAGATATGATTTTATTCAATATCATGAAATATGTATAAAAAATTACCCATTGATAATAGTTTTTGCATAGTGTTCCAATAAAATTAATATTGAAACAATTGAAATTGTAATATTAATTATCCAACTATATAGAATAATTCATAATTCTACTATGAAATTTCATTTAAAATGGAAAAGGTTAATATCATATATAGTGAGTCATTCCGTATTTTTTTAATAAAAAATAAATTAGGGAAATGATATATATCATAGTTTTTAGAATAGGTCATGAAGATAAAATTTAATGTAGTTCCTCATTAAAGAACCAACGGTTCTTTATTCCCATTCCAACATATCATTTTGGTTTTAATTTTGAAATCCATGTAAATATTATAATTTTTTTCTATATGGGCAACGAATCCTTATGATGTTATTGATATTCATATTGATTTATTTATGTGATAAAATTTCAATTTAAAAAATAATAAATGATAAAAAACTTTGTAATAATAATTCTATTTATATAGGATATGTATACTAGAAGGTATAATTAATTTCATTTATAATAAAACACCTAAATCATGGGGTTACAGTACATCTCACTGGGGAAATCCACATTGGGACTACCCTAGAATAATAGTCAATCCATAAATTTTAAAGAATTCTTCCTTTAGAGGATACTAAAATTCCTCATAATGTATAGAATTAATTGAATGTTAATTTTTTTGTTTAATAACACTAATTATCATTCAATTATTCCCCAAAAACAATAATGTTAAAATGATCCAAAGGGGGTGGTAATTAAATTTGAAAATATATTTTTCAAAATATTTTTCAATGTTAAATATTAATTTAGGGGAATAAAAAATATAAAATATTTAATAGTTTTTAAATTATTTAAGATCTAAAAAATTGTACTCTATAAATCACTCCTCAAAAAATTAGATAGAAATGATACCCACTATAATAGAGTCTCGGGGATTTAAAGGGGAGTCACAACCCATTAAATTCATTTTTAATACTTTGAAGAAAATCCAAATCATAATTTTTATGTCCTTAAGTAACAACCCATATTGTTTTCTTCTGATGTGGTGGAAGAATCCAAATCTAAATATTAATGGGAAATGGAATATCCAATACAGCATCCATTTACTAATTAGGAAAAAACCAAATGTATCTTTTGTATTGGGTGTTATAACCAGAAAACTACCATATGTGTAGTATATCCTAGTACAAAAATATAAAAAATAATATGAATAAATAAGAACCCTAGAAATTAGATGAACAAGTATTTCTCTTATAGTGGATGAAATAATGTTCTCTCCACAATCAAATGAATAAATGAATGATTTCTATTGAAGAGTATTGTTTCATCTCAATGATGTTTAATGCATCATTTTTTATGAATGTCTGCATTTTAGAAGTTGAAATTGTTTATTCATACTCAATATGTACAGTGCATTCAATTATATAATATGAAAAATCTAAATCCCAATTCAACTAATTATTACTATAAATGAATATGATTTTACCAAGGAATGAACATAATAAATAATCACATGTGGTTTACATCAATAAAGAATATATTTAAAATTGTTACTATAGAATAGAACATTAGATTAATTAATCAAAAACTAAGAGTTCATAACAAACAACCATAACATTCCATGCATTTCATGTTGAGGGAAATAGAAATAAACTGTTCAACTGGAACATAATTTCAATTTGATAAATTTAATTTTAATAAATGTTGTTTTTGAATTCAATACAAAAAATCATGTTCTTAAAATTGTTGGTATTCCATCACAAAAAATGTAGTCTCAACATAATTAATATGTAACTAATAAATAACTAGATCAATTATTTTTTTAAAACATACTATAAATCATAATGATGAAACAAAAGTTGGTGATTGTAATTCAACAATATAACTTCTTAAAATTTATAACTCTACTATATTTCAATCATCATGTTATGTCTAGAATTTTGATATGTCGAATCATTAAGTATAATGTTGTCAATTTGTGGTCATTTAGTATATTTCTAACGCAATGGATCCTTATTTAGGAGGTCAAAACAAAAAGAATATCTACTAATCATGCTATTAATCAATTTTCCCCTTTATTAAATACATTTAGGCATAAAGTTGATCATCTATAGGACTCGAAATCAACTAAATAACTTCATTCAGATAGTTATAACGTTAGTTAAATTCATATTTTTATTTATTATGGTTAATCAATTGAAAAAACTCACATAATGTTTATCACCTCATTTTCTCATATAGGTATTGATCATTTTATATATTTTTTGTATAGCATAATTTAAAAATTCTATAATTTATTTAATATTAATGGTCATATTATATACACTATAAAAAATATTTAAGATATTGTATATGGGTATGAAAAAAATTGAAACGAACATAATTTTAAATGAAGATGTTATGTAATAGAAAAGAACATTGAATGGTTTAAAATGTGTTTCACATAGCATGAATAAGGGTATTATATATACATTTAAGAGGAAAATTTTAAATTTTATATAATTTTAAATGATTACCTTGCATTGGTGGATCAATGGTTATGTAATTGTAAGAGAGTATATCAACAACATTCCTAAGGGTAGAATAAATTTTGAGTAATAAAATTATATAATAATTTAATATCTATAATTCACAATCATGTACTTCAATGAATTAACATATTATATGGGTATCTATTAACATTATATAATTATGTATTATAATTAAAAAACATAACCAATTAATGTGGTTCAATGATCCACTTCAAAATGTCCCCTATTTTATAATTACAAAAACAAATAATTTAAAAATTTAACATTCTATATTTTATGGAAATAAAAAAATATATTATAAATTATATAATATAATTTTATGAAAAAACATTCTCCCCTAAGGTATATAATAATTACTAGTAATGAATCATAAATTCATAAAGCTGGCATCAGTCATGAAAAATTTCAGCTAATTTATTTTTATAATAGAAACTATCTTTTAGAGAATATATATGGATCAATGAACTTGGATATTCCAATATAATGAAATTTTTGTGATTGAATGAAAATATTTATAGAATAATCTAAAACAATGCATAAATTAATTCATTTTTTAAATAAATTAATCAAATATACTATATATTTAAAATAGTGTGTGAATAAAAAATATTTTACATATAATTAGTAATTTAAAATGGTTTTGAAAAATATTTTACAATCCTTTAGGAACTAATAAAATAAGATAGAAATTTAATGTAACGATTCATAATTATATGAAAACAATTAATATGGTACCAAATATTTTAAAAATTCACCTCAAGAAATGAACATAATATCTTCAAAATATACCAACTATAAAATATAACTAATAAATTAGCACAAAATTATAATTTATAACCCCCTAAAAATATTAATTAAAATTTTATTTTCATTATATTATTATAAAATATATTTTTACATTACATTTACTAATCTTGTGACTTCCAAAATATCTCAGAAAGAAAATTTACTATGGAATGAGAATTAATACATATATACCATTTTTGAATATTTTATATAATAATGTGTAATGTAACAATAATATATTTAGTTGTAGAATTTTGATATGTATTTTTATAAATATAACATACATAGGTATACTAACAATATATGGTGATCTTCTCGAAATGAAATCCAAAATCTTAAAGTTCTTGGATAATCCTAATGACTATGAATAACATGACATTTTAGTAATATACACTCTCTTTAAGTTAATAATTATAATTATTTTTTATATAACTCAATGAATCCAAAAAATTCCTAAGAGAGTGACACACAACTAATGTATTTATTCAATCAATTATTCCTCAAACAATGTCATTATTAATATAGAAAATTTAGTTAAATTAATGCCAAATAGGGTAAAATAAACCAATATTCAAGGAAATATTAACATATATTATAAAAATTTTAGTACCATTTTATGATATTATTTATGATTATATTGAAATATAGAACACATGACATCATTAAATAATAAATAATTACTAGAATATTTTACGTATAACTTGCTTCCAATCATGCATCAAATGTTTTTTCATAAGGTGATATTATAGATTAATCGTTATAAAGGTTACATATAGTAGTAATATGGTTATTACTAGTTTTATGAATGTATTAAAAAATATTTTGATTAAAATTTGAAAAATAAGATATATTTTTAAGAAGACCAACATCCCTTGAAAAAATCTAAAAACAATGAATGTAGTTATGTTCACCCGTAAAAATCCTTTCAAATTAACATGTTAAAAAAATTCAAAAACGATTGAGTTTTTTTATCATGTTTACATTAATTATTTTAATGAAATTATTTTAATAATCCAAATTCTATTATTACTTGTTTTAATAAATAATTTTGGATAAGCCTTCCCCTTTTTAAAATCATTGTTTTTAAAAAAACAACATAATGTTTCATACTAATCATGCCCCAGTTTTTTAATACATAAATAGGTTTCCAATGTTTTGAAATATAATTAGTATTACATTTTTTCACAAAACCAAATGAAACTTTTAATGAATTTAATTAAAAATAAATCTACTTTAATTTTCCCTTTTGAAATCCATTAAAAAATGTTGGTTTCTAAATTTTGATATATATGTAAAAAGAATTTTTAAATATTATAATCATGAAATTGATGTAAATTTTCATTCAATATCAATTCCTTACTCTTGTTAATTCAATGAGCTTGTAATGTTCCCTTGTTTCTAATGATTTGACTATATTATGAAAATTTTCTTTTAAAAATTTCCATTTGGATTTGATAATTTTTTTATCATTAAGAATTTAAAAAAGTAACATAAATTTTTTCATTAAAATGAAATAATCTATTCATCTATTTCTATAATCTATCATCTGGTATAATACTACTCATTTATATTTTGAGGCATGAAATTATAGGTAATATATTGACATATACAAAACATTCATAAGTAATTTACAGTTTTATCAAAAGTTGGTACATCACAAATTACTTTTCCGAAGAGGTGATCATTATAGAATATTAATGTTCATAAATGATATGGGAAATACCCTTAAATTGATGATTAAAAATAGGAATTTTTTTTACTAATGTTGAAATATCTAAACTATTCCTCAAACTATAGTAAATAATATTTTTATTCATTTTAATACTTTTTATCAATATTTTTAGATAAATATTCTTTGAAAATTAATGTTCTTTTATTTTATATGCTATATAGATAAATAGATTTATAGTAACAGATAAAAATATCATTATGGCAATAATGAGTTTATTTATTCAAAATAATTGTTGTTATCAAGAATGTAATTAATTTAATCAATTACACTAAAATAATCATTTCTATTGTTTCTTCATTTAAAGATTTCAAAAGGTGTATTATTTAAGAATGGTGGATGAATTTTTTTTGTGGAAATGAATTTTCTTCTAACAACATATTTATAAATGTTTTTATGGATATAATAATCACATATCATTATTAAATTCATTCAATTGACCAGGTTACTCTCCCTATGCACCACACAAATTTTGTCTTTTGTTATTATTGTTGAATTTTTTATTATATCCATTAACTATATAAAATTTATTAAATTCAAAATTCTAAAATTCAAAATCATGAATAAATATTAATTGTAAAATATGATGAAAATTTTCATTTCGAACCAATTTATGTGTAAATAATAAATTGAGAAAAATTAAAAGAATTTTGTGAGAGAAAATAAATCCATGAAAATATTATATAGTGAACTAATGTAACATATATATATATATATATCTTATTCCTCTTATACTAGTATTTTTTACGGTTTTGAATAAATCCATAAAAAAACAAGTAATTATAGAAGTTCAAACCTCATGAATTTATCTTAATTTCTATATATGATTCATTACTTTTAAGAATTAATGAGATATATACACACTATCAAGAAATAACATGGAATGTACCAGCATCATTACATTTTTTGAAAAATTTTACATTATCCAATGAAAATTATTTAGTAATTATAAATAAAATAAATAATTGTTTTTAGTACAACATTTGATCAGTTTATGTTTTTATAACATTTATCGGAAAAAATTGATTTTCTAAATATAATTTTTTTGTCACGACCCATCCCCCTAGGGACCTTATCGGGACTACACCATTCCCACCATCGATAGGCTAGGGGATGGAGAAAATCAGCAAAAGGAATACTCCCTGAAATGGTAAGGCATTGAATTCAGTCCTGAATAAACACACAGACAAAGAACATAACAAGAAGAAACAGTGAAGTAAAATGTTGTAGTAAAAGAAATCTGAAATAAAAGGGGTCGAAATACAAGACCAATTGAAAGTACGAGTGCAACTCAAAAGTAAAAATTCAACTAAAAAGTGAAAAGTAGCTCCCGGAACATCCACCATGGATCCTAACTGAAGGGTAGGTACATATCGCATCATCATCACTCCACGTCCTTCGGTCTCCTATATGTCACATCTTGCCGAATGGTCTACCTCCGCGCACAATCCTATCCAGGATCCATCAGTCTTATTCAACGATGTACATCGTCTGCACCAGACATAATATGGTGAGGGCTATGCCTATGCTGGGGTCAATATAACAATACATAGTAGAGACCCTGAGACCCTGTAGGTTTCCAAATGTTCTATAATGGAAAACCATAGAGAAAGAAATCAACATTAATTAAGTATACACCCATACATACGCCTATGTTATCAAGAAAAACACATCTCAAACATGACGGAAGAATACCACAAAGGTAAAGCCATAAAGGTAACACCATGAAGGTACACATACCACAAATGTATAACCACAAAGATTGTACCATGAAGGTAAAATTTCCACAGAGGTACCACCAAGAAGATAGAAACATGAAGGTAAAAGTACCACACAGGTATCACTCCGATGTTAGTACCATGAAGGTAATAATACCACACAAGTATCACCACGAAGGTAAAAGTATCAGACTTGTATCACCACGAAGATAGTACAACGAATGTAAAATTATTATTTCAAATAGAGACCCACCTCAATCCAAGTTTTCTATGAGGAATAGAAGAACAAATGATTAGTCACGAAGCTAAATCATATAATTTTTTCAAGAGGCATTGATGCTGACCATACGTAGTCTTAACCACACAGGATTGATAAGATCTATGATCCGCAATAAACAACATAGGATCTTACCAACATAGGATCAATATGCACTAACCCACATAGGATCACTGAGTGTTGACTCACACTGGATCTGACCCACATATGATCGATATGAATACCGATAGCCCATCACATATTCTCTAGGCCTAGAAAAACTAAAATTCCCAGTCACAACGTCGAACACCATGACTAATGGAGAACTTCTTCCCTAACGAGTATAGTGGGCCCTTCGCATTACCTAGAGGCACTTCCCACTATCCATGGACAATAGAGGTACTCCTCATACCACGTACCGTGTGTAACACCCCAAGATTTTATGAGAAATAATAATTTTAATTTCGTTGATGTCTTTTGTTGTATACTAAACCAATATTAGTGTGCGCTATACGCAACAACACATTAGCTTGTAGTTTATGTAAACACTATGTTTGGCTGGTTTTGCTTACAAGAGCGACCTTCCTCAATAGTGTGTGCTATACCTATACCGTGTCTCTCTAATCAACGATATATTGTTATAATATTATTATGAACTATCCATTATGAATAGTATTAACCAAAATTTTAATTTTATAACAATATAATTCATCCTACATATTATGTAGAACATGGAATGAGACCCAAATAATTTTTTCAGGTAAAATAGGTATTTTTAAAAAAATCCATTTTTACCTCCTTTTGATGGCGCACCCACATTAAATTGAGTTTTTGACACATTTATTAGTAAAATTTGAGAAAATACACATATTAATTGAAATATGTACATAAAAATATAACTTCGATAATTTTCAAATATTTTTCTTTTTAATTTCATATTTTGATGGATAGTAAAAATACGCTAAAATTTAATTAAAAACAACTTTTTTATCAAGATAATTTATATGGATAAATTAAAATAATTAATGGTATTAATGTATAATTAAAATATATTTTTATCATTTAATATAATTAAAGTCATTATCATTAATTTTACATTGAATTCATAGATGAAAACATTTCAAGTTTTAGCCATGTTTTAACTTTTGAAATCCATTTTCTCAATAGTGGGAATAATTGTAAATTTACTACTGCAAATTCTATGATTTGAATTTGGAAAAAATCATTCCATATTTGGAATCATTATGTCAAAATTATGTTAATATGATACTTCTTATTTTTTGAATTTATGAAGAGTAAGTGCAGTAAATTTTATTCCTTCTAAAATTATATTGGATGAATAAAAGTAGAACCATATCATCGAAGGGTCAGAATAGATTCATTTCATGGACTTTTGATGATGAAAATGATGTAATTATTATTAAAACCAAACAAAGTGACATCATGTCACTCTCTTATATATTATAGGTGTAATAATTTACATTTAGTGATAAACTACACAAAACGTCGAACATAAATATTCACAGGAAATATAAATAAATTGTTTACATCATTTAAATTTATTTATAATTTTTAGGCATTAAAAAATTAACATTATTGGTGATACAATAGTGATCTAGAAATTATTTTATTCATTGAAATATCAAATAAATGGTCTTAAAAATATTTAAATAAATAGTATATGAACTATTCAATGTGATCCAAGAATTTTCATGATGAATATTACATGTTAGAGATCTTTTAAATATTTTGGTTCGAATATATCTTATGTGTAGATTTTATTTAAATTCAAATAATTTAATTATGTCAAAATTGACAGTATTTATATTTTATAAAAATATCATATTATTAAATTTTTAAAAAATAAAAAAATATTTAAAATGTATAAGTTGAAATTTATATGGTTTAAAATTTCATAATGTACCCAATTATGGAAAATTCAGAACAGATAAGTAAATATTTATAACAAGTAAAAATGTATAATATTATTACTGCAAATAAAATTTCACAGATTAAATTCGGATAAATAAAGTTGATAAGGTTGAAAATAAATTCCCAAAATGTATAAATTTTATTTTTTGATGAGATTACTACCCTATATAATCTCATCTTTTATTTTGAGTCATTTGGAAGGATTTTATTGTGGATTTGAGTATATTATAAATTAATATTTTGGTGGTTTGCAAAAGTACCCCTCTCCTCTCTAATAAAAGGGAACCTCCTCCCTCTACTCTTCACAACATTTTGAGCCTTAAATATTGGCCAAAACATATTCATTTCTCCTTTCCTCTTCGCAAGAATCATTATTGAGGTCCTGATTTTCTTCAAATAACATCATTAGTTCCCTAAGATGAGGTTTAGAAGAGGCGCGTTGAAGAAGAGGAAATATCCTTTCCGATTTTTTCAAATTTATTTCTTCTTCAACTTCCACTTCATTAGATGTTTCACTGTAAATAAATAATATCGTAATAACTATTATACTGATATGTTATTATAAATATGAAACAACCCAATTTCACATTCTCTCCATCCTACGAAAAATGAAATCACCGCGCGTGCATATGTACGGCTTACCGTCTCCACACCGTGATGTAATCTGTTTTCCACCACCACCTTACATGGATGGGTATAATGGTGTAAATAATAACAATATAGGGTTATTATAACATAATTATAATTCTGAGATATTATTTCATCCACTCTTATTCCATTCAATAATTATGGGAACGATATCATCGCTCGTGCGTATGTATGGATTACTGTCTCCCTGATGCGATGAGATTCAACCACCAAGTTTACCATTCAGGAATGATTATAAAGTACATATAATAAGTAATCATGAAATATATGACATAATAATTCTAATTCATTTATGTATATATATATATATTTCATTTACTTCTATTCAATTTAATAAAAAAACGAAAACAGTGTTCATGCGTACGTACGACCTACCATCTCAATGAACGATGTTTTTCATTCCATTTATCGATCCATTATATAAATATATATATTAGGAATATATTTTATATATAAATAATGGTCTACATTCAGTATGTAATGATTATCTATGTAATCATATGAATAATTACCTGTCAAACCCCATACGATAAATGAAACGATTTTACCCAAAACCCTGCTTTATTATTGAATTGACAAACGAAAGGGTAATAAAAAGTTGTAAGTGAATCAATTGTGATATCATAAATATTATTATGGTTCTGTTATAAGTTAATAATATGTTTAATCCCACTATACAGGATTCTCAGACACAAACATATGAAATTGGACATAAGGTAACAGATAATTATTCCAATCTCATTCTTTTCTGAGATAGTTTATACATAAGTATTTATTAGGGTAATGTTTATCAGCCATATCCATGTATCATAAAAATGTTTTAATAAAAATGTTTACTATTACTCCATGTATGTTTAAAATCATTTTTAATTTTTTATGAATTTTTCCACAAGGTATGGAAGGAATCTTTCTTTTTTTACCATACGAGGAACTTTTTGTCTTTTCCATAAAATGTTCAAGGAGAATGTTTTTTTTTATTTTATAAGAATTGAAAATATTTTTATAGTTTCAGAATGCCTTATTTTCATGAATATTCCTCTACAAGATATCATGATTATTTTCAATAAAATCCTTTTATTTTAAAATTTCATGGAATTTGGTGAAAAGAAAATGATTTTGAAGAAGAAAGGAAATTTTACTCAAGAATTCATTTCAACTATTTTATCAAAACAATTTTCCATCTAAAATTACATTATTTAATATTTTTTTGTTTAAAGTATCATTTCTCTATTATTATCATGGTGTTATTTTTCTTATGATGAAATATTTTCCATTTGTTTTATATGGATTATATTATGATGGGATGATGTATATGGAAACCATTTTATTCATTTGGATATGATGAATGATTTATGTTTATTTTGTTGCACAGTAAGAATGATTTCATTATGATATGGGTAGGACCCATATATCCATATAATGAATTGGTTAATGTTTTTTGTATCATAAGATAGTCATGGTTGGAATGGTAACTAAAATTCTGTTCAGTAATACAAGGTAGGAATAGATGGTAAACTTAGTTCAGTAATGGACTTTATCCACTATGATGGTATTAGCAGCAATACCCTGGCTACAATGGAAATAATATCATGTGATTAATGGTTTCCCACAATTACTTTTTTATTCCCATGATATTTTATCATGATTGTTGTTCATTTTGGATCTTTTCCATCTGTACTGCCAAGATTTATGTCATTACTCGTGATTTATGTTCATGTTTCTACATTCAAATGTTTATGGATTGTTTGATGTTATTCATGTTTACCCTTACCATGAACTTGAGCTCACCCTTTCTATGTTTTATTTTCCCCAGGATGTAAATCAATGTTTTAGGTAAGAAAAAATGGGAAACAATTTATGGTAGATGTTGAAGATCTTTCACCATGTTTAGAATATTTTGTTCAGGTTTTCCAAAGACACTAAACTATTACCGCCCTTAGGTGTCTGTTTTTGTTATGTATTAAGTATTCTGTAAAATTAATGTATTGTCCATGTACGTTATGATTTGGGTCTCTACAGTTGGTATTAGAGGAAAGGTTTAGTTAACCACTGGAAACTAGGATGTGAAATCTTTAGTGAGATCCCTATCAATATTTATGTGCTATGTCTAGGGATTTCCCTATGTTTAAGTAGAAGTATATTTTACTGTCATAGAATTATGATAACGATCATGAATAACCTAGGATTAAACCTATTTTGTTAGAGATTGAATGTACTCCCCTTGTTTATGTTGTTTTACTACTATGAGTTTTTCCTCCCACACTATTCTTTTTGGGATTTAGTTAATGGATAGAAGCCGATGGAACCGTGTTAATGATCAATGCATAGGGAAATGCAATGATTGTTAATCTGAACAACCAAATGTTATGGGAAATATAGTGAAATAATTTTATTGATATACTTACACAAGCTATGAATAATTCTAGACATTGAAATGGGCAGATAAAGGAACAATATTATATTTAGTCCTTCATGAGGCAACGTTCACCTTCATTCAGTGGGTATTCTGATCCACTTGTTTCTGAACAATTGATTAGTACCATTGAAATGATATTTTCCATACATCATTTTTCAGAACATGAAAAATTCATTTTGGTTGTTTAACATTATGAAGGTGAAGCAGACCACTGGTGGACTCTAATTAACAATTCATGGCCCCAAGAAGAAACTGAATCCATTGAATGGGATGAGTTCATGAACTTGTTTTTCAATATGTATTTTCCTCTTATTCATTGAAGAAATATGGAAAAGTATTTCCTTGAGCTTATGCAAAATAATGATGAATCTGTAGGTATATTCGAGGTGAATTTTACAATTCTTGCAAGAATGCATCTGGTGTTCTCATCAGAACTAAATGTAATGTTGATCGTTTGTTTAGTTTCTTAAAACCAAGTCTTCTAGGGGAATTATCTATAAAAGACTTCAGTAGCTCTGAAAAAATTGTGCGTTGTGCTCTCATTGTAGAACTCGAATTTGGTGTTATGTATCCATCTCATGGTTTTGACAAGAAAAAAAAGATTGAGTTCAAGGAAAAATCTCAAATCAATGGTGAAAAGAAGATGAGTGATTTCTTATGATCAATATGTGGAAAGAAGCATGTTGGAGAATGTCTTAATGGGACTAGAAAATTTTTTTAAGTGTGGAAAAAAGGTCTCCGAGCAGCTGAGTGTTGATTTAATGGGAAAAAAGGTAGCTAATGATGTGAATAGAGAAAATACTACAGATAATGCACCACCAACACTTCAATTCTACAAGTCCAAGTAAATGGGGAATTTTTCTAACCAATTCCCTAATCCAAGGGTTAATGCTGATTGACATAAAAACCACTGAAGGTAAAGGAAAAAAGGGATGTCGCATGAAATCACTATTGGTGATCTTGAATATGAAAGAAAATTTGTAGAATGATTAAGTGTATATGCAATGAGATTCCAAAATAGTGTTGTAGAATTTCATTTATACTATTCAGGAATATTGGAATATCTATGTATTGGTTTTCAATATTTGTATGGTACCAGTAACCATGAAAATTGATTGAAATATTTTTGGAAAGACGATGATATGCACATAATGAAGAGATATAAAGAAAATAATAATTTTGATAGAATTAATGAGATCATTGTTGATATAATAACAAAGTGACATCTTGGTTTGAGTATATAGAAATTTTGGGATTTTGGTAGGTGTAAATAATTAACTTTTGATAGAATTAAAGATTTTATTAAGGTTATATGGTAATTCATGTTTCAAGAGAATACATGATTATGGTATTCACATATTTGGAATATAACCAACAAGATATATCTTATTATATATGTCAGATAAATTATGGTAGTCACATGCTTTGTATAAGACCTCTCTACTAATCATTTTCATTGTACTATGATATTGGGCAGTAGTATATTGGATAATCCTAAATATTGGAATGGATAAAGTTATACATCATATTGTATTGTTTAAGGCTTTAACTTTTGATGTTATTTCTGAAATATTATAATAGTATACTTTTAGAAAAAGGACATCACGTAGGATGAGTGAAAACCCATCGCGTTGGACAATGATGTGGGAATCGAACACACAACCAAAGTGCGACTGGCCTTTATCACCTAACACTAGCCTACAGGAAGTCCTTGGATTTTATAAATTAGTTTTATTTTATTAGGCGATATGATAGTTGAATTGTAAGTCCATTTTGGGAATCATATATGGTTAATCTCACCATATATGGACTTATTTATATTTGATAACTTTTTCTAACATATTGAGACAGATGAAATAACATATCATTATATCGCATTATGTGCTAACATTTCAAGAAGGGGAAGTTCATATTCATTTATTTAAATAATAGATGAAGTGAAAATTGATCATCGAATGACCAATGATGATATTACACTGAAATCATGGATGTATTTATCCTTATGTAAAAAATTCATCAACTTTTGGGAAAAGATCTTGAAAACGAAAAACGTTCTCCTAGTACCCTTATATACGATGAATAAAATGTTACCATAGATCATCACAAATTTATGGCTTTGTGATTGTTTTAATTTTCATAGACATGTTATCTACCACCCTCCATCAGAATTTGATGGTTAGATTTCTCTTCTATATCTATATTTTCACCTATGTTCTACTTTTTGGAAACCCAGTAATGAGTTAGTTTGGGGAACCATTACGTTTCATACATTAGTTGTTAAAATTATGTATTATTATTCCTTTTTAAAATTTGGGTTTCTATGAATGAAAAATTCAAGTAGAAAACCTTTTATAACCCCGATTAATTTCGTGTGTGAAATTCATTTTAAGGGGGGTAGAATGTAACACCTTGAGATTTTTTGAGAAATATTATTTTTAATTTCTTTGATGTCTTGTTGTTTTACGCAACACCATGATTAGATTGCACTATATAAAACACCATATTATCTTATAGTATAGGAAAATACTTTTCTTGGCTTGTGTTGCACGCAAGAGAGACCTTACTCAATAGCATGTGTTGTACACAATACCGAGTTTCACTAAACAACAATACATAGTTATAATATTATTATGAACAATCTGTTATGAATAGTAATAACCAAATTTTTAATTTTATAACATTATAAATCAGCATACAGTTTTTCTATAAAATGGTATGAGAGCAGAAAAAATATTTCATGTAAAATAAGTATTTTTCAACAAATGAGGTTTTTACAAATTTTGATGGTGCAACCACATTAATTCTAATTTTTACATGTTTATGAGTTAAATTTGAAAAAATAAACTTATTCATTGCAATAATTAGATGAAAATATTCTTTGGATTATTTTTTAATATTTTTCTGTTAATTTCATATTTTGATGAATAGTTAGAATACGCTAAATTTTAATTAAAAACAACTTTTTTCATCAAGATAATTTATATGGATAAATTATAATATTTAAAAGTTTTAAATTATAAATTAAATATATTTTTAACATTTAATATAATGCAAGTCATTATCATTAATTTTATATTGAATTCATATGTATAAAAATTTCAATCTTTTACAATGTTTTAACTTTTAAAACCCATTTTCTCAATAGAGGGATTAATTTTAAATTAAATACAGAATATTTTCTGTTTTGAATATGGGAAATTGGATTCCATATTTGGAATCAGTAGATCCAAATTATGTTAATAGGCTACTTTTTATTTTTAGACATTATGAATAGTTAATACGGTAAATTTTATTTACTACAGTTAAAGGATAATCGGGTAATTAAGAGTAAAAATAACATTATAAAATTATCCTAACACCTGAAAAAATTCTATTGGATGAATAAAAGTATACCCATATCACCTAAGGGTCTGAATATATTAATTTCATGGACTTTTGACAATGAAAATGATGTAATTATTATTAAAATCAAAGAAAGTGACAACATATCACTCTCTTATATCTTATAAGTGTAATAATTTTAATTTAGTAATAAACATCATAAAAATTCTAACATAAATATTCAACATAAATCTAATAAAAATATCTACATCATATGAATTTTTTTAGGATTTTTAGGGAATAAATAATTTTCATTAATGTAGACACAATAGTGATGTAGAAATTATTTTATTGACTGAAATATCAAATAAATGATATTAAAAGTTTTAAAATAAATATTATATGAACTATTTTATTTTATACAATAATTTAAAATATTTATATTACATGTTAGGGATCTAATAAATATATTTTTTTGAATATATATTTTGTGTGTATTTTATTTAAATTCAAATAATTGAATAGTTTCAAAATTGACCCTATTTATATTTTATTAAAATAACATATTATTAAATTGATTAAAAATCACAAAATTATTTAAAAATTACAAATTGAAATTTATATGGTCTAAAATATCACAAAGTATCCAATTATTGACATTTTAGAACATATAATTAATTATTTAATAAATTTTAAAATTTAGAATATTATCACCACAAAATAAAATCCAATAGATTAAATAAGGATAAATCATGTTGATAAGATTTAAAATAAATTCCCAACATGTATAAATTTTATTGGATGACGAGTTTATAAACCTATATCATATCATCTTATAAGTTGAGTCAGTTTTTAGGTTTTTAGGTGGGGTTTGAGTTTATTGTAAATTAATATTTTGGAGGTTTCCAAAAGTGCCTTTCTCCTCTTTTATAAAAGGGAACCTCCTCCCTCTCTTCATCACAAAATTTTTAGCCATAAATATCGACCAAACCATATCCATTTCTCCTCTCCACATCCCTAGAATCATAATAGAGGTCCTGGTTTTCTTCAAATAACATCTTTAGTGCCCTAAGAGGAGGTTTAGAAGAGGGGCGTCGAAGAAGAAGTAATATCCTTTACCATTTATTTTAAATTTATTTCTTCTTCTACATAAACATAGTTAGATTGTTTCATTATAAATAAATAACATTAGAATAACTAATATTCTGATATTTCTTTATAAATAATAAACAACCCTATTTCACCTTTTATCCATCCTACGGAAAACGAAATCACTGCGTGTGCGCATGTACGACATACCATCTCCAGGCCGTGGTGTAATGTATTTTCCACCACAACCTTACATGGATGGGTATAATGGTGTAATGAATGAATATATATTATTATTATAACATAATACTAATTCAGAGATATTATATCATCTACGCCAATTTCATTCAATAATTATGGGAATGATATCATCACTTGTGCGTACATATGGATTACCATCTCCACGATGCGATGGGATTCATTCTCCATGTTAAAAATTCAAAATTATTATAAAGTATATATAATAAGTAATCGTGATATATATGACATAATAATTCTACTGTATTTATGTATATATATATTTCATTTACTTCAATTCAATTTAATATGTAAACGAAAACAGCGTTCATGCATACGTACGACCTACCATCTCCATGAACAGTGTATTTCAATCCATTTATTGACCTATTATATGAATATTATGAATATGTATCATATATAAATCGTGTTTTACATTCTGAAAGTATGTAATCATTATCTATGTAATCATATGAATAATTACAAGTCAAAACACGAACGATAAATGAAAATATTTGACCCAAAACACTATTTTAACAATGTTATTGACAAATGAAAGGGTAATATAATGTCGTAAGTCAATCATATATAATATATTAAATATTATTAAGTTTCTGTTATAACATAATAATATGTTTTAAACCCACAATACATGAGTCTCAGACACATACAGAAGAAATTTGACATAAGGTATGAGATAATTATTCCAATCTCGTTCTTATCCGAGATTGATTATTTGTAAGTATTTACTGGGGTTACGTTTATCATCAATGTCCAGGTTTTCTAAAAATGTTTTCAAAAAATGTTTAATATTCTTCCATTTATGTTTAAATTCATTTTTACCCTTTTATGACTTTTTCCACATGGTTTGGAAGGAATCTTTGTTTTCATACCATACGAGATAATTTTTGACTTCTTCAATAACAGAAAAAGGAGAATGTTTTTTTAACATATATAGGATGAAAATATTTTTACAGTTTGATAATTCCATATTTTCATGAAGCTTCCCAAGAAGATTTCATGATTATTTTCAAAAAAAATACTGATGTTTTTTATGTTTCTTATAGGGTTATTTTCATGAAGCTTCCCTTATTTTCGTGAAGCTACCTTATAATTAAGTGTTTTTAGTGCATCAAAAGAAGATTGATAATGTTACAAAAAATAATTTGAAAAAGAGAGGCTAGAGATTCATTATACATACTGGTATCATCTATCTGTAACTAACAACGCTTCAAACGGCCATGAATTGAAGGGGAACCACCCATTGTATGTGTTGTTCATTACAGTTCTTTACTACGACTAGAGGAGGAATAAATAATGGTAAAAAACGAGTGAGATACATAAAATCCCACATTGAAAAAACTAGAAATTGAAACTCTTTAAATGGATCATTGATCGTCTATGAATTCTTCATGGTTTGACAAACTATGAGACAACCATCTTGAGAACATCAGTCCAGGGTGACACAATTTTCTTGGGGAGGGCGCACGGTTTCACAGATCAAGTTCCAACTATGTGGAATGGTTCTGTCCATGTTTACATACTTTTCCCTCCTCCTTGAACAATTTTCTTAACCATTCCTCAAGCGTGTGCATTGCACCGGTTGGCCCGATTCCCCTTCATTTTTTTGACCCAAACCCATGGAACACCACTCAGCCCCCCCAAAATCCTATGAAAGTTTTCATTAAACATAATAATTATATTTAAATCCAAAACTTATACAATTACATATGTCAATAATGTTGAGGAAATTAAATATTAAATTGCTGCACCAAATTCATTTTGTAATTCAATGACTCGCATGAAATTTTTTTATCCTCTTTGAAAAATCAGTATCATTGTATTTAATGATAATTCATGAGTTTATGATATTATTTTTTAAAATATTTACAGTGAAAAACATTACTTTGGAGCATCAATATGTCCTTTGAACATATCACTTATCTTCTAAATTAAAAATATATTCTGTGTTTCAATAGTCAAATTTTCCTTCTTCTATCTTTGAATTAAATGTTGGTGAAAATTTTGGGTTTAATGTATGGGATATAAGGTCATTATTTTATGATATCGTGTATTCTTTAATGTAAGCCCATAAAATTCATCAAAATGTTTTTTTAAAAGGAACAATTTTATTCAAAATTTATTATCAATATTAGGTTATTTATGCTTAAATCTATATTTAAATCCAATCATTCCTATCATATAATAAATTAATTGAAGTTTATAAAATCTTTGAGCATTATTTTTTATGATAATGGATGATTTTAGAGTATATATGGTTACTAATTTCAATATTATTTTCTTGGAACTAAGAATGAGAGTGATATATGATTGATTTATATAGAGTTATGATAAAAAAATTATGAAACTAGAAACCATATCATAAATATTGGTCTCTATTTATTTTAAAAAATAAAATCACCTAAGGTAGACATCGTAATTTTTAGACTTATATAACTTTTGAATCCAGAGTGAAACAGTCAAATGGTAACCCATGGTTATCCTTTGAGAAAATAGCCACAAAATTTGTGTCTGTGTGGGTAATCCCACTTTAAAATTCAATTATTTAAATCTATACAGTGATTTCCACATGTTACATCACTTTGTAAATTTAAAAAAAATTCAGTAATGTTAATAATTTTCAAAAATGTTTTCATTGAGGTGAGTATAATTTTTAACACCATATAAAGAATTGGAAAATTGAATTATTTGGAAATCATCTATGTTGTATCAATAATAATATAAAAAAAATTAATTTACAGATTTATTTTTTGGAACATGGGAAAAAGTCAATGTTGATGTTGCCTATTGTTATTTTATTAATTATACATTTATGTTACATGTTATCACTCGTAGTTTTAGAAATTAAACTTATATTTAAGTATGTGATTATATTTATTCATACAAGGGGCATGAAATTTTTAGCAATGAAATATTCTTTATCCATTTGATAACATAGTTTTTAATTAAATTTAGGGAAGTCCCATTTTTTAACTTCTCGTCTAAAAATAATGAATCATATATTTTGGATCCTTGAATTTTAAATACTATAACGACCCACACTTTACATACATTGTTAATACTTCAAAATTGAAGCACTCTTATTACAACATATGACAAAACCACAAAGGACCGTATAGGTATAGTGTCTTTAGAAACTGGGAAACATAAACAACTGGTTCATAAATCTTCTACAGTGTCTCCCATTTATTTCATCATATCTAGGGTCCCTTTTAGCATATTCTACTTAATATCCATCTTCCTGACCTGGGGAAAAGAAAACATAAAAGGGTGAGCTCAAATGCTCAGCAAGGGCAATAAAGGAAATAAAAATCATATCATATCTTTATGAAAATCAAAACCTGCAAAAGAGATCATAATATCTTAACATGGAATAAATCATAGAAGTGAAAATGAGATCCCCATAATGATAACATAAAACTTGAATCTTTGTGGCATGCACACATAATCATGGAAAATCATTTCTTGTTAGTCATGACTCATTGCCAAGACTATCTTAGTGGACAAAGTCCCTTTCTGAACCGAGTTCACTCCTCGTTTCAGTCCTGTATCACTGAACCGAAATAACCTTCCGTTCCAGCCATGTCTATCTCATGAGATATAAAATCATTACCCAATGCATTGGAGGGAGATATAGGTCCCACCCATCTTATAATGAATCCTTTCTTATGTGTGCCACATAATCATAAAACATACATCATCGCATAACACATATAACAAAAATGGGATTCTTGAAACATCATGACATCATAAATCAATTCATATATGATAAAGGAATTCATAAACATAATTCCATCACAACATAGTCAAACCAATGTAAAAATATGGATAGAAACAGAACCCTTTATTATCTTAGATGGAAAATAATTTTGATAAAACACTTGAATTGAATTCTTGAGGAAAATATCCTTTCTTCTTCAAAAACATTTTTCCTTTCATAACATGTCATACAACTTTAAAATAAAAGAAGTTGATTAAAAATAAACTTGAAAACTTGTAAAGGAAGCTTCTTTGAAGTAATGTTTTAATAATCCATTCATGCCGTATAAGTAAAAAAAAAACATTCTTCGTACTTTTGTCGGAAAAGTCAAAAAGTACCTCGTACGGAAAAACGAAAAAAGATTCCTTTCATATTCTTTACTAAAAACTCACCTAAGGGTAAAATTGGATTTAAACTATTTCAAGTGGATGGAAACAATATTACATATTGAGGGAACATGGATGTGGATGATAAAATACACCCCAGTAAATACTTACGAATAAACAATCTCAGATAAAAATGAGATTGTGATATTTCCCTTACCTTAGGTCCGATTTGCTTTGTTCGTGTCCGAAGCTCCTGTATAATGGTTTAAATAATGTTATTGACTTATTCCAGAATCATACATATTGATATGAGATCATATATGGTCATATTATTAGCTTCTTGTTAGTAATATTTCATTGTTACTTGTTACTCGGGTCTTTATAACTTTTTGTTCTTATGCGTGTTTTGTCGAATAAATTCTTATTCTTATCTTTAGGTTATAGATAATTCATTTCCAGAATGGTATTAGTGTAGTATATACCATATTCATTCATTCAATTCATTTATACAATCATTATGAAATGAAGATCATGTAGAACGAGTCGCATCACATCGTGGAGACGGTATTCCGTACGTACGCACGAGTGATGATATCGTTCCTATGATCGTGGAATTGTATTGGAGTATATATATATATTATTTCAGTATCAATATTACTTAATAATAATCATATATAATTACTCATTACACCATTATACCCATCCTTGTAAGGTGATGGTGGAAAATAGATTACACCACGGCGTGGAGACGGTATTCCGTACGTACGCACGCGCGGTGATTTCATTTTTCCGTAGGATGGATAGAAGGTGAATTAGGGTTGTTTCATATTTATAATAACATATCAGTATGTAAGTAATACTGATGTTATTACTTTATCATGAAACAACTAAATAAGAAGAAGTTGAAGACGAAAGAAATTGAAAAGATCGGTAATGGATATTACCTCTTCTTTGGAACGCCTCTTTGAATCCTCCACTTAGGGAACTAAGAGTGGTCTTTGGAGAAGACCAGGACCTCTAGGACTATTCTAGGGAAGTGGAGAGGGAAAAATTGCAGGGGTTGGCCGAGCTTGAGTGCTCAATTTGGTGTGAGGAGGAGGGGGAGGAGGTGCCCTTTTATAAGGGAGGAGAGGGGCACCTTAGGAATATCTCAAAATATTATTTTATATTAAAGTCAAAATCGGTTTATAATGGTTCCAAAGGGTCTTATTTCGAAGATAAGGTGGGGAGGGGTCGAAATCCTATCAACCAATAGAATTTATACAAGTTTAGGATATTATTTTAACCTTATCATTTAGATTTAACTCTAAGTTAAACAATTTAACTTTTATCATGTCTTTTTGTTTTCTTTCACTATATGGTTAATACACTTACAATAACATGCCAAAAGAACCCAAAATTGTTTATTATTAATATATATATCCTTATCTAAATCATTTGGCCGATCCTTAGATTTTTAGGAATACAATAACAATTAATAATATAATATTTGATTTAAAAACTATTTTGTGTCAATTTTGACACTATTTGATATATGATTTTTGGGAAAGTCATAACAGAATTAAATGTTCGAACCAAGTTGATTAAATCAACATTAATATATCATAGTAACCTAGAAAATTAGTGTAATTCATAAAAAGTCTCAAATTACATTTATTTTGGTGTTTATAACATCAATTATGTCAATATTTCATTAATAAGATAATTACTGCATCATCATTGTGTCATAAATAAATTAAATTATTTAATGTCTAAAAATTACAAATAAAATACCATCATGTAGGAAATCTTTTTAGCTTTCTAATGAATATTTACAATCGAATTTATCTTATGTATAACCCTATATTAAAAATGATTTACTTATTAAACTTTGATTTTAACTATTTTAACCCTTCTTTAAATAAATTAATAATAAATGTCCTAATCTAATCCAAGTGGGCCTAAATGGTCATATTTTATTCCTAAGTTTGTTTTTGGTCGAATTACACTTGTCCAATAGAATTAGGACATGTGTCAGGGTAATATTAATATCATATTTACCCTTAGTTACCCCATTTACTATTAACCGCGGTAAAAATAGTAAAAAGTTACTATTCACCAAAAAATTATTTTCATCTCATTGAACCACATTTTAGTCCTTGATATTAACCGTGTCTCTCGGATTTTTGAAATTCCATTCACAGAAGCGGTAAAATTAAGTTTTATGCAAAATTCAGTTTTTAACCTACCACTTAGTGGTTTCACTATTCATCAAAAATTGAAAGTTTTCAGAAAAATACCAAAATTTCACCCTAGGCTAATTTCGATATTCTGAGTCCAAAAATGAAGTCCATTTTGAAAAATAAAATTTATAAAATTTCAAAAAGTGGTTATTACTATTCATAACGGCTAGTTTTAATAGCATATTGTTGTTTAGTGAAACTCGGTATTGCGTACGACGCAAGCTATCGAGGAAGGTCGCGATTGCGTGTAAAGCAAGCCAAGCAAGTGTTGTGTAGAAAAAGATTCCTTTGATGATTTATATAACATAAAAGTCTCGGGTGTTACATTCTACCCCCCTTAAAAAGAATTTCGCCCTCGAAATTCGTCACTTTGCAACAAACAGATGAGGATACTTCTCCCTCATCATATCCTCAAGCTCCCATGTAGCTTCTTCAAGTTGGTGGTTTCTCCATAAAACTTTCACCAAGCGAGTGGTTTTGTTTCGTAGGACTTTTTCGCTACGATCCAGAATCTCTATCGGCTGTTCTTCATAAGAAAGATCTTGCTCCAGCGGTACAACTTCTGAGCTGAGTACATGTGAAGGATCGGGTATGTACTTTCTCAGGAGAGATACATGGAACACATCGTGAACTTGAGAGAGATTCGGTGGAAGCGCCAATCGGTAAGCTACCTTCCCAACACGATCCAGTATTTCAAAAGGACCGATATATCTAGGGCTCAACTTCCCCTTCTTTCCAAATCTCATAACCCTCTTCCAGGGAGATATTCGTAAGAACACTTTATCGCCCACTTCAAACTCTAGGTCTTTTCTTCGGTTGTCGGCATAACTTTTCTGTCGACTCTGAGCTGCTCTTATGTGTTGTTGAATAGATCTGACTTTTTCTGCCATTTCATCAACGAGATCAGGTCCTAATAGCTTTCTTTCCCCAACTTCATCCCAGCAAGTTGGAGTCCTGCATTTCTTTCCATAGAGAGCTTCATAAGGAGCCATCTGAATACTGGAGTGAAAGCTATTATTATAAGAAAATTCCACCAAAGGTAGGTGTTGATCCCAACCTCCTTTGAAATCCATAGAGCAAGCTCCCAACATATCTTCTAGGGTTTGAATTGTTCTCTCAGACTGACCGTCTGTCTGGGGATGATAAGCAGTGCTGAAACTCAACTCTGTATCCAGAGTATGCTGAAGACTTCGCCAGAACTTCGAGGTAAATCTCGGATCCCGATCAGATATAATAGAAAGTGGTACTCCATGCAATCTTACCACTTCCTTTACATATATCCTGGCAAGCTGATCTAGAGAGAAATCCTCTCTAATAGCAATGAAGTGTGCAGACTTTGTAAGACGATCAACTATGACCCAGATAGCATTATTGCCTTTGGATGTTTTAGGAAGTCCTGTGACAAAGTCCATAGTGATGTTTTCCCATTTCCATTCGGGTATGGGTAATGGTTGTAACATCCCCTTAGACTTCTGTCTCTCAGCTTTAACTTGTTGACAAACCAAGCATCGAGAGACATATTCAGCAACATCTCTTTTCATGCCATCCCACCAGAAGTACTCTTTCAGGTCCCTATACATCTTCGTGCTTCCAGGATGTATAGAGAATGAAGAACTATGAGCCTCATCCAGCAGCTCCTTCTTTAATTCGGGGATGGGAGGAACACAAACCCGATTCCTGAACTTTATTATCCCATCACAATCAAGGTTGAATTCAGGAACATTTCTCACCTTCTTTTGTAACTCAACATCTTCTTTCTGTGCCTCTTTAATCTTCACATGTATAGATGGTTGAACATTCATTTGAGAAAGATAATATTTTTCCCCTTCCATTATAATTCCAAGATCCATCCTTTGTAAATCCATAAATATTGGATCTTTTGTGATCCTCATCATGGATAAACTAGCATGGTCTTGTCGACTTAATGCATCTGCCACCATGTTTGCTTTCCCAGGGTGGTAATGGATTGAGCAGTCATAATCCTTAATCAGCTCCAACCATCTTCTTTGGCGCATATTCAACTCCTTTTGTGTGAAAATATACTTTAAACTTTTATGATCAGTATAAATATCACACCTTTCACCATAAAGGTAATGCCTCCAAATCTTTAATGCAAAGATAACCGCAGCCAACTCCAAATCATGTGTTGGGTAATTTTGCTCATGGATTTTCAACTGTCGTGAGGCATAAGCTATCACCATATCATTTTGCATAAGAACACACCCCAATCCCTTCTTGGATGCATCACTGTAGATCACAAACCTTTCTCCACTACAAGGCAGTGTGAGCATAGGTGCACTGGATAACCTTCTTTTCAACTCCTTGAAATTCTCTTCACATTCCTCTGTCCAGACAAACTTAACTCCTTTCCGAGTCAACTTGGTGAGTGGATTAGATAATCGTGAAAAATCTTTTACAAAACGTCGATAATATCCAGCCAAACCAAGAAAACTTCGGATCTCAGTTACTGTTGTTGGTCTTGACCATCTTTCGATAACCTCTGTTTTTGCTGGATCCACAGATATCCCCTCTTTTGAGATTATATGACCCAAAAATGCAACTTTTTGAAGCCAAAATTCACACTTGGTAAATTTGGCATAAAGCTTCTCTTTTCTCAGGGTCTTTAATATAATTCTCAAGTGATCTTCATGCTCTTCCTTGCTCTTTGAATAGACAAGAATATCGTCTATAAAGACTACCACAAATTGATCAAGATAGTCTCTAAAGACTCTATTCATTAGATCCATGAAGATAGCAGGGGCATTAGTAAGACCAAATGGCATCACTATAAATTCATAGTGTCCATACCTTGTACGGAAAGCCGTCTTTGGTATATCCTCCCTTTTGACCCTTAATTGATGATACCCTGAACGAAGATCAATCTTGGAAAAGTATTGAGCTCCGCGTAGTTGGTCAAATAAGTCATCAATGCGTGGGAGAGGATATTTGTTCTTGATAGTGATCTTGTTAAGTTCTCGATAATCAATGCAGAGTCTCATTGATCCATCTTTCTTCTTAACAAATAGAACAGGTGCTCCCCAAGGTGACGCACTAGGGCGTATGAATCCCTTATCAAGATTCTCTTGGAGTTGCTTCTTCAATTCCTGCAACTCAATTGGGGCCATTCTATAAGGTGTCTTTGAAATAGGCAAAGCACCCGGTACGAGTTCTATTGAAAACTCAACTTCACGATTTGGTGGAAGACCCGGCAATTCATCCGGGAAGACATCATCAAACTCCCGTACAATGGGCATATTCTTAATCGTGAGTTTCTCACCAACCATTTGAGATAAATAACCTTCATTTAGTGGAATCAATACCCATAAGATGGAAGAAATTTCCACTGGAAGGTTATGTTCATCCTTGCATTGATAGACGATCGTAGGTTGATCTGGAATATGAAATGTGACTTCCCTTCTTTGGCAATTGATATGAGCTCCATGTAGAGAAAGCCAATCCATGCCAAGAATCACATCAAATTCCACTAAAGGAAGGATCACAAGATTTGCAGGAAGCACTTTCCCACAAACTTCGATCGGAGAAGAATTATAAACTTCTGATGCGATTGATGTGCCATTAGGTGTTGTCACAGCTAACTCAACATCTAATTGTTGAGGTAATACAATGATACCCTTAGAAAATTTTTCAGAAATAAAAGAGTGGGTGGATCCAGAATCAAATAAAACATTTGCTACTTTAGAGTGGATGGTAAGTGTACCTTTCACCACATCGTTATCGTACTCCACATCGCTGATAGAAATTGCATGTGACTTTCCTTTGTCTTTAGCCTTAAGAGCTTGTTGACGTCGACCATCATCATCAACCCTTGGATTTGGGCATTGATTGGCATAATGCCCCATCTCCTTGCACTTGAAACATTGAAGTGTAGCAGGTTCATTCTGTGTATCCCTTCCTTTGTTTGCATCATTAGACATCTTCTTCCCATTATCACGGCATTCAAATGCCCGATGACCTTCCTTTCCACATTTAAAACATTTACTTGTCCCTTTAAGACAACTCCCTCCATGTTTCTTTCCACACTTTGAGCATAAGGGAAAGTTCATCTTCTTTTCCGTGTGCTCTTTAGATTTTTCTTTGAATTCCATCTTCCTCTTCTTATCAAACCCATGTGACTGATGGGTTACTCCAATCTCCATCTCGACTTTGAGAGCACATCGAACGATTTCTTCGTAGCTATTGAAGTCCCTTATGGCTAACGCCCTTCGAAGACTTGGTTTTAGGCCACTAAAGAATCGATCGATCTTACTCTCAGGTTGGATAATAATACCAGAAGCGTACCTTGCAAGTCTTGTAAAATTTGCTTCATAGGTACTAACAGATTCATCATCCCTTTGCTTCAGTTCAAGGAACTCTTTCTCCATCTTTGTTCGGAGAATACGAGGGAAGTACTTATTGAAAAATAAGTTCTTGAACTCGTCCCATTCCATAGACTCAATTTCATCCCTTTGCCTCGTATTCTTAACAAGATTCCACCATTGATCCGCATCTCCTTCCAAACGATACACTGCAAGGATGACTTTATCATGCTCAGAACATTGAAGAACTGAAAATATCTTTTCAGTAGTACTAATCCATTGTTCAGCAACTAATGGATCAGTAGACCCGCTGAAAGATGGTGGACGCTGCCTCATGAAGGATTCAACAGAATGTTGCTCCCTTCTTTGTTCGTTTGGAAATCCTGCATGATTCATAGCTTGAGAAAGTTGTGTGAGCATGGCTACAAGATTTTTCATTCCAGCTCCCATATCGTTTGGTTGCTCAGGGGGACAATCATTGCATTGCCCATTGCATTCCGCATTAACACGGTTCCTTCGGGTTCCAGCCATTGACTAAAACCAAGAAGAATAGTGTGAGCAACACTAATTATAATAGGAAACCACATAATTCAAGAATAAAATTTTCATGCTTAAGGTCTTATCCTAGGTTATTCAAGGCCATTTGTAAAACACTAAGATTGTGTTCTATGCTTAGACTTATCCTTAGGGTTCTTACTAAGGCTTTCACATCCTAGTTTCCAAAGGTTGACTATACCTTTCCTCTGATACCAACTATAATGACCCACACTTTACATACATTGTTAATACTTCAAAATTGAA
Source organism: Viscum album (assembly GCA_963277665.1). NCBI lineage: Eukaryota > Viridiplantae > Streptophyta > Magnoliopsida > Santalales > Viscaceae > Viscum > Viscum album. The sequence continues at coordinate 1,991,479,502 of OY728121.1, read as the reverse complement.
GCACTCTTATTACAACATATGACAAAACCACAAAGGACCGTATAGGTATAGTGTCTTTAGAAACTGGGAAACATAAATAACTGGTTCATAAATCTTCTACAGTGTCTCCCATTTATTTCATCATATCTAGGGTCCCTTTTAGCATATTCTACTTAATATCCATCTTCCTGACCTGGGGAAAAGAAAACATAAAAGGGTGAGCTCAAATGCTCAGCAAGGGCAATAAAGGAAATAAAAATCATATCATATCTTTATGAAAATCAAAACCTGCAAAAGAGATCATAATATCATAACATGGAATAAATCATAGAAGTGAAAATGAGATCCCCATAATGATAACATAAAACTTGAATCTTTGTGGCATGCACACATAATCATGGAAAATCATTTCTTGTTAGTCATGACTCATTGCCAAGACTATCTTAGTGGACAAAGTCCCTTTCTGAACCGAGTTCACTCCTCGTTTCAGTCCTGTATCACTGAACCGAAATAACCTTCCGTTCCAGCCATGTCTATCTCATGAGATATAAAATCATTACCCAATGCATTGGAGGGAGATATAGGTCCCACCCATCTTATAATGAATCATTTCTTATGTGTGCCACATAATCATAAAACATACATCATCGCATAACACATATAACAAAAATGGGATTCTTGAAACATCATGACATCATAAATCAATTCATATATGATAAAGGAATTCATAAACATAATTCCATCACAACATAGTCAAACCAATGTAAAAATATGGATAGAAACAGAACCCTTTATTATCTTAGATGGAAAATAATTTTGATAAAACACTTGAATTGAATTCTTGAGGAAAATATCCTTTCTTCTTCAAAAACATTTTTCCTTTCATAACATGTCATACAACTTTAAAATAAAAGAAGTTGATTAAAAATAAACTTGAAAACTTGTAAAGGAAGCTTCTTTGAAGTAATGTTTTAATAATCCATTCATGCCGTATAAGTTAAAAAAAAACATTCTTCGTACTTTTGTCGGAAAAGTCAAAAAGTACCTCGTACGGAAAAACGACAAAAGATTCCTTTCATATTCTTTACTAAAAACTCACCTAAGGGTAAAATTGGATTTAAACTATTTCAAGTGGATGGAAACAATATTACATATTGAGGGAACATGGATGTGGATGATAAAATACACCCCAGTAAATACTTACGAATAAACAATCTCAGATAAAAATGAGATTGTGATATTTCCCTTACCTTAGGTCCGATTTGCTTTGTTCGTGTCCGAAGCTCCTGTATAATGGTTTAAATAATGTTATTGACTTATTCCAGAATCATACATATTGATATGAGATCATATATGGTCATATTATTAGCTTCTTGTTAGTAATATTTCATTGTTACTTGTTACTCGGGTCTTTATAACTTTTTGTTCTTATGCGTGTTTTGTCGAATAAATTCTTATTCTTATCTTTAGGTTATAGATAATTCATTTCCAGAATGGTATTAGTGTAGTATATACCATATTCATTCATTCAATTCATTTATACAATCATTATGAAATGAAGATCATGTAGAACGAGTCGCATCACATCGTGGAGACGGTATTCCGTACGTACGCACGAGTGATGATATCGTTCCTATGATCGTGGAATTGTATTGGAGTATATATATATATTATTTCAGTATCAATATTACTTAATAATAATCATATATAGTTACTCATTACACCATTATACCCATCCTTGTAAGGTGATGGTGGAAAATAGATTACACCACGGCGTGGAGACGGTATTCCGTACGTACGCACGCGCGGTGATTTCATTTTTCCGTAGGATGGATAGAAGGTGAATTAGGGTTGTTTCATATTTATAATAACATATCAGTATGTAAGTAATACTGATGTTATTACTTTATCATGAAACAACTAAATAAGAAGAAGTTGAAGACGAAAGAAATTGAAAAGATCGGTAATGGATATTACCTCTTCTTTGGAACGCCTCTTTGAATCCTCCACTTAGGGAACTAAGAGTGGTCTTTGGAGAAGACCAGGACCTCTAGGACTATTCTAGGGAAGTGGAGAGGGAAAAATGGCAGGGGTTGGCCGAGCTTGAGTGCTCAATTTGGTGTGAGGAGGAGGGGGAGGAGGTGCCCTTTTATAAGGGAGGAGAGGGGCACCTTAGGAATATCTCAAAATATTATTTTATATTAAAGTCAAAATCGGTTTATAATGGTTCCAAAGGGTCTTATTTCGAAGATAAGGTGGGGAGGGGTCGAAATCCTATCAACTAATAGAATTTAGACAAGTTTAGGATATTATTTTAACCTTATCATTTAGATTTAACTCTAAGTTAAACAATTTAACTTTTATCATGTCTTTTTGTTTTCTTTCACTATATGGTTAATACACTTACAATAACATGCCAAACGAACCCAAAATTGTTTATTATTAATATATATATCCTTATCTAAATCATTTGGCCGAACCTTAGATTTTTAGGAATACAATAACAATTAATAATATAATATTTGATTTAAAAACTATTTTGTGTCAATTTTGACACTATTTGATATATGATTTTTGGGAAAGTCATAACAGAATTAAATGTTCGAACCAAGTTGATTAAATCAACATTAATATATCATAGTAACCTAGAAAATTAGTGTAATTCATAAAAAGTCTCAAATTACATTTATTTTGGTGTTTATAACATAAATTATGTCAATATTTCATTAATAAGATAATTACTGCATCATCATTGTGTCATAAATAAATTAAATTATTTAATGTCTAAAAATTACAAATAAAATACCATCATGTAGGAAATCTTTTTAGATTTCTAATGAATATTTACAATCGAATTTATCTTATGTATAACCCTATATTAAAAATGATTTACTTATTAAACTTTGATTTTAACTATTTTAACCCTTCTTTAAATAAATTAATAATAAATGTCCTAATCTAATCCAAGTGGGCCTAAATGGTCATATTTTATTCCTAAGTTTGTTTTTGGTCGAATTACACTTGTCCAATAGAATTAGGACATGTGTTAGGGTAATATTAATATCATATTTACCCTTAGTTACCCTATTTACTATTAACCGCGGTAAAAATAGTAAAAAGTTACTATTCACCAAAAAATTATTTTCATCTCATTGAACCACATTTTAGTCCTTGATATTAACCGTGTCTCTCGGATTTTTGAAATTCCATTCACAGAAGCGGTAAAATTAAGTTTTATGCAAAATTCAGTTTTTAACCTACCACTTAGTGGTTTCACTATTCATCAAAAATTGAAAGTTTTCAGAAAAATACCAAAATTTCACCCTAGGCTAATTTCGATATTCTGAGTCCAAAAATGAAGTCCATTTTGAAAAATAAAATTTATCAAATTTCAAAAAGTGGTTATTACTATTCATAACGGCTAGTTTTAATAGCATATTGTTGTTTAGTGAAACTCGGTATTGCGTACGACGCAAGCTATCGAGGAAGGTCGCGATTGCGTGTAAAGCAAGCCAAGCAAGTGTTGTGTAGAAAAAGATTCCTTTGATGATTTATATAACATAAAAGTCTCGGGTGTTACAAATACAATGGAAAGAATTATTTTTATCATCATGTAGAAAAACATTTTCTATTTCAAAAATGTTAAACTCATGGGATTGGATAAGGACAAGCGGTCCTTATGTGTTGAGGAATTTTATATGGCCCTTACATGGCATGTTTTAACACATATTTGTATTATGTTTTTAGTAATTTAATTGATTAATTTTTCCTTTTGTTAAATTAATTTCAAATTAATAATTTCACACTTTTAAATAAAAATTATTATGTTTAATAATTAATTCTAATTTTTTTATTTTAAAAATAATCATTTTTTATGCAGTTCTATTTCGTTAATTAATTGTTCCTTCATAATAATAAAATATTATTTATTTCGGAAATTTTAATTTTAATATTTTTATTCATAAAGAAATCATTAATTAGTTATTCAATTAATTGAATATTGTGTTTAATTTTTAATACTTTGATTTTTGATTCCTAATGTAATTTAACATTAATTTACAATTTAGTTATTTAATAAGATTTCAATTTTTTACACTTTCTAATTTAATGTTTTATTTCAATTTTATTATTGAGTATCAAAATGTTATACTTCTCTTCTTTTTAATTCTATTTGGTTTCTAATTTATTATTAGATTTAAATTTATTATAATCTATTTCTTTATTTTTTTCTTTATTTTTTTTCTATTTTATATCTATATTAATTCATATTTTAATTAAATTTTTATTTAATTATTTCATTATATTTATTTGATGATTGGAAAAAATTATTCAATTTTGTCTAATTTAATGTATAATGGATAATTTTTATTTTTCATAAATTATATTTTAATTTCTAGAAATAGATATCCGGCCTCCATGATGACTCACACTTAGCACGCTGATGTTGACTTGTATTTTTGGTAATCTCAACAATTCCCCAACAGATGAATTTTTTTCCCTTTTGCGAAAAAAATTCTAACCACTATTGAGTTTTCTATAGTTTACTCACTAGCATACCGGTCCTCTTCACCCATGAGTGAATTCCATTTAACGTTCCAATGCATAAGATAGAAGTGACTCCAAATTCACTTCCAAAAATTTCAATCAAAATTTCAGATCCCAATGATGATTGCTACTTCATGCCTCAACAACGAATCTTCTCATCAACACCTCCACCAAATATCCTACTGTTATCCTCCAAAAACACAATCCATCATATATTAAAAAACCATTCATTTATGATTTACGATGTTAAATTATATTTTTGGGATATCATTATTTTCTTTTATAGTTGTCCACTCCTATTTGTCCTGTTATTATATTTTTTTTAGACATACACTCTTGAACAATGAATTTTTTTAGTAAAAAAATGTTTATAATCCTTTCTGATATGGATTTCACAACCAATATGGTATTATAGGATATTTATGGTTGTTTTATGGATGATTCGACCACGACTTCAATTTCCCTTACTTCTTCCATTCGCGAGGGAGTTCTCAATCATTCTCATCGATTCCTACTTTGATCTTATGATAATACTAAAATAGTACTATTTTGGTTGATTTTCTATGGAGGTGGGTTTGCTTCTTTTATGCATGCTAAGATAATCAATCCTTCAGCTAATAATTGGCTCTAATATGTTACTAGTGATGTTCCAAAGCCTTAATATTAATTCTAATTTTTCTCTGTTTGGAATCATTGCAATAATATGGTTATATTTGGGCTGATTAACTCTCTACCCAAGGAAATTGTGGAATGTGTTATTTATCTTACCACCACCCACTGAATCTTCACTGATCTTGTTGAATGATTTGAGATGGAAAATTGAACACAAATTACCATGATCCACATGCAACTACACTCAATTATTTAAGCTATTGAATCTGTATCAACATATTTTACCAAAATTAATTGATATTTAGTCGAATTGAGTGAGAATATGTCGATTGATTTTTTTAAAGGATGAGTCCGAAGCCACATTTTATAATTAATTAAAAGACAATACCTCTTTTGATTGGGAAGTGGGAGGTCCATTACATAGCCCGAAGGCCTAGTGGGTATATAGCCCATTATATGGTATGTAGGCCCAAAATGATGGTCATAAGGCCCATTATATGAATATCACTACTACAACACCTACCATCTATACTCATCACATAGTCCCCGCCAATATTAGAGTGTATCTATCCTCTACTGTTTCTTATGATGCTATAGTTCCCGCAGTTTCTACAATTCATCCATAGTAATAGTATACGTTGCTGGAATAGTGCATGTCGCTGCTACAGCCGATTCATGAATGCTCCTATGGTGATGTCAATGTGATTTAAATATATATTGATGATCAACGACTTATTCAATTTCATATGTGTTTGAATAATTCATTTTCAACTGTTCAAGTTCATAATATCATGATTTCCCCACTACCTTCTCTGAACATATCATATACAATTATATTCCAAAAAGAGATCCAGAAGGAAATTTATTCTATTTTTACTCCATTTTCTAATGTTTCTACCACTCTCATTGCAGTTTTTCCCAAGAATGTTCTACATTTAAAATACATAATACTATTTTCAATTACTAAAAAAAGGATGGAAATGTAATGGATAAATGAAATCATCGTTATGCTATCCTAACAAATTTAAATTCACTATGTCTGAATGAGTTTCATCTCTAGTTCAGAATGATGCTATGGTTCATCAAGATGCTTCTAATGTGGTTTCATGATGTTTTGGTCTATGATATCACCAGATCTGCATTCTAAACTGAAGCATTTAGTCTCAAATTTTAATTTAGTGGATCAACCTTTTTCTGCAGCAACACATTAAATTATTTTTGGAAATCTAATAACTGAATCTATTCACGTACCTAATGCCATATGGATTTTGGATAATGGTGTTTCAGACCATATGTGTTTTTACAATCATGCTTTTATTGACATTCCTATTATATCTATGCCACATTATTTTTCCCTTCCTAATGGTTTTTAAAATAGTTTCAAACATGTGGGTTCTCTGAGATTTTCGGATTCTCTCATTTTGTAAAATGTTTTATATGTCCCTTCATTTACATTCAATCTATTTTCCATTTCCAAATTGATTTGTCAATTACATGGGACTATTTATTTTACTCATTCTCTTTGTTTCCTTCAGGCCCCATTATTGAGGACACCAGTGATGGTTGGTAATAAAGAAGGTGGACTAATCATGTTGCACCATAATATATTTTTTCATACATAATTTTCTTTTAGTACTGATTTTCCATGTAATCCAATTTTGATTTCATTTTCCCGTTCTGAAAATGTAAATTTATATCTTTTTAGAATTTTACATATGCATTCGTATAAGATGAATTATTTACTATTAAATGTTCCAAACATCAATACAGTGGCTAATCCTATTTTTTCCATCATTTGATCCCAGTCTCAAAAACCTAAGAATCCTTTCCCAATTAATACCTCTAGTACTACACCTCCTATTGAAATCATCAAGGATGATCTATTGTGACCATACAAAACACCTTCTATTTCAAGTCATTTTTTCTTAACATTATTTGATGATATTTGTTGGACTACCTAAGTTCTTCTTCATTCAAATAAATGATCAGTAATTTATGCTTTGAAAATCTTTATTCTTCTAGTTCATACTCTGTTTTTCACTACCATAAATATCATTAGATATGAATGATGCATTTGAATTGGTTTCATATAGTGATGGTAATTTAATTTCTCTTCTTTTTGAATCATTCACCAGACATTTATTCCTTATACCCTGCAACAAAATGGTGTTATTGAATGTAATAAAATACGTATTTCAGATTATTCCCACTCCCATCATTTCTAATCTAGTCTTCCACTATCATTTTGGAGTTAGTCGGTTTTACATGCCATTTATCTCATTAATCAAATTCCATCAATGTTTTTGGGTTTTAAAACACCCTAAGAACTTCTCATTCACAAACCACCTTACCTTCACCAACTGAGTTTCTTTGGATGTTTTTTCCTTTTACAATTCCTTTCTATCCATTGATAAATTAAATTACTAGGATTACCCATCCTTCTTCCTTGGTATTAATTTTGGAAAAAAGATAAAATAATTCTAAACGTGCTCACTAATCAAATATTATTGTCTTAAAATGTTATATTTTTTGAGACAATATTTCATTTTCATTCTGTTTATTATAATAGATATCATGTCACAATTCCTTTACATAATATTTATAACATTCATCTACCTTATTCTTCTTCTTCACCTCTTCCAACTTCATTCTTGCCAACTTCTATAAGATCATCCCCATCCTAAATTCCCACTATTGTGCACTCTTTTATTCATATTTTATGGTCTAAAAAAACATCCAAAACACATTTATATATACTATATTATTTTGGTAGCCTTGTGGATAATGAATGAAGTGATGTGTTTTCAAATTTTTTTCCCTTATAACTTCATCGTTGATTGTTCTTCCCTTCAGCATGATGGATTCATTTCGCTCTCTCAAAGTGATCTGATGTTGTCTCGATGTACAATTCTTGATACCAAAACACATTCATATTCAAATGGTTTAACAGACCCTAAATGGAAGGAGTCCATGGATGCAGAATTCATTTATCTGGGAGAAAATTAGATATAGGTGATTGTTAAATTTCTCAAGGGATATAGGCCTATAAGGAGAAAATGGTTTTATAGAGTTAAGAGGAATTCTGATGGATTTATTGAATGGTTCCAAGATTTTTTTAGTTGTTATAGGATTTACTCAAAGAGGTAATTGATTTTGAGGACTCTTTTTAATCTATAGTTAAATTCACCTCAATAAGAGCTCTTATTTCAATTAGAACTATGAATAATTAAACATTATTTAAGATGAATATTTATAATAATTTTATACAAGGTGATATTTAGGAAGAAATATATATTTGTCCTCTTCTTAGATAATCATTTCCTAACAAGTATCTAGATAATCACCTTTGAAAATCCATTTATGGCCTTAATCAAGCATCGCGTTAGTTGTATGCAAATATTTCTATATAATTACACTCTAATGGTTATATTCATTCACCACCTAATCAATCTATTTTAATTATAAGTTATGATACATCCTTGGTGGTTTTTGTAGTATTTTTAGTTGATTTATTTTTTACTAATGATTATTTCAATGAAATGACATCATTGAAGTCTTTTCTTCATTATGTGTTTTCAATAAAGGATTTAGGCCCCCTTTATTTTTTAGAGTGAATTAATTTATTCATTTTTTTCAAGGTCTAATTATATTAAAGTGGAAGTACACCTAGGATTTATGTGAAAAATATCCAATTTATTTAGTACCTTAGGTTTTTGTTCCATTATAATCCTTTCTCTAGACCATGTATACTGATGAAGAACCTCTTTCAAAACCCACTGACTATAGAAGGATTATTTGAAAGCCTAATATTCTACTTCATACGATTCATGATATTTCTTATAATGTTCAATATGTTAGGTAGATTAATCAACTTCATTGTTATTTTCATATTTATATTATTGTTCATGTTTGGAAATATATTTATTTTCAATATATTAAAGGTGTATTAATGAACGATTCTTCCGATTTCAACCTCATGGTTTACAATGACTCTGATGGGGCAGCTTCTCCCATTTCATGATGTTCTGTTAGTGGGTATTTTATATTTTTGGGTGGAAATCATATATAATGGACTTCAAACATAGAAAGTCAGTATTTCATTGTCATATGTTGAAGCTTAATATTGATCCATGTGTAGGGTCACCACTGAATTGTTCTGAATTTATCACCTTTTAAAAGATCATTCTACATATAAATTTACTCCAATTTCCCTCAAATGTGATAATAAATATGCCATTTATATTTATATGAATCCAATTTTTATGAAAGGACTAATAACATAGAGATTGATTTTAATTTTCTACGAGAATAGCTTCTATAGGGCCTCATTTCTCTCTATCATAGATCATATTCTGTACAGTTGGAGGATGTTTTCATGAAACAAGTTCTCTATCCTCAGAATCATCATATTCATCCAATTGTTTTTGTATTTCAACATCCATAATATGTGGGTGTTAGTTTATGATTTTATGATATATTTATTTTTCTTTTAAAACTATCTGGTACTATTTTTCTAGTGATTATATTTATTTTTTAAAAAATACACTCATGTAAAGTGAATTTTATTGTAACAAACAATTCTCTTGGATTTTTCTGGTCATGGTTTCTCAACCAATATCATATTATGACTTTGGGGGGCACCATCAACATACACCAACCATAGATAATATTAACAATGACATAGAATTCCAGAGCAATCGTCAAGGTTGGATTGAGGATTAAATCAATCCTCCAACACTTCGTCGGCCACTGTACCCGCCTGAGCCATTGAACCATTAGAGAAAGAGAATGACTGATGAAATCCCAACCTCACCACAAACCATTAGACCTATTTCATCACATTTCAAAGCCTCCCCACACACACATATGAAAAATGAGTCTGATTACATCCACCATTGGAGATCATTGAAGCCAATGTTGAAGACTAATAAACTGCTACAAGGAATGAAGACAAATTCGAGCCACACTATAATTCATGCATAACCTACAAATCTGTTAGGACATGTCTCTTTCTAATAGTATCCCACCATTTTAATGCCACCAATGGGAGAGGGATGAAGTTGTTCGAACATTCCAACATGGAGGTGTGTGGCCAACTATATTAGGTGAATCACATCCACTACAATTTGAAAAGTTTAAATTAAAAAATAATAATTACAAATATTAAGTTAAATAAAATAATAATAAGACACTTAATAATTATTATTAAATTAAATATATAAAAAATTGTAATTAATTAACATAATTAAATAAAAACATTTTATATTCTCATAAACAATAAAATTTATTATCCATTTATAATGATATTAAAATATTAACATTAAAAATGTTAATTAAAAAATTTAATAAATAACTATTTTAAATAAAGGAATTGTAATAATAATAGAATCAAATAAATATTTTTAAAAAACTAAACACAATATTACTTTAATATAATAATATCATGGTTGATAAATTCTAAGAATATTATTTTAAATATATGATTATGTTCATAATAATAATGATTATAAATATTAATTATATAAATATATTTTAAATTATATTTATTAAAAATAAATATTATATTTGTTTGTTAATATTTTTATACTTATGACTTGTACAATTATAATTTTGTATTCTCATAAACTCCAATTATAAAACTACATTTATTATCACTATTTTATCATACTTTATTCACGAAGAACCCAAATGATGTCTTATTTCACCTCTAATAGACAATTGGTGTCTTTGTTGAGATTGACACAAGGTATAGGCTATAATTGTAGAGTGTTACAGTAAATGATTCCATGTGTTAATAGAAATGGAGAATGATAGTGAAGAGTCGGTGTGACACTAGTGGCCAAGTATAGATGGTGAATGATTGAAATTGGATGCCAGACATTAGATTGGTATAGCCTTCAAAATAGTCTTGGACATTCACATTTAGAGAATTTATTCTTGATACCCACATAGATTAGGTGAGAATTGAAGATATCGTGAGGAAAAGAGAAGAACTGATATTAGATATTAACATTAATGGGGAGATTACATCCCATTATGTTTTTCATTCCTTATATTTTTATTGAAATATTCAGACTTACTATTTCACAATGAATTTTGGTTATTTTTATTAACTAATGGGTTTTAAATTATACTGGTTTAATATTTTTATTTCTTTACGTTATTTTTTTACGAACATTTTTGATTGTAGAGATTTATTATGAGCCCATTTAATTAAATTTTGTCAGTTAAATATTTAATTCTAACATCAATATCAATCTATTAGATTTATTTTGAATGTAGTTTTTCAAATTTCAATTTGAAATATTTGGAAAATTAATGAGATTTTTATTCCATTGATTTCATTTAAGAAGTCCTTTTTTTGTTTTTCTAGTTTATTAGTATTTCTAGAATCACTAATATCAATGATTAATCTCATGGGTATGGTGATTAGTTTGTCAATTTCTAAGAGTTAATGTTCATTTATCATTTCTGTAATTAAATAATAAATTTTGTAACCACTCCCCTTGAATTTCATGAAAACAATCCATTAATTATATTCATAATTAACCTAAATAATTTATTTTTCACATTTTATCTACTATCATATATTTCTATCAAAATATTCATTTTATCATTATCATTGTTTTTCATTAGAATAATTTTATTGTTCAAAATATTTTTGAATAATTGTTTCTCAGTGGGTTTGTCTTAAAAAATTTGTGTGCACCCTGATCATGGCTACGAGACATTATTCCACTATATTTTAGTTAATAAGATTTTATAAATAATTAAAAATAAGAACATATAAATGGAGTGAATTTCATTCACTCATTCTGTCAATGTTTCGTGGAGAAACCACCAATCTGAAAATGCAATGGGGGAACTTGAGGAATTGATGTGGCTTATGTATCATTGTCTTTTTTTATCAGTGTGAAATAATAATGTGGGAGATATTAATTTTATGTGTAGTATAATGTGAAAACATAATATTTTAATGAATTATTTATCATTAAATAATTCTATTTATTCGATATCATGAATTATAGGAAAAACCACATTTAGAAGAAAAGTAATATACTATAAAAGATTTAATATTTATAATTATTGTTATAACAAAATAATTGGTCTAGAAAGAATGTATATGTATAAAATAATAATAAAAAATAATATTTATATATCTATATGTTGAGAAAAACCAATTTTAAACTAGAAAACTATAACAGTAGAGACATATTTACAGAAATCGAAAAAAAATATAATTGATCATAGAACATCCTCTATGTCAACGGTTTTCATTCACCATTGGAGGGGGGCTACACTACCTTATCTAAGAAGTGAAAAGAGGTTGGGTGGGGTGGGAAGGCCACCCCCAATTAATTGTTTAGTAGCAATATTCAGGTTCCAAACACTCTCCCTTGGGATGTACACCCCTACAAATGTCTTACGTGTTTTGATACTACCACATTAAAAGAAATTCCCGAAAAAACTCAGTGGGATAAAAATTAGAATATTGAAAATAGTACAGTCATATAGAATCCACTGAATGTTACATTACATTAAAAAATTTCCATTCGACCCAACCCAATATTATGTACATGCCTTAAAAAGATAATGGTTGAATGTGACTTTTAAAAAAATCAGAAACGTTGTCATTGGATAGTACATATTTCATGTTGAAATAACTGTTCTTTATTACCTCTCAGGTGAACGAAAACAAATTCAATGGTATGTGTTTTTTATAATAATTGTTGATGAATAATTCCTTAAATTTTGTAATGCATGTATTATTATCTTCAAATAAATTTTTTGGAATACTATCCATAGGAAATCCTCTCTCCACACGAATGTATTGAGTCATCGATCATTTCCAAAGACATTATCCATTTGCATCATGTAATGTAATCTATTATGCTTTAATTAATGATGTTACCACGATTGTTTTCTTTTGACATCTCTAGGATATTTCAAAACCTCCTAATGTGGACACATATCCCATTTTTGATCACAGATTAAATAGATCAGATAAATAACATGTATCTGTAAAATTTCCCATCTTCCTTTCTAATTTGATAAAATAGTATCGACCCAAATCAATTGTGTAACAAAGATAATTAAAAATAATGGTAATACCGTTATAATAAATTAAATTAAGTTTTAAACTAAATATTGATAATAAATTAGTCGAAAATGATATATCTAGATGAGTACAATTAACAAGATACATTAGGGCTCTGATAACACAAAGGTATGGATCTATTGGACCATCCAAATATTCAATTTCTTCTTTTGGATTAAATTGATACTTCTCAATATAATAGAACCAAACCAACATTGGATTTCATAAGTGATTCACTTTATCCATATTAATTCTATTCAATAAAAGTTCAATGTAATTTACAGATGTAAAAATATACCCCTTGGCATATGCCTAATTTTTAATCAATGGAAATACTTGGTTTCTCCTAGGTATTTCATTTAAAATTCATTCTTTTTGCTTATTGTTGATTTATTGACCTCATTTGGAGTTATGATGATATTTAAAGAATCAAAAAACATAATTGATTTAATATCTTGAAGTTTATTTCTTAAAAACACCTAGTTATATGGGGTTATTTTCATATCATTTATTTAACATATATTCACATAAACGATTATACAACATACTACTAGGCTGTTTTACTACATACAAGGATTTCATCAATTTAATTTAATATACATGTTTGGGTTTTGATTTGAATAAAACAGGTATTTTGAATCCTTCGTTGATTCTTATATATATCTATACTATTAACAATTGACCCATAGAAATAAGTTGTAAAAACATCTATAAGATGAATATTGACGTTATCACCTACTAAAAGTAGGATTAGACATCTAAAAGTAATAGCATCTATAATAGGAGAATATTTCTCCTCCCAATCAATTATAGGCCTCCAAGAAAAACCTTTATTTAAAAAATTATATTTGTATCTTAAAATCACGTTTTTCACATTACACATACACACAAAAACCCATTTATACCAAAAGTATAAAAACATATTGAGTGATCGTGATATGTAAAAAAAGACTTCGAATATTATGTGATTTTAGCTAAACAAACAATGCATCTTTCTATTTATTCCAATTGGGTCATTTTTTGAAATTCCATAACAGAACTTTTTTAACGGTCTACATTATCTAAATCACGTGACATGGAATTTGAAAATATTTCCTCAAAATTTTCTATATTACTTTGATTCATTATATCACAAGTAGTTATATAATTAAAAAAGATATCATTATTTTTGAAACCGTTAGGGTTTTCCATATCTTTTGAATTATCATTTTGATTCTCATAATGGGTTTCAATAAGAACACTTCAATTAGTTGTTTCTTCTAGAACAAATGAATTCATAATGGGGCTTTCAATTACACTCATCCCTTTTATAAATAAAATATTTCTATCCTTAGGTCCACTTGTTCTTCCACACTTCAGGTGTTTTTTTAGATTTCTGTAATATCATTAATTAATTATGTATTCAGACATTAATTTTTCCTAGTTCATTTATAACATTTATAATTGAATTATTCACAATCTTTGAATATGTAAATGAAACCTCTAATTAATTATCTATTTCCTGAAAATGTAAAATATTTTTCACTTCCATCTCACAGTTTTGGGTGGGAGAATCAAGAAAATATAACATTTTAACATCCCACAATAACTCCACCTTTATTTATTTTATCCCCCTAATGATAGGAATACTTCTTAATTGAAGTGACAATCCAAAAAACGTGATGTAAATACATAACCAGTTTGTGGTTCATGATATCTGATAATGGATGAGGATTCATATACTTAATATATTCCTAACCACATTTGAGGTCTCATCATTGTACATTGTGGGGAACAAATTGGTACATATACTACACAACCAATGATTCTTATGTGGGAGAGGTTATGATATTATCCAAAACCAAATTGGAGTGGAGAGTATTTAAGTTAGGCACTTGTCATGATGTAAATTAATGCTGAGGAATGAAATATTTCATAACCCCATATAGTGATCAGAAACATTTTTCTCATTTTTAATGTTCTAGAAATAAGTTTTTGGTATTTTATCATTGATTCATATATACCATTTTGTGTGTGTACATGGGTCACTAGATGCTCCACATTAATCCACATTTCCAAAAAAATAATCATTAGATGATTGAGAGGTAAACATTATAGCATTATCAATCATTAATGTCTTGAGCAAATGATCAGCGAATTGTGCTCACAATTTAAATATTTGTTCCATAAAACAGGAATACACAACATTACGAGTTGAGAGAAAACATACATGTGACCATCTTCTGGATGGATCAATTAATTCCTCAAAATATTTATATTGATCAGAAAATAGATGAATTGATCCACATATATCCCCTGGAATTCATTCATGAATGGTTGAAATTTCCACCATAATTTTAGCTGCAGATGGTCTCACAATTAGATTTCCCAACGATCATGATTTTTAAGTAATTTTACTTAGTATAGACATCTACTAGACCTTTATAGAATGTCCATGAAAAATTTCTATTATTGGTTTGCATCATTCTGAAACCCAGATGACCTAAATTGTCAGGAAACAAATTAATGATTTTTGGTCTATTATTTACTACCATATGTGTTTTTAGGTTACTTATATATGTATAACGTAATCCAAATGATAATTTTGGTAGTTTTTATTGTACACGACTCTTATTAAGTTTATTAATGGTAATACACATGTAAATTTGATTTCTCATAGATATAGATTGAGTATCATTTCTATGTAGGTATAAATCATTGAAACGTAACAAGTTTCATTTTGACTTTGGGTGAAAACATCAGATATTTTATAAAAAATTACGTCCCATTGGGTAATGAAAAACCCACTTTTCAAATCACATCTATCAGATCTATAAGACCTGATATATTATTCACAATTAGTCTTGTTGATTTAATTTTAGAGAAATATTTTTTATTCTTTATAATTTTGTGTGCTATTAGACTATCTTTTTTGAAAATATCGGTCAAATTTAATAAATCCATTCAAATGATTTAATATAATGACAATAAAATTATAAGAAACACCTTCTGAAATTGAAATAATAAAATATATAAAAAATATATATATAGAACAAAATAAAATATCATATATCATAACTACTATAAATTTTCTTATTTATTTATAGTAATCTTCTCATCAAAATTCACATGTAAAATCACCATTATAGGTACGTGAAATCATCATTTGATGGCTCGTTATTTTCAAAAAAAATCACCTTCATTTATCTCTCTTTACAGGATATCCCAACAATGTGTCGTTCATTCTTCTCTGATTCCAAAGATGCATTAAAAAGATGCTATCAGGTTTGGAAAACTGGGGACCAAGGTCCCTTAGTACCACAATGGTAGCATTAATCTTCATCATTACTTAGATTTTTTGAACTGGTATATCTTTGATTTTGATATTATTTTTGAGACGACCCATGGTTACGACCTCATCCTCAATAATATGTGCCTCTAAATCAATGTCCACTATGAAAATCAAATCCTAGACATCATTCTTGATTATTTTAATTAAATATAGGATTTTCTTCTAGAAATTCTACCGCTTAATTAGTAAGAGGAGACATATGTCTTTTAATAAAACGTTCACCATTCTTCTCTTTTATATGTAATGATGATAAGTGATCCTAATATTTTAAATACTATACAGGTTATATTGTTGATGTATGGTGATGTGAGATGAAGGAAATATTATATTTGTCCATTCAGGAAAATAGGCATCTGTAATTCCAATACCACATCACGTGATCTGTGATACAATTTTATAGATGGATGAATTTTATTTTCTGGCCCTATTTAAGTAATTAAACATAAAACATTAAATTCATCATTGGTTTCTGGAGGGAAAATCACTTTTTGATGATGATATAATTTTTTTGATCTCTTCCAGAGCTTACAAGGACCATATTAGATGAGGAATTCTCTTTTCAGACTCTAACAAAGATGTCTTTTGAGGAATATTATCTCCTTCACATTATATTTGAGGGTTTGTAAATTATATTCTTTAATTGTTTCTCTGATATCCTGTTATTTGACATGAATTTTCACATCCATCGTCTATGGAATTATATTACATCTGGTAATTTCAATAGCGGTGAATTTGATCTTTGTGAGATTTTACATGTTTATGACTTGAAAACATTAAATCCAGGTTAATATTATCATTTCATATTATATATATACCACTGTAATTGGTTAATTAGTCATTCCCATGGGAATTTAAAAATAAATACATCAATATATCACAATACTTTTTAAAAAATTCATGCATGTCTTTATTTATTTAATTTCACTTCCTAATTAGGTGTAGAAATATAATTAAAATCAAACCGCTCGAGAAAGTGGAAAACCAACCTTTATGGTCATAATTATAATAAGTCATATAAACTGTGCAATTTGGCGGTAAAATTAAGATAAAAGAATAAATAATCTGAATACTTCATCTTGGTGGTGAAAATAAAAACTAAAACATACGTTTTCCCTTTTTGTGCATCAAGGATGATAATGTGTTGAGAAAAAAAATTGAAACTAGACAACTAAAACAAAAGGGAAAGATGAATAGAAAAGAAAAAAAATTATTAATTCTTACAAATTATCCTCTCTGTCAACGGTTTTTCGTCTCCTTTATTGGAGGTTTTCACAACCCTTTATAGGCAGGGAACAGGGGTTTGGTGTGGGTGGGAATCCAACCCCTGTTGAAATGAGCAACTACAATCAATGGCTTCCTAATAGTATAAAATTAGTTCATTTGTTATCAACTGAAGATAACTTATAATGAAAAATAAATGCAAATAAAATGATTTATTTTTCTCAATAACATTTTTATGTGTTCAATGTATTTGTATATTACTAAATTAAAATAATATTTATTATTGAATTATTTTTATTAAATTTATATATCATTTACTTTAGAAATTTTTTTAAAAATTTAAAGAATATTTTAATATGAATTGGAAAAGAATTAATTTAGTTTTATACTTAACAATACATTTTCTAAAAGAAATAAATTAGTTAAAGTTATCACACCTAAATTAATATTAAACTCTACAATTAAATTAATTAAAATTTATAAAATTAATTAAATATTTTCTATTAGTATGACAATTTTTTTGATATACCGCACATATTATTTTATTATGAATATTAACTGTTGTAAATTTTATCACCTCGTTAAAGGGTAAATCAGGATATTCTAAATTAAAAATAAATGATAAGACCATAATTCATCATGATAATTATTATTGGATGAAGGTAATTCTAACCTTATCACATTAAATTTGAATTTTTTTGTATCATACACATTTCTTGAAAATGCAATATATATTATTCAAATCAATGACTATATCAAAATATCAAACAGTTAGTTTTAAATGCCCGTTTTCTGTTTGATTAGTTAAATTATAATAGTCACTCTATGAGTAATAAAAATATATTCATGATGGTAATTTATTTCAATTTTTTAAGAATTATATTAATAGTTAAAAATCTCAAACAACACAAAAGGTTTATTTATTCAATTAATAGAAAATTAAATGGTGATAATAAGATAAAAAATAATAAAAAATTGTAAAAATCTATTCTTTATGAATTTTATAGGTGAATATGAAATATTAGTGTTTAATTAAAATATAATATTGGAATTATAAATTGTTACAACATTTATATTAAATTAAAATAATAGTTTTAAAATTGATAATTAAGATATTTTACAAAATAAATTTCCTAATTATTTTTACATAATAAAAATAATAAAATAGGACAAGGGGTTTGAAAAAATAGTCTAAAAAATCATATATTTTACATTTGGCTATTTTTTCAAATTATGTTTAAATAATAAATAAATTAATATTAATAATGTTGTTATTACAGTAAAAATAATATTTATAAATTACGGGATGATAAAAATGATATGGATTAAAAATAATACAAACTATAAATTAATTTTACAAGTTTATTTTTTTGTTTTGTTTTTTTTTCAAAAAGTGGCCCTCACCTCAATTACCAAAGTGAACCTCCTCCCTTATGTATTTTCACCATATTTAGATATATAGATCCAAATTCTCTAACAAAACTCAATCCAAAAATTATAGAGGTTTTAATATTCCCAAAATACCAACCCTGGTTCCATATAGAATTGATAAAAATGAGTAATTATAAAGAAATAGTACACCCCGTAACCTATCCATTTCTATTATAATATTATTTTCCACATATAAATAAATTTATTTTATTATAAAATATGAAATTAGGTTTAATAAATAAAATTAATTATAATGATGGTTATCAAAACACCATTATACACTCTCTTTCCAATCAATTCAAAACTTAATGTATCCCTCATGCGTACGTATGTATTACCGTCTCAACGTAGCAAAAAAATAATATTTCATCAGTATATAATATTTAAAGGTATAGTGAGAGATTTTTTATATTATATTTATGATATAAAAACTTTTCTTTAATTATAATAACACTTATAATTAATTAAAATATAATCCTTTTGGATATGATGATATCATTTTTGTGTTCCTATGGACAACCACCTCCATGAACAAGTGTGATTGTTTCCATTAATATTTTATATTCGTGGAATAAATAATGAATTTTATTAATATATATGATATATATTATTTTCTAATGATTCAATAAAGGTTAAAAAATATTTGTCGTTATTTTATTTAATTTTTCCCAAAATAAAACGGTGTTCATTCGTAGGTACGTCCTACTGTCTATATGAACAGCGAAATTAATTTTATAATCTCAAGAATTTATGGATGACTCTAAAAATGAATATACGGAATAAATATTATATATATATCATAATTAAAATTATAATTATTATATTAATGTGATAAATGTATATGGAATATAACTATTAAACTGAAAAAATCATGATAAACCGAATAGTTAACACTCGAAACTGACATATTTAATAACGAACAATT
Source organism: Viscum album (assembly GCA_963277665.1). Lineage (NCBI taxonomy): Eukaryota > Viridiplantae > Streptophyta > Magnoliopsida > Santalales > Viscaceae > Viscum > Viscum album. Next base: position 1,991,459,360 of record OY728121.1, on the reverse strand, counting down.
GATATAAAGGGGTTGTAAAATATTATAATCGGACCATTTATGATATTATAATTCTAAGAATGACTTTTTTAAATAGTTATATTAAATTTAATCTTATAGTACATGATTTTAGAGTGATATTAATGCAATGCGTACTTGAGTTAAGGGATTTATTCTATAATCCCACCAATTATCATGGTTCTTTATAATTAATTATTCAACGATGAAATATTATTATCCAATATAAGGTTAATGATGATTTTAATTATCCTTAATCTCATTAATATACATGTTTTATTTTTTATTTTCCATATCTTTTTTACCTAGGCAACCAATAATATGTTTTTAAAGAAAATTGGGTTAATTTAACTCTTTGGATGAATAATCATTCTTTTCATAACCATGTTTGTTAATAATATTATGAATAATATTTTTTCCTCCCCCCCATGAATTTTTAAATTCAATTTAAACTATTTTTATATTTCATTAAAATGGATTTAAATTATTTTTTCCCTTTTTCTAAATAATTTACATTGTGACATTTCAAACAAAATATGGGAATGCTTGTTTTTTTAAAATAAAATCATGAATAAATTCCCACCATCATTAATAAATTCACAATATGTGCCTCTTTATAGGATTTAATATCTATTTTTGAATGAAAATTAACGACATGTGCCTCTTTAAATTAGTATTAAACATATGGTTTCTCTGAGATTTTCAGATTCTCTCGTTTTGTACAAGGTTTTATATATCCCTTCCTTTAAATTCAATCTGTTTTCCATTTCCAATTTTCGTTGTCAATTACATGGGACTATTAGTTTAACTCATTTTATTTGTTTCTTCCAGGCCCCATTATTGAGGACACCATTACTGGTTGGTAATAATGAAGGTGGACTACTCATCTTTTACCCTTATGTATATTTTCATTCATCATTTTCATTTATTACTGATTTTAAATGTAATCTAATTTTGTATTATTTTTCTCGTTTTGAAAATGTATATTTCTAGCATTATAGAATTTGAAATATTCCTTCTAATAAGATAAATTATTTACTAGTAAATGTTCAACACATCAATATAGTAGTTTATCATATTTTTTCTTTAATTTGATCCCAGTCTCGAAAACCAAAGCTTCAGATCCCAATTAATACCTCTAGCAATACATATCCTTTTGAGATCATCAAGGATGATCTATTGTGACGATACAAAACAAATTATAATTCTAGTAATTTATATTTATTAACATTAGTTGATGATATTTGTAGGACTACCTGTGTGCACCTTATTTTAAATAATTCTTCAGTCATTTCTGTTTTGAAAATCATCATTCTTCTAGTTAATACACATTTTTTCACTACCATAAAAATCATTAGATTTGAAGATGTATTTTAATTGGTTTCATATAGTGATGGGAATTTAATTTTCCTTCTTTGTTAATCATTCACCAAACGTCTAGTCCTTATACCCTAATAAAATGGTGTTATTGAATGTAGAAAACACTTATTTCAGATTATTCCCATGCCCTTCCTTTCTAATCTGGTTTTCCAAAATCATTTTGGAGTTAGTCGGTTTTACATGACATTTATCACATTAATAAAATTCCATAAATATTTTTGGGTTTTAAAACACTTTATGTACTTCTCATTAACAAACCACCTTACCTTCACCACCTGAGTTTCTTTGGATGTTTTTTTTTCATTTTCCAATTCCTTTCTGGGCATTTATAATTTAAATTAATAGAATTACACATCCTTCTTCCATGGTTATCATTTAGGAAAAAAGGATTAAAAATTCTAAACATGCTCACTAATCAAATATTATTGTCTAAAAATTTTATCTTTTATGAGACAATATTTCATATTCATGCTATTTATTATAATCTTTTTCTTTTCACACTTCCTTTAAATATTCTTTATAACATTCATCTACCTTATTCTTCTTCTTCGCCTCTTATAACTTCATTATTTCCAACTTCTATAAGATCATCCCCTTCCATAATCCACACTATTCTTCACTCCATTTCACATCTTATAATGTCTAAAAAACATCACAAACATAGTAATATCAACAATATTATATTGGTATCCTTGTGGTTAATGAATTAAGTTTAGCGGTTTCAAAATGTTTCTCTTATAACATCATCGTTGATTGTTCTTCCATTCAGTATGATGGATTCATTTCTCTCTCTCAAAGTGATCTGAAGTTTTCTCAATACTCGATTCATGATTCCAAACCTCAATCATATTCAAATGGCTCAACAGATCCTAGATGGAAAGAGGCAATGGATATAGAATTATCTTCTCTTAAAGAAAACTAGACCGGGGAGATTGTTAATTTTCAAAAGGCATAGAGGTCTATAAGCTGAAAATGGGTTAATAGAGTTAATAAACATTTTGATCGAAATATTGAATGGTTCAAAGCTTTTTAGTTGTTTGAGAATTTACTCAAAAAGAGGGAATTGATTTTGAGGAAACTTTTTAACCTGTAGTTAAAATCACCACAATAAGAGCTCTTATTTCCATTAGAACTATGAATAATTGGCCAATATTTAATTTAATTGTTAATAATTCTTTTATACATGGTGATATTCATGAAGAAATATATATTCATCCTCTTCTTGGATATTCATTTCCTAAAAAGTATCTAGATTATCATCTTCGAAAATCCATTTATGGCCTTAAACTAGCTTTGCATTAGTGGTATGCCAATATTTTTGAATAATTTCACTCTAATGGTTATATTCATTCACCACCTAATCATTCTATTTTCATTATAAATTATGATACTTTCACGGTGGTTGTTGTAGTATTTTTAGATTATTTATTTTTTACAAAAGATAATTTCAATGAAATTACTTCATTGAAGTGTTTTCATCATTATGTGTTTTAAAAAAAGGATTTAGGTACCCTTTATTTTTTATAGGGAATGAATTTATTCATTTTTTCCGAGATCTAATTATATTACATTGGAAGTACACCTACGATTTACGTGAAAAATATCCAATTTATTCACAACCTTATGTAGATGTTCCATTTTTATCCTTCTCCAAACCCAGTATACTGATGAAGAACCTCTTTCAAAACCCACTGAATATAGAAGGATTATTTGAAAGCATAATTTTATGCTACATACAATGCATGATATTGCTTATAATGTTCAATATATTAGGCAGTTTAATAAACATCCTTGTTCTTTGCATATTGCTACTATTGTACATATTTGGAAATATATTCATATTCATTATATTAAAGGTATTTTAATGAATGATTTTCCGATTTCATCCTCATGTATTACAATGACTCTGATTGAGAGGATTCTCCCATTTCACGATGTTATGTTAGTGGTTTTTTAATATTATTGGGTGGAAATCATATATAATGGACGTCAAACAATGAAAGTCAATATTTCATTGTCATATGTTGGAGCTAAATATTTATCCATGTGCATGGTCACAACTAAATTGTCTTGAATTTATCACCTTTTAAATCATCTTTAGATATATAAAATTACTCCAATTGCCCTCAAATGTGATAATAAAGATTCCATTTATATTTATATGAATCCGTTTTTTCATGATAGGACTAACAACATAGAGATTTATTTTAATTTTTTATGAGAACAACTTCTATAGGGCCCCATTTATCTCTCTCATACTTCATCTTCTATACAGTTGGTGGATATTTTAATGAAGCATGTTCTCTCTTCTCAGAATCATCATCTTCATCCAATTATTTTTATATTTCAACATCTATATTTTGTGGGTGTTAGTTTATGATTTTATGATATATTTTTTTCCTTTTACAACTATATTTTACTATTTGTATAGTAATTATATTTATTTTAAAAAAAGACTCATGTAAAGTTCATTGTATTGTAATAAACAATTCTCTCAGATTTTTCCGCTCAGGGTTTCTCAACCAAAATCATATTGTGACTCTGGGGGGCACCATCAACATCCACCCACCACAGATAAGATGAACAATGACATGGAATTCCTGAGTTACTGTCGAGGTTGGATTGAGGATTAAATCAATCCTCCAACATGTCGCCAGGCACAGAACCGACATGAGCCATTGAACCATTAGAGAAAGAGAATGACAGATAAAATCTCAACCTCACCATAAGCCATCTGATCTATTTCATCACATTTCAAAGCCTCCCCCTAATACACATCTAAAAAATGAATCGGATTACACCTACAATTGTAGATCCCTGAAGCCATAATTGAAGACTACTAAACCTCTACAAGGAATGAAGACATATTAGAGACTCACTATAATCCATTCATAGTCTAAAAATCTGTTAGGATATTTCTTTTGTTAATAGTATCCCACCATTTTCATGCGACCAATGGAGAAGAAAAAGCATCACCGCCTTGTTAGAGCATCATCCACCATTATCGCTTACTAATTAGGGAGAGGGATGAAGGTGCTAGAACATTCTAAAATGGAGGTCTGTGGCTAACCCTATTAGGTGAAGGACATAGACTACAATTTTATAATATGAAATTAAAAAATAATAATTACAACAAAAAATTTAAATAAAATAATAATAATAAACTTAATAATAATTATTGAATTAAATATATCAAATAAATAGAAATTAATTAACATAATTAAAGAATATCATTTTATATTCTTATAAACAATAAAATTGATTATCCATTTATAATGATATTAAAATATTAACATTAATAATGTTAATTAAATAAATTAATAAATAACTATTTTAAATAAACTAATTATAATAATAATAGAATCAAATAAATATTTAAAAAAATAAACACAATATTACCTTAATATAATAATTTTATGGATGATAAATTTAAATAATATTATTTTAAATATATTATTAAGTTCATAATTATAATTTTTATAAATATTATTTATATAAATTTATTTTAAATTATATTTATTAAAAATAAATAGTATATTTATTAATTACTATTTTTATACTTATGACTTGTAAAATTATAATTTTGTATTCTCATAATCTCCAATTATAACACTACATTTATTTTCAGTATTTTAACATACTTGATTCAAGAATAACTCGAATGTTGTCTTATTTCACCTCAAATAGACCATCGGTGGATTTTTTGAGATTGACACTAGGTATAGGATAAAATTGTAGAGTATGACAACAAATTATTTCTTGTGGTCACAGACATGGAGGATGATAGTGAAGATTCAGTGTGCCAGTAGTGGCCAAATATATATGGAGAATGAATGAAATTGGATTCCAGACATTATATTGGTAGAGCCTTCAAAATTGTATTGGACATTCACATTTAGAGAATTTATTCTAGATACCCACATAGATTAGGTGCGAATTTAGGATATCTTGAGGAGAAGAGAATCACACACATTAGAGATTATCATTAATGGGTGAGATTATAGACCACTATGTTTTTCATTCCTTATTTATTTATTGAAATATTCAAAATTATTTTTTCATAACGATCCTTGGTTATTTTTATTAACATATGGGTTTTAAATTCCAATGGTTTAATATTTTAATTCCATTACATTATTTTTTTATGTTAAGTATTGATTGTAGAGATTTATTAAGATCCAATTTAATTAAATTTTATCCCTTAAATATTTAATTCTAACATCAATATCAATCTATCAGATTTATTTTCAATCATGTTTTCCATATTTCAATTTGAAATATTTGGAATATTAATGAGATTTTTATTCCATTTATTTCATATATGAATCCCATTCGTTTTTGGTTTTTCTAGTTTTTTATTATTTCAAGATTCACTAATATCAATGATTAATCTCTTGGGGATGGTGATTAGTTTGGCAGTTTCTATGAGTTATAGTTTATTTATCATGTCTGTAATGAAATATAAAATTTTGTAACCACTACCATTGAATTTAATGAAAATAGTCTATTAATTATATTCATAATTACCCTACATAATTTATTTTTTACCATTTATCTACTATCATATACTTCTATTAAAATATTCATTTTCTAATCATCATTCTTATTCATTAGAATAATATTAATGTTCAAAATATTTTTTAACAGCTACTCTCAGTGGGTTAGTCTTGAATAATTAGTGCGCACCCTTATCATCGTTGTGAGTCTTCATTCCACTATATTTTTGTTCATAGGATTTTATAAATAATTAAATATAATAACATAAAAATAGAGTGAATTTCATTCACTCATTATGTCATTGTTTTGTGTAGAAACCACTAATCTATGAAAGTAATGGGGGAACTTGTGGAATTGATGTGGCTGAAGTATCATTGTCTTTTTTTAGTGTGAAATAATAACAAGGTAGAAATTCATTTTATGTTTAATATAATTAAAAAACCTAATATTTTTATGAATTATTTTTCTTTAAATATTTTGATTTGTTAAATATCATGAATTATAGGCAACACCACATTTAAAAGAAAAGTGATATACTATAAAAGATTTATTATTTAAAATTATTGTTATCACCTAAGAATTGGTCTGGTAGGAATGTATATATATAAACAAATAATAAAAATGATTATTTATATATCTATATATTGAGAAAAAAAAATTGATACTAAAATACTAGAACAGTAGTGAAATAATAATAGAAATGGAAAAAATTATTATTGACCAAAAAACAACCTCAATGTCAACGGTTTTCTTTCAACATTGGAGGAGGGTTGCACTACCTTTTATAGGAAGTGAAATGTGGTTGGGTGGGGGTGGGAAGTCCCCCCCCCCCAATTTACTGTATAGTAGAAATCTGTGGGTTCCAAACACACTCACTTGGGATGTACACCCCGACAATTGTCTTACATGTTTTGATACTACGTCATTAAAAAAAATTCCCGAAAAAACCCAGTGGGATAAAAATTAGAACATGAAAAATATCACAACCATATAGACTCCCCTGGATGTTACATTACATTAAACAAATTTTATTCAACCCATCCCAATATTATGTACATACATTAAAAAGATAACGGTTAAATGTGCCTTTGAAAAAAAATATGAAATTTTGTCGTTGGATAGTACATTTTTTGTGTTGAAATCTCTGTTCTTTATTACTTCTAATGTGCAGGACAAAAAATTAGGTGGTATGTGTTTTTTCTAATCATTATTGATGAATAATTCCTTAATTTTTGTGATGCATGTATTATTACCTTCAAATAAATTTGTTGGGATACTATCCATAGGCAATCCTCTCTCCACATGAATGTATTGAGTCATAGATCGTAACCAAACACATTATCCATTTGCATCATATAATGAAACCAGTTCTGCTTCAATTAATGAGGTTGTGAGGATTATTTTCTTTTGTGATATCTAGGATATTATAGTACCTATTACTATAAAAACATATCCCGTTTGTGATCAAACATTAAATAGATCATACAAATAACCCGCATCTGCAAAATTTCCCATCATCCTTTCTAATTTGATATAATAGAATCATCCCAAATCAATTGTACAATAATGATAATGAGACAATAATGATAATACCATTACAATTAATTAAATTAGTGTTTTAAATAAATATTTATAATAAATGAGTTGTAAATGATATATCTAGATGAGTACAATTAACAAGATACATTAGTGCTCTGATAGCTCTATGGTATGGTTCTACTGGACCATCCAACTCTTCAATTTCATCATAGGGATAAAATTTATCATTCAAAGTACTTAAGGACTGAACAAAAATTAGAGTTCATAAGGGATTCACTTTATCCATATTAATTCCATTAAATAATATTTCAATGTAATTTACAGATGTAAGAATATAACCCTTTGAATATGCCCATTTTTTAATCAATGGAAATACTTTGTTTCTCCTAGGTATTTCATTTCAAATTCATCCTTTATGCATCTTTTTGATTTATTGACCTCATTTAGAGTTATGATGAAATTTAAAGCATAAAAAACATAATTTATTGAATATACAGTAGTTTATTTATTAAGAAACACATGGATATATGGGGTTATTTTGATATCATTTGTTTAACAAATATTCACTTAAAGGATTATTAACATACTTATAGACTGTTTTACTCCATAAAAGGATTTCTTTAATGTAATCTAATATAAATTTTTTGGTTTTGATTTGAATAAAATAGGTATTTTGAATACTTAATTGATTATTATATATATATATATACTATTATCAATTGACCCATAGAAATATGTTGTAACAACATCTATAAGATGAATATTAACATTATCACCTAAGAAAAGTAGGATTATATATATAAAAGTAACAACATCTATAACAAGAGAATATGTCTCCTCCCAATCAATTATTTGTCTCTGAGAAAAACATTTATATAAAAAAAATTATTTTTATCTTAAAATCACTTTTTTTACAATATACTTACACACAAAAACCCATTTATTCCAAAATTATAATAACTTCTTGAGTGATTGTGATATTTCAAAAAAGTCTTCTCATATTATGTGAATTTAGATAAATAATCATTTAATATTTCCATTTATACCAATTGGTTCATTTTTTGAAATTCCATAACAGACCTTGTTTCAGGGTCTATATTATCTAAATCATGTGACACAGAATATGAAAATATTTCATCAATATTTTCTATATTACTATGATTCCTTATATCAAAATTAGCGATATAATTAAAAAATATATCATTATTTTCGAAACCAGTAGGGTTTTCCATATCCTGTGAATTGTCTTTATGATTCTCATCACATGATTCACTAAGAACACTTCAATTAGTTGTTTCTTTTACAACACATGCCTTCATAATGGGGTATTCAATTATACTCATCCCTTTTGTATTTATAAGATTTCTATAATTAGTTCCACTTTTTCTTCCACACTAGAGGTTTGTTTTTAAGATTTCTACAATATCATTATGTAATTGTGTCTTTCAGACATTAATTTTACATTGTTTATTTATAACATTTATACGTGAATTATTCACAATCTTTGAATATTTAAATGCATCCGCTAATTGACTATCTATTTCATGAAAATGTGAAATCTTTTTCACATCCATCTCATAATTCTGGGTGGGGAAATTGGGAAAATATAACATTTTCACATCCCACGATAAGCCCACCTTTATTTCTTTTATCCCCCTAATGATGGGAATACTTCTTAATTGAAGTGACAATCCAAAAAATGTGATGTAAATACATCACCATTTTGTGTTTCATGATATTTGATGATGTATGAGGATTCATACACTACATATATTCCCATCCACCTTTTAGGTCTCATTATTGTTCGTTGTGGGGGAGAAATTGGTACATATAATACACAACCAAAGATTCTTTGGTGGGAGATATTAGGATATTCGCCAAAATCAAATTGGAGTGGAGAGTATTTATGTTAGGAACTTGTTCTAATGTAAATTAATGTTGAGGCATGAAATATTTCATGACCACTTATAGAGATTAGAAACATTTTTCTCATTATTAATATTCTAGAAATAAGTTTGATGTGTTTTATCATTGATTCATATATAACATTTTGTGTTTGTACATGGGTGACTGGATGCTCCACATTAATCCCCATTTCCAAAAAAAAAAATCATTTGATGATTGAGAGGTAAATATTCCAGCTTTATTGATCCTTATTGTCTTGAGAAAATTATTAGAGAATTGTGCACACAATTTAATTATTTGCGCCATAAAGCATGAATACGCAACATTACGAGTTGAGAGAAAACATACAAGTGAATATCCCCTTGATGGATCAATTAATACCTCAAAATATTTATATGGATCAGATGATGGACAAATTGATCCACATATATCCCCTTTAATTCATTAAATAATGGATGTCATTTCCACCATAATTTTATCTGTATATGGTCTCACAATAATATTTCTAAACTATCATGCTTTGTATGCAATTTTCCTTTGTAGAGAAATCTACTAGACATTTATAGAATGTCCATGAAAATTTTCATTTATTGGTTTGAATCATTCCAGAACCAGGATGAACTAATCATTCATGAAACATATTAATGATTTTTGGTCTATTATTTACTACCATATGTGTTTTTATGGTACTTATATATGTATAATGCAATCCAAATGATAATTTTGGTAGTTTTTCTTGTACACAACTCTTATCGAATTTATTAATGGTAATGCACATGTACATTTGATTTCTCGTAGATATATATTGAGTATCATTTCCATGTAGGTATATATCATTGAAACATAACAAGTTTCTTTTTTGACTTTGGGTGAAAACATCACATCTTTTATAAAAAATTACATCCCATTGGATAATTAAAAAATCCCTTTACCAATCCCATCTATAAGATCTATAGGACCTCATATAGTATTCACAATTAGTCGTATTGATTTAATAATAGAGAAAAATTTTTTCTTAATAATTTTGTTTGTTATTAGACTATATGTTGTGAAAATATCGGTCTCATTTAAGAAATCCATTTAAATGATTTAATGTAATGATAATAAAATTATAAGAAACACCATATGGAATTGAAATAATAAAACCAATAAAATATAAAATATACAGAACAAAATAAAATCTCATATATAATAACTACTATAGATTTTCATATTTATTTATAGTTATCATCTCATAAAACTCTCAAGTAAAATCACCATTTTTAGGTATGTGAAATCATCATTTGATGGAACGTGATTTAAAAAAAAACCTTCATTTATTTATCTTTATAGGATATCCCAACAATGTGTGGTTCATTATTATCTGATTCCAAATATGCATTAAAATGATGCTCTCAGGTTTGGAAAACTGGGGACCAATGTCCCTTAGTACCACAATGGTATCATTAATCTTCATCATTACTCAGATTGTTTGAACTGGTATATTTCTGATTTTGATATTAATTTTGAGTAGTCCCATGGTTAGGACCACATACATGACTGCATGTGCCTCTAAATCTATGTGCACTAGGAAAATCAAATCCTGGATAACATTCATGATTATTTTCATAAAATACAGGATTTTCATCCAGAAATGCTATCTCTTAATTAGTAAGATGAGACTGATGTTTTTTAATCAATCGTTCATTGTTCTTCCCTTTTATATGTAATTATTATATGAGATCCAAATATTTTAAATACTATACAAGTGATATTATTGATTTAGGGTTATGTGAGATGAAATAAATGTTATATTTGTCCATTTAGGAAAATTGGCATTTGTAATTCAAATACCAAATCAAGTTATCTGTGATACAATTTTATAGATGGATGAATTTTATTCACTAGCCATTTTTATGTATTGAATCATAAAAAATTCAATTCATCATGGGTTTCTGGATGAAAAATCTCTTTTTGATGATGATATCATTTTTTTGATCTCTTCCAGAGCTTGAAAGGATCACATTAGATGAGGAATTCTCTTATCAGACTCTAATAGAGTTGTATTTTGAGGAAGATTATCTCCTTTACTTTATATTAGAGGGTTTGTAAATTATATTCTTCAATTGTTTCTGTGATATCCATTTATGTGACAAGAATTTTCCCATCTATCATCCATGGAATTATATTACATCTGGTAATGTCAATAGCGGTGAATTTGAGCTTTGTGAGATTTTACATGTTGATGACTTGAAAGCATTAAATCCAGGTAAATATTAACAATTCATATTATATATATACCACCCTAATTGGTTAATTAATCATTCCCATAGGGATTTGAAAATAAATACAACAATATATTTCATTACATTTTAAAACATTCATGCATGAATTTATTTATTTAATTTCACTTTCTAATTAAGTGGAGCAATATAAATTAATTCAAACTGCTCAAACATGTGGTAAACCAACCATTATGGCCGTAATTATAATAAATCATATGAACTGTGCAATTTGGCGTTAAAATTATGATACAAGAATAAATAATCTGAATAGTTCAACTTGGTGGTGAAAATAAAAACTAAAACATACGTTTTCCCTTTTTGGGCACTAGGGGTGATAATGTATTGATAAAAAATGAATCTAGACAACTAGAACAAAAGGGAAATATGAATAGAAAAGGAAAAAAATTATTATTTATCACAAAATATCCTCTCTGTCAACAGTTTTCAATCTCCTTTAAAGGAGGTTTGCACAACCTTTTATAGGAAGGGAAAAGGGGTTTGGTGTGGGTGGGAATCCAACCCCCGTTGAAATGAACAACTACAACCAATGGCTTCCTAACAGTATAAAATTAGTTTATTTCTGATCAACTGAAGATAACTGAAAATAAATAAATTAATGCAAATAAAATGAATTATTTTTCTCAATAATAGTTTTTTTGTTCAATATAATTGTATATTAATAAATTAAATTAATATTTAATATTAATTTTTTTATTAAATTTATATATCATTTACTTTATAAATGTTTAAAAAAATTTAAAAACATGTTAATATGAATAGTATAGTAATTAATCTAGTTTTATTCATAAGAATACATTTTATAAAAGAAAAAAATCAGTCACAGTCATCACACCTAAATTAATATTGAAATCTACAATTAAATTATTTAACATTTACATAATGAATTAAATATTTTCTATTAGTATATCAATTTTTTTGATATACCGCACATATTATCTTATTATGAATATTAGTTATTGTAAAATTTATCAACCCATTAAAGGATAAATTAGGTTAATCTAATTTAAAATTAAATGATAAGTCCATAATTCATCATCATAATTATTATTTGATGCAGGTAATTATACCCTTATCGCATTAATCTTGAAATATATTTTTCGAACATACTCCTATCTTGAAAATCCAATATATATAATTTAAATAAAATAATGTATCAAAATATCACACACTTAGTTTTAAATACCCTTTTTGTGTTTTATTAGTTAAAATTTAATATATAGTAAAATATAATAGTCACTATATGAGTAATAAAAATATATTCATGATGGTAATTTATTTCAATTTTTAGGGGGTATATCAATTCTTAAAAATATCACAGAACACAAAAAGTGAATTTATTTAATTAATAGAAAATTAAATCATCCTAAAAAGGTAGAAAGTTAAAAAAATTTAAGTAAAAATTTATTCTTTATGAATTTTATAGGTGAATAAGACATATTAGTGTTTAATTAAAATATAATATTGGAATTATAATTTGTTACAATATTTATGTTAAATTAAAATAATAGTTTCAAAATTGATAATTATGATATTTTAAAAAATAAATATCCTAATTATTTTTAAATAATAAAAATAATAAAATAGGACAAGGGGGTGTAAATAAATAGTTTAAATTATCTTATATTTTACATTTGGTCCATTTTTCAAATTATTTATAAATAATACATACATTAATATTAATAAAGTTGTTATTATAGTAAAAATAATATTTATAAACAACATGTTTATAAAAATAATATGGATTAAAATGAATAAAAACATTAAATAAATTCTACTGGTTAATTTGTTTTTTTTTCAAAAAGTGTGTCTCGCCTCAATTACTAAAGTGAACCTCCTCCCTTATTTATTTTCACTACATTTAGATATATAGATCCATATTCTCTAACAAAACACCCTCTAAAATTTATAAAGGTTTTAATATTCCCAATATACCAACCCTAGTTCCATATAGAATAGTAAAAATGGGTAATTATAAAGATATAGTACCCCCGTAACCTATCCATTTCTATTATACTGTTATTTAACACATATAAATCTATTTCTTTTTTTAGAAAATATTAAATTAGGTTTAATAAATTAAATTAATTATAATTATGGTTATCAAAACACCATTATACACTCTCATTCCAATCAATTCAAAAGTTAAAGTATCCCTCATGCGTACGTATGTATTATCGTCTCAACATCGCAAAAAATGATTTTTCATCCCCATATAATATATAAATGTATAATGATTGATTTTTTATAATATATTTATGATATAAATACATTTCATAAATTATAAAAACACTTATAATTAATTAAAATATAATCCTTTCAGAAATAATGATATCATTTTTGTGTTCCTATAGACAACCACCTCCATGAACAAGTGTGATTGTTTTCATTTATATTTTATATTCATTGAATCAATAATGAATTTTATTCATATATATGATATATATTATATTATAATGATCCAATAAAGGTTAAAAAATATTTATCTTTATTTTATTTAATCCGTCCCAAAATAACATGGTGTCCATGCGTAGATACATCCTACCGTCTATATGAACAGTGAAATTAATTTTATAATCACCAGAATTTATGGATGACTCTAAAAATTAATACATGGAATAAATATTATATATATCATGATTAAAATTAAAATTATTATATTAATGTGATAAATGTATATGGAATATAACTCTTAAACTGAAATAATCATGATAAACCAAATAGTTAGAACTCGAAACTGACATATTTAATAACGAACTATTGATATAAAAGGGTGGTAAAATATTGTAATGGGACTATTTATAATATTATAATTCAAAAAACGAAATTTTTAAATATTTATATTATGTTTAATCTTATTATACCAGAGTTTAGAGTGATTTTAATATAATGTGTACTTTATTTAAGGGATTTATTTTACAATCCCACTATTTATCATGGTTTTTTGTTATTAATTCTTCAACGATGAAATATTATTATACAACATCAGGTTAATTAATATTTACATTTTCGATTATTAATCTCATTAATATGAATGTTTTATTTTTTATTTTCCACATCTTTTTTACCTAGGAAACCAATTATATGTTTTTATGGAAAATTGGTTTCATTTAACTCTTTGGATGAATAAACAATATTTTCTTATCCATGTTTGGTAATAATATTTTGAATAATATGTTTTCCTTCCACCCATGAATGTTTAAATTCAATTTTAATTATTTTTATATTTCTTCAAAATGGATTTAATTTTTTTTCCATTTTCCAAATAATGTACATTGTGAAATTTCGAACAAAATATGGGAATGCATGTTTTTAAATTAAAATCATGAATAAATTTCCATCATCATTAATAAATTCCCAATATGTGCCTATTTATAGTATTTCATGTCTATTTTGAATGATTATTTTTTATTTTATAAATAATTTTTTTAGGTCACATTAATATGGATATTTTATTTTTATAAACATGTTTAATGATGTTATAATTATATTTATAGTCATAAAAAATTAAGAACTTAATTTAAATTACTATTTACTATGGATGTCATTCAATGATAACATAATATTATTTATTATGATGGATTATATTAATGTTGATTTTTGATGAAATCAATTTTATTAATAATGGTTATTATCTAATAAAATTATGAATTGTTTAGGAACCATTTTAATATTCCACTACATATAATGAGATGAAATGATTATGAAAACAATTTGTTTTCATGTGTTATGATATCATGAATGGGGTTTGATCTTATTGAGAACATTATTTTTATTTCCATTATGTAATTACTGGGAAAAATATCTCATTCCAATGAATTGGGTAAAGAATGAAATCTCAAGAGATAAACATGACTAGAATGGGGAGTGAACATCATTTTATAAGAGACTTTGTCAAAAATGACTGACTAAGGAGAGAACTATGACTATTTTGAGGGTTTGGGAAGTGAATTTATTGAACTTTTTAGGCCATGTAAATGATCCTTAACCTCAATGTAAATGATTTTTTATATTTTTTAGTATTAAAGAAATCAATCTATTCTTATTATGCAATTATTTCATTGTTCATGTTCTTTGATTATATTACGATTCATTCCTTATAGACTAAAATGATTTTTCACATGACATAATATTAAATTATTTGATATATAGGGTATGTTTTTCAAACATTTAAATCCAATTATTGTACCCTTATACTCATGTTATGATTATATAATCACTGATATCACCATTGATAATAATTACAGAGCATCAGAGCTCACCCTTCCCTGTTTTCCATTTCCTGGTTTTGAAGAATGGTTTTACATATGATATGTAAAATATGGATGATATTTATAATGAAAAAAGAGGGTGACGATGCTCATATTTAACTAATAAAAAATTTATATTTACATCTATTCAATGATACCTGACCTAAATAATTCCTGAATGGATTTACTTTATATGCGTTGTATATTAATCTATTATTATGTAATATATATATATGAAAATATTGGGTATCTATTATATTCATATTTTAAAACCTCCAAATTATATACAATCAATCATTGTACATGTAAATTAAGAAAGATTCTATAAAATCCATGACACCATAGAATTAAAATAGGACATCCATGATCATTACCATAAAATTGTGATATTATCATATACTAATTAATATCCATAGGGTTCTCAATAATGTTTTCTCACCCAAATTTACATGGAAAACTAATCCATTCCTTGAATTCTACGACATGAACCCATCCTTTTACCATTTACATATTCCATATTTTTGGATAAATATATATTACATACATAACACATAAACAAATATTTATTTTTATTAAAATTATGGGTCCAGAAGAATACAAGAAAGATACATACGGAAAAAATGTTAACAGGGGAGGTCTAAAATACTCCAAACCTAGATAATCCACACAAACAAGATCTAAAAATTCTAGCTGTAGACTACCAACATTAGAGAAAATAGTTCTTGGTTTATTAGGATATCCATTAGAGGAAAAAAATCTTCCACTTTATTATGTTCACTCCATATATGTTGTACTGCCGCACCATTTTCCATGTATCTGATACATATTCATGTGTAGTAGGCAATGGACCTTGGGTTATCATCCATTCTAGTAATTGCATTATATAACAAAACAGATTCTATTTCATCTAGTGAAAGGGGTGAGCTGTAAATGCGACAAACCTCAAATTCATCTATTAATACTTTGGCCTCCGCTCTGGTTGAGTCACCATGACCA
Organism: Viscum album; assembly: GCA_963277665.1. NCBI lineage: Eukaryota > Viridiplantae > Streptophyta > Magnoliopsida > Santalales > Viscaceae > Viscum > Viscum album. The sequence goes on along the minus strand of OY728121.1, from coordinate 1,991,442,514 downwards.
TAATAGAAAGTGAAAGGAATGAAAACATAACAATTAATGTCTCTGACCACTACCACACTAGCATCACCCCACTAGTGAATGATCAGTCAACATTAACTGTATAGACTCTAATTGGAAGTTTCCATCATAATCATTTTGCATGATTATGAATCTGAAAAGTACCCTGAATAGAAGAATATATCCCCATTACCATAAAAAACATTCCCATAATTTTACTCTCGGTCCAATTCTTAATTAACGAACCAATATACACAACTAGAAACTTAAACCTAACATGTACAGAAACAAGTTAGTTTGAACCATTGTAATGGCGAGCGTTATTTGTCATGTTCCAAAGAATCCAACAACCTGCCACCATTAAAATAGATCGAGCCTTGTATTCATACTCATTGAATTATACAATGCGGTAGAACATGTCCCATTGTAATCATGGACACATGAAAAAAATAATAAATAAGAGGTTGATATTATGATCTTTATTACTAGAACCATTAATATTCAAATCATCCCTAAAAAACATTCTCTAGAAATTAGGAAAATAGAAACATTCGAAAAGGGCTAACTAAAAAGATTATTAAGGGCAATGAAGGGATACATAAATGATAAAATGATTTTAACCTAATTCCATGTTTATGAGAATATTATAATACGATTTCAAATAAATAACATGCATATCATAGATCATAATATTGAGTCATGACATAAATCATGAATGTTCATAAGCGATGAATCATAAAGGAATCAACGGACCTGAGTCATGAGACAATAACATTATGATTTAGAAATGCGTTTCTGGGATATCAAAGGCACTACTAGATTTCCCTGATATCACCTTCAATTAGACGATCAATTCACCTATTTATTTTTCAGAATGTGTGGACAATCAGGAAGGATTATACATTGGAATAGTGGAGAAGTGATTTCCTAAGACAAGAATATTTCAATACTGGAATAAAATTTGACCAAGTATTTATATTTATATAATTTTTAATATATTTCATCAAGAGTAATCCTTGAAATTATTTCGGGGTAGAACATCACTAGAGATGATGTTGTTATGTAAACTATTAGAAAATATTTAAATAACTAGACCACCATCTTCAAATTCATTATGAAATACCATCAAAATGTATCAATGTGATTCACGAAGATCGTAATCATAGAAGGAAAATTTAAAGTTCAATGGATTTAGAAGAGGGTGTTTTTCTAGTCCAAACAACACAGACATCAGTTTAATCTTAGATTTTATGTCCATGTTGCCGCCATCTGTAGTTTGAAATGTGGATTTAGTACCAAATATGAGGGTATGAAAACCAAGAACATATACAAATATAAGAAATTTTGTTAACAAAAGGATTTGTCTAGTGTAAGATTCTAGTGAACTTAAGTATTTTGGCCCATTTCCAGTGGTCCAAATCGGGTACTCTGGTGGGGGATCATTTCTATCGGACTGTGGAAAATTAAAATTAAACAACATATTAATTATTTCAGTTATTTTTTTTCTATATCAAATACAAAATAGTATTTTTTTTGAGAAATTTTTTTTATTATTGATTGAAATAATGAGATTATGGAAAATTTAATAAGGGATTGACTTATTTACCATGTATCAAATAATATAAAAAATATTAAAGAACGAAAAAATTTTGGGGATATTTTCCCTTCCCTTGGTCATTTCCCTCACCTCAGATGACCATCATGTTCCCCACTCCATTACCATGTATAATAACGATAACCACATCACCACAAAGTATCTATGTCACGCCTTTGAGACTAATTCCTCAACTATTCTCACCCATCCCACCAAAACTATTATAAATAAGAACTAGGCCCATCTGAGTGTATTACAATTTGAACCTTTTTTGGACCACCCTAGCCTCATTATTCTTAAATTCACACTTATAGTTCATGGGTACTATTATTAACCATCCCAAGGTTTTCCCCTACTTGGTCCTTATATGGACACCTAATTCTCCCTTTCTCTTCACAAGACACCCAAAACCAATGTATACCCATCCACATCCCACTTCGACTCACTATTTCTTGAACAATAGAGGATTCCCACATACTGATCCCTATATAGATCTCTTATTATTGGCCTCTTTAGGTGTGATCCAACTATGTTTGTCCTAGCACAAACATCCCCTCTTATGGCATCCATTCTCATGGTTTTCCCTCAAGCCACCATGACTATAGGTCATCTCCCCATATGATTGGATGCCTCCCTATTTTAGCCTTCTTAGGTAACCCCTTCAATAGGTATCCCAAATTCCCTCTTTTGGTAACCCATGAGGGAGGTAACCCCTCCCATTACTCTACTTATACCCAATTTACCTCAAACCAGGGAGGGGTCAGTCGACGAAACTGGTAATGATTTTAGAGGGAATTCCCAAAACAAAATAACACTCAAAGTGGTTTGTACGGACACAAATAGGTGTGTGTGGGATCATCCAAACCATCATAGGCCATTCTCAAGGTTTTTATAGGATAGATAATTTTGATATAAAAAACATAATTATATTATTTAATTTTGATTTTGATTTAAATTATAATAATTATATATCATTTTCTTGTTTACAAAATTAGTTTCATTATTGCAGGATATATTAATTTAATTTATGAATTAAATTATATTAATTTATTAAATTCATATTTTAATTTAAATTAATATAATAAAATGGACAACATGATAAAATATTGAATTTAAAATAATTAGTTTTAAATAATTAATATACCATAAAAACAATAATGAATGATTATTTTTATTTATAAATTTAATTATAATTCCTAAGCTTAGTGTGTATTAACTAATCATTTTCCATAGATTTACCAATGCATGTAGGGTGTGTAATTAATTAATTTATTAATTTATTTCAAGTTTTTAAAAAATGGCTTCATAAATAATGTTCTTTGAGTCCTATTTTTAATTAAATACATAAAAATATGTATAAAAAATTATTATGTTGTATTTTGTACTCCGAAGACCCCCACTTTTAGAAGAAAGTATTGATATATAGTAATCAAGATTAGTAGTTATGTAATTCATGGTACGATATGGAATCAATCTTGATATTAATTTGATTCATTGGATGGGTGAGCGCTGCATCTCAATTAACAAGCGACCCAACCCAAGGAGTTACCCCAAGGTTCTATATTGATCTATTATTCACTCAACGGGACAATAATTTGTATCATCTCCTGATATAATCATCACCTTATTTATTCATGGTATATTATTTTATGTATGCATATTGATAAATGTGAAAAAAAATTAATATACAAATATTCCTAGATAATATGAACATTTTATATTATAAATTTTTTCAACTTATTGCCTTACCTATTTTGATTGTGATAAAATAGTACATTATTATGGGATAGAAAATTATTTTTATTTAGCATATAATAATAATTACATCATTGATGATGTATTTTGTCTAAAACACATTAATTCATTTGAGTTTTAAATGAACCATGTGTCTGGGTCTCTCAGTCAACCATAGTTGATGGTGCCTCGATCTTTTGGGAAGTTCTTAATTGTGGATTAACATTAATGATGTTTTTAGTTACGGAATAGTAATAGTTAACATGTTATCGATATACAAGAAAATCATTGATGGAATAATTGTTATGATTCAATAGTTTGGGGCATCACGCAATAGATCATTGAACAACTAGTTATTGTAGTTGTCTAGTCAAATTCGTACCATGTACACACTGAGTAGTGTTGTATCCATAGCATGTAGCCAATTATTGGTGGTCGTAGGATCATTTTAACACAAACACTCAAGAAACATAGTATTTATATTAAAGTATAATGGTATCCAATAATTCAATAAAATACCCTCAGGAATTTAATCAATTAACAATGTCTAAATTGGTAATCAAGATAAATGTAAAAATATTTTAGAAATTATTTTTGTTCAATAATGGTATGTAACAACAATAATAAATTGAAATAAATATTAGACAAATAAAATTTAAAAAGTAGAGAAAATTTAAAATTTTATTATTGGTGTTTGCACACAGTACTATGATATCCGAAATATATGGAGCTGGAGTCCTCACTACATCTTAGGCCACCTTAAGAAGCAATGGTGTAATAATTTGTACAGTAGACTCATATATGAAGAATATGAAGATGTTGTCATTATTTTATCATTAATTTTCGATTTCATATATGGTAATTACAATATGACATGAATGATATAACTTGTAGTCTCATCTCTAAAAATCATAAAAGGAGAAAGATATATGAAATATGAATGTGTAATAATGATATTGGATATGTGTAAATATTATTGGCAGAACATGATCTTTTAAGACATCCCATTATAATATTTTTTCATCCTGTTAAATATGTATAATTTAATATTAAAATTAAAAAATATAGAGTAAACAAGATACTATATTTTAGGTAAGTTTCACCATGTAAATTAGACATTAAAGAAAGTAAAACACTTAATTCTTATAAAGAACAAGTTAAAATATAGGGTGATGAGGATAATGGAAATAGAGATTCCAAAGGAAAAATAAAAATGCACATCATAGAAAGATGTTACTAAAAAAGGTTATTCTCATCACATATCAGGACATATGCCTATATAATTATAAACACAAATAGCTAAATTAAAGAAGCAAGTAATTTATACTTCGTCAGGTAAATTTATCACGTATAATTATTGTGAATTTAATAAAATATTACAATCAAATACCTATATATTAATACTACAAAAACATATTTATTGAAACATTACATGAAATAAGGTGTATTTCTTAAGAAGTGTATAAAGGGTGGCTCCTATATTAGTGGTGATAAGTTCACGACTTCTAATTTCCATGTAATAAATACTAGGTGTAAAAGATATAATGTATACGAAAATCATTTTTCTCATGATTCCATTGTAAACTAGGGGATATTACTCAATATTCTGGAATGACTGTTATTTGTGGTGTTTCTTACTAAAATAGTAGTTTAGTGATACTTGAATCATATGTTATATGTGATGAAAATATACAGTAAAACTTTTATTCTTTGTAGTTCATAGATAAATCGTTGTCAACTAAATTTAAAAGTGGACATCAATGATATACCGAGTATGATATTTATACTCATTTCATATAAAACCCATAAGTATTATTGATTTATATACACATTTTGTTTTTTAATAAGAAAACATTTGAAATAAAGGTAGTTCATAATCCTATTTAAATTTGTTCAGAAAAGAGCATAATCTCTTACAAGGGTAATATAGTTGTCAAAAATATTCATTATATTCCAGTAATGGATCATTAAGGACATTGAATTATCATATATGCATGGTCAAGATTTTTGAGTTTCTTTAGTCTGACATCCTGAAAAATATCATGTCAGATAATTTATCGATCAATATAATGTGTCATAGTGTAATTCTTAAATGTACATTAACATATATATACCATGACATGGATGATAATATTGAGGATCAACAATGAGTCTTATATATTTTCATTGATCGAAAAAATGTATTTTTGATCAATTCTTAGATACAAAATTCTTTTTAAACATATGAGTGATGTTGTAGGTAAAATGAGTGTCAATGATGGGACATATATCCACTGAAAACAATTCAATTATATTTTACATACATGTTTCCCTATTAACTATTTTATTCCATAACTACATTCAAACAATAATTAGAAATGTATATCATATGATTCATAGTATGATGTATTTCAAATTTTTAAAAAATTCTCGTGTTTAGATACAAATTCATTGTTATGATATAAATGAACATGAATCAAGTTAAACAAAATAATCATGTAAGGCAATTATCCTAAATGTTTTCAAGGTTATTACATTAATACATATTATATAAAAAATATAGTTTAATGATAATTTATATTAATATATAAGGATTCACATCTCTAGTTTTGATAAAGGGATCCAGATTGACTTGGAATTAGACAATGTTATAGATACACAAGTAGATGGAATATGAACAAGTTACCCAAGTGGATGTGGAAGAGAATCTTTCAGAGACACATACAATGTAGGATATGAAAAACCATGGTGATGGGTTTTCATTCACCATGATATTGTTTTTCTTTTCATAGTGGTTGGTTTTCCATTATTAATTATGTGTAATAATTCATTCCAAAAAATAGTATATGGAAATTATATGAGATTAAAAAGAAAAATTAAAATTAAATAATTAATTCCATGTATCAAGTGAGTTGGTATTGTTATTTTTTATACTTTAGTGGGTATTCCAGTGGAACAACACATGGACGGTACAAGAGTCTTACAAATAAGGATTTATTGCTAGTAAGATGTTTTTTAGAATAAATACATTTTAATTTTCATTTCATTTCAAATTTATATGATCATATGGTTATGAATTATATATAAAGACGCCGAAATAAAGGTAGGTGTCTATATGACAAAATCAAGAGCGATGGTGACATCACATAATGCTAATAAAGGGAACAAGTTACTAAATTATAATATAATCTTAATGAAAGCCACATGATCACTGAATATTCATATTGATGGAATCATATCGCTGTCTTTACCCCAGGATAGTGAGATAACCATGGTTTTTCATGTGAAATATTTATGTATATTATTTAAAATAATTATTTGGTCTTACAATTATTTTAGACTAGGGTAAAATTAATACTGTGGGGATTGAATTATAATAGAAACCTAAGTTTTGGGGAATAATATCAATTTATATAGATATAATGGTTTAATAGACTAATTAAATCATACATATACATACATAGTATTAAGAAATATATTTTTGAACATTTTGTGAGAGAGTTGTTACCAGATTTACATTAAATAAAACCCTCCAAATATACATGCATGGGAAATGGAGAATATTTAAATGGTGAGTTTAATTTTATACACTTTATAGGTGGAACAATTACCTATTACATGATATGTGAAAAAATTAATATTTTCAGTATAAAAATTATTGTAATAAAATATTAGTTATATAAATTGGAACATTAAGGGAAGAAGTTAGGACTATCCGATTTCACTTGATCAAGTTAAAAGATGGATATTTATCTGGAATGTGGAGATTATTGATTCAAGTTTACGGGTAGAAAAATATGTCATCATTTGATCAACGTAATCTAATATCATAGTCAGAATAATGATTTGAGGGATAAAATCTGATACAAGCTAGTGGTATACATATCAACTAATACAGATCATGTTGGGTATTATGAGATAACAATGAAGTAGTTTAAAATACACAATGACTTTTACCAGTTATTCTTATCGCTCTATGTAATTAAATCATGATCATAATATAAATTATAGTATTCTTATAATTTACGGTTTAACTTTTTGACAATGGAAAATATAATATACACTCATGCTTTACAAATATTGTGATGCTTTACTCAACGAGGTGAGGCTGCACATAACATAATATACATCTAGTAGAGATTTTACATACCTAGCTATTGAATTTGTTACTCAGCTGAATGATGTTGTTAATCATGTGAGATAAAACTAGTGTTAGTTTTAAATATGGAATTACTACAAGTGGAGTATTTTAATAGTGTTTTCATTTTACCCAATATTGCAATAATTCTTAATACCATTTCATTTTCATATTTAGATATAAAGGACATAAACATACTATTATTGTTTAGGTAATTTTTAATACACAATTTTCTGGTAATATACATATGTTATTTTTTTATCAAATGTATAGAGAATATTCTAGGTTATAATTGAATCCATGAGAGTCTATGACTATAAGCATAAAAAGGATCTATTTTCTAGATATGTCATACTAACTTGACATAGTTGATATTTTCTATCTGGTTCATTGGGGTTATAATCATTGAGACTTCACCTCATGATGTACATAAATTGTGATCAGTAGGGGTGAGATCATGAGGATAAACCCACCCATAGAGACATCATTAATTTTGGGAGTCATTGGATGTTCCTAGATTTGTACATGTATATTTCTCTCTAAACAAGAGATCAATATCAATGTGTTCCATTTGATTATATACATTTCTAAAAGGTAGAACATGTGATAATGAAATGATGGTGGGGTAGATTCTGTTGGGTTCGTCCTTAGTTGTATGACATCAGATGAATTATAATGATATAATTTTTTACTTCTTATTTGAGGAATGAATATATATTGGGAACAATTGATCAGGTTTTAGTAATATCATAAATCCATCTCCATCGATTTTTATGGTAAATCAATCAAGTTGGATCACCAAATAATTACTAATAATGAAATATGACATGGGAGTGATTCTGTCTATATGAGACATAGAAATAAATATATATTACATTACACAATGTGTGTTTATAGATCAGTTTTCATTACTTTGAATACTTTGTGTCAATTTAGGGTACATTATGTGTTGATTAAATTCTCGATTGGTCTATGAATTTTATTAAATAATTTTTAGATAAAGGCCTAGGGGGTAAAAAAATAATAGCACATTCATGAATATTCTATATTTTAGTGAATAGGTATATTGAACATTGGTGGGTACCACCACTATTGTCTATGATTTTTCCATATATGTATGATCATGAAATAAATAACTAAATTCATATTATTCATGTTATGAATAATTGGAAATGATTTTATATATTTAATATATTTAAAATATTTTTATGTAAATGCATGAAAAATATTATATGCATGAATATTAGATTCAAATATTGATGATTTATTTAATATTCCCATGAAAAATGAGTCATGTTAATGGTTAGGATTTTACCATGTAGTATATTATTAGAAGAATGTGAAAAAAATATAATCGATATTCATGACTTATTAAAGTAGTCATAATATTTCATTTTTATATTATATAAAATATTTGAGGCTCAGGGGGGAATTACTAGTTAATTTCAAGACCCTTTATAAATATATAGAGAGAGGCACTCCTTATTTAATATTCACGGTTAACTGTCGAGATATTATCTACCCTATACAAATTTATATAGAGATATGTTATCGATACAAGTGATCAGATTGATCTCTACATCATGAATCCTAGTGAAGGGAAACGTGATGACTATTGGAATATCGTAGGCCACATCTAATCACTACACTAGAACCTGAAATTCGATGATCGGTTCTCTGGTATATTTTTCAAGTGTGTGTGGAAAATATATATTTATTTTCCATTGGATCATTCAAGAAATGTTCTTCGAAAACAAGAAGATATCGAGCACACCATCCAATCAAACCAAGAATTTATAGTTTTATTTTTGTACAAAAAATTCTTCAATAATTTTCATTATACTGATGTCGAGGTTACATTTATAAAATGATGAAGTTGTTCCATTGATCACTGATGAATAATATTAAATATCTAGAAAATGGATTCAGCTACTAGACCCAGTACCTTAACAAAAATACTACCACTAGTGGAGCAACAATTTTCCTTAACTTAAGTTCCATTTATAATGATAGAAATCCAAAAATATACAAAAATATCCATATCCACCATATAAATTGTTGTCTTTTGATAATAATATGAAATTCATCAAAAAACTGTTTTTATGACATCAAAAATATTTCCTCATATCCATATTTCATGAAATATATATGTCTTATCATCATTGTTCAAAATATAATAATATATTGACGCTTAATTCATAAATTTATTGTTATATTAAATTGTTATATTATGAATTGATGTATACTTATGGTAAATAAATTTGAATACATATATTAATTTTTATAAATGAATATATGTAGTTACATTCAAGATGTGATAATATTTTTTTTTTCAAACATTACATTGCATTGTACTATCCTATGAGAATTAATTATGAATTTAATTATAGTTTATAAATTTTAGTTGTTATAAGATTTATGGTATTGAAATATATCTTTTGTAATGTTATATTGGGTAAAGTGAATTTGTGTCAAACACCTCACAAGCCTAACGGTCGATGCCTTTCCTAGAATAGTGGGAGTTCGTTATTAGTCTCTCCCACTTATAAGAATTTATTATTTCAATTGATGAAAATCATTTACATGTAATTTTTTCTCATACCATATAAATCTGATGTATTTGATATGTATAAAAAAAATTGAGTTTTAAATTAGGCTGATAACACTAGTTATGAGGTTTTTAATGATTTAAACATAAATATAGGTTGTACATAATTAATTTGTGTAATAAATTGGAAACCAATATAATATTTAGTAATATGAATAAATTTGAAGGGAATAAATAATATAAGATACCATGATTAAATACCCATAAAAAATACAATGTGTCTCATTGATTTAAAAAATCAATTTTGAAGACAATCATTGTACTGGGAATGAAATGTAATAGTTGGGTTCCTATTGGTTATCATCTGTATGGAATATAGGTAACATTGTGACCCTATCAATTTAGTTCAATGTTTATCTGGTTTAAATTGAGTTATACATGGTTGGGAAACCCTTGCTAATATAATATTCTAGGAATAGGGTTTGGTGAATGAATAAGATAGACTTCAATAATGGGTTATACACTAAACAACACAATATTAATATATGATATGATTTACATAATTTCATATAAATATATTAATAAATTATTTAATTTATTATATGATGAAATCCATGATATAATATTGACCTTGTCCGAATAGTGAATATATTTTTTTAAAAGTTGGTATCATTTTAGTGGGAGTAAAAATAAAAATGGTACATTTTAAATTTATTCAATACATGTTACTCATATTATAAAATATTATATTATTGAAAAATGGAATCAGCATAGTTGAATGTTTCATTTAGATAAATACTATATAAATGAGAAGCATAATGTGAAAAATCAATACATTTGTATTGAAAGTGATGACTTAATATTAGGTGGGAGAAAAATTTTACGAGTTAATAAAATTTCATATTGAGTAACAAAATACTAGAAAAATACAATATATTTATATAAATTATTATGAAAATAAAATATGAATATACTAAGGTTTTTAGTGATATTTGTTACAAGATTACCAAAAGGATATTCTTCACTAATTATATATCGAGTAGGATTATGCCTGAAAATGACTAGGGGAAGACATGAAATATCCTCTATGTCATGGTTATGATATTTAATTCTGTTTATATATATATATTTTAAATGTATCTAAAATTTGAATTACTTTGATAATTTTTTCCTTTTTTTTATCAATATGTTGTTGATAAACGAAATGAGCTTAGGATTTTCATGTTCATGTATTATACTTATAATTAAATAGGGTAATTATTTATTCTAGAATAAAAAGTTTATATTTATCAAGTAGTCATAAATATTAATTTAAAACATTTTTTCATGATATTAAGAAATTGTTTGAATCAATTGGATATAAATAAATAGATTAAAATAATGATTATTAAAAATATCATGGAATTTCAAAACCTAGAATCAATTTTATTAAAATAATTTTATTTATTTTTAGATGTATATGATAATATATATATATATATATATATTAAAAAGTCTATAAATATAGTAAATATCAATATCATTTAATTAATAGCTGGATGTTGTAGTTCTTATCAAAAAGAATAATTAATGTGATTTTAAATGATGGATTTTAATAAAAAAATATCCAACATAGATTAATTTTAATAATGGTTGTTTAATTTAATTTTATATCAGTAATATTATAAAATATTTTATTTTTTAACATAGGGTTGTGATGAAAAATAGAATAAAATGGTTTTGATTAAAAATGGTTTATGATCCATCACATTTTATTTCATTATTTAATTGATTATGAGGATTAAATTATTTTATCTAAGATTATAGAGATTATATATATGTTTATTTAAATTTTGAGTTATATGTCTCCACCAATAATGAGTAGAAATTTATTGATGATAATTTATTCATATAAAAAAATTGAATGCATAGAAAATAATATTTTTTTTGGAAAAATCCCTATGGCTATATTTGGTCTTATAGATGTTCTAAGTCATCAATTAAAATATTACTCTTAGAAAATTGTTTTAAAATTTGATGTAATATAATAATAAAATTTAACCTATATTAATAAATTGAATATTAAGAGCTATATTAATTTACGATGACGAAATGGATATAATGTGATGTATTAATGTAATTTAGGATGTGTAAATAAAAACGTTATATAAGGAGTACCATATTTTTTTAAAAAATTATCTAAATGGAATAGTTTTATGGATATTCTTGAAGAAAAATAACGAAGGTAGACATGGAAAGTGTTTTATTTAGAATAAAATTGTTATTCACCATTAAAAATATGATGTTTTAATGTATAGTAGATTTAAAATAATGTTTAATGGCAGGAACAGTTTGAATATGATTTATATGTCCCACCATTATTCAAAATATCTTACATTAAATATGTTACTCACTCAAAGATTTTAGTTGGTTGAAATTATCAAATTGGAACGTAGTGATCTAGTAAGGAACACATAGATTTATAATTAATTTTAAAATATTATGGAATGTGTAGGGAATTCAAGTCATATATGGTGCTCTATCATATGTGATATAATTATATAAATACTAGTGTGCAGTTTTTTCAGGTTCTCAAAAGTTTATAACAATATATAATGTATAAATATATACAAAATCCAATATCCCTTTTTTTGTTATTCCAATTTTGTTTCAAATATTGTGTATAGTTAAATGATAATTTAATTCTCATTGAAAAATATTCAATTAATCTTAAAAAATGATCATCATTTAGTATTATTGATAGGTGTAAAATTTTAATTTTTTTTGAGGGGTGTTTTTATTAAAAAAAATTATCATTAAGAAATGAATGATTTCCAAATAATTGATAACCCTATGTATATATAACATGGAGGATTATACACTGTGTATTATTCTAACTAGGGAAAAATATCACATGTTGGTATTTCCTCTTTAGTATGACTCTAAGATTTAATTACTTTATAACCTATCAAAATAGATTCTATTCATACACAGTCTGTGTGTAACATCCTGATTCTGGGTGCTGCCTAGAGGTGCCATGTACCCAATTGGTCACATGGCCTCAATCATGATTCTACAAATGATCGAAGTTGTTGACTAGCAGTGCGGGGCTTGGGTGTGAAAGTTGGGAAACTATTCACTCATATTGTAGAATAATGAAACCGAAATAATCATATAAGACTAATATAAAATATCATAAGCATGAATAAAATAAAGCACAGAAACAACATAAGACTGAAAGTAATAAACAACTAGATCACATATATAAACGATGCATGTCATATATGTCTAGGAAAGTAGTCAAACATGTCACAATGTTGGAATAAAAGACTAAACCAATGTTAAAAAAGGAAACAAAAAAACACCAGCAGAATCGAAATCCTCTTCTTGGTCCTATAGTCTCCAGCTCCACAACAATCAAGTACTAGAATTAGAAGGGCGCTTTCCATTATATATAACTCCAACAATATAATTTGTTTTGGCCCAAAATCAATACCCAAACATGGTGTGAGACGAATCTCAGATGGAAACCACCCAAATATCTGCGCCTAACAGTCCGTATATATATATATATGGCATGAAATAAGTAAAATGAAGTAATAAACCAGAAATTACTCAAAATTAAATAGTCATATAGTTTCAATTACATCATTTACATTTAACAATTTAATTAACCTAACATAAAAACAAGCAACCCTATGGGAAGTTCCCATAGCCTGCCCCATCTAGTTAATCCAACAATCCCATTTAACCCTCTAGGTAGTTCTCACATCCAAACCCCTCTGGTATAATTTAAATGAAGGAAATAACAAACTCCTAGGTAGCCCACATAGTATTACCCCTGTAGTCTCATGAAAATAAAGACTCATTGAGGAAGCACTCTCCATCAATTCCCTGGATAGTATTTTAATGATAAACTATAGAAACTATGAGTAAGAACAAAACATCAATTCCTCATGTGGTCTCGTAACAAAACTATAGATACTTTGAGGGAGAACTCAATGTCAATACCCCCTATTGTCTCGTTGTGTGATAAATTAGAACAGACACTTTGGGAAATCACTCATTGTTTGTTTCCCCTATATATTGACTACACTAGGTTTTCATAGAAGCATGTAAATAAATCTAACACAAATAATAATCATCTTCAAAAATGAAACTCAATGTACTACTTGGATAATTAGCTACATGGAATGAAAGAACATATCCGATAAATAATCACTCTATCCTAACAAGACTAGGAATGGAAAACAATAATCCTAACTGGAAAATATAGAACAAACAGTAAAAATAAATTAAACAAAGGAAAACACATCCATAGACTTGAAACTGAACCCTATTCAGAAATCGGATATCCCCACACAAGAAAAAAAAGCATAACAAGCATTAACAGGGTTATAATCCATAAACGTGTGATACCTCGAACTATGGTATTGGTTAATTTTTAACATATATATAACATAATAACTTCGTAAAGGAACAAACCACCTACCTCAATGTTGTACCATTGATATAAATGAATTCTATCCATTGATTTGACATAGAACACCATAGATATAAACAAATTTGTCAAACATTCCACCATGAATATCTCAAGAAAGAGGAGAAATCAGGAAACGAGGCATTGGAAGAAAGAACAACATACAATTATGATTTCAATGAAATTAACAATGGTATATTTGAAGAAAAGATAGGAAGTCCGTGGCTCATAGAAGAATCCTCGGCTATGGATGATCCTATATTTGACAAGTGGAGAACAAGATAAATTTGGGAACGAGACGTCACCCTGTCCCGTTTAATGAAATGTAAATAAAAGTAAATGGCATGTTCCCTGGGGATACATGGTGTGCACTTGTCTTGACTGGCCCCCACTTTAGGAAGTCTCCAGGACACCTACACACAACCATATGCTCGGTCGTTACATGACTAAAACACGACTTCCCATGACCACCAGGTACATGACACGTATATATATGAACAATGCGTGTACACCTAAAATTTTCATAATTTCATTTTTTCCTAAAAAATAACCATAAATGAATGAAATACCTGACGATATGATCTGGGTTCATAAAAACATTCAACCTTAAAGAAAATTTTACCCTAATTTACCTAGAAATGTGGCGTAGAATAATAATCTTTGAACAACTCTAGCCACTGAAATCGTATATCATTCCCTCATTCCCAAGTCTCATCATGTCCACGTACATGTTGTCATATCTCCCATACCAGAGGATCAAACCATCCACAGATAACATTTTCAATGTGATAAACAATCTGAATAGGATGTTCCTAGAATGATGATTATGCCTCCAAATCAACCTCCCCGGGTTGATGTACATGGGATAGGTCAGAGAAGTTACATCGGGATTGGGAAACATGGAAAATTTTGTGCATAGCCTGATACCTCTAAGGTAACTGCATCCAATAGGTAGCTAACCCAACTTCCTCTAGTACCTCAAATGGCCCAACATGTATTCTCAAAAGCATTACCTATAACACCCCAGGTAAATAAAGAATATGAAATTTCATATTTATCCATATTTGTGAATAAAATATTAATATGACTTTAAAGGGGATGCTATGCTCGATGGCGTACCCAACACGGAACAACGAGTTTCTTGGGAATCTTACGTTGTAATCTAATAATAAAATAATGGTAGTTAATATGTAGCCATTGTATTGGAGGGAATGGATAGAAATAACTAAAATATGATTATATATGTTCTTAAATATTTTTACATTTATACAATAAAAGACAATGGCTTAAAATACAGAAAGAATTCAATTTTTGGCGTATATGCCCTAGTTTTCACTAAAGGTTCACTTATCACCTTTTGATGGATAATCGTCATTAAATATAGTTTTGTTCACTCTTAAACATTCTTTTGGACCAAATAAAACTCTTATTAAGAATCGGGACATCAAAATTTACTTTGTGTAAATTTTTGGTATCTTTCTGATAAAGTTCATTTTTTTAATGAATAGTGTAAAATGTTGTATTTTAATTCAAAATGACTTTTTAATCTAATTTATTTATATGTTTAGATTATATTTTGAATTGGTTTTGAAGTGAAATTAGAAAATATTTTTACCATTAAATCCAATAGTGGCCGTTGGAATCAATTTCACTTTGAAATCAGACTTAAACTAGTGTCAATCTTTTGATACTTATTGTTTCATAAAACACGCTATTTGTCATGACAGCGGAAATTAATTATTAGATTAATTAATGTGACTTATATGTTTTAAATTTTGTAAAAAGTACTTCAATTTTGAATTCAGAATATCAAATATAGGTTAGGGTGAATTTTTGGTAATTTTCTAAAAAACATCAATTTTTGATGAATAGTGAAACCACTAAGTGGTAATCAAGCAAACTGATTTTTCAGTTAAATGAAATTTTACCACTAATGTGTATTGAATTTTTAAAATCCGACATACATGGTTGTCATTAAGAAGTAAAATGTGGTTCAATGAGATTAAAATAATTTTTTGGTGAATAGTAACTTATTATGTTTTTAATCGCGATTAGTGGTAATTAGTGTAGTTTAAGGTATAAATAATGCTTTAATGATATGAAATGACCTAGACACATGTCCCAACCTTATTGGTTGTGTCATGGACGACCAATACAAGCCATGGGTCAACTTGGGGACCCCACGGATCCACTTAGGTTGGGAAATGACATAAATAACATTTTATTTAATGTAAAAGTAAAATTGACACAAACATGATATGTTTTACTAAAAAAAAATTTAAGTGGGGTTATACAAGTCATATTTTTGATTATAAATATTCATTGGAAAGCTAAAAAGATTTCCTACATAATCGTATTTTTTTTTATAATTTTTAGACATTAAATAAATTAAATTATTTATGACATCATAATGATGCAGCGATGATATCATTATTTGACGATTTAAATAAAATGGAAAGATAATGTAAAATATATGAACTAAACATGTACAAAACTTATTGGATGAGTGTATTTGGAAGCCGTATCACCTTATCCACGAATTCTATCAATGTGGGACCTTTTAAAACCGAAAAAAATTTTCAAATAAAGTAATATTTCTTTACTTTCCAAAAGTACCCCTCCTCTCCTCTTATAAAAGGCCCCCACCTCTACCTCATTTAACACACACCTCAAGCCTTTGGCTCGGCCATCCCCTGCCCATTTACTCTCTCCACATCCCTCTCCTCATCCTAGAGGACTCCCTTTGGGCATAATCCTTTCAAAGGAAGCCTTTAGGCTTAAATCAAAAGGCGTTACACTTTTAAAGGTAATTCATTATCTCATGTTCATTTGTTTTATTTTGCTTCTCCAACCCCCTAAAATATTTTTATTTACTTATTTTGTAACAAAAACAGTATCCTCAATATATTAGGATGTCGTTATAAGATTTATTCGAGCTACACTCTCACACAACTACATCAAATGGTTAATGAACATATGGTTTCTGTGGATGGTGAAATTCTGCCTCCCGAAACGATGATTGTTCAATACTCATTTAACACCTTCAAAGGTGGCCATTATGATGTCACTATTTTTATATATGATATATAATATGTTTATGTTTTATTTACGCTTCTTTATTTTTCATTTTTGTCTTACCTTTATGGCTTCCATTATGGGTATACGCGATATCTTCATTTAAGGAAGTGCGGACTACCGCCCCCTCAAAGTGATTTGATTCGTTAAATAACATATGTGGGATGTATAAAGGATGGAAATATGATATTATATATGATATTATACTGTAATTATAATATAACTTTATATAATTATTATTCCATTCTATAAAATACGAAATAGAAATGAAAGTAGCGTTCATGCGTACGTACGGCTTACCGTCTCCATGAACGGTGTATTTCATTTCTTACCTATAAATGATTATGTAATGTTATAAATGCATGCATGTACTGGATATATATGAAATATATGATATCTACATAATGAATACAATTCTGGATATAATAAACATTTGGCCACACGAACAACATGTAATTGTAAGAAGACCACATTCGACTTAAGAACCAAATATCGGCAAAACAAATATTATTAACTTAAATGATTACATAATGTTTGTGACATGGTAATAAGTGGTATAAAAGTAATAATGAACTTGAAAAAGGGTTCTTAAGGAATTAGAAATTAACTCAAGTTTATTAATCAGGATATTAAAGAACGATCGAGTCAAGTCAGACCCGAGGTAAGGGATCCTACTCCTCTCTTTCTTTTTAAGTATACACTTTTATGTAATTCCTTTTAAAGCTCATCTTTCATGTTATTGGGATGATCTTTTATATTACATTTACTGTTATTTTTATGTTCATGTGATGAGAGACCCTATTCTCTCTCATCAATCCATTTTGGGAGTTTTGAGTGGTGCCGTTAGGCTGCCGAACTTTCGTAAGAGATCTAACATCTCTCTTTCTTTTTAAGTACTCTCCTTTGTGTCACTTCTTCTAAGCTCCTATTTGTTATGTTGGGGGATTTTATTTTATATTCCTCTTTCTGTAAATTCTATTGTAATATTATGGGATCCTCTATTTGATCTCATCAATCCATTTTGGAAGTTTTTAAGTGGCGCCGTTAGGCTGCTGAGTTTTCGTAAGGGATTTTTCATCTCACTTTTATTCTCGTGAGATTTATGCTACATTTTCCATAAATTCCATTGAGTGGTGTATGTACTGCCCATTATTCTACTCTTTGTGTAATATACATTCACTTATGAGTATTTACATCAATGATCTATTGTCCTTCTTTCATGGGGTGTATGTTTTGAAAGATACACAAGTCGGTAAGGGAACCTTTCACCCTGTTTTTTTTAAAAGACTTCTTTTGTTGGGTCTTTTAATTTACATATTTTTATGTTGGGATATGTTCTCATAAATCCTTATTGATTTAAATTTGATGTCCAAGTGATGAGATACACTTTTTATCTCTCATCAACTCATTTTGATGTGATGCCGTTAGGCTGTCAAGGGAACTTTTTAACCCAATTTCGTTTTCTTTGGGTTC
Source organism: Viscum album (assembly GCA_963277665.1). Lineage (NCBI taxonomy): Eukaryota > Viridiplantae > Streptophyta > Magnoliopsida > Santalales > Viscaceae > Viscum > Viscum album. The sequence continues at coordinate 1,991,423,517 of OY728121.1, read as the reverse complement.
AACATGTAGTCATTGAATATGTCATCCATTGAATATGTGTGAATGACCTTTTATTGTTTTACACGTAATATCCACTTATATTTGGTGTATTTATATTTGTCACACATATTTTGAGATTGATTTGTCCTTAATTTAAAGATACCTTCTTTATAAGGGATTTCATCACATTTGACATTTCTATTGAGGGTTCATTGTTGTTATACACCAATCCACTCTTATATGGTGTATATACTATACTTTGGTGTATTATATCATGAATCCATTTATTCTCATGATATTATAAAGTTCTGACTAAATGTTATTCCTCAATTATTGTATTCAAGTGTCTCTAATTTTGGTAAAATCCCTTTAACCAAAATATCATTTTAAATGTTTTAATTATTTGTTCTTATTAATATCCATGTTTTCAAAATGGTTTAAGGATTTATTTATATGGATATTAATGGTTTAAAATTTTGAGCTTCAAGGTGGTATGGGACACTTTGATTCAAAAATCTCTTTATTAAATGTTTTAAATGGTTTTGGAAATGGTTTCTTTTTGTATGGATTCATTATTTCAATATACTAAAATGTTATATTGTGACTGAAATGTGGAAATGTTATGTTTCCTTTATGCATGTTTTATGTGATACATTTATGTTATGGTTCTTGGGCATTGTTATAAAAACGGGTGGTTCCGTGATAAACTAAGGGAGGGTGAGCCCGATATAGCTCTCCAATGCATTGGGTAACGCGAAGGAGTGAAACGTTAAGGTTTCTCCGAAGAGATTTTAGGGAATATACTGTGATGGGTATTCCAAACGTAACCAAGAGGGTTACTCCCTATGTAAGAATGTTATGAATGCCTCAAGTTACCTTTATATCTTATTTTTTCTATGATTTATTCATGATTTGATATGCCTATGTTTTATGGGTAAAGTGTGATTTCATTCTTATGTATATATGAACTCAAGTTTCCTTTCCATATTTTTATAACTTTTACTGAGCTTTTTATGCTCATACCAAGTTTTTGAAATGTTTTTCACAGGTCAAGGGAAAGGTACATGATGTGATGATAGTGTCAAGGATGTGTCAAGAAAGAATCCGTGTTATATTTTAAATATGTTCCCGTTGATGGGAAGAATGAATACTGTCTTTTATGTAACCACTTTGTTTAAATGTTGAATGTAATACAAGTTTCATGATCTAATTCTCTAAAACTCTAAACCTGAAAAGATCCTCAATGTGTAATCTTCTAATAACTCAAGATTAAGTAAGGTTTAAGGCTGGGGCCTTATAGTTGGTATCAAAGGTCGGTTTAGATAACTTTAGAGGTTAGGGTATTCTTTAAGCATAATTGACAATTACCATAATGGTTAGGATTTGAGAAAGAGTCTTAGTTTTAGATAAAGTGAATGAGTAAGTATATCTTATTGTCTATCTTACTCATTAGTACATGATGGTTTTGTTGATATACTCACACTGACATTTCTATTTTTAGTGAATGGATGGATCTAGCAGGCACCAAAGAGACAACAGGTTTGAAGGAAACTGTGGTGGTTCTCTGATTAAGATACTAGATAAAATGAAGGATTCAATGAGGAAACTCGTGGTTGTTCTAAACCAAATATCAAGGAGTCATGATCAACCACTTCAACCTTGGTTAGTTCTCTAATGCATCAGGTACGAGATGGCCAATTCGATGTGGAAATTCAGGTAATAATTATTAAGGTAACCATTATGGTTTATATGATACTTAATTTTTAGGTAATTATGGGTTACTCTATGATATGATGGAAAATGAAAGGAATGAGATAAACTTGAGGTTAAAATATGTTATGATTATTCTTGAAGATTTTATCTCATTTTGGGGAATGTTTTAAGAAATATATAGTTTTTGAAAAAGGACAACACGCAGACCGTGTTACATCTCGTCGCGTCAGACAAAGCTGCGGGAATCGAACCCACAACCAATGTGCGACTGGTATTTATCGCCTACCACTGGACTACGTGAAGTCCCTGGTTAGTTTGACTAATTCATTCTAGTTATATGATTTTATGAATTAAGAGTAATTTGATTTTGGGTTATTTATGAAAATGAATAACCTATCATGGAGAATATGTGATTAGGTTAATTAATTTTTAATATGAGACTTTAGGAGCAACTGATGTTGTTTGGAGATGAATGTTACGATTTAAATTGGAAGACTATGCGACTAAATCCTAGAAATATTTGGGTTTCAATCTTATATTGGTTTACTTTGAAGAATTTTATGGACAAATTGATTATAGAATGGTCCTCGTTGAACTTTGGGTTTTGTTGGACAAGTTTTGGAGGTGAAGAATAGATTTTCTTTTTATAAAGGGTTATCCTTTTCTGGATTATCTGATCTTGTACTAACCTTTTGGTTTTGGTTTTGGTTAAAGTCAAAGACATGGGAAGTATATAGTTCTATTATGTGGATTAGGAGATTCTCTAGAAGTTGATTATAGTACTCTTAATGTGAACAAGTCTTCCTAAATACTCATCTTTTGGAGAAAATATGAGTTTGTGTAAGGAATCTAATAAAGGTTGAAAGTCAATATGATAAGTGATTATGTTTCCTTATGAATAAATTCCTCAATAAAAAGTAACTTAAAACAAAAATGTTGTCTATTAACTTTTCCTACTGGGGAATCGAAGACCGTTTAACCCATCACAAGTTTGTGATTTTCTCGTGGTTAACTTTCTCCTAACCATGTTTTCTATCACTCTCCATCAGAACATGACCCTTTGTTTTTTCCTCCATGTCCATATTTTTATACTTGGAATCCTAGTATGGGTTAACTCGGGTGACCTTTGTACTTATCTTTCTTTATTTTAAAGTGTTTGTTTTACCGACTTTTGTTCCGATGTGGGACTTTCAAGGATGTTTCCAAGCGCAATTTTAAAATTGCGACGACGCAATTCCCAAAAGGGGGGGAAGGATGTAACACCCCAGGTAAATAAAGAATATGACACTTCATATTTATCCATATTTTTGAATAAAATATTAATATGACTTTAAAGGGGATGCTATGCTCGATGGCGTACCCAACACACAACAACGAGTTTCTTGGGAATCTTACGTTGCACTCTAATAATAAAATAATGGTAGTTAATATGTAGCCATTGTATTGGCGGGAATGGATATAAATAACTAAAATATGATTATATATGTTCTTAAATAGTTTTATATTTATACAATAAAAGATAAAGGCTTAAAATACGGAATGAATTCAATTTTTGGCGTATATGCCCTAGTTTTCACTAAAGGTTCACTTATCACCGTTTGATGGAGAACCATCATTAAATATAGTTTTGTTCACTCTTAAACATTATTTTGGACCAAATAAAACTCTTATTAAGAATCTGGAGATCAAAATTTACTTTGTGTAAATTTTTGGTATCTTTCTGATAAAGTTCATTTTTTTAATGAATAGTGTAAAATGTTGTATTTTAATTCAAAACCACTATTTAATCTAATTTATTTATATGATTAGATTATATTTTGAATTGGTTTTAAAGTTAAATTATAAAATATTTTTACCATTAAATCCAATAGTGGTCGTTGGAATCAATTTCACTTTGAAATCAGTCTTAAACTAGTGTCAATCTTTTGATACTTATTGTTTCATAAAACATGCTATTGGTCATGACATCGGAAATTAATTATTAAATTAATTAATGTGTCTTATATGTTTTGAATTTTTTAAAAAGGACTTCATTTTTGAATTCAGAATATCAAATATAGCTTAGGGTGAATTTTTGGTAATTTTATGAAAAACATCAATTTTTGATGAATAGTGAAACCACTAAGTGGTAATCAAGCAAACTGATTTTTCAGTTAAATGAAATTTTACCACTAATGTGTATTGAATTTTGAAAATCCGACATAAATGGTTTTCATTAAGGAGTAAAATGTGGTTCAATGAGATTAAAATAATTTTTTGGTGAATAGTAACTTATTAAGTTTTTAATCGCGATTAGTGGTAATTAGTGTAGTTTAAGGTATAAATAATGATTTAATGATATGAAATGACCTAGAAACATGTCCCAAACTTATTTTTTGTGTCATGGCCGACCAAGACAAGCCATGGGTCAACTTGGGGACCCCATGGATCCACTTTGGTTGGGAAATGACATAAATAACATTTTATTTAATGTAAAAGTAAAATTGACACAAACATGATATGTTTTACTAAAACAATTTTTTAAGTGGGGTTATACAAGTCATCTTTTTGATTATAAATATTCATTGGAAAGATAAAAATATTTCTTACATAATAGTATTTTTTTTATAATTTTTAGACATTAAATAAATTAAATTATTTATGACATAATAATGATGCAGCGATGATATCATTATTTGACGATTTAAATAAAATTGAAAGATAATGTAAAATCTATGAACTAAACATGTACAAAACTTATTGGATGAGTGTATTTCGAAGCCGTATAACCTTATCCACGAATTCTATCAATTTGGGACCTTTTAAAACCGAAACACATTTTCAAATAAAGTAATATTTCTTTACTTTCCAAAAGTACCCCTCCTCTCCTCTTATAAAAGGCCCCCAACTCTACCTCATTTAACACACTCCTCAAGCCTTTGGCTCGGCAATCCCCTGCCCATTTACTCTCTCCACATCCCTCTCCTCATCCTAGAGGACTCCCGTTGGGAAGAATCCTTTCAAAGGAAGCATTTAGGCTTAAATCAAAAGGAGTTACACTTTTAAAGGTAATTCATTCTCTCATGTTCATTTGTTTTATTTTTCTTCTCCAACTCCCTAAAATCTTTTTATTTACTTATTTTGTAACAAAAACAGTATCATCAATATACTAGGATGTTGTTATAATATTTATTCGAGCTACACTCTCACACAACTACATCAAATGGTTAAAGAACATACGGTTTCCGTGGATGGTGAAATTCTGCCTCCCGAAACGATGATTGTTCAATACTCATTTAACACATTCAAAGGTGGCCATTATGATGTCACTATTTTTATATATGATATATAATATGTTTGTGTTTTATTTATGCTTCTGTATTTTTCATTTTTGTCTTACCTTTATGGCTTCCATTAAGGGTATACGCGATATCTTCATTTAAAGAAGTGCGGACTACCACCCCCTCAAAGTGATTTGATTCGTTAAATACCATATCTGGGATGTATAAAGGATGGAAATATGATATTATATATGATATTATACTGGAATTATAATATACCTTTATATCATTATTATTCCATTCTATAAAATACGAAATAGAAATGAAAGTAGCGTTCATGCGTACGTACGTCTTACCGTCTCCATGAACGGTGTATTTCATTTCTTACATCTAAATGATTATGTAATGTTATAAATTCATGCATGTACTGGATATATATGACACATATGATATTTACATAATGAATACAATTCGGGATATAATAAAAATTTGGCCACACGAACAACATGTAATTGTAAGAAGACCACTTTCGACTTAAGAACCAAATATCGGCAAAACAAATATTATTAACTTAAATGATTACATAATGTTTGTTACATGGTAATAAGCTGTATAAAAGTAATAATGAACTTGAAAAATGGGTTCTTAAAGAATTATAAATTAACTCATGTTTATTATTCAGGAGATTAAAGAACGATCGAGTCAAGTCGGACCCGAGGTAAGGGATCCTACTCCTCCCTTTCTTTTTAAGTATACATTTTTATGTCATTCCTTTTAAAGCTCATATTTCTTGTTATTGGGATGATATTTTATATTACATTTACTGTAATTTTTATGTTCATGTGATTAGAGACCCTATTCTCTCTCATCAATCCATTTTGGGAGTTTTGAGTGGCGCCGTTATGCTGCCGAACTTTAATAAGAGATCTAACATCTCTCTTTCTTTTTAAGTACTCTCCTTTGTGTCACTTCTTCTAAGCTCCTATTTGTTATGTTGGGGGATTTTATTTTATATTAATCTTGCTGTAAATTCTATTTTAATATGATGGGATACTCTATTTGATCTCATCAATCCATTTTGAAAGTTTTTAAGTGGCGCAGTTAGGCTGCTGAGTTTTCGTAAGGGATTTTTCATCTCGCTTTTATTCTCGTGAGATTTATGCTACATTTGCCACAAATTCCATTGAGTGGTGTATGTTCTGCACATTATTGTACTCTTTGTGTAATATACATTCACTTATGAGTATTTACATCAATGATCTATTGTCCTTCTTTCATGGGGTGTATGTTTTGAAAGATACCCAAGTCGGTAAGGGAACCTTTCACCCTCCTTTTTTTTAAAAGACTTCTTTTGTTGGGTATTTTAATTTACATATTGTTATGTTGGGATATGTTCTCATAAATCCTTATTGATGTAAATTTGATTTCCAAGTGATGAGATACACTTTTTATCTCTCATCAACTCATTTTGATGTGATGCCGTTAGGCTGTCAAGGGAACTTTTTAACCCAATTTTGATTTCTTTGGGTTCAACATGTAGTCATTGAATATGTCATCCAATGAATATGTGTGAATGAAATTTTATTGTTTTACACTTAATATCCACTTATATTGGGTGTATTTATATTTTTCACACATATTTTGAGATTGATTTGTCCTTAATTTAAGGATACCTTCTTTATAAGGGATTTCATCACATTTGACATTTCTATTGAGGGTTCATTGTTGTTATGCACCAATTCACTCTTATATGGTGTATATACTGTACTTTGGAGTATTATATCATGAATCCATTTATTCTCATGATATTATAATGTTCTGACTAAATGTTATTCCTCAATTATTGTATTCAAGTGTCTCTAATTTTGGTAAAATCCCTTTAACCAAAATATCATTTTAAATGTTTTAATTATTTGTTCTTATTAATATCCATGTTTTCAAAATGGTTTAAGGATTTATTTATATGGATATTAATGGTTTAAAATGTTGAGCTTCAAGGTGGTATGGGACACTTTGATTCAAAAATCTCTTTATTAAATGTTTTAAATGGTTTTGGAAATGGTTTCTTTTTGTATGGATTCATTATTTCAATATACTAAAATGTTATATTGTGATTGAAATGTGGAAATGTTATGTTTCCTTTATGCATGTTTTATGTGATACATTTATGTTATGGTTCTTGGGCATTGTTATGAAAACGGGTGGTTCCGTGATAAACTAAGGGCGGGTGAGCCCGATATAGCTATCCAATTCATTAGGTAACGCGAAGGAGTGAAACGTTAAGGTTTCTCCGAAGAGATTTTAGGGAATATACTGTGATGGGTATTCCAAACGTAACCAAGAGGGTTACTCCCTATGTAAGAATGTTATGAATGCCTCAAGTTACCTTTATATTTTATTCTTTCTATGATTTATTAATGATTTGATATGCCTATGTTTTATGGGTAAAGTGTGATTTCATTCTTATGTATATATGAACTCATGTTTCCTTTCCATATTTTTATAACTCTTACTGAGCTTTTTATGCTCATACCAAGTTTTTGAAATGTTTTTCACAGGTCAAGGGAAAGGTACATGATGTGATGATAGTGTCAAGGATGTTTCAAGAAAGAATCCGTGTTATATTTTAAATATATTCCCGTTGATGGGAAGAATGAATACTGTCTTTTATGCAACCACTTTGTTTAAATGTGGAATGTAATACAAGTTTCATGATCTAATTCTCTAAAACTCTAAACCTGAAAAGATCCTCAATGTGTAATATTGTAATAACTCAAGATTAAGTAAGGTTTAAGGCTGGGGCCTTATATTACCTGTCACCTAATTCCATTATGTCCTAGCCTTGGTGTGACACACAGGAAAACCTGAACTCCGACATCAAATGTTAGGGGTCATATCCATCAAATAGCATAAGACTTCTATAATTACTATGAAGTAGCCATCCTCTTTTGAATCAACTATATCTGTTTTATGGTCTCTTGTACCAGACAAGGTCTCGGTATAGCTTCTTCTCCTACCTCCATCCATCATAAAGCTTAATATCGTGGCCTTCCATTCAATTTCTGATAAGTGCCATCTGAATAGTTTCTTGAAAACATTTATTGTAGGAAATATCCGCGAGAGTTATGTGCTTCTCTCAAGAACCACCAAAATCATGGATGGATGCTCAATGCATTTCCTCTCGAACCTGAATCATATTATCGGATTTTCCACCTTTCTGGCGGGGGGGTATGTCATACTCAAATGTACCTCTGTACCGAAATCCCAATGTAATCTCTTCCAGACCTGAGATGTTAACCATGCATCCCGGTCTGAAACAATGGAGTGCAGAACTCCATGTAAACGTAAAATCTCATAGACGTACAACCATCCCAACTCATAAAAACGGAAGGTCTCCATGATCTATAATATGTGAGAAACCTTCCAGAGACTGTCAATAACAACCCAAACTGCATCAATCCCTCTATGTGACCCCCGAAAACCTGTCACAAAATCCATCGCGAAATCATTCCACTTCCACTTTGGAAGTGCTAACTACTGCAAAAGATTTGATGCTTGTTGATTCTATGCCTTCACCTCCTGACAAGTGGAATGCCTCATGGCCAACCTAACAATATCTCTCTCCATTCCTAGCCACTAATACTAATGGTTAAGATCTCAATACATCTTGGTGACACCTTGATAAACATGCCAAACTGAAAAATTGAAATCTTGAATCATCTCCTCGTGTATTTCTGATGACACCCATACCCGTCCCTGAAAACGCAAGATCTCATCCTCACATATAGTCCATCTAAGCATAGGGTCCACCCCTAACACCCTCTCACATTGGACTCGGCCATTATATTCTGATAGCTTCCTCATTCTCCCTCAATCATGTAGAGTAGATGTAACCACCATAGAAGAAAGAAACATATGTTGTTGTCTATCAGGAACTTCCAAATTCCTCCTAGATAACAGATCCATAAGATTTCACAATTATCTAGCCTACTAAAATATCTGTATCTGAGTCATCCTGATCAATTCATCAGCTACTGCATTTCCATTCCTCGGCGTGTAGGGAAGCTCGAAGTCAAATGACTGAATGTACTCAACCAACCATCACTGAATCAAATTCAAACCATAGATAGTAAGGATATATTTAGACTTTTGTGAAAGGTGAAAAACACAAAATGATTCCCCAAAAGATAATTTCTCGAACAACGTAAGGCACAAACAACTTTATACTATTTGAGATCGTGTGTTGGGTAATTTCTTTTAAGTGTCCCCAACAGTCGTGACCAGTATGCAAAACACCGTTCCACCTGCATAATCATTGCTCCCAACCGAATACCTAATCAATAAAAGTATAAAATATAACTCATTCTAAACACTGGAAATACTATTATCGGTGCTGAAGTTAACCTAATTTTCAGATCATAGAAGGATGACTCAAAAGAATCTATCCCCAAAAACATCACACCCTTCTTTGTCAGGACTTTCAATGGAACTACTAAGCATGAAATGTCCAGTATGAAATGTATGTAATATCCATAATTCCCTACAAGACAATGTACCACAAAGACATTCTTCTGTTTCACCTACGATACCACTTCACTCACTTTCTTTGGGTCTACTAACAATCATGTGTTTGAGATAACATGACCCCTGATGTGAATTTGGTCCGTAAAAAAGTGTAATTTTGAGAGCTTAGTATATAATTGATTCTCTATAAGTTTACTCAAAAAAATTTCATTATGTTTGGCAAGGTTGTGTCAAGTGTGAGAGTACAGCAATATATCATCCACGAAGACTAACACGAAAGAATCCTTGTAGGGATGAAACTATTGGTTCATTAGTGCCATGAAAACTGATGGCACGTTCAGGAGACTGAACGACATATCCACATATTCTTATAGACATTACCTACTCCAAAATGATGTAAGAGTTATATGATATGGTCTAACACACAACTGATGATAACTAGATCTCACGTAAATATTCAAGAACACCCGGGATCCTCGAAGATGATAAAATAGATCATCAATCCATGACAATGGATACCAGTTCCTGACTATCTAATAGTTCAACATCTAATAATCCACATAATGTCTGAGGGTACTGTCTACCATCATTACAAACAAGCCAGGAGAACCCCCAGGAAAAGTACTAAGTCAGATGAAACCATAATATAGTAACTCTTCTGACTACTTCATGAGCTACTATAACTTTGGTGTAACCATATTATAAGGAGGAATGGACATCAGTTCTACTCCAGGCATGAGCTCAATCAAAAATTCTACCTGTCCCTCTAGAGGAAAACCTAAAAGGTCTTCTAGAAAGTCATATATGAAACCATAAATGACTAGATGAATGTATAACTGTGATGTCCCCTTGTCATCTAGATATATATAAGAAATATGGGGCGTAACACCTCCCAACCAATGATGCTTGGGTATTGCTCTGCTCACCTGTACATCCCAATAGCCCTTATGAAGAAACGATCTACTGTCTAGTGATGTGAAACATACCCTACATCGATAGAAGTCAGAAAAATCCTAGAAGGGAACTGACCAATCCATTCCAAGAATGACCTCATATCCCATCATCTCTATGTCATAGAGGTCCTATATGAAGTGAAAACCACCAGTCTTAGAGGGAACTTATTGCAATATCGTACACTAGTCGTTCCTGTCCCCAATGGAGTGTCTTGTATCAATTAATCAGAAGAATAATAGATACATAGCCCAAGGATCTCCATAATAGCAACAAATATGAAACTATGGGATTCCCTTGTACCGAAAATTGAAGAAACTAAATGTGAGGAAATGAGTATCGTACTAGGAACTGTAGATGGTCCGAGATCATGCAATTGTTGGGTCTTCTCCAATACAAATGTATGGCCTATCCTGCAGCCCTATGACCCAGCCAGAACACCCTGAGTTGATCCACCCTATTTTCGCTGAAAGACTGTCGACTGGCTATCACGGACGTGACCTCCACCTCGGTCAGGATGGCCGGATGAACTCTAGTCACCACACTGAGGAGAATTTGGTGGTGCTAATCCTGAACACATATCAATAGAGTAACCCTTTTCACCAACAGCTGTTGAAAAGAACAGACAGAAACAATGAAGATGGACCATCTTTATGCATGTTCGACACACCATTGGGTCTCTTGGGAAATGTGGCCACATATGCATGTCCTTTCCACAATGGTAGCATACCACCTGGCTACTTGAAGGTGCATCTTGCCTACTCAGATCTCTACATGTAGATTGAATATGGTGCATTATACTATCATCTAGATAAATACCAAATCTGGAAGTTGAGCCACCATGGCCAGCTACCCTAGAATCCCTTAGGTTTCAGTCTATGATCAACACCTGATCAACAATAGAAGATTGAGAGATCAATCTGAAGATGGTCACATGAGCCCAGATTTCATTCCTAATACCATCCTAAAACATCCTTGATAAATGTAAATCATCTCCCCCTAGAATGTTTGTAAATAACTACATCCCTATGATGAGAGAAGAATACACCATGACTGAAAGAGTACCCAGCTCCAAACCTATGAACTTCCAAGATCGATCGGTCGTCAAAGTCTCCAAATAGATGTAATCAAAGAAGGAATGTTGAAACTCCTCCCAAGACATACCCCACTTTCGTCCCGCCTATGAGATCACATACCACCATCTATTAGAATAATAATAAATTATATACATTGTGATTTTGACCCTCCTATCTGGAGGAGTCTATAGATGCTCAGTGATCGTCAGCATGACTTCAAGCCAAGACTCTGCTTCCTACGGTCCTTAATCCCCTATGAAAGTGGGAGGATGATACTATTGAAATACCCACATCAACTGTTCCATTGACAAGGTAAAAGGTGGTTCCCCTCTGGAAGGTCTCCATCATCCTCTTAAAACCCTCTCGGTATTGTGCATCAGCACCTGTATCCGGGATAACACTTAGTTCCGCAAAATTCCTGACTAGACAATCTGCTGGTGGTCCCTGATCAGCCCTATCTAGTGTTTGAGCATGGCCTAATATGTGGCGTACTGCTAGAGGATATCTCAGTGGAATTGCACTGCATGTTAAAGCACACTCCTTTTATCTAAATTATCATGGAATGAAAAAAAGAAGTGTAAGAAGGGAACATGAGAAAGAAAGAATTCATGTTATTCAAAACATGTATACATGGCATGTATATCCTCTACACGATGAGTTCCTTTAATCCTTCGCATGGTCGTGTGTTACCACCAACCCTGGTTGTGTAACACCCCATACACAAGACTTTGTTTCCTAACACATGGTGTGTACTTAAAAATTATTTTTCTTCCTGAGTTCTTCTACATGTATAAACCCAACAGGTACTCCTAGAGATATACTACACTGTGTGTTTGTGCCAGACACGACATCTACTATCAGAACATCACTGACCAATGATATTAGTCACATAGACAGTTACATTTATGACTCTACATGGAGTGTTTGTTTCGGGCACAATGTGTAATAACTACCCATCATCAACCTGTGTCGTTAGTCACACGACCAGATACATAGTCTATACCACACAACATGTACATTCGGTACACAGATTGTCCCACCAATGATTTCTCAACCCCATGTTGTTTCCCACACATCCTTGTTACACAATTAGAGACAAGACTATATGTACATAAAGTACATGGGGTATACTTTATGAAAAAAAGTTCTTTCAGGAAATGAAGCATTTATAGTGTGTATTTATCATTATGTGGCGTGCATTCTAGGTTTTTCTAGACAGTAAGCATCAAAAACTACTTGAGAACCCAAAAAATCACAGTAAAAAAAATTAAAGTGTCAAATTATGATCTGTGGGGGACCATACTCCCCGCGAATCAATTCATGACATCTTATACATGACATATTCAAGCATAATATTGCATTGATCCCCGAAATTCTGATCCATGAGGGCATATAACACCTTGAGGACCAATTTTTGTCATTCATTCAAATGAAACCTTTAAAATTATCAATATAAATTCAAACAGTAGGTATTTTATCAAGGCATCTATCACGAAAGCATTCATATCTAGCAAAACATCAATCACAACAACATTAAATCAATAATGCACCATTAATTACATGGAAAAAATGTATGACATGTGATCTATATTAAGTTCCTATATGATACATGAAATTGAATTCCCTCATCACATAGGGATGCAATAGAAATAGAATCACAATAATATCAACAATAAAATCACCAAACATGTGAATCACCAAATGGTAAAATCAAATCAACTGTAATAATTGAAAACCTAGAAAATTTTAAATTTATGAGGTAAATTGGTTATTTACTATACACATGTTAGCTACTCCCAGGCACATCATATTACAAACTACCTATTCCTTCATATCCCTGTCTACATCTTCCAAACAGTTAGTACATAATAAAATAATTCCTCTGATATAACTTTGTAACATCCCAGTTTTTGGTGGTGCCCAGAGGTTCCCCATACCTTGTTGGTCACATGGACTGAAGCGCATTTCCCAAAATTCCAGAGCCTGCTAACTAGAATCGAGGGCCTTGGTTGTGATACTGTGGAAACTATGCCATCATTGGCAGAGTAATGCGGTATAAATAAACATATACTAATAAAATAAAATATTGGAGGCAGTAATAACATGCAAAAAGAAAACAACAGAAGACTGAAAGTAATAAAAAACGTGATCACATATATAAATAAACCATGTCACATATTTCTACGATATTATCTAAACAAGTCCCAATATCGTAATATAGTACTAATCCAAAGAACAAAATATAAAAAATAAATACACGCAGCATCACATGCCTTATCATGGTCCCATTCTTTCCATATCTTCAACAATCAAGTATCGGAAGTAGAAGGGTTCTTTACCTTATCTATACATGCAACAACAAATTCAATTTGGGGCCAAAAACAAATCCCAAATAGGGTGTCAGAGGAATCTATGTAGGAATCCACCAAAATTTATATGCCTAAAATTAATTGAATATATATATAAGGAAATATGTAAAATTTGGCAATAAACTAGAAATTACTCAAAATTAAATAGCCTACATTTTCAGTTACATCATTTACATTTAACAATTTAATCACCCAAACACTATAAAAAGCAACCCTCTATAATGTTCTCATAGCCTCTCCCCTCTGATTTAGCCAAAAATCTCATGTAAATCACTGGGTAGATATCACAACATAATCCCTCTAGTTCAATTTACAAGAAGGATATAGTGACATCATGGGTAGTTCACACTGTCTAACCCCTTTAGTCTCAGGAAAACAAAGACTCTCTAAGAAAGAAATCACAGTCAATTACCTCTATAGTATTTTAATATAAAACTACATACACTATAAGGAAGAAATAAATGTCAATTATATGTGTGGTCTTGTAAGGAAACTGTTGACACTCTGAGGTTGAACTCAATGTTAATCCCCCCTATGGTCTCGCAGAAAGAAAATTTAGAACAGACACTATGAGAATCCCTAAATGCCCATTTCCCCTATGGTCTCACTACAGTAGGTTCTAGTAGGCTCATGTAATGAAATCGAACAGAAAAGATAATCATAAGCCCATGTAAACCTCAAAATTATACTTTGAAAATTATCTATAAGGCATGTCATAACATATAAGATAAACAATCATTCCATCCTAATAAATCTCCGAATGGAAAAATATAGCCCAACTAGAAAATCTAGAAAAAATGGCCAAAATCAAATAGGCATGGGAAAACCCATCCATATAATTGAAACTAAACCCTATTTAAAAATCCAAAATCATACATCATGCAAATAAAGCATAGTAGATATTAACATGGTTAAAATCACTAAACGTGAAATACCCTGAACTGGGGTATTTTGAAATTTTGCACATACAATTCACTGAATAACTACGAAAAGGCACAAACCATATAACTTGGCATTGTATGATAGATATAGATGAATCTCATCCATTGATTAGACCTTGAACCCCATAGATCTTCAAAAACGTCTAAAATTTTTAACTATGAATATCTCATGAAAGATGGGAAATCAGGAAATTTTTCTCTAGAAGAAGGTAGAGCTTACTTCTGCGATTCTAACACAATCGAAAAAGGAAAATTCAGTGTAAATATAGAGATTCAAGGAATCAGAGAAAAATCTCCATGTACGTATGCTCCTAGATGAGACAAGTAGAGAAGATGTTAAATTTGTGAACGAGACATGACCTCAGTCCGTTTAATGAAATAATAATAATTGTACATGGGGTATTCCATAGGGATACACGACATGTACATTCTTTTACTCGTCCCCTCTTTATGTAGTATCTAGTTCACTTACACACGACCATGTTCTCAGCCATTACACGGGAAGCAAACAGGTACCCGTAGAAATTGGCCACATGACGTGTACTTATAATTACACGACGTGTACTCATGATGTTTTTATAATTTCTTATTTTCATAAAAACAACCAAAAATGAAATACATACCTGATGATGAGATCATGGTTCTTACACCATGAGTCATATATTATTTATTTTGTTAGAGAACATTGGTTATAATATATTCAATTAAGGATTAAGCATGGCTGTAATTATCTATTCGACGAGGGATATGTGATGTACTCATCGATATTTGTTAATTAAGTGGGATCTATTCAATATATTGGTTAGTCAAAAAATATAATGTAAGAAAAATATGAGTGGATATATTGGATTAAAATACACAATTTTCTATTCATACACCATCTTTTAGGATATAGTATCATATAAAAATTCATTTTTTTAATGATATTCCTGATGGATAGCAACATAATAGTTTATGTGATTGTGGGAGGTAAAACAAGATCCCATTATATATTGGATAGTGTTGATTTATTTGTAGAATATTTTCATTGATAAATTATTGTAATAAATAATTTATAATTTTTTAAAATGAGTTGAAGGCATTTGGGGTCACAATTTTTGGTTTACTGAATGAGTATTTTTATTAACAAAATTCTTAGAGGCACTAAAAAAAGTGATATATCATTTCTAAAAAAGGTGTTTTGGTGGAATTTTCACAACATATTGAATATTATATTACATAAGGTGATGTTTCTATCTCTGGTGATATTAATTTAAATATATATGAAACATATTTTGGATTTTTATTTACAACATGTAGTATATTAAACTATATATGTAAAATGGAATGAAGTATAAATGACTATAATGAAAGTGTGATATTAATGGTATATGCCATAGGGACATTATAATACATGAAATTATTCTCTCATTGTTTTAATGTGTGATATACATCTATAATATAGTATTACATGTATAATGAAATTTAATATTTTATTAATTGATTTAAGGATATCATATGGAATCATAAAGCATCAATCAACCTAAGAAATATATAATAAATTAAATCATGATATTATTATTTTCTTAAATAATTTTTCTATGATTAAAAATTTATTGATTAAAGTGTTTAAATATAAATTATAAATTTCTAAGAATCTTCGTCAAATACCTCTCTTTATCATAAACATTTCATAAAATGAATCATATGGATAATTCGACATGTTTTAATGGAAATATTTATTATGTGTATTCAATTACTCATATGTTATGTATCATAAGGAAAATGTTTTCACATAGATCAAATGGTTACAAAAGGCTATATATTGAGAAACCACTACATATATGTTCATTAGAGATTTTCATATCCTTTGGTCAATTCTCTTACTTGTCTCTCTATTATCCAACCTTTTCAATTGATATGTACTATGATATAATCAATATAGAGTAGAATAATTCTTGATCATGGGGTGATTCAAATCATTGTATAGATATATCATGGAGAAAAAGGACTAATGGTTTCTTCTAAATTGACTTCATCAATAAATGGAGTGAACCCATTAAGATAAGACATCATCAATGAAACTGACATTATTAATTTATTTTATACAGTGATTTAGTTTTTCAAATCTTGGAGAAAATGGGATTTTTTGGATTTTATTTTATTCGGTCAACTTAATCAATTTTGTTCTTATCTAAAGAAACCCATATAGTTTATCATCATATAATTAAGAACATTTGTTAAAATTCTTGTATTCATTAATTATATTATTATAGACTGTAAAATTATCATTCTGATTACTTTTATTATTGCTTTTATATAAACTAGTTTTAAAATCTGTATATAAAAATGGTTTTAATAATAATATTCACTAAAATCATTTTAAAAAAATTGAAAATTTTCTATTTAGTCATCCACCACTTTTCACTAATGATATTTTTTTCGATAATTTATAAGAACAAAAAGTATCATTTTAAATTCTCTTATTATTATCTTTCTATGATCTTCCATCGTCCAACTTCATCCAATATTCTATCAACTTCATCCATTCATTTTACTAAACTCAATAATTACTAGTTCTTCAGATGTATTCTCAATTATTGTTTTGTGTTATAACATTATATTTATTTTATTATGAATTTATTTTGATATATTTCGAATTTATGGTTTATATTTTTGGTTTTTAATTTTTTTGAGAAATTGTCAGATTTATGGTTAGAATTTATTATTTTTTTTAATGTATACAATTACTGATTTAATAATTCAATGAATTTCTTGTAATGATATATAAATTGTTTTGATATTTAGTTATTATATATATTTCAAAAATTTACCTCTACATTTATATTCATTTATCTATTTTTAATTTATATAATTATATTTTTGTGATTTCTATATTATATTTTAATATATGAATAATTTTCGGTTTTTTTATATTTTATAAATTAATTTTCATTTAGTTTTTTCTATTTATATGTTTTCAATTTATATACTAACATATTTTTATGTTATTCATTTTATGTATATATATATTGAATTAATATTTTTTACATTTATATTTATTATTCAATATAGATACATCTATTGAATGTTTCAGTTTTAATTTTTTGTTTTTATATTTTATATTTTTAAATATTTATATTTATATGTTTATTTGTCTTAATTTTATATGGTTATATATTTTTAATATTTATATAAAATAAATTCATATTTATAACATATATATTTTTATGGTTCAAATTCATATCATTATACGTTCATATGATTTAATTGAATATTTTTTAATATTTCTTATTATATTTTCATTTTATTATGAGAAATGGGTTGGATGTTTATTAAAACAACAACAAGCTGAAACATGAAAATAAATATAGTTTTTACTCTCCATGTATGACATCTTTTAATAATTGAAAATTATGTCATAATAAATTTAATTCCTATTGAAATTTGGTTACTTTTTTCATTATTATGCATTTTAGATATAATATAGTGAAATAAAATTTAATTCTAGATTTAAAAAATATAAACATTTTGAAAATGAGGTAGGGATCATCTTTATTAATTAACTCATGGTGTTTCAGTTGAAACCATTGAAAAAAATAGTTAGTGTAGAATGATTATATGAAAAATTTGAATAAATAATTCACATTGAATGGATGAATTTTTTTTCTAGAAATAGTTTACAAATTAGTTAACTTTAAACTTTGAAATAATTATAGTAAAATATGATACAATGTTATTATTTAACTATTGAATATAGATCTTATATTTTTCTCAAATTCCAATAATGAAAAAAAATTCTATGTCCAATGTGGTAATTCTATATAAAAATACATTATTACCCTAATAGTTTTATTTTTCATAATATATAATATGAATGTTCATAAAAATTTTATAAATGGGAGAAATAGATATAAAATATATGGATAATTCCACTATGATTTATCCTCAGATAGAGGTACCAAACCTCCTTCTATATATATCAAGTATCTCTCTAAAAATTATTTTTTGATGAATATATTTTGATATTAAAATTAATTAAATTTTCTGAATAATTATATATATGGGAAAATATCAGATGTAAATTTATATCATTATAATTAATCTATATAATGGAATATATTTTAAAAAACAATTCTTCATTTTGAAATTGATGTTTGTAGTATTACAATCGGGTAGTTAAAATATTGAATGAATCTATATTCTATGAACAATATCTTACATACTCCATGTCCTATTTTGTTGGTAATTTAAATCAATTATCAGCTAACATTAAAAAAAATATTTTAATGGTATTGAAAATTTACAAAACAAAATATCATAAAATGATATTTATTATTAGATTCTTCATTGATTATTTATATTAAATATTTTTCATCGGATGGTGTAAATGTATTTGGTATAAAAGGGAAAGATTGTTTTCATTTAAATGAAATGAAAATGTTCATTATGAATAACATTCATTAATATTAAATTTTATCAAAATGACATGATAGGGGGATTAAATATTATCTATTTTTAAAATAATGGAAATTGTATCAATAACTACAAAAAGGAATAATGATATTGTATATGGAATATTAAATATTATTTTGAATGGATAACAATTATCAAGGATTTAAAAAACTATTTAATTGTTTAAAAGAGTTTGATTCTACCACACATATATTTTCAATTATAGAATAATATGAATAGGAATAAAACAATGATGATAAATTTGGGGAAGTATAATGATTTTTTCACTAATAAAATATATGGATGAAAAGAATAATCTTATTCAATCTTCCTTAGTGGATATTTTTGAAGACAAAACATATCATTGATTTAAAGCGTGTTTAGAAATGTTTTGTGATAGTTTTATTGGAAAAATATTTCATTAAAAAGTAAAGACTAAATATTAATTATATGAATCAGTAGGAAAAAATTAATGGGAAAAAATATAGAGTTATCACCCTTTGATAATGCTAAAATAACAACTTTTCCTTGTTCATGTAATACATTATCCATGTGTAAAACGTTTTATTGTCCTCATTATCATTATATTATTGTTTTTACATGTGATTATTCATAAAATGTAAAGTATTTCATTTGAATAAATGAATTAATTTAAATAGGAAGGAAATATCAGGATTATCATTTATTTATGTAACAAGTATTAATGGATTCACATCATTGTATATTGTTGATGTCTACCAAAATGGATATAATAAATTTGTGTCACATTATATCCATAATTGAATGAAATTTTGTGAATCCAATTTTTCTATATTAATTTTATAATGAATGAATTCCTATAATTTTTCTAGTGGAATATTATTTTCTGCTATCATTTTTTGTGTAATAGTATGTTTGATGATTGTTCTTATTTATAATGTGTGGTTATGTGGACATATATATATTTATGTTTTATATATCACATAGAATAAAATATTAAAATATAGAATTGAAATCATAAAAAAATGTATTAGTATATGACTCAATTATTCAAAAATATATATCTAAAAATGTGTTTTGCTTTCTTATTTTCTAATATTATGAGGTGAGTGTTTTTTGTGTCCATATATATCACCATTGGGAAGTCAATAGAGATGTTAATGAGATATATGGATTAAAAGAGATGTTACTTTATTATGATGAAATACTATAAGCATATTTACACAATGAACAATATAGGAGATGTATTACCATACATAAAATAATATATTACATGATTTATGGTATAATATATGAAATAAAAAGTAAAAAATGTTTTTGAATTGGAATAAAGAACATTTTTTCGTGGTTTATTGACATTGATAGCAACGGTGTCCATAAATCATAAATTATTAAATGGTTAGATTGGGGACCATTTTATAATGTGATCACAATGTAAGGATTTAAAATTAATAAATTATCATTTTATGTGAAATATCAGGAAAAAAATTACCCTTCAATATATTGGAGTAACATTTATCTTATAGGAAATTTATTCACTGAGTGTGAAAGATAAAAACAAATAATGCATCAATTTGATATTTTTTGAATTTTTTATTTATCTATATTATACTATTTAAATTAAACTGGATGTTATATTAATTAATAAAAGTTGTGTATATAGAGAGAATGGTGTGAAATATTATTATAATGGATTTAAATTTTTTGATTTGAAATGATTTAGTTTAATAGAGGAACTACTTTTCATGGAAATTAGTCTAAATTAAATATTTTGTTTTACTAACCTATAAAATGATCATTGGTATATTGATTTCCAAGTGATTTTTTTTTCTAATTGTACTATAGAAGATCTTGTATAAATATACTATTGTTCTTCATTTATTACACAATTACCAGATGATAACAATGAATTAGATAAATATATGGACCATTAAATATAAAATATCTATATTGAATGGATATGGGAAACAAAATTCAAATTATCACCTAAAATATAATGTATATATCTTTCTTTTGTTTTTAAATGAAATGTCGATGTGAGAAACCAATATAATATTTTATATAGAATTTGAAACTCTCTATAGATATATAATTTATGAATTTTTTTATTAATATTAATATTTTTTTTGAATGAATTTTTTATGTTTGATAACCATTCCATCATTTCTTTTTATATGTATATTTATTTCTAATAATCAATTTTTGGTACATGATTTATCATAATTAATATG
This sequence comes from Viscum album, assembly GCA_963277665.1. Lineage (NCBI taxonomy): Eukaryota > Viridiplantae > Streptophyta > Magnoliopsida > Santalales > Viscaceae > Viscum > Viscum album. Next base: position 1,991,402,060 of record OY728121.1, on the reverse strand, counting down.
TATCATATTGTTTATAATTTAAATTCCATTATTAACAATCACATATTTTACATATAAAAATATTAATTTAATTCAAATACATCGTTATATAATATCATTAAATGAGTATACGAAATCATATTGGTTTACTATAGTGGAATATAAACTTTCACTAATGTATGTTTACATCTACTCATAAAAATATATGAACAATAATTAATTTAATTAATGAAATTTAACATATGTTTGTCAATTATTTGAAGCACTATAGGTGATCCTACAGTTTCTAGGAACTCGTATTAAAAGAAGATTATTTCAAAGGATAGTAATTGTGTTATAGTAAATGATTTTAAACATATACCTTCCCATGAAGAGGTGCATATGTTACTTATTGAATTTGATGATACTAATAATTAAATTTCCCAAAATATGATTTAGTTTATGTGTTTCATGGATATTAATAGTTAATATTGAATGAGTATATTTTAGCTTCAAAAGAGTAAATTATTAATGGTGATGTCAGATCACATATTTAATGGATAATAATAAAATACATCATCATATATTTTTTATTTTTTCATCAGATTAAAAGAAAAAATATTACATATGAGAAACATTAAAATTATTCCATTATTGATTATATTCTACATTCCTAATATAAATATAATTAAGAAGATGATGATAATTGTTTTGGTCATAATATTGAGGAAATTTGAATCAAATATGAAAACATATATTATTTTTCAATAGATAAAAGAAGAAAATTTATTCCATAAATATTGGTTATTAGATGCAAGCACATGGTAGCTGTTTTGCACCATCCAATAGGAGGAAGAATTGCTATTTTTATGTTTTCATTTAAAAAATGAATTGTTATAATTATTCATTATCTAAATTTCAAGTTTTTTTTAATTATTTAACAAGGATTAATGAATTATATTTAAAGAATGTGTACCAACCTACATTACACATATATACTAAATGAGTGATAAATTTTTAAATGTTTATAAAAATAATAATAATCATCATGTGCCATATAAAAAGTAGTTTACAGTTTTCATCCATTTCTCCACACTCACCATGAAAATATTAAATTTTAATAATGAAATAAAATGTTAATCACCATACTAATCAATCACAAGATATTTATAAATATATTTTATGAAATTTATAATAATTTTTATAAAGGTTTAAAAAAATTTATGAATTAATATAAAATAAACGCTTAAAATTTCACGGTACTATTAAAAATATCGTCAACCAGTTGAACCTAATTCATTATAGTAGGTTGTACATATTTTTATAATCATTATATATGTATGAACACCCATCCTGCAAAAGGTTTTGTGTGTAAGGATTCAATATTTGTAAATATAATAGGAGTCTTAGTATAAAAACATGGGTGGGATAATATAATGGGAAAATAGATTTCATAAAGGGTCAACATCTAGTGATTGATCTGTCAATAGATTAATTAATTTTATCATAAATATACTATAATTTTATAGACATGTCTACACATATACATCCTATAAATCTTATATAGCTAGATCATCACCTCCCCACTCAGATGTGTGAGGATTATTTTCAAATGTTTTTTATTGTTATAACAATGGGACAGTAGTTTGGTCTTCAAAATTTAGGATAATTGGAGAAACACCATATATATGAAGTGGTTTTGATTTAAATTAGTATAAATCACATTTGAATTGAGTTATTAGAAAATACATTAGATTATACACTGAAAATCATAGAGAAAAATTTTCAAATGTTGTTGGATCAATCTCATAGCACATGATTTTCTCCGATTTCAACACAAAATGCATGAATGTTTTCATTCTATTAATGATGTTATTTTCCTGGTTAGAACATTATATGGTAAATATTGTGCCCCAAACATGTGATATGGGTGTAGATAAGAAATTCCTACCACAAAGATGGAACATTGTTTGGGATACCATGAATCCAAAACTTTTGGCTCATTAATGAAGGGAAATTAATATTTATCCCACACATTTTCCTAATAGGGTTGACCATAATTCTTCAACCCACTATCAAACAAGGGAAATAGAATGTGAACCCTTTATTATTTGAACCATTTTAGTTTGGTGTCATCGTGAAGAACATGTAGTGTAATTAGGTATGTCTCAAACACATTTGGTTTTCATCAATAATTCCCCCTTCATATCTCATAAATTTTACTACACTAGTTTTGGATTATTGAAAAAATTAAATTAAATTATAGTGAAACCATTCTAAAATTATAGGCATTTCATGGGAAATAAATAGAAAATGTATTCAAATAACACAAGAAATATGTTTCATGACATTTTTAGAAGTTATATTATCATTGTATATTTTTCAAAAATTTATTGGTGTAATTTAATTAACATAGATATTAATTTGTTTCTAGTGGTTAGTTCATTTGTCTATGACCGATTCATTGGTATGATGTGGACCTCAAATGGGTGACTGGCCATGGATTTGGTGCAGTGTAGGTTTCCCATGTGTATTAACGAATTAATTTTTTTATAAAATTATTTAATAAATAAAATATGAATAAATAAAAAAAATTATCTAGTTCTCTTTATGTGTGGTATTTTTTTTAATGGGAGAGTGTAACTAGATAGAATTGGTAAAAATCATTCAGTATATGGAAAGAGTGGAATATTTCACATATTGTGGTAAGGGGTCCTTTGAGCATAGCTATAAGGCCCCAGCCTTAAACCTTACTTAATCTTGAGTTATTACAAGATTACACATTGAGGATCTTTTCAGGTATAGAGTTTTAGAGAATTAGATCATGAAACTTGCATTACATTCCACATTTAAACAAAGTGGTTACATAAAAGACCATATTCATTCTTCCCAGCAACGGAAACATATTTAAAATAAAACATGGGTTCTTTCTTGACACATCCTTGACACTATCATCACATCATGTACATTTCCCTTGATCAGTGAAAAACATTTCAAAAACTTGGGATGAGCATAAAAAGCTCAGTAAGAGTTATAAAAATATGGAAAGGAAACATGAGTTCATATATACATTAGAATGAAATCACACATTACCCATAAAACATAGGCATATCAAATCATGAATAAATCATAGAAAACATAAGACATAAAGGTAACTTGAGGCATTCATAACATTCTTACATAGGGAGTAACCCTATTGGTTACATTTGGAATACCCATCACAGTATATTCCCTAAATCTCTTCGGAGAAACCTTAACGTTTCACTCCTTCGCGTTACCCAATGCATTGGAGAGCTATATCGGGCTCACCCGCCCTTAGTTTATCATGGAACCACCCATTTTCATAACAATGCCCAAGAACCATAACATGAATGTATCACATAAAACATGCATAAAAAAACGTAACATTTCCACATTTCAATCACAATATAACATTTTAGCATATTGAAATAACGAATCCATTCAAAAAGAAACCATTTCCAAAATCATTTAAAACATTTAATAAAGAGATTTTTTAATAAAAGTGTCCCATAACACCTTGAAGCTTAAAATTTTAAACCATTGATATCCATATAATTAAATCCTTAAAACCATTTTGAAAACATGGATATTAATAAGAAGAAATAATTAAAACATTTAAAGCGATATTTTGGTTAAAGGAGTTTTACCAAAATTAGAGACACTTGAATACAATAATTGAGGAATAACATTTAGTCAGAACTTTGTAATATCATGAGAATAAATGGATTCATGATATAATACTCCAAAGGACAGTATATACACCATATAAGAGTGAATTGGTGCATAACAACAATGAACCCTCAATAGAAATGTCAAATGTGATGAAATCCCTTATAAAGAAGGTATCCTTAAATTAAAAAAAATCAATCTCAAAAATATGTGTGACAAATATAAATACACCCAATATAAGTGTATATTAAGTGTAAAACAATAAAAGGTCATTCACACATATTCAATGGATGACATATTCAATGACTACATGTTGAACCCAAAGAAATCGAAATTGGGTTAAAAAGTTCCCTTGACAGCCTAACGACATCACATCAAAATGAGTTGATGAGAGATAAAACGTGAATCTCATCACTTGGACATAAAATATACATCAATAAGGATATATGAGAACATATCCTAGCATAACAAACTGTAAATTAAAAGACCCAACAAAATAAGTCTTTTATAAAAGAGGAGGGTGAAAGGTTCCCTTACCGACTTGGGTATCTTTCAAAACATACACCCCATGAAAGAAGGACAATAGATCATTGATGTAAATACTCATAAACAAAAGTATATTACACAAAGAGTAGAATAATGGGCAGTACATACACCACTCAATGGAATTTGTGGCAAATGTAGCATAAATCTCACGGGAATAAAAGTGAGATGAAAAATCCCTTACGAAAACTCGACAGCCTAACGGCGCCACATAAAACTTCCAAAATGGATTGATGAGAGGAAATCGGGTATATCATCATATGAAAATAATAAGTACAGTGTGAGTAATATAAAATAACATCCCAATCATAAGAAATATGAGCTTAAAAGAAATGACATAAAAGAGTGTACTTAAAAAGAAAGAGAGGTGTTGGATCCCTTACCTCGGGTCCGACTTGACTCGATCGTTCTTTAATCTCCTGAATAATAAACTTGAATTAATTTATAATTCCTTAATAACCTTTTTAAATTTTATTATTCCTTTTATATCACTTATTACCATGTCATAAACATTATGTAATCATTTAAGTTAATAATATTTGTTTTGCCGATATTTGGTTCTTAAGTCGAAAGTGGACTTTTTACAATTACATGTTGTTCGTGTGGCCAAATGTTTATTATATCCAGAATTGTATTCATGATGTAGATATCATATATGTAATATATATCCATTACATGCATGCATTTATAACATTACATAATCATTTAGAGGTAAGAAATGAAATTCACCGTTCATGGAGACGGTAAGCCGTACGTACGCATGAACGCTACTTTCCTTTCTTTGTCATATTAATGGAATTAAAACTAAATGAGAGGTATGTATATTTTAATTACAGAATTATATTCATCATTTAGATGTATCATTCATCATATATATCCATTATATACATGTACTTATAATAGTACATTACATTTGGGGATAAGAAATGAAATGCACCGTTCATGGAGACGGTAAGCCGTACGTACGCATGAACGCTACTTTCATTTCTATCTCATACTTTAATGGAAATAAATAATAATGATATAGAGGTATATAATAATACCAGTATAACATCATATATTATAACATTAAATCCATCCTTTATACGTCCCACTTATGGCATTAACGAATCACATCACTTTGAGGGGGCGGTAGTCCGCACTTCCTAAAATGAAGATATCGCATATACCCATAATGGAAGCCATAAAGGTAAGACAGAAATGAAAAATACAGAAGCATAAGTAAAACATAAACATATTATATATCATATATAAAAATAGTGACATCATAATGGCCACCTTTGAAGGTGTTAAATGTGTATTGAACAATCATCGTTTCGGGAGGTAGAATTTCGCCATCCACAGAAACCGTATGTTCTTTAACCATTTGATGTAGTTGTGTGAGAGTTTAGCTTTAATAAGTCTTATAACAACATCCTAGTATATTGAAGATACTGGTGTTGTTACTAAAGAAGTAAATAAAAAGATTTTAGGGGGTTGGAGTAGCAAAATAAAACAAATGAACATGAGAGAATGAATTACCTTTAAAAGTGTAACTCCTTTTGATTTGAGCCTAAATGCTTCATTTGAAAGGATTCTTCCCAATGGGAATCCTCTAGGATGAGGAGGGGGATGTGGAGAGAGTAAATGGGCAGGGTTTGGCCGAGCAAAAGGCTTGAGGAGTGTGTGAAAAGAGGTAGAGGTGGGGGCCTTTTATAAGAGGAGAGGAGGGGCACTTTTGGAAAGTAAGAAATATTACTTTATTTGAAAATGTTTTTCGGTTTTAAAAGGTCCCACATTGAAATAATTCGTGTATAAGGTGATAAGGGTTCGAAATCCACCCATAAAATAAGTTTTGGACATGTGTAGGTAATAGATTTTACATTATCTTTCCATTTTATTGTAATCGTTAAATAATGATGTCATCACTGCATCATTATGAAGTCATAAATAATTTAATTTATTTAATGTCTAAAAATTAATAAAAAAATACTATGATGTGTGAAATATTTTTATCTTTCCAATGACTATTTATAATAAAAATTTGGACTTGTGTAACCCTACTTAAAAACTGTTTTAGTAAAACAACTCATGTTTGTGTCAATTTAATTTTAACATTAAATAAAAATATATTATTGTCATTTTCCAACTAAAGTGGCTCCATGGGGTCCCCAAGTTGGCCCATGGCTTGTATTGGTTTGACATGACTCACCCAATAGGTGTAGGACATGTGTAATGGTGTTTTCACGTTCTTATAATATCATTTTTACCTTAAACTACACTAATTACAACAAATCGTGATTAAAAACTTAATAAGTTACTATTCACCAAAAAATTATTTTTATCCCATTGAACCACATTTTACTTCTTAATGAAAACCATGTATGTCGGATTTTCAAAATTCAATACACATTAGTGGTAATCTTTCATTTAACTGAAAAATCAGTTTACTTGATTACCACTTAGTGGTTTCACTATTCATAAAAAATTGGAGTTTTTCAGAAAAATTCCAAAACTTCACCCTAAGCTATATTTGATATTCCGAAATCAAAAATGAAGTCCGTTTTACAAAATTCAAAACATATTAGTCACATTAATTAATTTAATAATTATTTCCCGCTGTCAGCGCAAATAGCGTGTTTTTATAAAATAAGTATCAAAATATTGACACTAGTTTAAGTCTGATTTCAAAGTGAAATTAATTCCAACGACCACTATTGGATTTAATGGTTTAAATATTTTCAAATTTCACTTTAAAACCAATTCGGAATATTATCTAATCATATAAATAATTTAGATTAAAAAGAGGTTTTGAATTAAAACACAACATTTTACACTATTCATTACAAAAATGAACATTATCGGAAAAATACCAAAAAATTACACAAAGTAAAATTTGATGTCCCAATTCTTAATAAGAGTTTTATTTTTTCCAAAAGAATGTATAAGATTGATCAAAACTATATTTAATGATAGTTCTCCATTAAAAGGTGATAAGTGAACCTTTAGTGAAAACTAGGGCATATACGCCTAAAATTGAATTCTTTCCGTATTTTAAGCCTTTAGCTTTTATTGGATAAATGTAAAAACATTAAAAAACATATAAAATCATATGATAGTTATTTATATCCATTCTCTCCAATACAACGGCTACATGTTAACTACCATTTGAAATAATATTATTTTATTATTAGAGTGCAACGTAAGATTCCCAAGAAACTCGCTGTTGCGTGTTGGGTACGCTATCGAGCATAGAGTCCCCTTTAAAGTCATATTAATACTTTATTCACAAATATGGATGAATATGAAAATGTCATATTCTTTATTTACCTGGGGTGTTACATCCTTCCCCCCTTTTGGGAATTGCGTCCTCGCAATTTTAAAATTGCGCTTGGAAACATCCTTGAAAGTCCCACATCAGAACAAGAGTCGGTAAAACAATCACTTTAAAATAAAGAAATATAAGTACAGAGGTCACCTAAGTTAACCCATACTAGGACTCCATTTAGGAAAACATGGACATGAAGGAGAAAACATAGGGTCATGTTCTGATGGAGAGTGATAGATAACATGTTTAGGAGAAATTTAACAATAAAGAAAATCACAAACTTGTGATGGGTTAAACGGTGTTGGGTTCCCCAGTAGGAAAAGTTAGTAGACAACATTTTTGTTTCAAGTTACTTTTTATTGAGGAATTTATTCATAAGGAAACATAATCACTTATCATGTTGACTGTCAACTTTTACTAGATTCCTTAATCAAACTCATATTTTTTTCAAAAGAAGAGTATTTAGGGAGACTTGTTCGCATTAATAGTACTATAATCAACTTCTAGAGAATCACCTAATCCACAAAAGAGAACTATATACATCCCATGTCTTTAGGCTTTAACCAAAACAAAAACAAAAAAGGTTAGTACAAGGTCAGATAATCCAGAAAAGGATAACCTATTAAAAAGAAAATCTATTTTTAATCTCCAAAATTTGTCCAACAAAACCCAAAGTTCAATGTGGACCATTCTATAATCAATTTGTCCATAAAATTCTTCAAAGTAAACTAATATAATATTGAAACCCAAATATTTAAAGTATTTAGTCACATAGTCTTCCAAGTTAAATCGTAACATTTATCTCCAAACAACATCAGTTGCTCCTAAAGTCTCGTATTGAAAAGTAATTAACCGAATCGCATATCCTCCATGATAGGTTAATCATTTTCATAAATAACCCAAAATCAACTTACTCTTAATTCATAAAATCACATAACTAGAATGAATCAGTCTAACTGACCAGGGACTTCACGTAGTCTAGTGGTAGGCGATAAATACTAGTCGCACTTTGGTTGTGGGTTCGATTCCCGCAGCTTTGTCCGACGCGACGGGTTGTCACACGGTCTGCGTGTTGTCCTTTTTCCAAAAATATATAATTCTTAAATCATTCCCCAAAAAGAGATAAAATCATCAAAAATGATCATAACATATTTTAACCTCATGTTTATCTCATGCCTTTCATTTTCCAGCATATCATATAATAACCCATAATTACCTCAAAAGTAAGGATCATATAAACTGTAATGGTTACCTTTATAATTATTACCTGAACTTCCACATGGATTGGTCATCTCGTACATGATGAATTAAAGATCATACCAAGGTTCAAGTGGTTGATCATGACTCCTTGATATTTGGTTTAGAACAACCACGAGGTTCCTCATTGAATCCTCCATTTTATCAAGTATCTTAATCAGAGAACCACCACAGTTTCCTTCAAACCTGTTGTCTCTTTGGTGCCTTCTAGATCCATACATTCACTAAAAATAGAAATTTTAGTGTGAGTATATCAACAAAACCATCATGTTCTAATGAGTAAGATAAACACTAAGATATACTTACTCATTCATTTTATCTAAAACTAGGACTCTTTCTGAAATCCAAACCATTCTGGTACTGTCACTTATGATTAGAGAATACCCTAACCTCTAAAGTTATCTAAACCGACCTCTGATACCAACTATAAGGCCCCGGCCTTAAACCTCACTTAATCATGAGTTATTGCAAGATTACACATTGAGGATCTTTTCAGGTTTAGAGTTTTAGAGAATTAGATCATGAAACTTGCATTACATTCCCCATTTAAACAAAGTGGTTACATAATAGACCGTATTCATTCTTCCCATCAACGGAAACATATTTAAAATAAAACATGGGTTCTTTCTTGACACATCCTTGACACTATCATCACATCATGTACCTTTCCCTTGAACTGTGAAAAACATTTCAAAAACTTGGGATGAGCATAAAAAGCTCAGTAAGAGTTATAAAAATATGGAAAGGAAACATGAGTTCATATATACATTAGAATGAAATCACACATTACCCATAAAACATAGGCATATCAAATCTTGAATAAATCATAGAAAACATAAGACATAAAGGTAACTTGAGGCATTCATAACATTCTTACATAGGGAGTAACACTCTTTGTTACATTTGGAATACCCATCATAGTATATTCTCTAAATCTCTTCGGAGAAACCTTAACGTTTCACTCCTTCGCGTTACCCAATGCATTGGAAAGCTATATCGGGCTCACCCGCCTTTAGTTTATCACGGAACCACCCATTTTCATAACAATTCCCAAGAACCATAACATGAATGTATCACACAAAACATGCATAAAAAACGTAACATTTCCACATTTCAATCACAATATAACATTTTAGTATATTGAAATAACGAATCCATTCAAAAAGAAACCATTTCCAAAATCATTTAAAACATTTAATAAAGATATTTTTGAATAAAAGTGTCCCATACCACCTTGAAGCTTAAAATTTTAAACCATTAATATCCATATAATTAAATCCTTAAAACCATTTTGAAAACATGGATATTAATAAGAACAAATAATTAAAACATTTAAAGTGATATTTTGGTTAAAGGGGTTTTACCAAAATTAGAGACACTTGAATACAATAATTGAGGAATAACATTTAGTCAGAACTTTATAATATCATGAGAATAAATGGATTCATGATATAATACTCCAAAGGACAGTATATACACCATATAAGAGTGAATTGGTGCATAACAACAATGAACCCTCATTAGAAATGTCAAATGTGATGAAATCCCTTATAAAGAAGGTATCCTTAAATTAAGGACAAATCAATCTCAAAAATATGTGTGAAAAATATAAATACACCCAATATAAGTGGAAATTAAGTGTAAAACAATAAAAGTTCATTCACACATATTCAATGGATGACATATTCAATGACTACATGTTGAACCCAAAGAAATCGAAATTGGGTTAAAAAGTTCCCTTGACAGCCTAACGACATCACATAAAAATGAGTTGATGAGAGGTAAAAAGTGTATCTCATCACTTGGACATAAAATATACATCAATAAGGATATATGAGAACATATCCCAACATAACAATATGTAAATTAAAAGACCCAACAAAAGAAGTCTTTTATAAAAGAGGAGGGTGAAAGGTTCCCGTATCGACTTGGGTATCTTTCAAAACATACACCCCACGAAAGAAGGACAATAGATCATTGATGTAAATACTCATAAACAAAAGTATATTACACAAAGAGTATAATAATGGGCAGTACATACACCACTCAATGGAATTTGTGGCAAATGTAGCATAAATCTCACGGGAATAAAAGTGAGATGAAAAATCCCTTACGAAAACTCTGCAGCCTAACGACGCCACATAAAACTTCCAATATGGATTGATGAGAGTAAATAGGGTATATCATCATATGAACATAATAAGTACAGTGGGAGTAATATAAAAGAACATCCCAATCATAATAAATATGAGCTTAAAAGGAATGACATAAAAGAGTGTACTTAAAAAGAAAGAGAGGTGTAGGATCCCTTACCTCGGTTCCGACTTGACTCGATCGTTATTTAATCTCCTGAATAATAATCTTGAGTTAATTTATACTTCCTTAAGAACCTTTTTAAAGTTTATTATTCCTTTTATATCACTTATTACCATGTCATAAACATTATGTAATCATTTAAGTTAATAATATTTGTTTTGCCGATATTTGGTTCTTAAGTCGAAAGTGGACTTCTTACAATTACATGTTCTTCGTGTGGCCAAATGTTTATTATATCCAGAATTGTATTCATGATGTAGATATCATATATGTAATATATATCCAGTACATGCATGCATTTATAACATTACTTAATCATTTAGAGGTAAGAAATGAAATGCACCGTTCATGGAGACGGTAAGCCGTACGTACGCATGAACGCTACTTTCATTTCTTTGTCATATTAATGGAATTAAAACTAAATGAGAGGTATGTATATTTTAATTACAGAATTATATTCATCATTTAGATGTATCATTAATCATATATATCCATTATATACATGTACTTATAATAGTACATTACATTTGGGGATAAGAAATGAAATGCACCGTTCATGGAGACGGTAAGCCGTACGTACGCATGAACGCTACTTTCATTTCTATCTCATACTATAATGGAATGAAATAATAATGATATAGAGGTATATAATAATTCCAGTATAACATCATATATAATAACATCAAATCCATCCTTTATACGTCCCACGTATGGCATTAACGAATCACATCACTTTGAGGGGGCGGTAGTCCGCACTTCCTAAAATGAAGATATCGCATATACCCATAATGGAAGCCATAAAGGTAAGACACAAATGAAAAATACAGAAGCATAAGTAAAACATAAACATATTATATATCATATATAAAAATTGTGACATCATAATGGCCACCTTGGAAGGTGTTAAATGAGTATTGAACAATCATCATTTCGGGAGGTAGAATTTCTCCATCCACAGAAACCGTATGTTCTTTAACCATTTGATGTAGTTGTGTGAGAGTGTAGCTCGAATAAGTCTTATAATAACATCCTAGTATATTTAAGATACTGGTGTTGTTACAAAAGAAGTAAATAAAAAGATTTTAGGGGGTTGGAGTAGAAAAATAAAACAAATGAACATGAGAGAATGAATTACCTTTAAAAGTGTAAATCCTTTTGATTTGAGCCTAAAGAATTCATTTGAAAGGATTCTTCCCAAATGGAATCCTCTAGGATGAGAAGAGGGATGTGGAGAGAGTAAATGGGCAGGGGTTGGCCTAGCCAAAGGCTTGAGGAGTGTGTGAAAAGAGGTAGAGGTGGGGGCCTTTTATAAGAGGAGAGGAGGGGCACTTTTGGAAAGTAAGAAATAATACTTTATTTGAAAATGTGTTTCGGTTTTAAAAGGTCCCACATTGAAATAATTCGTGGATAATGTGATAAGGGTTCGAAATCCACCCATCCAATAATTTTTGGACATGTGTAGGTCATAGATGTTACATTATCTTTCCATTTTATTTTAATCGTTAAATAATGATGTCATCACTGCATCATTATGATGTCATAAATAATTTAATTTATTTAATGTCTAAAAATTATAAAAAAACTACTATGATGTAGTAAATCTTTTTATATTTCCAATGACTATTTATGATCAAAATTTGGACTTGTGTAACCCTACTTAAAAACTGTTTTAGTAAAACAAGTCATGTTTGTGTCAATTTAATTTTAACATTAAATAAAAATATATTATTGTAATTTTCCAACTAAAGTGGCTCCATGGGGTCCCCAAGTGGGCCCATGGCTTGTATTGGTCGGACATGACTCACCCAATAGGTTTAGGACAAGTTTCATGGTGTTTTCACATTCTTATAATATCATTTTTACCTTAAACTACACTAATTACCACTAATCGCGATTAAAAACATAATATGTTACTATTCACCAAAAAATTATTTTTATCCCATTGAACCACATTTTACTTCTTAATGAAAACCATGTATGTTGGATTTTCAAAATTAAATACACATTAGTGGTAATCATTCATTTAACTGAAAAATCAGTTTGCTTGATTACCACTTAGTGGTTTCACTATTCATAAAAAATTGGAGTTTTTCAGAAAAATACCAAAACTTCACCCTAAGCTATATTTGATATTCCGAATTCAAAAATGAAGTCCGTTTTACAAAATTCAAAACATATTAGTCACATTAATTAATTTAATAATTAATTCCCGCTGTCAGCGCAAATAGCGTGTTTTTATAAAATAAGTATCAAAATATTGACACTAGTTTAAGTCTGATTTCAATGTGAAATTAATTCCAACGACCACTATTGGATTTAATGGTAAAAATAGTTTCTAATTTCACTTTAAAACCAATTCCGAATATTATCTAATCATATAAATAAAATAGATTAAAAAGAGGTTTTGAATTAAAACACAACATTTTACACTATTCATTACAAAAATGAACTTTATCGGAAAAATACCAAAAAATTACACAAAGTAAAATTTGATGTCCCGATTCTTAATAAGAGTTTTATTTTGTCCAAAAGAATGTATAAGAGTGATAAAAACTATATTTAATGATAGTTCTCCATTAAAAGGCGATAATTGAACCTTTAGTGAAGACTAGGGCATATACGCCTAAAATTGAATTCTTTCCGTATTTTAAGCCTTTAGCTTTTATTGGATAAATGTAAAAACATTAAAAAACATATATAATCATATGTTAGTTATTTCTATCCATTCTCGCCAATACAACGGCTACATGTTAACTACCATTTGAAATAATATTATTTTATTATTAGAGTGCAACGTACGATTCCCAAGAAACTCGTTGTTGCGTGTTGGGTACGCCATCGAGCATAGAGTCCCCTTTAAAGTCATATTAATACTTTATTCACAAATATGGATGAATATGAAAATGTAATTTTCTTTATTTACCTGGGGTGTTACAATAGCCTTATTCTCTATTATTTTTCAATGAGGAATTTTTTTATTTTCTCACTCTACATTGGTGATTGAATAATAAATTTAAAAATATTCTATTTTAGAATTAATAAATTAAATATTTATTTAAAATGAAATTTCTTACTCATATTTAGCAATGTTTCAAGGGATATTTGAACATTGTGACACTTTATTACTTATGCTACTGATTGATGATTCCTCAAATTATAAATTGATTCAATTAGGATACATAGACGATGGGGTGTGAGATTAAATAAATTAGGCAACCATTTTTTAATATATAATTTGATACAATGAAATCATCTATTAGTGGAATACATATGGGGTGGAGTGGGTGGAACGAGTACGAATCAATGAGCATTTTGGTTTTTTGACTTGGGTGGGAACACCCTGATAAGATATATTGATTGGTTTTGTGTTTAGACCATCCAATATTTATATAGAAGTAGTGTGGACTTGAGTTAATCTCCATTTATGGATTATACAATGAGGATAAAGGGTAATCTATGAGATATTGGGGATTAAAAGGTATGAAATGCCCTCTATTATATGGGTTCTAACTCTAGTGTTGTGTTTGGGATTGACCAACCCAATGTTGTTTTTGGGAAATATGTGAACTAGAATAACCACTGGGAGAACTAGTGATATTTTGACCCCAGTGAGTGGGTTTACTTGGAAAATTGGTAATGATGGATTTTATCTCACCATAAAATTCACATAGGTGATTTGAAACTGTTATAGCTAGTAAAATCATGGTGCGTGAACATGAGATTACAACTTTAATTAATATATGTCATTACTTAGATAATCGACCCCAGTAAGTCATGTTATATGAGATTTCATGGGAATGACGTTTTACGCCTCCAAGACGAATGTTTTGTGTGGAAATCCTATGATTCCTTGGGTGCATTTTGCTTCACAAATAACATGTGATGCTGTTGATATGATCTATATATCTGAGGGTAGGGCATGAAATCACTCTCCCTAATGAATTTAGTATGATATACATCCCTTATTATGAGGCGACCCGAGCACGCCATAAAAAATATTATATAGTAATAAAATAATATTTAACACATAACATAATCATACATGATGCATAACCCTAAATTATATTATTTCTTTTTACAAGTTAAATAATAATCATATCTTATAAAAAATCTTAAATATTTCCAATAATATTATTCATATTAGTATCTATCTAGAACTACAATAATTAGAAATATCTATCAAATCATACACAATGATAACATTATTATGGGTGATATTATATGATCAATAAAGATTAAAATAATATATATAAATAATTTATCATTTCCATGAATAATGGTATGATATCATGATAATAAAATAATTAATTAAAACCTAATAAAATAAATAAATATGAAAAAATTTAAATGGCATAGTGATTTTTTATATGAAATGATAACATTCATAGAAGATTGAAATCATTAATTATCAGTCATGTGCCATGATAGCATGTCATAATCCCAAGAATTTGGGTCAAGATTAAATGGATAACATTTGGTACTTTTATAAATAGATATATATTCACTCTTTTAGTGGTGGACATGAAATAAGTTCCTCTAATAAACATATGTAGAAGAATTTCACTCCATTCAGAAAGCTATAGAATCAATTATGGATTGTTCATATTGTTTTGAAAAGAAATCATGTACACACATTCAATTGTTATATCATGAGTTTTCTGTCATTAAAAAACACCATTGAGTGTAATATAAATATCTTACATATTATAACATAATTAAAAACAAATATATGTGCTCCAAATGATCATAAATAATTCATCATATCATCATATCATGACATAGGAAAAGGAAACAAGTTGTATAATCATTTCTTCAACTCATCCTAGTGTAACATTTGTAAAATAAATCGGTTTCATTGTTTTATATTTCAATCATCATCATCATCCTAAGATATTGTGAAAAATAATGAGGTTGTTATCATATGTTCATATACCAAATGATGAATAGAATTTCATAATTTATGTTTATGTTCCCAAAAATATATTTAAAAGAATATTTGAACATTTCTTAGTTAACATGAGAAAAAAAGCATTTTATTTTTAAAATATTTTTACTAAAAAATTCCAAAAAATTGAAATACTATTTTTGATTGACAATAAATATGGTCAAATTTAACAGAATCATCCAACCAATGAACAATCAGAGAGGTGGGAAAAACCATTAATAACATATAAATTAAAAGAGAATATCCCTTTCAAATATTTTGAAAAATCAAAAATGGGTTCTCTTAAAAATTCAAAATTGAAAATATTGATTTTAAATATATTTTAGTAAATTAGAATTTAATGAAAATAAAAATCATAAAAGATTTATTTAAAATTTAAAAAATTACTAAATATTTTTATAAACAAGAACCTGGATAAAAATGTTCATGAACCATAATATAAATTATGATAGACTATTAATTAAAAACAATTTAATAATAATTTTTATTACCAAATATAAGAAAATTAAATTATTACATAAAAATATCAAAAAACAAAATGATAAAAAAATATATGGTGTGTAATGTATATTAACCATATTATTTCTCTCAATTATTTTTTACCATAGACGATATTGAAAATAAATGAGGTTGTAACATAAACTATTACCCTAAGTATTTCCCTACATCTTATGCATCCAAAAATAATATTCAATAAATATATTTTAATTTTAAATATATTTATAAAACATAATGATACATATGAAACCTTATATGACTACATTGTAAGATATTATAAAAATAATAATAATAATTCATTATTATAATCATCATTTTTGGTTAATTACTATTTTTCGTGTATATATAGATTTGGTTGTTCTATAAAATTCAATATGGTCATAGTTTAATCTTATAATTAATAATAATCAAGATATTAGTGCAATAATTATTAATTATATAAAAAATTTTAAACATGTAAATAATTTTAATCTGAAAAATGAATTACATCACATGAAAAAGATGGAAGTCGATATAGACAAATGTGGGATGACTGCAATTATCAATTATGGTATTGAATGAAAATAATATACAAATTAAAATTTAGATAATATTTAATATATGAGAAATATCATATATATTCATTAAATATATAATTATTAAAATACATTTAAATCAAAAAAACACCACCTCTCTTTGGAGGTGGTATTCTAAATGTTTGAATGAGTGACATTATCATTTCATAATATGTGGTAAAATTTGAAGAAAAAAATATTATAAAATTTAAAAATTGTAATTATTTCTTAAATATCATATATATGAATTAAATAGAACATAATAATAAATAATGAAATTTGGAGATGAAAAATGATCCACATTACTATGGGATAGTTGTAGTACACACTTATGCACGAGAAATCATTAAATTTCTCATTTAATGGGATTTAAGTGTAAAATATATTACCTTAATCATAATTTTAATGTTGTATTTTTTATTTATAAATTACATTATAGTCCATATCATATAATTACATAATGAATATAAGAAATAATATGTTATGTATTTGGTAAAATGTTATCCCACTTTGTACGAAGACTCATTTAGATTAAAACATATGCCTTAGAGGGATAGTATTCATATCAGGCCCAAACCTCTAGAATCATGGGAGGGAGGATGTTTTGAATTTTATTGGACGGTTTTTTCTAATATTTGAGAGACTTTAGGTGCATAGAATAGAGGATAATGGGTTCTTGTTTATAAGTGAGAGGGAGGAAAGAAAATAATATTTCAAAGATGTAAAATATATTAGAGAATTAATCAATATAAAAAGGATAAAAATTTGATCAAGATAGAATATAGATTGATAAGAATTTAAAATATATTAATTTAAAATTGTTTGTACAATTTTTTGGAAATATTAATGAAATCCTATTATTATTATCCCCATGTTATCCCCTTTAAACCTTTACCATATTAATTATTTTTTACCAATGATATTATTCATAATGACCAAAAATTAAAGAGAAACAATTAATTTTTTATATGATGTTTATGAAAATTTATTCCTTTTTACCAAATTCAATTTCTATAAATTGGAGAAATTAGTAAAAAAAATGTGTAACAATATGAGATAAGAAAGTGTTTTCTAGGAAATTCCATTTCTATTATATAACTATTTTTATAAAAAAATATAATATATTATTGATTAAATTGAAATTTATTGGAATATATTTAATCAAATAGAACTAATGAAATTAAATAATAAATATCAAAATATAATGTGGGTTATAAATTACAGAATAAGAATGTTGAGTTTTATAAAATTCACGTATTTTCATCTATTCACCAAAAAATATCTTTGTTCAAAAAAATACAAAATGTTAACAAAATTTTAATATTGAGTTGATGATTTCAAAAATTATATTAATTTTTTCTAAAAAAAATAAAAAACATTTAGAAAATATTTTTCACATCTAGTCATGAAATTCAAAGTGGATAATTTTTAAAGAATATTTCATTGATAACGAAAATTACATTACTGAACATTTGGAAAATAATTATTATGTACTAATAAATTTAAATTAATTATATAAAATATTTATAAATATTTTTATAATGTGTTTATTTTTATTTACACGTCCAATTTATAATTTACGTGATAAATATAATATTTAAAAAATTATAAATCATTGGTAAATCATGGATCTATAATATAACGAGTTGTATGTAAATAATAATGTCAAAAAAAATTCATTTAATTAATCAAATATCATAAAATATTAGGGTTTGACATTATAACCCCTTATTAGAAATTATCAGACAAAATCAATTCCCTCTGATAATAAAACCGGAGGAATATTATACCTCATAACATATTTAGGGATCCATAAAGAGTGCACAGATTTATGTTTCCACCATAAAATATTGACAGTGTGACATTCTTTTTTTTGGAACATTCTCTCATTAATATATAAAATCCTTATATTTTCTGAAATATGATATATTTTTACCCTATAGAATGTCCAATGTGTTTATTAAGTTGGATGGATCTGATATTTAGTTCCACAGGATAGATAAATGGAAGAAGTCATGAAAATGATAGGGGTTTCATGGATTCCCCATTTAATATGAAACTATCTCTATAAGGGAAGCAATTTTTTTCATTGATATATCTTGGGTCATCTTCCCATATTTTCAAATTTCATAACATTGTTTCATGATGATATTCATAGGAATACCTTTTCACTAAAATGATGCATATCATTTTTCTATATATTCTCATCATTGATTTTATGTCGACATTGATTTTCCCGGAATGGTTGTGGAATGTCTCTAACCATATCTCTCATTTCCTCAACCATATCAGGTACCAATTTCTTTTATTATCTAACTTAATCCATGTAAATTGTAGTTGTGAACAAAATTCAGTAGAGTGATTCATGAAGATCCATCTAAATAATTGATAGATATCTATTTTTTATGATAATGATAACATATAATGTTGTTGATTGAAACCATGAATCAAATATTTGTTACATCCTCTCATCCAATCTCATGTTGTGTTAATTTTCCTCTCATATATTAGAAGTATTTTATGATTATTATTTGTGTTAATGTTCACTTCCATATTCAATATCTGTTGATAAATTCACCATACAATTGTGGAAAACCTCTAATACTGATCATATTAAATGGACAGTAGATTTAAATTGAACATTATCAAATACATTATTAACATTACAGCTACATGATCATGTGAAAATCCTTCTATTACAAAAATAAATTATGGTAACATTATATGGTGATCTACTCTGACCAAAATACCATTATACCCATTTTTTGTTTTTGGAGTCCAATAATTAAATCCATGATAATATTTTCCTATTTTAATATAGGTATAGTAATAGTTTTAATATCCCCTTGGAATTCAATCTCTTTTCCATAACTTTTTTAACATATTTTAAATCAATATACATTCTCTGAAATATCCCTTTTCATGTTATCCCACAATAAATACTCTTCCACATATCTATACCTCCTAAATATTCATTGAATAAAATAGAATCAAGAACAATGAACATCATATAATATATCAACATTCATGATGGGTTTTTATAGGACACATAGTTAGTTCATGACACTTACCATTTAATCATGAAAATGGTTGAAATTCATAAAAAAATTTATCATATTTTTTTAATTCACTTCCTTCTTATATACATTTTAATTATCTCCTTGATGAATGGTTGACCATTCATATGAGGAAGATATAATCTATCCCATTTCCATATGATGTCAACAATATTTATTTTTAATATCAATAAATATTGGATCACATTCCATCCATATCATACGAAATCAAGTATGGTGCATTAAAATCACTACGTGATCCACCTTGTTCACATTCAAATGAGGTATTTTAATATGAATTAATATTTTATGATAAATTAAAACCATATACTTTGGTAAATATTCATCTATTTATATGTTAATATATACCCCATGATTTAGTTATTAACATATATGTATCCCAAATTTCATCCTAAACATAATTCCTCAATATTTTAATTGAAATAATTACTATTTATAAAACCAAATATTGAGTTGATTAATTTTTCTCCAAAATTTTTAATTTTAAGGATGCATAATATATCAATATATCATCATAAACAATGAAACATGCTTGTCCATTACTTTATGTGTCATTATATTAAAAATTCCATTATCCACTACTCGGTAGTGTGACAAATGGTTATCTATAAATCCTTCATTTTAGTTCCATTGAATTCTAATCATATTCATCTTTCCACAGGAACAAGGATCTATTCCATGTGAAAAATAATAGTGGATTTGATAATCTTGTGAAATGTATGATAATGCATCACATTATTATAGACAATAATTTAACCAAGGTTGCAGTTCCATCCATCAACTCGGATGATAGCATGAAACTATCCTATATCGAGGTTTTCGAGATATCCAAGGGAATATGAAATTCATCACTTTCATCAGCAATTTGATATACTTGAGGATAATCCAATGATGGTGTATTTGTTCCTCCTTCAATGGGTTCCTCCATAGAAACAATCTCGTAGACTGGGTCTCCCACATAAATTTAATTTATGTTAATAAAACTCAATATCTTTTTCTTCTTAAGTTGAACAACAATTAATTATATTGTTCTTTAATGATATAGAATCAATCATTAGTCAGGGGAGCTATTATGATTTGGAAAGTTTGGAATTTGTGGAATTTTGGTAATTTGGGAACGTATATATTCTTCCACATTTCATAGGAATCTTATTTTGAGTAATATTTAGTGTGAAGACCTAGGAATCACATTACATTATTGAGGTAATTGACACTGGGGAGTATGTATTCTGATAATTTTTACCATAGGATTAACAAATTTATTACATGGTGTATGGATCGTAGACCCGTGGATGAATTTATTATCCTTTGGAGATTGGTACAGGTTTAATTTCTTATGGATATAGATTATGTCATCGGTTTAATTTCATTTGGAGAAAGATGGTGGATTGTTCCCCTATGGGGAATATTCAACACTTGATTATGGAGTGCATCACCCCCACCAAATAGGGGGATAATTTTACATTGGATGATGTAGTGTGTTCCCACAAGGGTTATAATTTTACACTTGATGATGGATTAGGTCTACCATGGGGATAATATCACAATAGATAAGGAATTTTATCCCCCCCCCTCATGTGGGATAATTTCACACTATATTATAGAGAGTGTACCCAACCATAAGTGTGACACCCCAGGTAAATAAACAATATGACATTTTTATATTTATCCCTATTTGTGAATAAAATGTCAATATTAATTTAAAGGGAATGCTATGCTCGATGGCTTACCCAATACCCAACAACGAGTTCCTTTGAAATCATACGTTGCACTCTAATAATAAAATAAAATTATTTTAAATGGTAAATAACACATAGCCTTTGTATTGACAGGAATGAATATAAATAACTAAAATATGATTATATATGTTTGTTAAATGTTTTTACTTTTATCCAATAAATTTTAGAGGCTTAAAATACAAATGAATCCAATCGTAAGCATTGAATACACTAGTATTTTTAAAAGATTGTCTTACTACCTTTTGATGGAAAACAATTTTTTAAATCAAAATTTTGACAATTTTATATTCTATATTTCTCAACATAAACATATTATTTATTATTGGGACATTGAAATTTACCTTGGGTTAATTTTTGGTGCTTTTCTGACAATGTTCATTTTTCAATGAATAATGAAAAATACCGCATTTTACATCAAAACTTCTTTTTCATATAATTTAATTATATGGTTATATTATCTTATTAATTTTTTTACACTTTAATTAGAATATATTTTTACCATGTAATTCAATTATGGTCATTGAGATTAATTTCACTTTGGAATTAGGCATAAACAAGTGCCAAACTTTTCATAAATATTGTTTCTAAAAAACCCGCTATTTGTTTTGACAACAGGAAGATTTTTTAAATTAATTATTGCAATTTATGTGTTTGGAATTTGGTAAAAAGGATTACATATTTTGAATCATAAGGTCCAAATTATGTAATTAAGACTCTTTTGTTTTTGAACATTATGAATAGTAACGATGGTAATTATCTTTAATTATCTTGATTAATGAGTAATCAGGTAGTTAAAGATAATAAAATAATATCATAATAATAAAAAAAGACCACAACATGTTTCCTAAGGCTACTTGTTGTCTCATGTCCGACCATGAGATTCCTTGTACCAAACTTGGAGGCCCCATGGAATCACTTTTGTGAGAAAGTGACTTTTTATCTTTTTATTTTTAAAAAATGTTAAATGTAACAAAGAATGTATCACCTAAGTAAAATATTTTTAATTTTGTCTAAATAAATGATATTTTGGACTATAAATATTAATTCGAAAGATAAAAATATTTTCTACATCATGATAGTTTTTTTATAATTTTTAGACATTAAATTTATTAAATTATTTATGACATCATGATGATGCAGTGATTACCTCATTAATAAAGGATTTAAATAAAATGGAAAGATAATGTATAATATAATACCTACACTTGTCCAAAACCTATTGGATTGGTTTATTTCGAACACTACTCACCTTATCCTAGAAACACATCAATGTGGGACCATTAAAATCCGAAAATCATTTGAAAATAAAGTTAAATTTTATACCTTTCCAAGAGTGCCCCTCCTCTCCTCTTATAAAAGGCCCCCACCTCTACCTCCTTACCCACACTTACAAAGCCTTTGGATCGGCCAACCCCTTCCCATTTTGTCTCTCCACATCCCTCTCTAACTCCTTGAAGCCTCACTTTGGGCAGAAGTCTTCCCAAGGAATCCTTTGAGCTCAAACCAAAGGGAGTTTCCCGATTTTAAGGTAATGTCTTCACTTGAGTCCTTTTGTTTTATTTTGCTTCTCCAACCCCCTAAATTCATTTTATAAATTTCTTTTGTAAAAAATCAAGTATCTTAGATATACTAGGGTGTTGTTATAAGAATTATTAGAGCTACACTTACACACACCTTCGTCTAATTGTTAAAGAAGATACTGTTTCTGTGGTTGGCAATTTTATGCCTCACGAAACGATGATTGTTCAATATTCTTTTAACACGTTTAAAGTTGGATATTATGATTTCAATGTATTTTATATATGCTATATATGGTATTTATGTTTACTATATGCTTATGTATTTTATATTTAAAACATACCTTTATTCTTTTCGTGTTGTGTAAATGCGATAATTTCATATGAGGAAGTGTGGACTACCGGCCCCTCAAGTGACGTGACTCGTACATGCAATGCATGGAATGTATAAAGTATGAAATTAATGAACATATGTGACCTATATAACATATATATTATACTGGAATTATAATATATATATATATATCATTTATTTTTAATTCCATTAATATGACAAAGGAAAAAATGAATGTAGCGTCCATGCGTACGTACGGCCTACCGTCTCCATAAACGGTGCTTTTCGATTTTTATCTCCAAATGATATGGAATAGTATAAAATGAATATTTACTGGATATTTATGATATTTAAAACATAAAGACTATTCTGGAGATGATGTACCTATAACTACATGGAAAATTCTTTTCCAACAAGTTCAATTTTTACTCACGTACTGAACATCGACAAAAACGTCTGATATGAAGTCACTTTATTAACCAATTATAATAACATTATAATATTTGATATGAACTGAATAATAATATTTAAGGTGGTTCTTAAGAAATTATAAATTGACCAAATTTTATTATTCAGGATATTAAAGAACGATCGAGTCATGTCGGACACGAGGTAAGTGATCCGACTCCTCTCTTTCTTTTTAAGTACACTCTTTTATGTCATTGCTTTTAAAGATCATCTTTCTTGTTATTGGGATTTTATTTTATATTATTATTACTGTATGTTTTATGTTAATATGATGAGAGATCCTATTCTCTCTCATCAATCCATTTTGGATGTTTTGAGTGGCACCGTTAGGCTACCGAATTTTCATAGGAGATCTAACCTCTCTCTTTCTTTTTAAGTACTCTCCTTTATGTCACTTCTTTTAAGCTCCTATTTGTTATGTTGGGTGATGTTCTTTTATATTCCTCTTTCTTAAAACATTTTGTTAATATGATGAGAGAGCCTATTTTCTCTCATCAATCCATTTTGGAAGTTTAATGTGGCGCTGTTAGGCTGTCGAGTTTTCATAAGGGATTTTCAAATCACTTTTATTCCCTTGAGATTTATGCTACATTTGCCACAATTTCGTATGAGTGGTGTATGTACTGCCCATTATTTTACTCATTGTGTAATATAATTTCATTTATGAGTAATTACATCAATTTTTTATTGTCCTTCTTTTATGAGGTGCATGTTTCGAAAGATACTCATGTCGGTAAGGGAACCTTTCACCCTCCTATTTTTAAAAGACATATTTTGTTATGTCTTTTAATTCACATAATATTATGTTGGGATATGTTCTTCTATATCCTTATTGATGTAAAATTTATGTCCAAGTGATGAGATACCCTTTTTATCTCTCATCAACTCTTTTCTGAATTTTGATGTTACGTCGTTAGGATGTCGAATTTTTTCAAGGGATCTTCTTAACCCAATTTTGATTCTTTGGGATAAACTTGTACACCTTGAATATGTCATTCTAAGATTATCTGTGAATGTCCTATGATTTTTTTACACATATTACCCACTTTTATTTTGTGTATTCGTTTGTCACACATAATTATGTAACTGATTTATCCTTAATCCAAGGATACCATCTTTGTATGGGACTTCGTCTCAATCTCCATTCATTGAGGGATATTTTGTTTTATACACAACCTTATTTTATATGGTGTATAAACCCCTTTGACTTTTAAATTTATTCAAAAGAAATATTTTTTATACAAAGCATTTACTAAACGACAAAATAGAATGTTTTTGTCGTACGTATGCGGCGACAACGACTTCTTCGCCGCCGTGACCATTATTTGAGTTTAGGCTTCCTCTACAAGCCATACTTTTTATAAAAGAAAAATAAATACCATGTTTTACTTTTCATTTATTTTTGGTATTGAAAATGGTTTTCATATTGTTTTTATATCAATGTGTTGTATTGATATCTTGTGATTGAAAGGTGGAAATGTTATGTTTCCTTTATGCATGTTTTATGTGATATGATTATGTTGAGGTTCATGGGAATTATTTTGAAGACGGGTGGTTCCGTGATAAACTAAGGGCGGGTGAGACCGATATAGCTCTCCAATGCATTGGGTAACGCGAAGGAGTGAAACGTTAAGGTTTCTCCGAAGAGATTTAGGGAATATACTGTGGTGGGTATTCCAAACGTAACCAAGAGGGTTACTCCCTACATAAGAATGTTATGAATGCATAAAGTTACCTTTTAGATCTTATGATTTCTATGGTTTAATCATTATTTGATGAGGTATTTTAAAGTGACTGTGTTTTATGGGTAAACTATGATTTCATTCTTATGTATATATGAACTCATGTTTCCTTTCCATATTTTTATAACCCTTACTGAGATTTTTATGCTCATCCCAAGTTTTTTTAAATGTTTTTCAAAGGTCAAGGGAAAGGTACATGATATGATGATAGTATCAAGGATGATTCAAGAAAGAATCCATCCTTTATTTTTAAATATGTTTCCGTTGATGGGAAAAAATTAATATTTTATTTTATGTAACCACTTTGTTTAATTGTGGAATGTAATGAAAGTTTTATGATCTAATTCTCTAAAACTCTAAACCTGAAAAGATCTTCAATGTGTAATCATGTAATAACTCAAGATTAAGTAAGGTTTAAAGCTGGGGACTTATAGTTGGTATCAGAGGTCAGTTTAGTTAACTTTAGAGGTTAGGGTATTCTTTAAGCATAATTGATATTACATATTGGATAGGATTTTAGAAAGTGTCAAAGTTTTTAGATAATGTGAATGAGTAAGTATATATTATTGTTTATCTTACTCATTAGTACATGATGGTTATGTTGATATACTCACATGTACTTTTTTGGTTTTAGTAAATGGCTGGATCTAGCAGGCACCAAAGTGACAATTGGTTTGAAGGAAACTGTGGTGGTTCTCTGATTAAGAGACTAGATGAAATGGGGTATTCAATGAGGAAACTCATGGTTGTTCTAAACCAACTATCTAGGAGTCATGATCAACCACTTCAACCTTGGTGAGTTCTCTAATGCATCATGTAATAGATGGCCAACTCGATGTGGAAGTTCAGGTAATAATTATTAAGGTAACCATTAGGGTTTATATGATCCTTACTTTTTAGGTAATTATGGGTTACTCTATGATATGATGGAAAATGAAAGGAATGAGATAAACTTGTGGTTAAAATATGTTATGATCATTTTCGAAGATTTTATCTCGTTTTGGGGAATGTTTTAAGAATTATATAGTTTTGGAAAAAGGACAACACACAGACCGTGTGACAACCCGTTGCGTCGGACAAAGCTGCGGGAATCGAACACACAACCAAAGTGTGGCTGGTATTTATCACCTACCACTAGACTACGTGAAGTCCCTGGTTAGTTTGACAGATTCTTTTTTAGTTAGTTGTTTTATTAATTAATAGTAAGTTGGTTTTGGGTTATCTATAGAAATTTATTAACCTATCATTGGGGATATGTGATTAGGTTAATTACTTTTCAATACGAGACATTAAGTGCAACTAATGTTGTTTGGAGAAAAATGTGACGATTTAACGTGGAAGACTATGTGACTAAATCCTTCAAATATTTGGGTTTCAATCTTAGTTTGGTTTACATTGAATAATTTTATGGACAAATTGTTTATCGAATGGTTCTCGTTGAACTTTTGGTTTTGTTGGACAAATTTTGAAGATTAAGCAGAGATTTTTTTTTATAAAGGTTATCCTTTTCTGGATTATCTCATCTTGTACTAACCTTTTTGGTTTGGTTTTGGATAATTTTTAAAGACATGGGAAGTATATAGTTCTCTTTGGTGGATTAGGTGATTCTCTAGAAGTTGATTATAGTACTCGTAATGTGAACAAGTCTTCCAAAATACTCATCTTTTGGAGAAAATATGAGTTTGTGTAAGGAATCTAATAAAAGTTGAAAGTCAGCATGATAAGTGATTATGTTTCCTTATGAATAAATTCCTCAATAAAAAGTAACTTAAAACCAAAATTTTGTCTATTAACTTTTCATATTGGGGAATCGAATACCGTTTAACCCATCACATGTTTGTGATTTTCTTATGGTTAACTTTCTCTTAAACATGTTTTCTATCACTCTCCATCAGAACATAACACTATGTTTTCTCCTCCATGTCAATATTTTTCTACATGTAATCCTAGTATGGGTTAGCTCGGGTGACCGCTATACTTATCTTCCTTTATTTTAAAGTGATTGTTTTTCCGACTCTTGTTCTGATGTGGGACTTTCAAGGATATTTCCAAGCTCAATTTTAAAATTGCGAGGACATAATTCCCAAAAGGGGGGAATGATGTAACACCCAAGGTAAATAAAGAATATGACATTTTTATATTTATCCATATTTGTGAAGAAAATGTAAATATTAATTTAAATGTAATGTTATGCTCGATGGCTTACCCAATACCCAACAACGATTTCCTTTGAAATCATACGTTTCACCCTAATAATAAAATAATATTATTTTAAATTTTAGTTAACACATAGCCGTTGTATTGACATGAATGAATAGAAATAACTAAAATATGATTATATATGTTTGTTAAATGTTTTTACTTTTATCCAATAAATTTTAGAGGCTTAAAATACAAATGAATCCAATCTTAAGCATTGAATACAGAAGTATTTTTAAAAGATTTTTTACTAGCTTTTGATTGAAAACAATTTTTTAAATCAAAAATTTGACAATTTTATATGATATATTTTTCAAAATAAACATATTATTTATGATTGGGACATTGAAATTTACCTTGGGTTTTTTTTTTGGTATTTTTCTGATAATGTTCATTTTTCAATGAATAGTGAAAAATACTGCATTTTACATCAAAACTTCATTTTCATATAATTTAATTATATTGTCATATTATCTTCATAATTTGTTTTAAAGTGTAATTAGAATATATTTTTACCATATAATTCAATTAAGTTCATTGGGATTAATTTCACTTGGGAATTAGTCATAAACAAGTGCCAAACTTTTCATAAATATTGTTTCTAAAAAACCCGCTATTTGTTTTGACAACGAGAAGTTTATTTAAATTAATTACTGAAATTTATGTGTTTGTAATTTGGTAAAATGGATTAACTATTTGGAATCATAAGTTTCAAATTATTTAATTAAGACTCTTTTGTTTTTGGACATTATGAATAGTAACGACAGTAATTATCTTTAATTATCTTGATTAATGAGTAATCAGGTAGTTAAAGATAATAAAATAATATCATAATAATACAAAATGACCACAACATGTGTCCTAAGGCTACCGTTTGTCTCATGGCCGACCATGGGATTCCTTGTGCCAAACTTGGGGGCCCCATGGAATCACTTTTCTGAGAAAGTGACTTTTTATCTTTTTATTTTTAAAATAATGTTAAATGTAACAAAGAATGTATCACCTAAATAAAATATTTTTAATTTTTTCTAAATAAATGATATTTTGGACTATAAATATTCATTAGAAATATAAAAAGATTTCCAACATCATGATAGTTTTTTTATAATTTTTAGACATTAAATTTATTAAATTATTTATGACATCATGATGATGCAGTGATTACCTCATTAATAAAGGATTTAAATAAAATGGAAATATAATGTAAAATATAAGACCTACAAATGTCAAAAACCTATTGGATGGGTGTATTTCGAACCCTCATAACCTTATCCTCGAAAAACATCAATTTGGGACCATTAAAATCTGAAACTCATTTGAATATAATGTTACATTTTATACCTTTCCAAGAGTGCCCCACCTCTCCTCTTATAAAAGGCCACCACCTCTACCTCCTTACCCACACTTCCAAAGCCTTTGGATCCGCCAAACCCTGCCCATTTTTTCTCTCCACATCCCTCTATAACTCCTTGATGCCTCACATTGGGCAGAAGTCTTCCCAAGGAATCCTTTGAGCTCAAACCAAAGGGAGTTACCCGATTTTAAGGTAATGTCTTCACCGGAGTCCTTTTGTTTTATTTTGCTTCTCCAACCCCCTAAAATCTTTTTATAAATTTATTTTGTAACAACTCAAGTATCTTAGATATACTAGGATGTTTTTACAAGAAGTATTCGAGCTACACTTAGACACACCTTCGTCTAATGGTTAAAGAATAAATTGTTTCTGTGGTTGGCAATTTTCTGCCTCACGAAACGATGATTGTTCAATATTCTTTTTAACACCTTTAAACGTGGCCATTATGATTTCACTTTATTTTATATATGATATATATGGTATTTATATTTACTATATGCTTCTGTATTTTATATTTAAAAAATACCTTTATTCTTTTCGTGTTGTGTAAATGCGATAATTTCATAGGAGGAAGTGTGGAATACCGGCCCCTCAAGTGATGTGACTCGTACATGCAATACATGGTATGTATATAGTACGAAATTAATGAACATATGTGACCTATATAACATATATAATATACTGGAATTATAATATATATATATATATATATATATCATTTATTTTTAATTCCATTAATATTACAAAGGAAAAAATGAATGTAGCGTTCATGCGTATGTACGGCCTACCGTCTCCATAAACGGTGCTTTTCATTTTTTATCTCCAAATGATATGTAATAGTATAAAATGAATATTTACTGGAAATTTAAAACATTAATACAATTCTGGAGATGATGTACCTATAACTACATGGAAAATTCTTTTCCAACAAGTTCAATTTTTTACTCTCGTACTGAACATCGACAAAAACGTCTAATATGAACTCACTTTATTAACCAATTATTATAACATTATAAGATGTGATATGAACTGAATAATAATATATAAGTTGTTTCATAATAAATTATAAATTGACCAAATTTTATTATTCCAGAGATTAAAGAGCGATCGAGTCATGTCGGACACGAGGTAAGGGATCTGAATCCTCTCTTTCTTTTTAAGTAAACACTTTTATGTCATTCCTTTTGAAGCTCATATTTATTGTTATTGGGATGTCATTTTATATTATTATTACTGTAATTTTTATGTTAATATGATGAGAGACCCTATTCTCTCTCATCAATCCATTTTGGACGTTTTGAGTGGCGCCGTTAGGCTGCCGAATGTTCGTAAGCGATCTAACCTCTCTCTTTCTTTTTAAGTACTCTCCTTTATGTTACTTCGTTTAAGCTCCTCTATGTAATGTTGGGGGATGTTCTTTTATATTCATATTTCTGTAAACATTGTGTTAATATGATGATAGACCCTATTTTCTCTCATCAATCCATTTTGGAAGTTTTAAGTGGCGTCGTTAGGCTGCCGAGTTTTCGTATGGGATTTTTCATATCACTTTTATTACCATGAGATTTATGCTACATTTTCCACAATTTAGATTGAGTGGTGTATTTACAGCACATTATTTTACTAATTGTGTAATATACATTCATTTATTAGTATTTACATCAATATTGTATTGTCCTTCTTTCATGAGGTGCATGTTTCGAAAGATACCCATGTCGGTAAGGGAACCTTTCACCCACCTCTTTTTAAAAGACTTATTTTGTTATTTCTTGTAATTCACATAATATAATGTTGGATATGTTCTTCTATATCCTTATTGATGTAAAATTTATGTCCATGTGACGAGATACCCTTTTTATCTCTCATCAACACTTTTTCTGAATTTTGAAGTGACACCATTAGGGTATCGAATTTTTGAAAAGGAACTTCTTAACCCAATTTTGATTCATTGGGATAAACTTGTACTCCTTGAATATGTAGTTATATGATTATGTGTGAATGTCCTATGATTTTTTTACACTTAATACCCACTTATATTTTGTGTATTCGTTTTTCACGCATAATTATGCAACAGATTTATCCTTAATCCAATGATACCATCTTTGTATGGGACTTCGTCTCAATCTCCTTTCCTTGAGGCATATTTTCTTTTACACACAACCTTATTTTATACGGTGTATAAACCCCTTTGACTTTTACATTTATTCAAAAGGAATCTTTTTTATTCAAAGCATTTACTGAACGACAAAATGGAATGTTTTTGTCGTACGTATGCGGCGACAACGACTTCACCACCGCCGTGACCATTATTTGAGTTTCGGCTTCCTCTACAAGCCATACTTTTTTTAAAAGAAAAATAAATACCATGTTTTACTTTTCTTTTATTTTTGGTATTGAAAATGGTTTTCATAATGTTTTTATATCAATGTTTTGTATTGATATCTTGTGATTGAAAGGTAAAAATTTTATGTTTCCTTTATGCATGTTTTATGTGATACGATTATTTTGAGGTTCTTGGGCATTATTATGAAGACGGGTGGTTCCGTGATAAACTAAGGGCAGGTGAGCCTGATATAGCTCTCCAATGCATTGGGTGACGCGAAGGAGTGAAACATTAAGGTTTCTCCTAAGAGATTTAGGGAATATACTGTGGTGGGTATTCTAAACATAACCAAGAGGGTTACTCCCTACATAATAATGTTATGAATGCCTCAAGTTACCTTTTATGTCTTATGATTTCTATGATTTATTCATGATTTGATGAGGTATTTTAAAGTGCCTGTGTTATATGGGTAATGCATGATTTCATTCTTATGTATATATGAACTCATGTTTCCTTTCCATATTTTTATAACCCTTAGTTAGCTTTTTATGCTCATCCCATGTTTTTTTAAATGATTTTCATAGGTCAAGGGAAAGGTACATGATATGATGATGGTGTCAAGGAAGTGTCAAGAAAAAATCCATGCTTTATTTTTAAATATCTTTCCGTTGATGGGAAAAAATGAATACTATGTTTTATGTAACCACTTTGTTTAAATGTGGAATGTAATGCATGTTTTGTGATCTAATTCTCTAAAACTCTAAACCTGAAAAGATCCTCAATGTGTTATCTTGTAATAACTCAAGATTAAGTAAGGTTTAAGGCTGGGGCATTATAATAAGGGTGATAATTTCATAATGGATGTGGTCGGGAATATACATCCAAGAGGGATCCAATGTAGCCTATCTACGATAAAGGGATCAAAAATCTTTTATTTTGAGGTATCATTTTATTTTCTTTGAGATGGGATAGGTCCCTATTGTTCAATTTTATGTAGCAAGGATTCATATATTGTATAGGGAAAGCCAAAAAGGGATTCTATGGATGTTACTCTTGAAATATACCCATGGAATTTAATTCATCAAATGAATGTAATGGATGGCTGTGACACCCCAGACACCGATGCCTCTTAAAAGTTGCCCCGAGACTCGTTGGACACATGGCCTCGAACAAATCTCTGCAAATTATATATCCTTATGAATAAATGTGAGGTCTTATTGTGTGTATTTATGGGTACTATGCCATCATTACCAAATTGTATTGTAATGGATAAATATGAACTGAGGTAAAGAATGGAACCAATACAACTAAAATGAAGGCACAACAGAAAATATAGACATTAGTAACAATTATTGAAATATATGTAATAACATATTAAAATGCATCAATTAATGATAATATTTCATGTCAGAGGAAAATTGTAAAACAGGGACACAAGATAGGAGGCATAACATGTTCCAAAAATTTATAAATGAAATAAAAATACTATCCAAAGCTTCCTCATCTCAAGCTCAATCATATTTTATGAAGCTCCATCCTAGATAACTTGAAATCAATTGTTTGAATTAATATGTTTAACGTTATCAACAAAATCATTCATCTAATCTAATCAGGGTAACAAATAGTAGCCGAAGAGAGTGTGAGATAAATATTAGTGTACACCCAATAAAATTTACTATAAAATACAACTTGTGTAATTGAAATGTGACCATGTTAAAGCATACATATATAAATTAAATCAATAATTTTTTTTCAAAATACTTGCTTCCTACATCATCCCTCATCTTTAATATGACAAGAACCTATTAATTAATTTTCTATTAATAGTTTATAAATAATTTGCATGTTATAAATTGTGAATATTCGAAGTGGCGATAAGAAAACCTATAATGAAATTTAATAAAGAGGATCGAAGGTAATAAGCAAGGAAATGAGGAACTCATTATTCACCAACTCAGAAATAACTGTAGAGTATAAAAGGGTATGTGTATAATCATAGGATAATATTCCCAGCAATTCAATAATAGAATGCCTACTGAATCCTTGGTTATCGCCCAAGGTAAAATGGTGCTAAGTAGATATAGGGCCATGTGGGCTATAACCATGGAACATACAGTTCAATGATATATCTACGGAGTTCATATATGTAATCCTTTAATACTATGTGAGGGATCCTATAGTGTCATACAAAGTATACATGATTAGTCAATAATATGGATCTTCGTGGGTCTCAAACTATGAAATATGTATCTTTTAATCAGAATGGGTTTCCCGAGTGCTCATGGCATCCCCCATTAATAATCAAAGGTGAGATCAAGCTTGTCCCCTCTCGATTAATTATTAATTCATGTAATATTTAAATTTTTTCAATTCTTTATTTTCCTTACTATGATAATTTCATGTAGTTTTCATCCTTTTCCTCAAGTAATAATTAATCTATAACTTCATTAGGTTCATGATTTTCCTTTCATTATATTGAAAATTCCAAGTAGCATGATACCTTTATTAATTCCATTTAAGTAATATTAAAAAATTATGGTTAATTCTCATACCTTCCAGCAATTTGGTATGGTGTTTTATTAGAACCCAACCATATTATTCATTCATATTTATTTAGGAGAAGTCATATTCTATGTACACTTACCAATTTCTCTTACAAATTTAAATTTCAATCTTATGAACATACCTTAGGTAGGTTAAGTTGATGTTATGTGGTAATTTCCATTTATATTTTTCATGATACAACAAGAATTTAGGATAATTATGCCAACCATTAGTGTGGTCTAGCTTGAGCTCATCTGAAAAATGGCTCAAATGTGTCAAGGCACAATAAATCTCAATTATGGTATATTATCCGACATGAGATAGATGGATATTTGGGAATAACCTCCAAATATAATCACTTATATGGAAATATCATAATTATATGGTTCTAATGATTATATAGATGACTTATAAATTCAATAAACGGAACCAGATAAAAGCTTTTGGCCCCACACAACAATTCAAAAATCAAAAAACACGAGGGCATAGTTATATACCATCCACCATAGGGTTATATGATCCTTATCCTCTTATATCACCCAATAAATCCTATAATAATATATTAGAGATCTGAAAATAAGTAAAACACTCACACCTCGATAAATAGGTTGATAGCAAG
The DNA here is from genome assembly GCA_963277665.1 of Viscum album. Taxonomy (NCBI): domain Eukaryota; kingdom Viridiplantae; phylum Streptophyta; class Magnoliopsida; order Santalales; family Viscaceae; genus Viscum; species Viscum album. The sequence continues at coordinate 1,991,367,076 of OY728121.1, read as the reverse complement.
AGAGGAGAAGAACAGTTAAAAAACACCCGAGTACTTACCGTTGAACATCTTACATGACAAACGAAAGATCAATCAGATACCAAATGAATGATATATTTCATACCATATATTAGGCCACAAATGAGATCTAAAAAAGATGAAATGTAGTTCAATCTGGTATAAACTATTAATAGGAGGACAAAATATGGTTAATTACATCAATAATGGGAATATAGTAATTTTATCAAGAAACTAATCTGGGATTGGTTAGTACACCAAATTTAAATAACCATGAACAAAAAATGCATGAATAGTTGGGGAAGATGTCCACTCACATGATTATGTCATAGGACCATGCACCAACTGTCTGATATGGTTTTTCCCGAAAGTAGAACATCCACACGGTTAGGAAAACCGTGATCCAACCATACACTAACTATGGAATAATGATTGATTCTCCAAAAATGTGGGTTCTAGGATTCAATCACTCCTCAAACACCCATGGGACCTTTTTGAACTCAATATGCATCAATTTTATGTCCCAAATAATTAATTATACAAAAACATAAATGATCTATACCAAAGGAAATACCATCTTCCCACATTAAAGAACCCATCCCCGATGTCACTTTCCAAGTGTGTAGAAACAATGTATGAGAATAATTCAGGCCATTGAGCATGTATGTAAGCCTATCACTCCCATGTCTCATACAACACATGGTCATACTACCATTTCAATCATTCTAGAAGGAATAGTTGTCCTCATAGATCCACCATTCTTCGGTCGATGATGTGTATTGGATACTTCTCAAAAGGTAGCATCCACATATAACTCCACATCCATGGGATCAAATGTATGATACATATCTTCATTATTCTATCTAATTTTAAAGCACAGATGAATTCATGCAAGGTATGGTACCTCAAAGGTAGTACCAACATATAGGTGAACGACATGACTATCTATAGGATTTCAAACTGACATATGAAACAAGGCAATAACATCCCTTACGTCCATAACCATATATTCCCTAGAATATTGGATACATGAAAGAAAACAACACCCATGATCTCTAATAATAGTGGTGGCCAATAGTGATCAGAATTAGATTTTTTTTCTTTACTAGGATGAAGTCAAATGCTTCTAGATCAGGCGAACCTGCACTGAAGTCACCTTAAATATATAAGCGTGTAGTAGGGATGCCTCACCTGCCTCTAACCAGCACAAGGGTGAATGAAAAGTCTATTATATACGGCTTCAAAGAGATCCATACAAAATTTCACATGAAATATGTTATTTTATGTGATCTCAACATGAGAGATATCATTTTCCAACGAACCACTATAATCAAGGAAACATGCTCGAAGCATATCACTATAACTTGTATTGTCCATTCTTATTTTAAATTTTTCTGAGGGTCGAATGATGGTCTTATAATCACTTTTTTTACCATATATTTCTAAATTCACTTTTATTATCATTATGTGAAATGATCATCCCTATATGAATCAATTGTATGAGGGACCACATGGAGTCGTATGGTTTCACAAACATACATGTTCTCATTTCATCAAATAAGAATATATTCTTATTACAATTGATGTTGTATAATTTTGTCACTTGGTCAATGAAAAACCATACATCATCACTACCACTATGAGACATAGCCAAACCAACAACCAAACCCATAACAATATCTTCTCATTTCTATTCCAGGGCTACAACATGTTATACCAAGAATGTAGGTCTCTAGTGCTTCAACTTCACCTACTGACAGGTGGAACACCTCATGATAACTCATGGTATCTAAAATTTCATCTCAGACCACCAATATCGGCATTGCATTCCTTGATAAATCATCGAGGTGCCACAATTAACTACATAGTGAGAGGCATAAGAATCTTTCATCATCTCCTACCTCGTTTTTGTTGGGACCCAGACATGTCTCTGAATATGCATGATGTCATCTCAATCTATAGACCAATCCAAAGGCGTGTTATCTCCTAATATACACTCATAGAATACCAAGCTTTCAGGATCTGAAAGTTGACTAGGCATCAAATTCTAATGGAGTGAAGAGGTAATTGTCACTGTTGAGAGATAAGACTTCTCCTAACTATCATGAAACTCTAGATTCCGCTCAGAGAAGAGGTCCATAAACTTGTATTCATAATTTTTTTATCATGCTGATTGTGATTAATTTTTATGAGTGAGTTCTTAAGAAATCACACTTACCTTCTCATGTATATAGGAAAGTTCAAAATCAAAGGATTGTAGAAATAAGACCTATCTCTGATGTATGAGGCTCATCTCACGTTGATAAAAGATATATATATGAGGATCTTGTAGTGATTTTACACCACTAAGTTCACACATAATATATAGTGTCTCCATTAACGTAAGGCATGGACAACTGATTCTATCGCAAGTTCGTGCATTTGATAATTTATCTCAGGAGTTCCCTACTATCAAAATCCATACACAACAACTCTGTCATGCTACCTCAGCACTACTAATAAGATGATTCCTGTCTCATCATAGAATATTGTAAAAACTATACCTGTCGTGGGATGAATTAGAATAGTTAATGAGATAATCCCACCATTATACTAATGAAAGGATTTATCATGAAATAATGACTAGAGGAAATTGACATGCTTCATTGTATTGATAGTAAGAATTGAAGATATGTGTAAAAAATCTTATATGAAATTATTGTAATATCCAGACTACCCAATGAAAATATTTATATCAAAAACATTCATTGGATTCTCCTAGGAAACTATATCACTATCCTTTTCTAGGCAAATAAGTACACTTGATTCTAAGCTAATATGAGATAATATTTGAACATTTTTTAACAACAAGTTTCACATAGAAAGCATTACATAAAGGTGATTCCCTCTCAGTGTACTGAAAACGATATCATTATGAATAACAAAGTCATTATGAGTATGAGAATAATCTATGTTGTCATCCAAAAAGACAATTAATAACGAAACCAAATAGTGGTTGAACACCCTATTCATCAGATCCATGAAAATGGTCGGTGTTTTTGTAAGACCAAACAACATAAAAAGGTACTCATAAAGAATATACATTCTACGAAAAGCAGTTCATGGTATGTCTAAAATCCCAACTCATACCTGATGATAGATCTATCTCTGGTCGATCTTTGAGAAGACACTATATCCCCAGGGTTGGTTAAAGAGTTCATTTATTTGAGGGAGTGGATATCATTTCTTGAACATATGCTAGTTCAAACATATATAATCCATCCATTTAAATAAGGTTCTGTAATACTTATTTGGAAAAATAATGGGAAACCCCACATAAGATGTATTGTAACATATAATAACGTTGGATTCTAAATCCTATAATGTCCTCATGAGCTCCTGAAACTCTTTAAGTTCCATCATGTACAAATAATGGACAATGGGGCTACTCCTAGAACAAGATCAATTATAAAATCCACCAATATCTTAAGTGGTACGCTATGAAAATTTATAAAAAAACATCCATTAAAATGATCCTCCACATTGAGGGAAGACAGCTTGTCATAAACCCTAAACCTACATGAAGATATTTTACATCTATGTGGTCACTCCACCTACCCCATGATTATCTAGTCTACCTCTACTATTCTGGACATCCCGCTCATCCTTATGAAAATAACTGCAACCCTCCATTGAGGTAAATGATACCATATGGTTGTAGCAGTCTACAATAAAATTATAATGATCACACCGATAAATCCCAAGAATGAAATCATATCCTTTCATCTATCTAAAAAAGTGGTCCCAAAAGAAATTTTAATTGTCTACCTCTAGGGGGAATTACATACCCTACAATATACCCTTTGTTCATAACCATATTAGTTTATATAGGGTCATTACACCATTGTAATACTATATAAATATTCCAAGACATTCCATAATAGATCTATAGATAGAATAGTTTGATGAACCTATATCAAATAAATAATATATGATAGTAGATGACACTAGAATAGTACCATGCACTGTAGATGGTCATGTAGCCCAATCCATAGGTATCGAATGTAGTGTGTGAAGTTTACATGATCCAAGACCATGTGCAACTGATAGACTACCATGATAATTACTGCTATATTAGTGTTTTTGGTGATCAGGGTTCTAGCTACCATGACCATAACCTCCTCCTCAGCTAGACCTGATGTTGTCATTCTTAATCCTTGTCTTAAATAGCACCAAAGAACCCACTGCTGAATGTGGTGCTATAACTGATCCATTTCTACTCGAAGATAGTGGAATAGTCCTGCAGAAATGTAAGAGATTACCCATACAGATGAAATCCGGGCACTCCATTGGGTCTCTATCACAACTAGGCTTCATGTCCCCACATCATCCACATAGATGAAAATATTTTAATTTATCGAAACAGGAACTCTGGATGTCATTTCCTAGACAAGAATCCTTGAGGGAGTGTTTCCTACTACCAGAAGAACTACAAACATGATGTGACACGCGTCCTCTATTCTTGGTAATATATTAATCCCTAAGGATATTATCATGCATAATATCCTGACTGAATATTAAATAAAAGGTATCAATGTGAAAGTCATCCTCCAATGCACTGATGTAATACTGCAACCCATCATTAAAACATCTACCACACAAACATTCATCAATGCCCAGAAGAAGTAAAAATCAAATGAACTAAATGAAACGTGATAAATATTAAATAACTAACATAGAACCATGTTTGAGATGAATTAATTCTAGGTACTTGTCAAATCTCAGTGCTTTTGGAGTGAAATGATCATAGGAGGCAGTCTAAAAATCAACCCAATACATGCCCGGATAATTACCAGTCGGGGTAATAACATCCCACCATCACTTGGATGAATAAATAATCATATACATGGATGTATTTAACATACACTCTGGACGCATCTACAAATTTTCAATAGCTATAGGGTAGATTCTAGCTAAGACTTGGTATCCTGTGGAAATCCCTCCCTAAAAAAGATAGGAGGATGCTGCTACGGGAACTCACAAGTCATGTCATCAATTGTAGGTTCAAGCCATGGAGCACCATGTGTAGAAATAATTAGACATAAGAAACTATCATGAACTTGGCCATTAATTACTAGATAGTGTATAAAAGGTGGTGCCTCATGTGGTAGTCCTCTAGGTAATAGTGGTTGCTCAGGGACCCCTACTTCTGGAGAAGGATCATCAACATCATCAAAGTATTGGGATAAAGAAATCCAAGAACACCCCTCAGAACATACTTAAGAAAATTGATAGAATCACCAGTAGAAAATGTATACATTAAAACTCACTACCCAAGGGATAAAACACCATCTACCCAATTAAATGGTAATGTATCAGTAATTGATCTAGTATATGTTTCATATCATTTTACATTTAATTACCATTTTCTCTGAATTAAATTTCATAAACATGAGAAGGTGGGATAAGAATGTGAAAAAAACTAATTTTAGATGTCATTATTCACTTCATAATGGATATCCATTTTTATTAAAATCAAAACCCATTTATTTATATCAAAATGGATCAACTTTGTAAATTACTCATCCAACCCCATGAGGTCCCATTCACCTCCTGAATTGAGATATGAAATAAATCAAATAAAAGGAAAATTAATATAATAATAAGTTATCCATCACTACATCACTCAAAAATTAGAAGAATATAAAAGAATTCAATGGAATGAAATGCATCTATATTGCATGGAAATATTCATGTAATGCGAATTCTATGACCCTATAATGATTCATGCCACAATGCTTGTTTCCCATATACCATTGCGACAAGGGTGAGATAAATAAGATATCAAAACAATAATAATAAACCACTCAACAAACCATGTGTTTCTCCCAATGGTGAAATAATATAAAATGGATTAAGAAAAGTATAACAACAATTATATTTTTTGTAACTTTCCATTTACCCTGAACACATGTTCGTGATTCCTAATAATAGCTTATATCCATGTTCCTAGAATTCCAAGTCTCCAATATATTGTCTCCAAGTGTTATATCAAGAATGTAACATCCTAAAATAGAATATTCTGTCATCCTAGACCTAGATTCCCCTTAGTAGGTGCCCGATGCTCGTTGGGCCACATAGCCACAAGTACTTCTTCCAAAATTATAGAGGATTATGAACAGTATCGTAGGAGTATCATGTGTATGTGGGGAGACTATTCTGTCATTAACAACATGTATCATAATAGTTAAATATGAACTATGGTAAATATAAGAATAATTATAGGTAAATGGAAGTCACAACTGAAGATAGAGACAATAAGAACAATTATAGAAATATGTGGAAATACATACTTGAATAAAACAACCACTAGTAGAATACTAACCTATACCAACGGTTCCAAACTGTTGGTATAGGCCTCCAAACCGTTGGTATAGCCTATACCAACGGTTTGGAGAACCGTTGCGAAGTAAGCCGTTGGGATAGGACTACACCAACGGTTTTGGGAAAACCGTTGGTCTAGACCTATCCCAACGGTTTTCAAAACCGTTGGTCTAAGTAATATGAAAATCTATTCCAACGGTTATAAAACCATTGGTATATGTATTTCAAAAAAATACATGTGGTGGGATTTGATCCCACAACCCCCCGTTTATAATTAAACGCCTTAACCACTAACCTAACATAACTTTTATAAACATAACTTCATAAATATATATATGTATTATCATAATTATTTAAAATTTATATTTATATAATGTTATTGGGTAGTAGACCTGGAAGAAATCAAAGAATCTATCCCAACGGTTTTCAAAAGCGTTGGGATAGGTGATAATTTATAGGGGCGAATGATGGATTTTGGGCTGAGTTTTCCCAACGGTTCTCCCAAACCGTTGGGAAAGGGGGGGGGGGGGGGGTCTTTCCAAACGGTTCTCCCAAACCGTTGGGAAAGGGGTGTTTTGAGGGGGTCTTTCCCAACGGTTCTCCCAAACCGTTGGGAAAGGGGTGTTTTGAGGGGGTCTTTCCCAACGGTTCTCCCAAACCGTTGGGAAAAGGGTGTTTTGAGGCCCCTTTCCCAACGGTTCTCCCAAACCGTTGGGAAATGGTGTATATAAGTGTTGGGAAAGATCCGATTTCCAGTAGTGAACAGATGATGATATTTCATGTCACTAAAAAAATTAAAAAAAAGGTATATACGATGTCGTGAATATCATATCACATAAAATTATAATGTAAATAAAAATAGAACCCCAAGAATCCTGGTCCCCAACTCAGTCATATGCTATCATGCTCCATCCAAAACAGCAACTAGTCAAGTATTTGAGGCCATATGCTTTCATTTATCAAACTCTTCATTCAAGTAATATACCCAGGGTACCAAACAATGTCTAGATAGGGTATGATATAAATCATAGTGGTCCAATAATAATGGTGTCTATAAAATCATTCCCATGTAATAGAAATGTAACATTGTGTAAGCATGTATATATAGAGTAAAGTAGTAACATGTAAATAAAAACCCATGTACCTGATTTAGCCCTCAGATTCCATTTGATCATAAAAAATACATTAATTAATTATTACCTGGTTATAAATAAATATGATGTGGAAAATATGGAAGGCTCTATATTGAGATAAGACAACCTATAATAAAATATAATAAAGATGTTCTAAGGTAATTACCAAGGAAATGTAGATTACATGTGTAACTAACTCAGTAATAACTATAGCACAACTATGGGTAAGAGTTCAATCCAAGGATAATTTTCTATTTCATTCAAAAATAATAATCCTACCTATTCCAAGGTTATCAACATCGGTAAAAATCGGCTAAGTAGATACATGTCCAAATGGACTGTAACAATGGCACCTACTTGACGATGCTGAATCTAAGGAGTGTATCCATGGAATACTTTAATATAATGTGATGGATCCTATTGTGACATAACTATTATCCATGAATAGAAAGGTACTGTGAACAATGTGTGTCTCAACATATGTAAGATGTATCCTTGAATCGGAATTGGGTTCATGAGTTCTCATTCCATTCCCTGATAAGAATCTAAACCGATCTCATGTAAGGCCACTCCTATTTATGTATGATGTTGTGTAATATTTAATTTTGTTCAAGCCTCTCCTTTATTTAGTGTGATATGGTTATAATGATTAAAATATTTTAATAAATTATTAATTAAAACATAAATCTATTTTTTTCAATTATTACTTTTTATTAGTGTGAGAAGGCCATATAGAATGAAACCATTATTATTTACATTTAAGGAATATTCAATAATTAATGTTCATTACACTACCGTACATTAATGTTGTATGTAGTTACACAGATATAAAAACATATTATTGATTCACATTTAATCATTTCAAGTCATATAATTAGTAAACATTCAAATTTACCATTCATATTTAATTAGGAATTTGATGAACTTATCCTAGGTAGATCAAGTGGATGTTAAATGGTACATTCGATTCACCATTACATAATACAATGATAATTTATGATATGGAGGCCTGCCATTAGTCTATTCCAGCTTTAGAAAATCTAAACAATGGATCAAATGTTTCCAAACACTAATATCTAAATTTTGGAATATAAAAATACATGAGATGGATAGAGTTGTGGAAATAACCACCAAAAAATAATTACATATATATAAATATAATAATTATAGAGTTTTAGTGATTATAATTATGACATATAAATTCAATAAATGGAAACCGATGAAATCAGTGGGTCCTACAAAAAAATTCCAAAATCAACGAACACGGGGGATGAGTTATAGACCACCCTTCCTAGGGTTTTATGATCCTTATCCTCTAATATAGGTCTCTAATTAATCTTAAAATGGAGTATATTATATAAAAGAGATAAATTGATAACCCCATGATAACTAGGATGAGGGAAAGAGTGGAAAAGAATGATTAACAATGACCCGAGTACTTATTGATTCACATGCAACATGATGAACATAATCTTGAACGGATCTCAGATGATGGAGGACCTCCAACCACAATATTAGTCATTCATATATCTTCTAATGGGATGAAATATAGATAAATATTACATTAACAAGGATTATAATAAAGGAGGAGGCTAAATTATATCATTAAAGGAAAAATATTAATTTTACCCAGAAGCTAGCATGCATATAGATTGTCTGCACGATTTGAAAAACCAAGGAAAAAACCATGATCTAGTACCTAGGGAATAGGGTAAACCACATGGTTATGTCACACATCAATGAACCTACCTTGTGATATGGTTCTTTCAAAAAATAATCTATCTTCATAGTTAGGAAAAATAACTGCCAACCGCGCGATATGGCCAGTTTCGTCATAATGATGGGTTCCAAGCTCCAAACAAGCCCTAGACACCCATAATACATTTTCTATACCTTTAGGAATATATATTAGATCCAATATATAGAATTATACCTAAATATAAATGATCCATAACTGATCGACAAACCAGGTTCCTACAATTGTTTAGGGATTAAGCATGGAAGCTACTCATTGTCGTTGTCTCATACCCAAGTGTGGAATGATGGTGTGTAAAGACCCGGAATTTATGTGGAAATTTTTCTTCTTAAATAAATTGTAATTTTACGAGTCCGCTAAAATTATTGTGCTTGATTGTGAGGCCAGGTGTGCCCGGAATCAATTTCTAATGTTTTGTTCGGGTACGTTCACTAAACTTATGAGAGAGATTTTATAACTTTTGAACAGGTGCTCGGAATTGAAATCTGAGGGCACCGTTGAACCCACGACGCCAATATTCTCTTAAGAGGACTTTTACCTAGACCACAGTAGGTTGATAAGGAATGTTAGTTTTTTTTTGTTTTTATGAAAATGATAAATAAAAATAAAAGTGAAGCTTATTTTTATGCCTGGTGGTTAAAACCTCTAAGGGGTGGATATAAGTTGAGGCCACCACACCATAACCACTCGTGAAAGGTTATGGTGGTGGATCCCACCTGCAAATAACCTCCCTTGGGAGGATATATTTGGTGGGGACCCCACGGGCTTGTAACCCTTGGATCTCCCCATTTATGTGGGGAGATCCCTTGAACATCCCTCCTTTAGTTCCAACCCGACTAAATTAATTAAATTTACAGTTTCAAATAAATAACTGGAACCATTTGAATTATTTTGAATTTTTGAGGAAACCAATTAAATAATGGATTAACTTAATCAATTTTTTTTGTTTGGCATTTCCATTCGGTGGAGCTTGGGGAAGAGGGACCTTGGGAGAGAAAGAACACACTAACGAATAACGAACATCAACTATGTCAAAAGAGGGGCCGACTGCGAAGAATGATGTATCCAACTTCGTCACCTAGGAAAAATTATCCACCAATGATGTATATCCTATTATTTTTCTAGAATTGATGAATTGACACATGCCTTTCCATTACTTCGTCAACGAACAATAATACCTTGTAGGGGGATTTAAGATTGATTCTTGTTCCCATTCTTCATCGTCCAACTATTGGTCCTCATGTAACCAATTGTTATCATCATAATGCAGAGGGAAGGGCCACATGAACATGACCCAACCCCTACCCTCTGTTTTTCATCCCTTGATGATGACGACGGTGACACAACAATACTGCCGGAGGATCGGACCACATTTGAGGGACGACGGAAGAGCAACGCAACCGGCGTTGGGCCGTCCGTGAAGAAAACGGTGGCGCAAGGCTTCCAGGTTCCCGGAAGGGCACAATGCCGCCGCAAAACGTGGAGCATATGGGGGCCATGTCTAGGGCGGTCCATAGCACAAATAATGGGTGGGTGGCGTTAGGCCGGCTATCAGTGGAGTGGGAGTGGCTGGCCACTCAGCCAGCCATGAGGAGCGGGATCCTAGATGGTCCTGCGTGGCGTGGACTGACACCACCTGGCACCCATTTCACCCCCACCCGAGTGTCTTTTCCATTCGGGATCTCAAGGGGGTGCACGATTTCTCCATGGACGTGGATTAGGTGGAACCTGTGAGCCGTCGGGCTGACAGGCCGGGCCGCCCCCTTGGGTCGGGCCACCGCCGGGCCAGGCCATCATCGGGCGGGGACACCCCCTTGGGTCGGGCCACCATCGGGCCGGAATTCCCCCTCCGGTAGGGAAATCATCAGGATGGGCCACCCCCTAGGTCCAGGTCGGACCCACAAATGGGTTAGACCCCAGTCTGAACCCATTTGACCTGACTACACCTTTTCAACAATATCATTGGCTACTAGAGTTAGATCGATGAACCGTTACGGTGATGGAAATCATGGATCATGAAGGTTCTTTTGGAATACCACATATGTGGTTTGGCCATAGCTGGGGTACGGTCGGGTTGGTTTGAACCTAAAATCCAACCGGCCCCCCGGGACGGAAATTCCAATAAGTCACAGACCGGGCATCTGATTGACCATTTTTTATTGTGTTGAGACCCCTACGATGAGGCAGACCATTGAGATACTTCTACTAGGGACTTTCTGATAGTTTTATAATCAACCTATTTTTCATGTGGTGGATCCTCCCGGAGACGAGCGAGTGGAGTACAGAGAACTAGTATATGGCTGAGACCTGACGACTGCAGACCTTTCGACTCGGAGTGCTTGGACTAGTCAAGTGGGGAGGGCCTCTGTGTGATGTGGCAAACCCACAATGGGGAGATCCACTATGTGATGCAACTAACCCACGATACTCGACAGGAGGAGTACCTCCACAGGATACGAGGGGGAGAACCTCTATATCAGCGCAACAGACCCACAGTGGGCAGCATCTTTGTGTGAGCGCAACAGATCCACAGTACTCAATAGGAGGAGTACCATAGTAGTCCAGGATAGTGGGAAGTGCCTATGTGTGATGCGGAAAGCCCACTATACCTGATAGAGGAGGAGTTCACCCTCAGCCAAGGTTCCGACAGTGTGACTAGGGATGATACTTGATTCTACCCCTAGAATAAAATCCTAGTTTGAGCTGAGTCAATGAATTTTGTGTTTTCATCATGATTGAGATAGGTTACGAGATAACTTAGGTATATGTTTGTGCATATACCTATGAAATGGTTATCTGTTGAATCCATACATTACGGTTTAACCTTGTTGGATTTTGTGAGATCCTAAGTCTCTTGAGGTCCCTACTATGTATCGTTATACTCACCCCTACACGACATATTCCCTCACTTCATTGTGTTGGTTTTAGACGACGAACATCGCTGACTGAGGTTGAGTGGAGAGGACAGAATGGTACAGGACGTGGACCTTATGACGAGTCAGTTCATGGAGGATCTGGATGAACGAGAGTACTGAGGAGGCCATATGTACATATCCTTCAAGTAGGAACCCTGGAGGACGACCCAGTAGCGGCTTTACTTTTCTTCAGTTGTACATGATTTTAGTTGTACTTGTACATTCCTTTTGTGCTTGTATTTCCTGCCACTTTTACATTCCATTACTTCTATTGTATAGAGTTTTACCTAGTGTTTTACTTCTAGTTGTGTACTCTACTGTGTTTGTATACAGTTATAAAGGCAAATGCCTTTCAATTTTATGGATTTATGCCTTTTCTACTATTTTCTAGCCCCTGGCCTATGGAAGGGGGTTTGGGGTAGTGATGATATAAGCCTCGGGGGAAGGGACGTGACAAATTGGTATAAGAGGACTGTTTTCTACCACAGAACATAGAACTCTAATCATTCTTTTCTATGAATCAATAGTGTTAAGGGTACTAAGTGTGGTTTTCAGTTCAGCGAGTCCAATGTTGGTGCGGGCGACCAACGTATCCATTCACCAGGACCCTGACTACTGATTTCTAACATATTGCATGAAAACACTGATTGAGTGCATATCTTTAAAGGTTTTCCTATATCATCTCAACCAGGTCAGCTCACTAGGTATAATCTTTTGTCCGTGTCACAACTGTTTCTTTCTGGATGCCTCCCCGTAGAGCCCCTAGAGTTGTACACTCAGACATCCCACCGATCGACGAGGCCTCAGTGGAGGGACCTTTACTAGTGGAGGCACCAGTGGTACCCCTTCCTAGGGGTCCTTCGATGCCACCAGCCCCAGCTGTAGACAACGCACATCGCTTGAGATCATTGCATGAGTTCCCGCACAACAGGCTACCCAGGATCCGGGGAGAGACGTTCCCACAGGCGGCTGAGGATTGGCCGGAGGCTGTGGTTAGAAACTTCAGGCTAGTAGGGACACAAGCAGACATCATTGTGATCCTTACCACGAGTATCCTTCTGGCAGTAGTAGGAAGATGGTGGATCCTAATTCTCCTGGTGTACGAAGAGGTGACACTACTCTAGACAGACTATGAGATCCTGTTCCGGGTAGAGTTTAACCCTGCCACAGTTCTTGCAGTGCAGATACAGGAGCTACAACATCTTCATCAGCGTAGCATGACTGTAGCTAAGTACTCATTGAGGTTCAATGACCTCTCGTGCTACACCACAGATATGGTGTGAGACCCATTCTTGAGGGCTTGGACCATCGAGTAGGGGCTTAGGATAGAGATTTGGGAATCACTTGTCTCCCTCAGCATCCTGACACAGGAGGGGGTGTTAGAGAGATCCCTCCTAGTAGTGAGTTTCCGGCCTGAGTAGGCACTAGCAGCGTGACCCACTACTAGTCGACATGCGACAGAGTCTTCTGCAGTTTGCAGTAGACAGATGACGCTGAGGTCCAAGAGAACTAGACCCACGGGTGGATGACCATAGGACTCATGATATATTGTGTGGGGAACCTGAGACAGTGACTTACCTGCCAGAAGCATGCAATGTTACTCAAGCGTAGGGAAGGGTCACATGAGTCGTGACTGTCTGAACTGCCGTTCAGATAATCAACAGATAGTTGAGGGACCTCTTAGGTAGAGGCATAGATTTGACGGAGGTGGTCCACAGGGCACATGCAGATGTGTAAGAGGATCTGGTCATGCAGATGGAGGTGGATTACATTATGAGGTGTTACCTCCAACACCACAAGTAGGTTCACCCCAACCACAGGGAGCAGGTGGATAGGGGAGAGCTCCTCTTTAGGCAGCTGAGGTTAATGATCACGACACTCCGGAGATGATTCGAGGTATGATCTGTGTCTACTCAACCATATATGCAGTTATTATAGACATAGTTTACAGTCACTCTTCAATTGTCACTACCCTCGTTCGGAGCTCGGAGGTTCTGATGGAGCTCTTGGCATGATACTTATGGCTAGAGACTCCTACGGGAGCAGACTCGATGATTAAGAACTAGTGCTGGAAGTGTGAGATTACTCCATGAGGCAAGAGCTTCAGCTGGGATCTCCTCATAGCGACGTCGAGGCCTTACAACGTCATATTGGGTATGGACTGGTTATTTAATGTCCCTGCTCAGAAAGACTATATTAGGAGAAAAGTGTGGTTTGTCCGCCCTGATGGGACTAGGTTCACCTTCACCGATGAGGAGGGAACCTTTTCAGCCCAGAACAGACTTACATGGAGGAGGGTGCAGCCAATCACTCACTAGTTGGCTTGCCTTACCATCAAAGAAGTTGATGTGGAGAGTCCGACTTATCCTGTAGTGGTGGACTAGTACGCGGATGTTTTCCCAGATGATGTTCCAGGACTAACTCTTAATATAGAGGTGGACTTCTACATTGAAATGTACCCTTGTATGGCACTGATATCTACTCTTGCATAAAGGATGGCTCCCACTGAGCTTCACCAGCTGAGGGTATAACTATAGGACTTGTAGAGAAAGGGATTCATTTGGCCTAGTGTTTCTCCGTGGGCGGCCCCGATTTTGTTCACCAAGAAGGCATATGGGAGCTTGAGGATCTGTGTCAACTACCGTCTCCTAAACCAGGAGACCGTAAAGAACAAGTTCCCACAACTGAGGATTGACGACCTCTTTGATTAGCTGAATAGATCATGGTGTTTCTCACAGATAAACCATAGATTAGGATATCACCAGTTGATAGTTCGAGACGAAGATGTGTAGAAGACGACCTTCAAGTGTGGGTATGACCACTACGTGTTCTTGATTATACCCTTCGGCATAACCAATGCTCTAGTGGTGTTCATGTGTCTCAGGAATAGGATTTTCCATCCTTACCTCGATCAATTTTTCGTGGTCTTTATCGATGACATTCTAATCTACTCTTCTACTAAGGAGGAGAATCCCTACCATTTGCAGGTAGTACTGGACACACTCCAAGAGCACCAGATTTGTGGTAAGACCTCAAAGTGCCAGTTCTAGATTTGAGAGGTTCAATTCATGGGACACATCATCTCGGAGGCTGGAGATGCAGTAGATCCTGCGCAGATTGAAGTGGTACTTGATTTGGAGCCACCCAGGACTGTGACAGAGGTACAGAGTTTCCTGGGATTAGTTGGATACTACTGGAGGTTCATTCTAGACTTCTCCAGAGTTGCAGCATGACAATCATCCTTTATGAGGAAGGGGAAACACTTCATGTGGTTAGAGAGATACTAGTAGAGATTTCAAGATTTGAGGCAGAGGCTGACTAGTTCCCTCATCTTGGGACTTCTAGCTGAAGGCGAAGGGTACGTAGTTTTCTGCGACACATCAGGGACCAGACATGGGTGTGTACTGATGTAGGAGTGAGTAGTGATCATATATGGTTCTCAGTAGCTGAGACAGAATTAGAAAAACAACACCACACATGACATGGAATTAGTAGAAGCGGTCTTCACCTTGAAGATGTGGCGACACTCTCTTATGGGCGAACGTTTTACCGTGTACTCATATCATAAGTGCATCGGGTATATCATCTCTCATAAATACCTAAACATGATAAAACATCGTTGGATTTAGTTTCTCCATGACTATGACTTCGAGATAGTCTATAATACTATGAAGGGGAATGCTGTTACAGATTCACTCAGTAAGAGATCTGGTATACAGCTGCTAGGAGAGGCAACAGAGCAATTGGATGCGTTACATAAATCCTTTGTGGATAGAGATGGAGCAGACTATCTACAGTCTCTTATAGTCACTCCCCACTTCTTCAGAGAGTCAGAGAGGCACAATATGGGGACACTGACTGTGAGACATGACATGCTCAGATATCAACATGGAAAGATCTTGAGAGATTTTTTGAAGGTGGGGAGCACATAGTTATCTTCAAATGATGTACTATGGTACCCATAGCACATCAGGAGGATGTTTTCAGAGATTTACACACTTTCCCTCTAATGGATCAACTAGGAGTGGTGAAGATGTACCAGGACCTTCGATGACAACACTGGTGGCTAGGTACGAAGAAGGTAGTAGATGATATTGTCTCATGATGCCTCACTTTTCCGCAAGTGAAGGTGGAGCACCAGGTACCAGCAGGCATGGTACATCCCTTAGATGTCCAATAGTTGAAGTGGGATGTGATATCCATGGACTTCGTGACAGGTCTCCCATATACATCCAGGGGTCATGACTCGATTTGGGTAATTTTTGATCGACTCACCTTGTCAGCCCACTTCTTACCGATTAGAGAGAAGATATCAGTTAGGATATTGGGACGCCTCTATGTAGAAGATTTTGTGCATTACCATAGAGTACCTTCTCCAATTGTCTTCGACCATGATGCATAGGTTACTTCCCCGCTATGGAAGGGGTTGCATGAAGCTTTTGAAACGCATCTATGTCTAAGCATCACCTTCCATCCTCATACAGATGGCCAGACTGAGCAGACCATCCATACGCTCGAGGACATGCTCTGCTCATGTGTCCTCGACTTCAGTCACTGCTAGGAGGATCAATTACCATTCACATAGTTTGCTTAAAACAACATCTATCACTCCACCATAGGGATGGAACCTTTCGAGGCATTGTACGGGTGACCTTGCAGATCTCCTTTGTGCTGGACAGACCATTGCGAGTCAACACTGGTGGGTCCAGAGATGTTACGAGATACAACTGAGAAAGTGAAGATCATCTACGAGTAGATAAAGACTACACAAAGTAGGCAGAAGTCGTATGCTGACAGGAGACAGAGACATCTGGAGTTCGGGGATGGGAACCAAATCTTTCTATGGGTCTCACCTCGATGAGGTCTTTGGAGATTTGGTCAATGTGGAAAGTTGTCTCTGTGATTCATCGGACTATTCCAGGTCCTTAGAAGAGTAGGTGAGGAGTCTTACCACTTAACTCTTCAACCTCAGTTGCACCGGGAGCATGACGTCTTCCACGTATCTTAGCTGAGGGGACACGTCCATGACCCATCCCACATCATTGACCATAGGGAGCTGGACATCAATGATGGGGAAAAATTCATGGAGGTTGATAGAGATAATATTTAAAATATTTTTAATGTCTATTTAAATTTTTTAAACCTCAAAAATTTAACAATTTGATCTTATTTGTAACAATTTTGGATTTAGAGTGTGTTTTGGGATAAAAAGTTTAAATTGCATAATTCTGGATTTTTAACAGATTATTATCACAGGGGTATTTTGGTCATTTATCCTAAAATAAATTTACAAATTTTGTGATTTTAATTTCTTTAGAATGATTATTATATTTTAATCTTCTTTTTCTTCAGGACCAGAAAAAGATTCAGGCATCTTGATGCCCAAAAAAATCAATGAAGTTGATAATTGTTTAGGGCGGACTCCATGGACTTCACCATAGTAATGGAAGAAACTTTCGGCCTAAACACCTCCAAATGATGCGATTCCACTAGTATATGAAACAGACTCCCAAATGGGTCTCCAAAATTAATTTCATGCTGTTTGGAATCCTTTATGATGGCCGTTGAGTGATAGAGATTTGAAGGAAACTTCCAGGAAGCTTCATCCAGAGAAAGCAATGTTCAATATAAAACTCATAACTCCTTCAATACGCTTCCAATTAATATGAAATTTGGAGGGTGGATGGGAACCTCATTTATGAAAAATAATTACTAAGAGGTCCATGCGTGAATTGGCCAATTACTGGGTCTAAAATGCGACAACAGTCTGATGATGAAATCTGCCTATAAAAGGTGAGGGGCTCCTACCTCTCAAAATATTCCATTTTCACCACACCATCCGTCACAAAGGGAGTTGGCTTGAGAGAGGGAAGGGGAAGGTGAAGATTTTTCTCATTAAGAAGATTAAATCCTTTAATATTCAATAGAGGAGATGAATGCTTCTCAAGTGATGGAAGGATAAGCGGTCAATGGTTGCGGACGACGACACCCAACAGACACTCTCTTCCGAGTTTAGATTTTAATGTGTAATCTCCTTTTGAATTTCTCTTGAACCTATATTTTTAATGAATCTGGTTTTTTTATTTCTTAAATATATTTTCAGAGCATTTGTTTTTATCGTTGTTCCATCTATAAAGTAGAACAATTAACTTCACTATTTCGAATTCTTTGGTTAGGTTTTTCCATTGAGCATAGTGAATTCAATTAGGTTCAATTACATGGAGGTATTTACATAATTGATTAACGACTATAGGAGGGACCACAATCATATTGACGTCTTAAATATCATGCCTTTTAAAATTTTTCTGTAAACCTGGGGGTCCTTAGGGGTACATTTTGGATTTTAAATTAAGAGATATTTTTTTATATACAAGGAATAGGGGAGTGTCTGAGAGGGTGAAGCTTGTCTCCAACTGCTGTTTTTATTCTTGATTTCAATACCACATTATCTTTCCTTTAAAATTATTTCACTTTAGTATTTAATTGAAATTTTATTTTCAAATTGTTAATCAAATCCCCATTTTCATTTCTGCAAAAAAAATTGATAACAAAAGTGACAGTTTTGCAACTCGAACTGCAACCTCCTTGAGAGACAACCATGTGGTCACCACTATGCTACATTAAAAGGGAAAATATCAATTGAGGATTTTACGACATGAAAAACCCTCACATCGACTGGCGCCGTTGCTGGGGTGGTTGTATAGTTTAATTTATTTTAGTTATTTTTTTTCTCTTGCATGACCCGAACATCTGAACCGAACTTGTTACCTTTAGATTTAGAAATTGATAGAACATTTCACAGTTGGGTTAGAGGTAATAATCCACAAGTTGCATGTTTTGAATCTTCCACTAATACACCTAGGAGGGACATAGTTGAAACTGAAATCCAAATGGCTGAAAATAGAACTTTGAATGAACTGGCTTCGTCCAATGATGAAAATCAGGAGAATCCTGTAGAGTACCCTGATGGCCCTGCCAGATTTGAAATAAAGTCCGGTTTCATCCACCAGCTTCCCAAATTCAATGGGTTGCCTAGTGAAGACCCACCCAATCACCTTCAAGAATTCAGATACTTCTGTGTCAACATGAAAACTGATGGAGTCGATGCATATCAAATGAAGTTTAGGTCATTTCCTTTTTCTGTAGATGGAGTTGCTAAGGAATGGTTTTTCTATTCTCACTCAACCTTTATTAGAAATTGGAATGAATTAAAAAAGATATTCATTGAAAAAAATTTCCCTGCATCTAGAACTGCCTCCATTCTAAAAGAGATTTGTGGAATTAGGTAGACACAAGGAGAATCACTTCACCAATACTGGGAATGGTTCAAATGTCTTTGTTTTAGTTTCCCCCATCATCAAATCAGTGACCAACTTCTCATTCAATAATTTTATGAAGGATTGTGTATCACTGATAGAAGTATGATCGATGCTGCTGTAGGAGGAGCTTTAGTTGTTAAGACACCAGCTGTTTCTAGGATTTTAATTGCAAACATGGCACAGAATTCCCAACAATTTGGAACCAGAGGACTTCTTCATGTCAAAGATGCACAAGAATTCCCTCTTACTAGTCCCTAAAACAACACAATTGCAAGTCAAATATCTGATCATACCACCATGGTAAGGTCAATAATGTTGTCTAACACCCCACCAACCCAACCAAAACCTGAAGCGGCTTTCCAACTACATGTCCACTGTGGGATATGTTCTTCGAATGAACATTTTAGTGACCAATGCCCGCAAATGCAAGAGCCTCCTGAGAACTACAATGCAGTATTTCCTGGAAGACCATTTCAACCAAACCAGCAAAGACCATTTCAAAACAAAAAAAAATTCAATCAAGGATGGAACAAATACTCAAATGAAAGATTTCATCAACCTGAACAACCTAGAGGATTCTTCAAGGACAATCATGTAATTCTCAACCAAGATATTTCAATGAGCAAGCCAATGCTCATTCTGGAAGCAATTTTCACCCTACCCCTCCCACTCAAAACTCTTATAGGAACCTTGAAGAAGCAATGAGGAAACAACAAGAGGAAATGAGGGAACTAAATGAATACACAAAACAACAAGATAACAAAATTAATACCTTGATGACTCAAATGGGTCAACTTGACTCTGGTATTAATTGCATATCAAATCAAATGAGTGGTGGTCTACCCTCACAACCACAAGTAAATCCGATGAATAATGGGAAGGAAAATGTGAGTACATTTGAACATAGGAGTGGAACAAAATTGGACAACCCTCATATTGAGAACATCAAGCCTTCTGCTGACACTGTTGATGAAAATCCTACCCTTGATAAAAATGTTGAAAAATATGAAGTTGATAGAAACTCAAATCCAAGAGAGGAAATCATGTTTGAAAGAACAAAGAATGATTAAAAGAGGATGTATGGTCCTTATGTTCCTCCAAAACATACTCAAAATACCCCAGAAACATTAAAACCTCCACTTCCTTATCCAAGGTTTGAACCACCACCAAAGTCAAGTGCTGAAAAAGAATTGGATAAGGAGGTTTTGGTAACATTCATGAAAGTACAAGTCAATATTCCATTGCTTGATGATGTGAAAGAAATTCCAAGGTATGATAAGTTTGTAAAAGACATGTGTACCAACAAGAGAAAGTTAAAAGGGGGTGAAAAAGTAAACATATGATGGAATGTTTCATCGATGATTCAACAGGAACTTCCTATCAAGTGTAAAGACCCTGAGACATTTACCATTCCCTGCACCATTGAGAAATGTGAATTCAAAGATGTGATGCTTGATATAGGGGCCTCCATCAATGTCATGACACATTCTCTCTACTCATCTCTTCAGGTTGGAGACTTGAAACCCTCAGTAATTATCATTCAACTCGCAAAACGAAGTACCACCAAACCTACTGGTGTAATAGAGGATGTTCTCGTTCAAGTGAGAGACATGATTTTTCTGGTTGACTTCTATGTTTTGGATATGGAAGATGATAGGTTCAGAACACATGCTCCCCTCATCCTAGGGAGGCCATTTCTAAAAAGGGAAAAAGCAATCATCAATGTTCACAAGCGAACACTTTCACTAGAATTTAGAGGAGATGTTGTTCATTTCAACATTTGTCAATCAATGAGACACCTAGTTGAGGATCATTTAACTCCCCATGTAAACATGATTGATTGGTTTTCCTCTGGCATGTTACATGATTTTTTCTGCGATGAAATACCAACTGATGTGGAAAAAGATGGACATTTGTTTGATACTGAATCAGATCAAAATGAAGATGAAATTGGAGACTGTGAAGAGTCTTGGGATATTGAGACTGGATATCTGAGCAATGAGGAAGATGACTTTCTAGAAACCACTGAATTTATTAGTGGTATTCTAGGAGAGGTTTCCAATTTTTTACATGAAACAAGTCTTGATGTCATGGAAAGAGATAACCATGATGAACATGGAGCTTCACCAAACAATCAAACATCTGAAGAGTTCCTAGTTATTAATGAAACCAACCCACCTGTGGTAGAATTGAAACCCCTTCTGGATAACCTCAAGTAATCCTTCTTAGGTCATAATTAACAATTCCCTGTAATCATCTCAAAAGATTTGTCAAAAGTCCAAGAAAACCAATTGTTGGAAGTTTTCAAGTTCCATAAGGAATACATAGGATGGACTCTCTCTAATCTAACAAGAATCAGCCCCTCAATTTGCATGGACTTAATTTTATTGGAGGAGAACGCTAGAATGGTATGACAATTTCAAAAAAGATTGAACCCAACAGTTTTGGAGGTTGTGAAGAATGAAGTCACCACCTTGTTGGCTGCTGGAATTATTTTTCCCATATCTGATAGTGAATGGGTATGTCCAGTCCATGTTGTTCCTAAAAAAACTGGATTTGTAATCTCAAGGAATGAATTTGGTGATCATGCCCCCATAAGGCTTCCAAATTAATGGAGATTGTGCATTGATTACAGGAAACTCAATTTGGTTACAAGGAATGGACACTTCCCGTTACCATTCCTTGATCATGTCCTTGAAATACTAGTTGGAAAAACCCACTATTGTTTTCTAGATGGATTCTCTGGATATTTTCAGATTTAGATTTTTCCTGAGGATCAAGAGAAAACCACCTTCACATGCCCATTTGTAACTTTTTCATATAGAAGGATGCCCTTTGGTTTGTGTAATGCCCCGGGAACATTTCAAAGGTGTATGATAAGCATCTTCTCTGAATTTTTGGGAAATTGAATGTATGTTTTTATGGATGACTTCACTGTGTATGGATCATCTTTTGAATGTTGTTTGAAAATCATGGAACGTGTCCTGACAACATGCATTGAAAAGAACCTTGTTCTAAATTATGAAAAATGTAATTTTATTGTTGCTAAAGGGATCGTTCTTGGACATGTTGTGTCCGTAATGGAATTCAAGTTGATAAATCCAAAGTTGAGGTCATTTCATCATTACCATACCCAAAAACTGTGAGAGATGTGAGATCCTTCCTTAGGCATGCTGGATTTTATAGGAGATTCATTAGAGATTTCAGTACGATTTCTCTTCCATTGTCCAGATTACTCCAAAAAGATGTTCCATTTTTCTTTGATGAGAATTTCATAAATTCGTTTCATGAGTTGAAAAAATATTGATAACCCCTCCCATTATTCAACCTACTAAATGGGACATTCCCTTTGAAATAATGACAGATGCATCTAATTTTTTTCTTGGGATAGAATTGAGTCAAAGGACATAAAAGAAATCTCATTTGATTGCCTATGACTCCCGAACTTTTGATCAAGCCCAATCAAACTACACAACAACTAAGAAAGAACTACTGGTTGTTGTCTTTTCTCTAGACAAATTTAGAAGTTATCTGCTGGGCTCCAAGGTGATTGTTTTTACTGATAATTCTGCAATCAGATTCTCGATGAAGAAACATGATTCAAAACCATGACTTCTGAGATGTATTTTGCTTTTACAGGAGTTTGATGTTGAAATAAAATATATGAAAGGATGTGAGAACCTTTTAACTGATTATTTGAGCAGGAAACCATCTATTGAGAATAGAAAATTTTAGATGTGTTCCCCAATTAAAGAAAACTTTCCAGATGAGGATTTATTTGCTGCTCAAAGTAAAATACCATGGTTTTCTAATCTTGTAAAATATTTGGCATCTGATGAACACCCCATTGGTTTTCGAATAATGAGATTGATAAACTTCGGAGCGATTCAAAGAAATTGATTTGGGATGATCCTTATTTATGGAACATTGGTAGTGATCAAATGATACGAAGATGCATTCAGAACTCTGAATTTCAATCCATCATACGTTTCTACAACACATTAAACAATGGAGGATACTTTGGACCACAGAGAACAGCAATAAAAGTTCTTGATTATGGATTTTATTGGCCCACCATTTTTAGTGATGCTTTCGAATTCTGAAAAACCAGTAAAAATTGTCAATTCCAAGGAAACATTTCCAAGCAGAATGAGATGCCACAAAACCCACTTTTGTTTTGTGATGTTTTTGATGTATGGGAAATGGATTTCATGGGTCCTTTTCCTAATTCATTTGGATATCTCTATATCTTGTTGGTTGTTGATTATGTGTCCAAGTGGGTAGAGGCTATCCCCACCCGAACTGATGATGCAAAGATTGTGTCTAAATTTTTGAAAGGAAATTTGTTTTCAAGGTTTGGATTTCCAAAGTTTCTAATTACAGATCAAGGTAACCATTTTTGAAATAGGACTTTGGAATCACTTTTGAAGAAATATGTTGTCAATCATAGGGTCTCTATGCCCTATCATCCTCAAACAAATGGAATGGCTGAGTTGTCTAATTGGGAGATCAAAAAATCCTAAAAAAACAGTGAACCCAAATAGAATGGATGGGAGTTTGAGACTTGATGATGCTCTTTGGGCCCATAGAACTGCTTTCAAAACACCCATTGGAATGTCACCATTTAGACTGTTCTATGGAAAAGCTTGTCATCTACAAGTTGAGTTAGAACACAAATCCATTTGGGCTGTAAAAACATGTAACATGAACCTATATTCATCTGGGAAAGAAAGCAAATATTGTTTACAGGAGTTGGAGGAGATCAGAAATAATGCATACGGAATCTCCAGGTTATACAAAGAGAGAATGAAATCCTTTCATGATGGGAGTATTCTCAACAAAAACATCAAGGAGGGAGACAAAGTTCTGTTGTTTGATGCCAGATTGAAACTCTTCCCAGGTAAATTTCATTCCAAATGGTCTGGCCCATTCATTGTTACTCATGTTTTTCCTTTTGGTGCAATACAGATTAAAGATCCAGACAAAGAGACATCATTCACAGTCAATGGGCATCGGTTGAAGCTATTTCAAGAAAATTTTCAATATCCTCCAGGGGAGGAGATTCAACTTCATGATACAGAATATAATTGATACCAAGTTGTGTCTTTCCTTATCATTTATTTTTTCTTTGTCTTTAGTTTCCTAAATTTCGTGGTAAAAAAACTACACAATGAGGACATTGCATAGAATAAGTGTGGGGGGACACAATGCTGGGTAGAGTATATTTTTACGAATTTTTTTTGATATTTTTTGTTGTCAAAATTTCTTTCGATTTTTTTTTCATTATTCATGTTTCTTTTAAAAAAAAGTTTTGGAATTTCTTGAATTTCATTTGAAACTCATGCCAAGGAGTGAACCAACTGATCCTTTGAAACTGAGCATAAATGAATGCTGAAAATGACATTGTTTCAAGTTCAAAATTTTGGAAAATTCATGAAATGACCACTGGTTTTTAATTATCATGGAACATATCACTGGCATTGTGATTGAAATTCTCATTCATGTGAGGCCTCTGTACCCATTTTTACATCTTCTTTACATTTACCTCTTTCTTGAGAGAACCAATTCGTGTTTGTTTAAACTAGAACATGATTTATTTCTATCAAAACTTGAGGGCTGAGATACTTGTGATTAAAATGATTGAGGAATTTTTTTGAATATTAGAGCCTCCTTTTCATGATTATCCTTTTTATTTTGGCCTTCCATGAACATTTTATCCTTCTTGAGCCCTTAGTATCCATGAATTGCCTGTTAGGTTATCCACATTACAAGACAAATTTCCCTTTCCAACCTGCTCTAGAAGTATAAATGCATGATCTAGATGAACTTAAGTGTGGGGGGGGGGGAGATGACTCATGATGTGCTACCTCATTTGTTGTTGCTTTGGGAGAACTTTTAAACATTGAAGGCATATTTGTGATGCTGGAATATATTTTTCTGAGATCTGTGCCTATCTGGAGCTCTCAAATAAAATGGAGCTGTTCCTATCTGGAGCTCTCAAATGAAATGGAGTTTTACCTATCTGGAGCTCTCAAATTAAATGCAGATGTGCCTATATGGAGCTCTCAAGGGAAATAAGTTGTGCCCAATCTTGAGCTTTCACAAAAAAGTCATATTTTCTACTGAAATATTGATGGAATGGGGTGAAAAATAGAAGATCAGAGCTGATTATTTTAGGAGAATATGGAGGAGACCATACTTGAGTAAAAAATAGAATCATGCATTTCTTCTTCAAAAAGAGCCAAAACCTCCTTATTCAGCCACAAAATTTTTCACATTTGAAACCACCCAAACCCAAGCCACATAAAAACCTTATAAAGTCCTCATGATAATCAAATTTTCTTGGTTCACATTGGGTGGAGATGTAGAAATTTATCGAGCCTATGGTTATTCTTGCATGAGTTGGATGAGAAAAGCCTTGTTGCAAATCTATATTGTGTGCTGAGAGAAAATTAATGTGAGGTAAGTGTATTGTGTCCATGAGAAGGAAAAATAAGTGGAAATGGATTGAATGATTTGAATTTAGAATTTTACATATTTTTCATTAATGAGGCATGATATCTTTTTAATTCATTGTGGTAAATTGGTAAACTCCATTGGTATGTGTTTTATTTTTCTTTATACCGTGCTCATTTGTCCAGGAGTCCAAAAGCCAAGTGTTGGGGAATTGATAGAGCAAATATTTCCAATATTTTTAATGTCTATTTAAATTATTTAAACCTCACAAATTTAACAATTTGATCTTATTTGTAACAATTTTAGATTTAGAGTGTGTTTTGGGATAAAAAGTTTAAATTGCATAATTCTACATTTTTAACAGATTTTTATCACAGGGGTATATTGGTCATTTATCATAAAATACATTTCCCAATTTTGTGATTCTAATTTTTTTAGAATGATTATTTTATATCCATCATCTTTTTCTTTAGGACTAGGAAAATATTCATGAATCTTGATGCCCAAAAAAATCAATGAAATTGAAAATTTTTTCGGACGGACTGCATGGACGCCACCATAGTAATGGACAACAATTTCGGCCTAAAAACCTCAAAATGATGCGATTACACCTGGATATGAAAGAGGACTCCCAAAAGCGTGTCCAAAATGAATTGCAAGCCGTTTGGAATCCTTTATGATGGCCGTTGAGTGATAGAATTGTGAAGGAAACTTCCACGAAGCTTCATCCAGAGAAATCGATGTTCAATAGAAAAATCATAACTCCTTCAATACATGTCCAATTAATCTGAACATTTGAGGGCGGACAAAAAACACATTTGTGAAAAATATTTATAAAGAGGTCCATGTGTGAATCGGCCAATTATTGGGTCTAAAACGCGACGTCTTTCTGATGATGAAATCTACCTATAAAAGGAGAGGGGCTCCTACCTCTCAAAATATTTCATTTTTCACCACACCATCCATCACAAAGGGATTTGGCTTGAGAGATATAAGGGGAAGGTGGGGATTTTTATCTTTAAGAATATGAAATCCTTTGAAGATTAAATATAGAAGATGAAGGCATCTCAAGTGATGGAAGGCTAAGCGGAAAGTGGTTGCGGACGACGACACCCGACAGACACTCTCTTCCGAGTTTGGATTTTAATGTGTAATATCCATTTGAATTTGTCTTGAACCAATATTTTTGAATGAATATGGTTGTTTTATTTCTTAAATATATTTTCAACACATTTTTTTTATCATTGTTCCATCTATAAAGTAGAACAATTGACTTCTCTTTTTAAAGTTCTCTGGTGAGGTTTTTCCATTGGGCATAGCAAATTCAATTAAGTTCAATTACATGGAGGTATTTAAGTAATTAAATCACATCTATAGTCGGGAAAAAAATCATATTGAAGTCTTAAATATGAAGTCTTTTCAAATTTGAGTGTAATCCTGGGGGTCCTTGGGTGTACATTTAGGAATTTAAACTAAGAGATATTTTTTTATATACAAGGAAGAGGGGAGTGCCCAAGAGGGTGAAACTTATCTGTGACTGCGGTTTTAATTCATGATTTCAAACCAAAATTATCTTTCCTTTAAAATTTTTTCACTTTAGTATTTAATTAAAATTTTATTTTCAAATTGTTAATCAAATCCCCATTTTCATTTCAGAAAAAAAAATATTGATAACAAAAGTGACAGTTTTGCAACTCGAACTGCAACCTCCTCCAGAGATAACCCTGTGCTCACCACTGTGATACATTAAAAGGTAAAATATTGATTAAGGGTTTTACGACACGAAAAACGCTCACATCAGAGGTTTCAGTAGAGATTGAGGATCTACAAGAGCAGGTCCTATATGTATGGTCGATACCTCTGTTGCGCGTACGCTGGCAGCACTGGAACCTCCCGGAGAGAAAATGGGATCGGGGGGCTTAGATACATGCTCAGTACTGTCATTTTTTACCTTAGTTCAGTATGTATCTTACGGGGACATAAATAATTGAGTGTGGGAGAATGTAAAGACCTATAATTTCAGTGGATTTTTTTTAATACATGGGAATTTTACGAGTCTGCCAAAATTTAATGTGCTTGATTCGGAGGCCCGATGTGCTCAGAATTAATTTCTGATGTTTTGTTCGGGTACGATCAGTAAACGTAAGAGAGAGATTTTATAACATTTGAACCAGTGCTCGAAATTGAAATCTGAGGGCACCGTTGAACTTGTAGCGACACAATTCTCTTAAGAGGACTTTCACCTCGACGGTAGTCTGTCAAGAATGAAAGTTAGTTTTTGAGATTTTAAGAAAATATTAAATAAAAACAGTTGTGAAGCATATTTTTATGTTTGGTGGTTAAAACCTCCAAGGGGTGGTTAGAGGCAGAAGCCACCACACCATAACCTCCCATTAGAGGTTATGGTGGTGGGGCCCACCCGCACATAACCTCCCTTTGGAGGATATATTTGGTGGGGACCACCCATTCTTGTAACCCTTGGAACTCCCCAATTATGCTGGTAGAAACCATGAACTTCCTTCCATAAGTTCCAAACCCCCCCCCCCCTCAATTAATTAATTTAACCCATTAAATTAATTAATTGGACCCATTTAAATCCTATTGAATTTATAGGGCCACCAACTGAATAATGGATTAACTTAATCCATTATTCGTTGTTGGCATTTAAATTGGGTGGATCATGGGGAATGATGGATCTTGGGAGAGAAAGAACTCACCAAGGAAGAATGAACATCAATCCTGTGAAAAGAGAAGGAGCCGGTCAAGATGAACGCCTTCATAAACATCGTCACCTCCGAATGCTCATCCGCCAACGACGAATATCCTCTTCTTTTTCCAGTTTTGAGGAATCGACACCTGCCTTTTCAAGACTTCTTCAACAAGAAAAAATACTAGGTAAGGGGATTTATGTTTGATTCTTGTTCCTATTCTTCATCGTCCAAATATTGTTCTTCATGTTACCAAATTTTATCATCATAACGTGGAGGGTTCGGGCCGCACGAACATGGCCCGACCCCTCCCCTATGTTTTTCATCCCTTGATGACGACGGTGGCGGCGCCACAATACCGATGGAGGAGCGGACCGCGACCGACGGACGGCGGCGGGGCAATGCAGCCGGCATTAGGCCAGCCCCGAAGAATCCAACTGTGCAAGGCCGCTGGGTTGCCAGAAGGGCGAGGCGCCATTGCGCCGCATGAAGGAGAATGGGACTGCGGGCAGGTCGGGCCGCTGTGGAGGGGCACAACACTGTTGCGCTTCCTGGAGGAGAAGAACCGCGGCCCGGGCGGGCCGCAGTGGAGCGGCGCAGCTCCGTCATGCCTCATGGAAGAGTAGAACCGTGGTGGAAGAGTAGGGGCGGCCGGTGTCGGTCCATGGTGGAAGGGAAGGGGAGGCCGGTGTCGGGCCGGTTGCCGGTGGAGCGGCAGTGGCTGGCTGCTCGGCCAGCCAGGAAGAGCGGGACCCTGCTGGGTCCCGCGTGGCATGGACAGGCGCCACCTGGGGCCAATTTTTTTCCACCCAAATGGATTTGTCATTTGGTATGTCTATGGGGCACACGCTTTCCACCCTGGACTTGGCATAGGTGAACCCTGCGAGTCGTCGGGCCATCGGGATGGGCTGCTCCCTCGGGTCGGGCCACCGCTGGGCCTATCCGCCCCCTCGGGTCGGGCCACCGCCGAGCAGGGCAGCCCCCTCGGGCCGGTCCACCTCCAGGATGGGTATCCCCCTCGGGCCTAGTGGGACCCACAGACCGGGTCGAACCCGTGGACCGGGTCGGACCCCAATCCGAACCCGTTTGACCCGAATACACCTTTTCTCCCATATCTTGGGATAGTAGAGTCCGATCGACAAGCCGTCTATGGTGATGAAAATATTGGAGAGAGACGGTTCTTTGGGAATACACCACTTGATGTTTGGACATAGTTGGTGTATGTTTGGGTTGGTTTGAACCTAAAATCCAACCAAGACCTTGGGACAGAAATGCTAATAACTCACAGACCGGGCGTCTGATTGATGTTCCGTCTGTTGCATTGTGACTCGTACGATGAGGCAGAAATTTGAGATACTTCTACTAGAAACATCATGAATTTTGGAGAATCGACCTATAGATCATGGATTGGATACTCCCAGAGACGAGCGAGCGGAGTACGAAGACCTAGTAAATGGATGAGACCTGACGACTGCTGACCTTTCAACTCGGAGTGTTTCGACTAGTCCAGTGGGGAGAGCCTCTTTGTGACGCGACATACCCACAGTGGAGAGAACCTCTATGTGATGCAGCAGGCCCACGTTACTCGACAAGAGGAGTACCTCAACATGAATTGAGTTGGAGAGCCTCTGTGTGAGCGCGACCGGACCTAGGTAGTCAAAATTCACAAAATAATATCTACCAAAACATGCCACTATGGAGAGTAATGGATTTTATCATTCTTGAGAATTATTGTTTAAAATTATTTTGGAGCTTTAAAATACCTAGGGGATTCTGGATGTCACAAAATTTTAAAAAAAATCATGTTTCAAGAAATATTTTAACCATGTCACAGGGTAATGCCTTAGTTCCCATGTGGTTGGTTTTGTGAAGTGCAGGCATCACAAAAAACAGATCGATCCATGATGGGATTTAATCTTAAAATAATTCCATGTAATATTGATAAATGCATCCCCACCAATGGTTTAGGGTCTAAAAATAAAATTGGAGGCGATTTCATGAATGATTCCAACCTTGGGAGATCCATATTCTCTATCATTCATGCAACTTATGTGTATAGGGAACTCGTATCATTTTTAGAATATAAATGGTAATATATCTCTAAAATTTTGAAATATGAGTTATTAATATACTCAAAAAAGGAGAGGGAATCATTTTCATAAAAGATACTGGAAATTATGAAAAACTATGAGTTCCTCAATTGTGAGTTGTTCCAAAAAATAGAGTTATGCAACACGGATGTTTCCATCAATGCATTACATGAAAAAAACATTCACATAATTGAGTTCCATGAATCTAGACAGATTATTTGTCAAACTTATTTTCAAATATCCAGATGTCTCAGAATTTTGTGATCCATAACCAATCATGGATGTTGAGACTTTTTTGAATACAACCCATTTATGGGATTATAATAATGTTTTGTCCTGAATTCAACTCATATCAATAATTCCTTCCTTTTCCTATCTCATGGAATGTGTATATCATCATAAAAAAATCCCGCACGCCCCTAAAAAATAGATCCAATGATTTTTTAGAGGGTTATATTTGAATAAAAATCATTTAAAAATGGTTATTGGAGTGTCCCATTGAGAAACGTGTTTGTGTCACATGGTTTACTATAAATAAATATATATATATGGGTAGGGTTTCCATAAAGGGCTATGATAATTTATTGAAATATGGGTATGGTATCTCCTTCCATTGAACTCAATACCTTAATTTGAATTTTATGAATTCAATCCTCACCAATTAGAAAACACAACCCTTTATGAACATGCATCCATTATCATACCACTGATAACATACATCCGTGAGTATACCTCCAGAACCTAACATTTGTGAGAACTGGTTCATGAACTCATACAGAAAGAATATTTTCCATGTAAAAAATTACACTATATGTAAAAATGGTATGAATTTTCATTTAGATGGGATTGATAGGAATATTATGATAGGGGAGAGATTTTATAGAATGATAAACATTGACACACTCACTAAACTACTGATGGAGGATCAATAGGAATACCCAGTCTACAAAATGATTCCATGGTATGGAATCTTTCTAATGGATTATGTGTTCATCCCTAATGATGATTGTGACCATCCATATGGATAGATAAACATCACTCCTTGCGTTTACCACTGGGATATTGATAATGGGTGTATTACCCTAATTGATTAGGTGAATCTTATGGTAAAAACCATATGATACAGCATAAAAAATCAATGAGTTGGCATTAGAGGTAGATGAATTCCCCTCACACATTATTTATGATAAAATTCAAATGATGTTATTGGGGAACCAGGTCAACATTTTTATAAAAAACTGTAAATACACCAGGGTGGAAAATTAATGGATGATTGGTCGTCGGTATATTCGGTGTCCCAGTTATGAAGGGATATTAAGGAAGGGAGGAAATCAGAAGATCATTATAATGAGGAATGGTACTCATAATTCCATGCCTATTGAAATTTTCTCATCTTGGTGCGGCAACTAATATTTTTTTCACCATGGTCAAAAAACATGCATTTACACTATGGGGTGGATAGAATTATCCAATGGGATCTGAACAAAAAATTATTGAACCCAATCCAAGGTGTCATGTGTACCAAATTCATCTTCAGATATAATGTCTTTGAGTAATGGGAACATCTTCCAACCATAGAAATGGTGTTTCTACGTATGGTATTGGGGATAGATGTAAAGATGCCTGATATGAATGAAATCATGTTCAATAAGTGGTAAGGTACTTTTTATATGAACCAACGGGTAGTCTATCATTGATTCTATATCAATGCACTGAGGAATTCATATTTGGTGAGGGGAAGTATTTTGGGAGGATCATTGAAGAAAGACAGTAGAATATTTGGGGATATAGTTTGATGCTCAAGACTCCCATGGTCTGGATGACTGTTTTATCACCTCATGGATCTATAGCTAGATTATCATGGTGAGGGATGCACACTTCTTGGTGTAGTTAAATTCCCATTCCCTAAAAGAAATGATGGAAATGAAAATCACATCGACCTGTCTATCCATGTACTGGAGAATCTATAAATGTAAATTCTCTAAATAATCCTAGGGATACACATATCTATGTGATAAGTCCAGTAAAAATTATATAAATTTGGTCACTACACACATTGTGGGTTATAAATATATAAACATCATCTCTCCTCATAGAATGAACATTCGGAAATCAATATTTAACATCATTGGGTGTCTCCCTCTCAAATCATGCTCCTTGGATTCAATGGAATGATCTATGTCAGTAGAATTAGCATGTTCCACATATTACTCTTACTCATGGGTATATAGACCGATGATGATGCCAAGACAATTGATCATCAGTCTTACTTCCTAGACATATATGGTGGGGTAATTTTTTTGATGAATGATTTCAATGTTATTTTTAAGAGGTACACCCCACATCGGTTAAGGATGTTGTTTTGGTCCCTTCAGTTTATTATCCCATGTGTGCATATAGAGGTTCATTATGAGTTCAAAACCATGATTCTTTGAATGATATTGAAAACATTTATATGCGAATATTGAAAAGTGAGGAATGATTACCCACTACCTACCACAACATATGTGCTCACCCATGACTATGCATAGAGTTTGGATAGTAGATATGATAGGATAATTTTATGGTGTTGGAAAACTTGTGATGATAATAGAGTGTTCCCACAATAGAGTTTTTGAGGATGATTGGAAGGTGGAGCTCCCCCTATGGGTGATTTGGAAGATTTGGTGGTGTTGCGGTAGCTACAGATCTGTTGGATCCTCTAACCAAATAGGAGGGAGTTGCAGGGAGGGGGGTGGAAACATTAACTTCAATCCTAAGAAAAGTGATTCATGGGGAAGGTTATTTAATAAGGGTGAACAAGAAAGGTTCATAGAAATAGATATATTTTCTTGATTTACCTAGACATTATATCTCCCTAAACTCCTTGGAGAGATGGTGGGTATATTGGAAAATCATCAGTCTTCATGGAATTTAGAAGCCTCTCAATAGAGAATTTGTATTCTTCTCTATGTTAGTTCATGACTAGGATAGAAAACATGTTCTTCAATATGAGGTGGTATAGTATAAAATGGAATTGGAGGACCTGAAATTCTTTAGGGCCACCACAAATCCGTCTCCCAGCTTATTGAAGGTGCTACTAGGGGTTTCATCTCCCCTGGATCACTCAGTGAGTGATCTAGCTATGCATGTACCACTTCTCAAGGGGTTAGAGGAGTCCCGGAGAAGTGAAGCATGATTTTATTCTCATATGAATATTTTTCCCATCATCAATCAGATAAATCATATGACCATGTATGACCCAAAAAATAAAAAGATTTAATATTTGAACCCAGTAACTTTTTCAACTATACTGTAATATATATTCATATAAGAGGGTATGCTTGTGCTAAACATCATGCAGAGGAAGAAGGGGATATTAATATTGAAGGAGAGTGTATCCTGCCTCCCACAAATGATTCATCGATGGATGGAAGACCATTAACTAAAGAGGCTCCTATAACATAGGTGACGAATACTGTGGGAATTCCATCTCTTAAGGGTATGCCTTTGAATCACTCTATAAATCACAATGGGATGTATTAATCAATTAATTCTCATTACCACTTCCTTTTTTGTTTTATTACTTTATACATATTAATACATCATTAATTAATGGTACTTAAAATATATTCATGTATTAGACAGTAGTTCCAATTTTCGAGTTAGTAGGGATTGATGTTGAGGTACTGATTAAAGGAATAACTTTGTTGACAGAGATAGACAAGGAGAGAATAGTGGCTGGTCCAACTGAGTATGGGTTATAGGAATGGAATTCAATGAATATCAATTCTTTATATGGGGTTAATATGGTTCCCACAATTTGGCACACTGAATAAGACACAATGGCTGATTCGGGCATTGAGGAACAACTGGTGGTTACTACTGTAGGTGAATACACAATGGATGATGATATAATTGTTCCAATAAATAAGGTGTTCAGGGGGGTTATGATGTATCTTCCTACACGAGATGTTCAATCAGACATAGCTACTGGAGAGGAGGTCTCGATGAGGGTGTCTAAAATATTTTCTCAAACAGAGGCAGCCCTGGAGGCTTGGATGATGGTATCTAACTGTGTGGTTTCATAGGAGTGATCTAGGGATTCAACTATGAATTTGGGGGCTTACAAGGGCAGATTTAACCTATAACATGATTTTATCCTACATAAGGTAATTTCAATGGATGATAAAGCTCATAAAATATATGTAATATTTCCTCCGTACAATTCATTGCTACCCAATGACTATGGGGATACTATCTCAGATTCCAATGAGAAAAATAAATTCATTCATCATCAGAAACAGAGGTACATTTGGAATCTCATTATCCTCACCCCACTGGTCGACGTACCCAACCAGGTAAGATCTCCCCATAATTTTACAGTCATCCTAGGGACATGTAGGGTGGAATCGAGTGGCTATCATGTCTTGTATGAAGACATCCACATTTAATGATCGCATGTTGTGTGGTTGTATTTCTAGGTTTTTTATGAAAAAATATGATTGATTGAACCAAATAGTGCGAGGAATAAAATTGTGAGATTTACCATTTGTAAGGATAGCCACATGATCATGTGGTATTCATCAACACTCTTGCTGATAACATATTATATTGGAGGTCCAATTTTGAAGTAGTTAATTTTAAGGCAGCTAAAAAT
Organism: Viscum album; assembly: GCA_963277665.1. Lineage (NCBI taxonomy): Eukaryota > Viridiplantae > Streptophyta > Magnoliopsida > Santalales > Viscaceae > Viscum > Viscum album. Next base: position 1,991,331,700 of record OY728121.1, on the reverse strand, counting down.
ACATCATTGATGGTCAGGTGTTTTCTAGAGAATGTCCAGATTTGGATCAGATCCAATGAAGTCCCACCAAAATACGTGGAAGTGGGGGAATGTCTGACGGGGAAAAAATGAGTTCCATAGACAATTTAATAGAGTTAGGATGAGTTTGATCATTTTATTGTTGTTTTCAAACCTCATGGGAATCATAATTTATACCGAAATAATGGAGATGATCCAATATGTGGGTGACCTTTCCTAATATAGTATAATTTGTTTTTAATTTAGAATGTCCTCTAAAATTATTTTCTCTGGCTTCATAATTCATGATATAAAACTGAATGTTCACTATTAATAATTATTCCTACATTATTCATGATTAGTTTTAGAAGTAAGGGGAGGACATGTGATTTATCATTTATATGATAGTTCTATGTAATGACCGAAAACAATGGGTCCAAATTTTGTAATTTACCATCAAGAGTTCCTTGGTATAGATATGTTATGGTGGGATAATGAGCCTCCTTGATCAGATAAGTGCTCCAAATTCTACCTAAATAAAGCTAGATAATTGTGATGAATCATGATTCTAATGATTTGAAGAAAAAAAATGAAGTGGTGTGATGATTTTGGATTACTATAGACCACATTCAAAACCCAAATCTCATTTTTCTAATAATATTGTAGATAAAAAATGATGTTTCACTAATATCCATGTTGAAATAAGGAAACTATCAGAAAATTTTGTCAAAAGTAATTTGTGGTATGTGAAAATGGATGGTAGGAGATCCAGTGTGGCATGGATCCAATCCCTCAAGGGGGGATATTCATATGTGGAGAGGAAGGGGATCAAACTAGAGGGAAAAAGAATGTATGGATGTGTATTGATAAATTGTTTGAATTATTTCCAACACTCTTGGTATCAATCCACCATAATTTTGAGGGCATTGGGTTGGTGTATCAGTTTGGAATAATATTATACTCATCTTATAGGGGTATTATCATCTCATATTCTGAGCGATGGTTGATGAACATGAATAATTATGTAGGTTGTTGACAACGAAATGGAAAAAGTGGTTTTTAGGTGTGGGTATAAGTATACTAAAAGATTATGATCATTCAATTAGAATGATGTATACATAATATAATGTACATTGCTGATGATTATAGTACAATAATTCAACCTCATATTTTAATAATGATTCAATTAATAGTCTAACATCAGGTGACTGGGATGTCGAACATGCGGTTTAACATCGTATAGTGAAAGGAATTTATCATAAAATACATCATCATGTTAGTGGGATTTTGAGAATGGATTTTAATGTCATATGGTGAGGATTATGTATCGAATAATTTTTATCCATTGACTGGTACATTGATTCATATAATTTAGTGTATTTTGACAATGATGTGGTCTATAGATGCTATTTGTTTGGCCTAGGGGAGTGATAACCTGGAAGGAATGAGGAACCACAAAGGACCCACCTAAAGAACATACTGAAGATATATTAAACATTTATTAAGGTCATGATAGACATACTAATGAGTGAGAATCCATAAAGGTCGTGATTGGAGTTTCGAAGAGATATCCCAATTTGAACTAATGCCCATGATGTTCAGATGTTGAACAACACATTCTCAGGGCGAATTGTGTATATTTTAACATCATGATTCATGGAATTGGTATCCTAGTTCAGGGTTATAGTGTTCCATTCAATGATCCACTAAACGTTAAAGGTCTCAATGATGTAGCTATGTGTGATATCATGAACACAAATCTTCTTATTCCCCTATAGGATTCACCAACAGCAAAAAAAAAATTTTACTATGAGGCACTATAAAAATAATAATATTGGGAATCCCACACATAGTTTTTGGTCATGATGCTTGGACCATATGGTTTTTTTATTAATGATGATTCGCGTTGTATAGGGGAGAGGTATTTTATTTCTAAAGGAGTGGCCATTAAGGACCCCCGATGTCATATAAATAACCCCAATATAATGTGCACAACAATTACGGTCGTGAAGTTTGGATCATAGGGTGATCTTCTTGAAAGGATATGTATAACATGGAGAAGTGAGAGACCATTTTAAATTGGGAAAAAAGGAGGTGTGAAATAACATAAACCTTCTTTAAGTTGACTAAAACACTATTTAGTGTCATTATTTTTGGCTTTGTGATCCTTTTTTTATGTCTTATAATTAGGAGTAATTGAAATATGTTTAGGGTCACACCACTTGGATTAGAGAGAGGAAGAAATATCAAAGTTGTGTTTATGGAATTCATTAGAGGTGACCAAAGTGAATTCAGGTACAATTAATCCATTAACCATGTGATATACTCCAAAGAAGAACATCTAATATTTTAAAGGATTGGTACATTAACATGGGATCCTAGTTTAATGGAATAGTGTTAGGAATAATTTGAAATAGTCTATGATCATAATCTGTGTATAGTAAGTGTTTTTTGTATTAATGGGAGATGCTTTTAATTAAATAAATGATTCATGAGATGAACGGAAGATCCTTGGAGGCCAGAATATGTTTCATAGAACATCCCCATGATAATATGAACAAAGTTTATGTCCATGATGTTTATACCAAGGTTCCATGATTAATATAATAGAGTTCGAAACAATGGGGAACTCTCATATAAAATATGAAATAAGGAAATTATATTACCAACTCCAAAGCCAACGTGAGCGAAGATTAATTTGAAAAATAAAAAGTTGTTTGGATCCATGATGTTTTAAGGGGAGAACACACTAAGGGGGGAAGGAGACCAAAAATTTAATCAAGGGTGATCATGAATTTGGGGTACTATGTGATAAAAGGGGAATGACTGATAAAAAATGAGAAACTATTGGCCACATTCAGAACACAGGTTTTATACCAGCATCAATCTAGGACAATATGAAAAAATAAAAAAATACACAATTAAATGTGTTTGAAACCCATGGTCGACCAATTGGTAAAACAAATCTTTCATGGTATGAGACTGGGATGGATTGTGAGCTAGTGTGGCATATGATGATTGTTGTTTGGGAGACTGTTCAGAGTGGGAGGATATGAATATGGAAATCAATGTATGAACAAAGCATGGGTGTGAAATATAAGAATATTTGGTATGAAATATTGAGTCGGTAGGGATCTATTTCTCAATGCACTCAAACATTCTAAACGAGTATGCCAGTTTGTGAGAATAAATCACGACTTAGTTGGGAAAGGCCTTGAGATGATTTGATGGCAGGGATAAGACTGAGGTAATATGTCCAGGAATCATTACGTACCCCATGTGGATGGAAATCAATCCACATGTATATCTAGAACATGGCATTGTAATAGATTGGCACTAAAGCTGTGAAATCTTCTATGGTTACGATATAATACAATCTCAATTTAGGGCATGAGGCATCATATTTTTTTAATTGGAAATGTTTTTTGGACATCTCATACTTGTCATATGAGGCACCTCAGCTTCATATGAGGTATTATTGTAGTCTAATGTACATTGTAGGGGAAATTAGTTTGGTTTATCTCATATTTATCATAGGAAGAATCCCCGTTTTCTGTGCAGTATGAATATAATTTAATATACGTTGATGAAGATTCATTCCATCCCCAATTTATCATTTGAGGAATACCATATTTTTGTGGTTTAAGATTATATTTTATTTCCAAGTGATGACGATGTTGGACTAGTTGATCTCATATTTATCATAAGAGGCACCCCAATTTTTTGTTAGGTAGAAAAAATGATTATATTTTCTTCTAAGATGTTTATGAATTGTAGTTTAAAATTTTACAACTCAGAATACGGTTTCGTGTTTTTTAAAGATATAATGCACGAAAAATGATAGAACATGATATTCTATGTTCATGTATCATGGACTTAAGGGGTTTAGGGTGACATAATAAAGATAGTATTTCACAAAAGAGTGATATCAAGACGTGTTGGGATGGAAAAAGGGATCATATACTAAATAAGACTAAAAAACTATTCCATGGTGCAACATCATGAGGAAGGAAGAGACCCCAGAATGATTCAAACAAGTGGGATAAATCTATGCTATAATATATGGGAATCACTACATATTCTATGTGGATTACAATCAAGATAGACATTGTTTTGTAAGGTGGCATTGTAAGAGATTGATACAAATAGGGATTGCATTTTGAATGTGGAGAGCGAGTCGTCTAATATTATGATGTGAGGCATCATAATATTATGTAGTGTAAGGATATAGTTTACCATCATGTGCAGGGGATGGTAGATTTTATTTGTCCCATACTTGTCAAATGAGGAATCCCAATTTCATATTTTGTGTGGCTATAGTTATACAAAATATGTCGAGGATGATGGTAGTGATTACCCATTGAAATATCCATTATTTTTATCCTCATGTCAGGTCATGATAGAATCTCATCTTCTTAATGGGTCATGGACTATGAATGGGAGTTATTTCATGAGAAGAATCTAGTGGAACAATTTTTCGGCTAATAGTACCACCAGTAACTGATGGTTTTAAGGTTATTTTTAGAATGGAACAAAATATATATATACTTTGTGTCTCTATGAATCCCATAAAAATGGGAATAAATCCATATATAGTTCTATAAATATGAGGTTGTATAGGATTTTTTAATCACCTAAAATGAAACATGAACATTATGCATAAATTCACATTGTTTTGGGTCCTAATTATTAGACCGAGTAACCTAGTTTATTGTCAGAAATTGTGGACCATAGGGCACTATGTTTCTAGGATGTTAACGTGTTTATAAAGTGATAAAACCTTACATGTAAGGATACATGAATTCTATACACCACACAATAAAATCAGAAATCAACATGCACATATATTAGGTTTGTAATTCCTAGACCATATAAATTTGAAAAATAGATTAATGTTAGGACTCATAGACTACTGAAAAGTAGTTTATAGTCATGATTCAGGGATATGGTGGTGTTTGTGTTAGTGGTATTTTCATATAATTAATGTTGTATATGCCCATGTGAATAGATGGAATGTATGAACACATACCACACAAGTAACTTGAAATAGATGTCATATTGATTGACATAAATATACATTGAATGAGTGAAATTTTAAAAAATGATTATAGTTATGATACTTGTACTAGGAAGAAATTTGTATCAGGGGAATATGTGTCAAATAAAAGAGGTAAATCATGACACAAAAAGGTGGAAATGAATACCAACACATGGAATAAACACCTTGAGATGAATTTCACATAGCTTAATGTCATATTTCTAGGACATTCAATGGGGAGATGTGTAAACATTGGTGGAAAATTAGCAGCTAGTCCTAAAAAAATGGAGTAGAGGAGTAACTATATATTTCATGGGAATTGGAGTGAATCCAAATATAGTTTATGAACATCTTGTGTAAGGATTCCAGTGACATGAGTGGGGAAAACCATCTCTAAAAAGGTAATTGAGATATCACATGGTTTTTTTTGGGAATTCTATGTAGAGGACATAGTGTAAGGATCTTGTTTATCTTTTTCTTTTCGATTATATGGGGTTTTTGGCATCCCATATTAATCATAGGAGTAATTCTGTTTTTATTAAGAGTTGGATTTTTTATTTTTATTAATTGTTAACAAGTCGTACGAGGCATCATGGTTTTCTATAGGGTAAGATCACAATTCAACATCATGACCTATGGACATGAGGATATTCAATTTAGATCCATATAACTGGGATGATGAATTCTATTATTATAATATCATAGTTATATTTATATGGTTCCAACTAGATTAATGTCATATATCTCATGCCATTGGGGATAATAATATATTATGATCATAAATCTTGGACTATGAGGATTTGTAAGTTTATTTTCGTGGATATCATTCAAATTTCATGTTATTTATGTTCAAATTCATTGACTAATTGAAAATAGTATTGGGTCATAGTAATTGAACTATGGGGAAAATGGTGAAATATGCTGCTTATGAACTAGGAATTTGTAAGAGGTTCCATACAGTCTCCACCCATGGTATCAGATAATATTCTCTACATTAATAGAACTTGTGGATGATGTATGTTTCTTTTCATCATGGGATCCAACATTGGTTTAATTTTTCTGATAATCCTTAGTATTTTGATATCATTATTCATATAATCCTAAAATAATAATTGGATGGGATCATTATTTTTTAATTCTTTTTCTATCCTTTTTTGAATCATCTCCATGTTAAGAAAATATTTAATACGTTTTCCATCAAGAGAATCCAACTCCTTTAGAAAATTTAATTCCATTATTTATAGAATATTTTGGTCAAAAAAACTATTCGAAGCTACAAAATCTGAACGTAGATGGGAAGGAATACCAATATTCAATACACTAGGGAGTATGAGGTATCTTGGCTGGAATTCCAAGTCGTCATCTATAGAACCATAGGGAGTTAGGGACGCTTGCATGCCAACTCATTTTTTTCTAGTCCAGAATTTTTTACCGGATGGTTGAGAGAGTCTTGTTGACTACCTAAATCATACAATCATTATATACAAGGTATTCAGATGTAGGGTTGGACCAAATTGTGTAATTTTCTTACAGATTCTTTAGCTTAGTATCCCAAACTTACGTACCATTGTGTGTGAGAATGAAATGTCTAACTCAAAATATATGGATGAAATTGGATCTCATGAACTATTTCAAAAACTTAGATTTGAAAATTTTATGGGGAACCACTTAAAACCATTTTTAAAAGATGATGGTTTTGGTCAAAAAGACATGCACTATTTATCTTCCACTGGATGCTGTTGTCTAAATATGTCGAGTCCCCATAAAACAATGGGAAAAATTTACATGTTTGTGTGGAGAAGTTTTGGTGGTAGATGCATAAAAGTTTCTTCATTGTGACGCGTGTGAAACCTCTTTTAAAACTAAATACATCCCTAAACCATAGTGTCATAGTTGTATCCAATACCTTAAAATTAGCGGGATAACATCAATTCCAAATTATTGACAACCCATGATCCCACAAAAAACATTAATAGCCAAATCAATCTCATCTCCTTGAAATAAATGGAGGTAAATTCCATTGAACCCAAATCAATAGAGGGTTTTCATGAGTTTTTGACAACTCTGGAGGGTAAACTGTATGATACTATAGTGGATTCACTGATTCTTAACTCGATATGATAGGATAATTCCAAACTAGATATACTATATGAAATATGTCTTCCAATCACACATATCTTTATATATTAGAGTAATGGAGTCTACTAGAACAAAAGAAAAGATAGCCTGCTAACATGCATGTTGGTTTCCCCCAACTGATGTGTAGGGGCCTATGACCATGTATTGTGACACATTAATGATCATTTAATATTGGATGGTTTTTTCTAGAGATGTAGTCATTATTTCCAATGCATCATCTCAATCATTCTGTGAATGTGGAATATGACTCACCTATTTGTGGGATAGGATTGTGCCATCAACTGGTGATTATGCTCCATCACGGAAACCAAGTCATTATTTATATTTTGTAGTCACCTTTGATTAACCTGGTTATTAAATCTGTAACTCCCATTACATGTATATAGGGATAATATTATCTAGTGGAAACACACGAATAGTAATGGGGTCCTGATACTTTGACCCATTACTGGTAAACCTACTAACAATTGTAAGGAGTACTAAAACATGGCCTATGTTGGAGTGATGAAGATGATACCCTTTCCTACCCTATTAATCATGGTTTTGTTGATCCTTCTACATTCAATCATAAGTAGGCACCATCAAAATTTATATTCATGAACATAATAATTTTATCCAATGAGAGAATAGCTTCATCAGGGAATTCGACCCCCAAGGGTAGTTACTAAGGGGATGGATTCATGGATTTAAGTGTTATAATGTATAGACGTAGATGTATATAATAGGAAAAAAACTTATGTGTATGTGTTGTAGGATCATCATCCAGGGTTTTAATAATCATTTCTTTATGGGGTTATTGAGTATATACATTAACAGGTCCACTAGAGACATGAACATTTCCTCATGATTTTTTAATAGTGTTATAACTTCTACACTTCAAAAACAATCATGTGAAACATATATTGATTGGGGATTATTTTGTATCCATGTCACTGATCATGTGATAATATAGTATAGGATATTTTCCATTCCCCAACATTTTTATGTACATTGAGTTTTTCATAATGCTAGATAGATATTTCTGCTAAGTCATCCATGTAAAATTACACCATTTTCCTTTGATTTATCTTGATGATGTGGTGCAATTTCATTTTATTTGTTGATATTGTATTTTTTATGTCGAAGCAATTACATGTTTCCAATTTTTTTCCCCACCATAACAGTTGTGGAAACCCCATAATTAGGATATTACAAGATATATTTATATCATGATTATATTTCCATCATGTATAGGGATTGGAATACTATCATATCATAAATTAAAAAAAAATCACTGGAAGGGAAGTCATCATTCAGATAATAATTTTTGTATCCTTGAAGTCGATGCAGACACTAATATTCCGATTAGTCTTCATGAATATGATGATAATGGATAACCCTATGGAGAAATTGAAAAACATTATGATTTTTTATTTGATATGATTTTCATTTTTGGACTCAAAAAATTGAACTATGGTAGGGGTGAATCTTCCCAGAATATTGTTAGAACACATTATTACTAAGTAAGAGGCTAAGACAATGATCATAGACCTGAGGGTCATTCCTTGTAATCTCAACATAGATCTAGGATAATACATCATCATGATGTTTCTTTAATTATTCATATTATTGTTTCACCAAAGGAGGGATGACTGTGTTGATCAGTGTGAGCCTCATATATTTATCACTAAGAAGGTTCTCCTTAGATATCACATCAATGGATTTGGTTACACTGTCATCAAACACATTGGGGGAATCTTCTAAATAATCTATTTTTCCTAATATCAGAGAATAAGAGAGAGGAGGTGTCCCTTTTAGGAATGTTTACCATGGTGTAGCATAGGATGCTACTCTGGAAGACATGGAATCATAATTAATGAGATCCTACTCTCTAAAAACTATAGTGATAGAATCTATTGGTAATATTCTTTGCAGAATCGAATCAAAAGGTCCCTTATTGATGTCAATGCAATGGAAATAATGAAACATCTTCTGAGTCAGACCAGCTAAAAAAAATTATGAATTTCATGGATTGGTGGACACTGAGTGGTATTCTTGGTAAATTATATTATTTGGGTCTTCTAGTATCATCTTGGTTTATCAGGTCTAGATTTATGAAGCAATCGTGGGGATTTACTTTTTATTAGATACATGTATCCCCATTTTCATTTATAAATGTAAACAAAATAGTATCTCATGATTATTTGGGCTCTAACAGAGGAATACTAAGAATGAATATATCACTAAATTCTACCCATTGATCAGATATAGTGTCCATTTTACAATTGGTGGAATTGATGCTTTCAAACCCATCAGTATGAATCAATTAACCGTATATTTTTTAGTGCTAGACATCAAAATTTGTGGACTCATGGGAATCAATGTGGAATGTATCACTAATGAGTAATCCTACTCAACCATTGACTGGGTACATGAGGTACTGTTGATATAAAAATGGCACTGTAGTGTTATAATGAAGCTAGGGAGTCCCTTGCTATGTGTTGTAGTCTGTATCATGTAAAACATATGTGAATATTATTTTTGATACTACACCTCAAAAATGAGTCTTTAGCCTAACATTTCCACATGGATTTTACTCACTAATATCATACTCCTAATACTTCATGCTTTAGAAAGTCAAATTATTTTATATCACTCCTGGGTTATAGAGATTCCGGTTGATATTGGGGTTGATCTTAGTGCTAGTATGAACTAAGAAGTGGTGGATTTCAATATCGTTACACTATCCTCTGATGTAAAGTTCTCATATCTTCTCCTATATGATGAATCCCTCATATTTCATGAAAAACGAGTTGATGGATTGAAACCCTCATTTTTCAACCTCCATTACACAGAATGATTAAGCAAAAGATAACTCTTCATTAAATTAGAGATGTATTTTTAATGTGTTTTCAAGGGCCACAAGCATTTCCTCCAACTAGTAGAGATAATCATGGTTCAAGAGACTCATGGGTATTCTGATGAGTTTCTTCAACACATTTTATTTCATTAAACGGTTATTTTTTTATCCATATATGCTATGGAATTAGAAGTGGGAAAAAAGAGGATGGTGGATAATCCAGTAAGGTGTGTCTATGGTTGTAAATATTTTGTTGTCGAATATAAATTCATTAATAAATAACTTCCCATTTCAAAATTGGTATAAAGTGGTTGGTCTCTAGAATGATTTTGTAGATTTCGGCTTAGTCAAGACGTAAAAGTATGGTCAACAAGCACAATCATATGTGGATGCATGCCTAATGGATTGGAATGGGAGGGATATAACTGATGATATATATTCATGGATTTATATCTTGTATTATTAGAATAATGTTCAGGGTTTTTTGTCATTGGACAGAGAAATTTTACAACTTCTGATCCTCTACCCTACATTTGATGACATCCTCTAGAGAAACCTTATGTATTATCATGGTATTCCTCACCATCAAGTGTCATGAAAGGGTCAACATGCTATCAAAATCCAAGGAGGATTACTGATACTCATCATCAGTGAGATTGTATAGGGATGGGAAGACCTTTGGTGCATCTCCCAACTCAAGAGGGTTGATGTTTCCAAGAATACAATATGGATTCAACACAAGAGGGGAACTCTATTTTACCGTGAACAATAAATGCATGTTATCCCAATATGTAGAAGGATTGGATGTATATGTGAAGGAGACTTTTAAATAATTGTGTCAAACAAAAGAGTTATAACATAATAAAGATAGCATGGATAATACAATGAGTGTGAGTGAGTGTCTTATGATCCAAGTAGCTATCAATTTTCTACATCCCATATTAAGGACAATTCTACAATTCAAAAAAGCCTTAAATTACACTTTTAGGGTGATCTAATAAATGTATGACATATGTTGGAATGAATCCCAACCTGACTAGTACATGGACTACTAGGTCCTAGAGAGAACTTTTTAAATTAATGCATATCTTATTGGTATGTCCGAAGATCCTATGATACGATTAATGGTTAAAAAATCCATTTTATCTAGCCTCATTGGGCATACTTCACAGTGAAAATTTAAGGATTTCTTTCTCTATGGAATATTTGAGATACCCTAAGACATGTGAATTTCTAAATGAGTTGGTCCAATTATATTTACATGAAAATGACCCCTATGATATCTTCCCAGGTGAGGTGTAAGAGCCACATTATCTCATCAATGAGTTTATTCATTATGATGTGGTTTCTAGAAGGGCTACATGGGGTGGGCATTCACCTATTAGGAATACACTAAAAAAGGATCTTCATGAAATGAATCCTGTAGGTGAACATGATCCTAAACTTCATTAACAATTGTGAAAGTGTATTTATTCATTGGTATTCTCTTTGATTTTGGGATGGTAAGTGGATTTGATTATTTTCTAGTCCACTTCAATGATTCATCCATGTATTGAACATTCTGAAAAAATTCCATGAATCGTATATGGTAGTTTAGGGAGATGAGGGTGTGGAATATCTCATTTCTGAAATTATCCTTGCATATCAATAGCAGTAGTTAAAGAGATAAAGACATGCTATTGACTATGTGGGTTTGTTCCATCTATCCATTGACTACATTTTACGTGTTTCATGATGATATTATTGAACATATTTGAGATTAAATGAGAGATGAAATATATTTTAGGATCCTCCAAACTAGAAATTAACCCTTTTTGACGATTGATTTACCATATTAAAGCAGGATCATCGAGTTTTTATATGAAGAATCATAGCATTGCAGCCTCCTTCGGTTCTAATGTTATAATATAGGGCCACACCTTGAATAGAATTGGTCCAGGAGTTATATAATATCATATTTTAAATTAAATGAAATCTGAATCTAGGGCTAGAAAAAAATTATTTTCTTATACAATGTTCACCCTTTTCAGGTATGGGTTTTCTTCATGAAGCATTTCCACATATTGTGATTCCACGACTATGAGGTGAAAAGTGAGAGAAGATATCACATCACCTTTGGAAGGATATATATACACAAATTAATTGATGGGAACATAAAATTAGTTATTTGAATATCCTTCATTCTATGTTGGATAATCACACTGGTTGGATTGGGTTAGTGACTCATACCCAGTAAGCATTCAATATCCCCTAGATTCATCCCTGACTAGATATTCCGGGCCACAAAGTTCAAAAATGAGTGTTTGGACAATACAGATTGAAATTAAAAATAGGATTATGGACATGGTTTCATTAATATTTTTAGGGTATCGGTTCCATATAGAAATTAGATCATTGGTGGGCCATTTGTATTACTCAATACACTGATGTAAGGCAGCTTCTATGTGTTCTGATTATTTAATTGGTACAAAATTTGATGGGACAGAAGTCTATAAATTTAACATTCTGTTTTTGATATACCAATGGATAGGTAATAAATTCACAATGGAATGACTTTTGAGGCACAATGACTATCTCCGTTGATGAGTGAGGACACTAGTAAGAGAATTTTCATTGTAAATAATCTCCCATTAAGGGGATATTTTCTATTTTGCCTTATATTTGTGTCTAGGTTCCTTTTATCCTCTGGATGTTTGGTGATGACCATATTAATCATAGATATATCCATATGGAAACAATCATAATATTCTAATGTTCTAGACTGAAGGTATCACTACTGTCTCAATATAATACTGATGGGATGGATGCATACTAAACCCATCCACTAAAATGTACATGTGGAGATTAATCATAAATGACTCAATAGAGCATACTGATACCCTTTACATAGGTATTGTGGAGATTATATACGTGTAAATATGGTTCTATAGGTTGAGATACTATGTCAATTGTGATCTCATCCTTCTTCCACTACTTGATGTTGGAATTGATGTTCCCTATTTTCCCTGGGTAGGTTAGATGTTGATCTGAAAGGTGGTGAAACATCGCCAATGTAATTTGAAAAAAAAACATAGTTTGATCCAAAATTATGGTCTATGAGATGATTTTTTTGACAATTATTGTGGGAAAACACCACATATATCTATTGGGTTTCCGAAACCTCCCACAAGACCTCATGCATAGAGGATGGACCATACTCCTAGTCAACCCAAACCTCAATTGGAACATGATGAGGTAAGTCTGTTGCATATATCTGAAACATATTTTTGGATGATCTATAGAATGGGGGAGTGGTGTGTTTGGTCATGTAGTTACAGAATGTGGGGAAATATCATGCAGATGGAACTATCAACAGCAATATTTCCATGTAGGATGGGGTATCCACAAATGAACAATGTGTGATGGAGAAAACATAGATTTGTTCCTCATTGTATTTATAACCCCCATCACAACGAGTCAATGCAGACCCATACATCTCTATGAGAAAATGAATGTAGATAAAGATGAGGGAAACATGTGGTGATCGATATAGTTTCACTGCACGTCCCAAGAACTGTTTTAAAAAAACCATACACCTATAGGTATCTATAGAGGGATCAAGGGTTCTTAATGACCTTGGTTTCTATAATGGAGGGTCTCAATTTTTTTTATTCTTTTCCACACAGTATAATATAGAATTATTTTTTGACCATTGATTTATATTCCACCTAAAACATTTATACATCAATCATGAGATGACGCTTCCAAGTTTTTGAACATTCATAGAGGGTGATCGTGCTCCTAGATTTGGATGGATCATCGAATCTGGGTATTTTTTTAGAATGGGGAACAACTCCATTATTTAAATGTGGGGGAGTTTTGAGAACCTATAATTTTTTAAGGACCTTGCATTAAACAATTCATATTAAAGATATTTTAGAACTATAAATAAAATTATTTTAAAAAATATCTTATTATCTTAGAGGTTGAGATACTTTTAAAAATATCATTAAATGTAAACACATACAATATGAGTGGACACTTTTTCTCAATATACATTTCCCACAAAAAAGATACATTCTAAAATATAACATTTTTTCATTCAATGAAATAACATCATTATTTTGTTATTGCCCTCATACTTGTTAGTACTCATTACTTAACCCTTTGATAAAAAACTTGAAACTGGGATGAGGAAAAAAATATCATTAATGGAAATCAAATAATGAAAACCATTGACCCATTAAAACACATCATAACCCCATTTAATGCTACTTATGAGAAATAAATAATACTCATACAATATTTTCTCAAATAATTACATTAATACACAAAACATTACACTCAAAAAAGTTTAAGATAAAATAGATCATGACACATATAGTCCCAATTATAAAAATATTCCTGAAATACCCTTAGCCCAATTAATTCTATTATAGAAAAACATCGATATAACCCTCCATTCCATACAAGAAAAGGCACATTACACAATTATTTAGAGTGGTATATAGTCATAGTTAATGTATACAATATGTTAGGCTCACTTATGAGATATAGTGTGGCTAAACCCATTATATAAGTTGTATCAATCCCACTTATTTCATATACAATGCTTATTTACTATATCAAGAATAAAATATTTATCTTTCCACATTTCACCATAAAACCATTGAATACACTTCAAATAGCCTACAAAAATAATTATTTAACAAAAAATTACCAATTTTAAAAAAACAGATTTCAATAATTAAATACCCAAAACGAAGTAAAATATAGTTTTTCTTTTATGAAAATAGAAATAGAAATATTTTTAAATTAAAATGTCTTTTTTTTGTTATCAAAATCCCCCCTTTAATCAGATTTCCAAATTGATATACCACAGAAATCATTATGAAACAATTTTATTTGAAAATAATATTGGAAAATTATAAAGGAATAATCAATGAGACAATGCTTCATAAAAATGGGAAATGATTATCATTCTATAAATGTTAAAATTTATTTTTGAATTTTTTAAAGTGAAAGATTAAAATAATATTTTATTTTAAATAATGCCCCTTAAATTATGTCTGAATATTCATCTGTGTTATTTTCATCATGAAAAATAATTTTTTTATTATTTACATTCTTTAAAAGAATTATCATGTTATTTATTCATTTTATATAAAATATTAATGTCATAGAAAAATTACTGAAATATTAATGTTCACATAATATGTTTTGATGATATTGGATACGTGAGTCAAAATTGAGTCTAGTATGAGGATAATAATCAAGGTGGATATTACTCTATAATCTGAAGAAAAATATTAAGGAGAAATTTATCACATTTATACATCAATTAAACCTTTAAATCCACCAATTATATATGGTTAGCTGAAATAAAATATGTTAAAATTATGTAGATGGTTGGTTGAATGTACAATTGAGTATCATTTAAAATTTTCTATGACAATTATGGAAAGACGTTAAATATTAATTTAGAATTAAATAATTATCATAATATTATTACCATCATATTAATGATTTAAATATACTTATATATATCATCCATGTAACATCAATATACATTATTACACACATAAACATGACATTTTAAATAAAATTTCACTAATGAAAACACTGAAGATTGAGTGGTCTACTGTCTTTGGGAAATATGGACCTTACAAAACAACATATAATATAAAACACACCATCATTATTGAAAAGTTCTTTTACATGGCCAAAACATTCCTTCGTACATATCGTTAAATGGGATAACTAGAGGTCGTTTATAAAATATATATTATCTATAAATCCCCACAAGGGATTAAGCATGTAATAAAATTAATAATATATTACATTTAATGAAATAGGTGTGTTAATGGAGCACACGAGAAACATTAACATAAAGGCATAATATAGCATGATTATCATATCTTGGAAATGTGGCAACAACATTTAACATAATATTAACATGATCCAAAGATCATCTCACATGGAGCATGAGTAAACACACATTTCACATTAATCAGCATGAGTAAACCCTCATTACACTTTATGTATAATAATACCTATCTTTATCCAATGCGTTAGAGCACAATCAGGGTTCAGCCTTCGTAATAATATCATTTCATGCATAATTGGGTCACATTGATAATAAAACATGGATTCATTAAACATAATTTTTTTTTCCTTGATAAATAATTTTGGAAATAGTAAATGATACTCCATATTCATTATGTAAATGTGCATAAAGTTGAATATCCTTGACAGAGGAATGAGAATAGTATTCCCTAAGCAATGTCTTTTGGTTGGAATATTGAGGTGAAATTTTAGCAGCATAACGACGTGACATAGGCATTCCGAAAAATTGCTGATGAAAGACAAAGGGGTATATCATCATATTTACATGAATTTGACAGTAATAGGTTCATATAGATACATTTCCTGACATATTTAATGGAATTTAGATTCATAGTATAAAAGAATATCTTGAATGTAAATTAAGTTAGAGAAATTCCTTAAATAATTTCATCAGGGAAATGGGAGAACATTGGGGAAATTAAAGAGAGAGAATGGGGTCACTAATAATTCAAACAATAGGAGGTAATTATAGGGGAGGTGTTAAATCATACCCTATAATTTGTAATTGAATATACTAGGGTATAGATACATAAAGAAACATTGTTAAAATGAGAGAGGAAGAAATTCCATATTTGAATATGTGATCCCAAATAAATGGTAGAGGATTGAGAGGGGATTCTTTAGAGATTGGGTTCCATGGGAGGATTATAGAGAGCTGAGGGAAGAGGATGGTCAATATTCAAAGGTTTTGAGTGAAGAAAACCTGGCAGTTTACTTGGTTCAGATATGAAATGTGAAAAAATTTATATTATTATGGTTTTGGACACTACAGGTTAATCAAATTGAAACGAAAATCTAAACTAGGGTTTTTTACATCGTTTTTGAAAAAAGGGTGCAGAAAAAATTAATTTATATGGACAGTGGAAGAAATTATTAAAATATGAGGCTTACATATGATGATGTTATTCACTCTCAAAGAAAACATTTTAAAAATAGAAAATAATTTATATGTCTTGGAGGGTCCACTATGTCACCATAAAATTAATAAAACACATATAAAATCACATTATGTTATAGTTAAAAATTATATTTTAAAAAAAATTATAGTATTTAATTACATCAGTATTCAGTCATTAAGATGCCATAAAAAACATTATATATTAAAATAGTATTTATTTTGTACCCAAAAATTTGACTCTCACTGCAAATTATGAAAAAATTAATTTTTGATAATTTGGAATTCCTGAATCCAAAAATGATATTAATTTTATCTATTTAATTTTCTATATATATTAATTTTATGTTTTTAAATTAAAGATATAATTTTTTAGAAATTCATTGGTTTTGGACAACAATAGTTTTCAAATGATAAAAAAATGTCAACTATATTAAAAAAAAAATATATGATCATTTATATATATTAATAATAAATTTAGTAATAGTAATTTATTAAAAAAATATTTAATTTAAAAATAACTTTATTCATCAAAAAAAATTTCTCAATTTAATTTGAATATCAATTAAAAATAATATTTGTGCATTAAAAATTGTTTACAAAGTAACAATAACAAAATGAAATAATTTTCTCAATTTTATACCAAAGAAATGCACATAATCATAGTGCTGGGGTCTTATTACATTAATCTTAATGAAACCCACATAATACATAAGGATATGCTATGCGATTGTGACATACTCTTGGGGTGGCTCAGATAACATCACTCATGTGGTAATCACTATTAACTTCCACATCTCCTATAGGCAGTTTTGTTGATGCATAACATGTTGAAGCTCGACATGGGATTGGTAAAGAGATAATACAAGTGACGCACCCCTCCTTTCCATGTTCCTTTTAATGGCCATTGTACAGATCAATTCTACTGGGTGAGGTCATCACTTCCTTTGTCAGAGTAAATTGGATTTGTTAAAGCAGTATATTCATACTATTAATGTAATAACTATTTAATGTCTATATTAGAAATGGTATTAATTAAAAATGGTATTTATAAATTAAAAAAAATAAAACAAAGGATATTCATATGTCTTATATAATTATTTATCTTTGTACTACATTTAATTAGATCAAAAGGAAATTTTCATTAATAAATGTTTTGGTCATTACAATTATCCCAACCTTAACATATTTCTAACTCAACATTTACTTCTCACATAATAAAACAGGTGTTGGTATCTCTACCTCATTTCTTCCTCCGGTTCCTATGTCTCTTCTTCAAACATGTTATTTCTACACAACACCATAATGAGGGGCCTTATCTTATTTCATAGAACTTTTTCCCTACGATCTAAGATATTCGTCGGCTTCTCTTCATATGAGAGGTCATTATAAAATGGTAGAACCTTTTGAATGATTACATTTTAAGGATGATGTAGGTAATTCTTGAAGATCGACACATTGAATACATCATGTAATATTGATAGGTTTAATGGGAGTGCTAGTTGATAGACCACTTCTCCGATGTGATCAAGAATTTCAAAAGGGTTGATGTACATTGGACTAAGATTTCCCTTCTTCCAAAATTTCATAACTCGCTTCCATGGTGATAGTCAGAGGAATACTATGTCTCTAAAATCAAACTCTAGGTCTTCTCTATTATTATCATCATAGATCATTTATCTACTCTGAGTAACATTAATGTGCTATTTGATCGTCTTAACCTTCTCCACCATTTCCTCAACCACTTTATGGACAAATGGGGTTTTTCTTCCAATCATCATCCCAAAATTCTAGTGTTCTGCACCTCTTCCCATTAATGGAATTCATAGGAATCCCTTCAAATTCTTATGTGGAAACTGTTGTTGTAAGATAACTCAAACAGTGGAATATGTTGATCTCGTCCTCCATTGATGTCAATTAAGCATGCTATAAACATTTCCACATGTGTTTTGATAGTCCTCTCAGATTTTATGTTATTTTAAGTATGATAATCCATACTGATGTTCATATCAGTATTCAGAGTGTTTTGGACTCTTCTAGAACTATGTGGTGAATCTTTGATCTCGATCGAATAAAATAGACAGTGGTACTCCATGAAACCTTACCACTTTTCTGATGTATATCTGTGCTAGTTTATCGAATGATAATCCTCCCAATTTGTAATGATGTGTGCAGTATTTTTAAGATGATCCACCAAAACCCAGATAGCATTATTTCATTAGAATTTCTCAAAATGTCTGGTGATAATGTCAATTATGATGTTCTCCCATTTCTAGGATGTTATGGGTAATGGTTTCATCATCAAAAAAGAATTCGACCTCTTAGTCTTCACTAGATGACATACCAGACACATTGATGTATACCCATCGATAACCCTCTTCATATTATCCCACCAATAAAAATCTCAGAGTTCTTGATACATCTTTGTGTTTCCAAGGTGAATGGAGAAATTTGAACTATGTGCATAATTCAAATTTTCATTCATTAACAGTGAATTTTATGAAACACATAGCCTTGTCCCATATATCACAATTCCTTCATCATTTGCATTGAACTCCAAGGATTTCCATTTTTTGATAGTTTCCACTTAATATTGAATTATTACATCATTCATTAGAGGATCCATTAACCGTTCTAAAAGAGACGATTGAGAAATCATTTGTGTATAGAATGATGATTTTCCCTTCTTAATGATTCCAATGTACATCTTCATAAAATCAATGGAGATTTTATACTTTTCAATTCTCATCAATGATAGAATTGATGGGTCCTTTATATGTAGATAATATTCCACCTTATTCTCTTTATCATTTTGTTAATGGATTGAGGAATCAGATTCGTTGATCATCTCTAACCATTTTCGTTGGTGCATGTTCAACAAATTCTATTTGAATATATACTTGAGGATTTTTTGATCCATGTATATTTCACACAGCTCCCCAAATAGGTAATGTCACCTAATTTTATATGCAAATATTTCTACAGAAAAATAGAGATCATGTGATGGATAGTTTTTCTCATGAAAATTATATTTCCTTGATGCATAGGAAAAGACATTGTAATTTTTCATCAACACACAGTCCAAGCCCTACTTTTAAGCATCAATAAATACAACAAAAATTTCTCTAATTGTGGGTAGTTTGATCACATGCGCAGTGATAAGCCTCTTTTTAACCTCATTGAAACTATCTTCATATTCATCCCTCTAAGAAAACATGACTCCCTTCCCAGTCAGTATGGTATTAGGGTTTTAAAATCATGTGAAAATTTTCATTAATCAACGACAATATATAGCTAACCCACATAAGCTACCAATATTTGTCTCATGTGTTGGCCTCATCCATCCCTTAATTGTAGCTTTCGTGGAGGGATCCATTGATATGCTACTATTTGTGATGATATGACCCGTGATGAGAAATCCATTTAACTAGAAGTCACTCTTGATGTACAGTGCATAGAGATTCTCCTTTCGCAAGGTCTCTAGAATAGTTCTTAGATGATCCTCATTGATCCACCTTGATTTTATAATATATTACAATATATTCTATAAATTCTACCACAAATTATTCGACGTAATCTCTAAACGAACTATTCATCAAGTCCATGAAGATTTCTTGAGTCATAGTGAGTCATAAAGGCATTACTATGAATTCAGAGTGTCCATACCTTATACAAAAAGCAGTCTTGGGGATATCCTACTTCTTGGAACTTACATGTTAATATACTGACCAAAAATCCACCTTAGGGACATATTTTTCTCCATGTGACTAATTGAACAGGTCACCAATTAGGTGCATAGGTTACATGTTCATTATCGTGATTTTGTTGAGCTCACGATAATCAATGAAAAGCCACATTGATCCATCCATCTTCTTCATGAAGTGGACCGGTGAACCACATAGTGAAGAACTTGGGCGTATAAACCCATCATCGAGATTCTATTTTTGTTGTTTCTTATGGTTGTGAAGCTCCAAAAATGCCATTATATATGGATTCAGGGATATTGGAAGTGCCCTAGGTAAAAGATCAATCGATAATTAAACATCTCATCTATGAGAATAAAAAGGAAATTCCTTTCAAAACACATCAGCAAATTTCCTCACTATAGGAATGTATTCATGTATTGTTGTTTCCATTGATTAAATCACATGAGCAAGATATTCATGCTCCTAGGTCAGTAATATTCGCACGTGAGATGATGGTGCTAAAGATGATTAACCCTCCTCCTTGCAAATCAACAGAATATGGGATAGAATCACCAAATGGAGAGTGACTCACCACTTACGACAATTTATGTTGGATCTATATAGTGTAAGATAGTCCATGATATGATTTTCATCAAATTGTACTAGATGAAGTATGAAGAGATTATACATGAAGTTAAAAACACAAAATCTGATAGGGGAGGAGTTATATTCTTGGGGTTCAATAATTGCTCCATTTTCCTTTCTCACTGACATCTTTACATCCATGATTTGTTGTGGTTTTGGGATTGTTCTATCAAACATTATGGATAAAAATAATTTTTTGTACCGTAATAAAAATGTATTTTCACTTTTCATGAATAGATAACTTGCATACCATTCAACACTTTGTTGTCGTGGTTTTCATCGGAGGCATTGGCTGTAAAAGGTCACACTTGCTGCCTTAGATGTTGTTTTTTGCCTCTGAAAACCATTGGCTTTTCTTGTAGGATGTTAATACATATGAGCCCTTCTCTTCCACACCACAATCATTTTCTTGACCCCTTTATGAAATTTCATGGGTGATTCTTTTTTCACCTTTGGAAACTGGGGCTCAAGAATTTCATAGTATCATTGGATTTACCCATTTGAATAATAGAATTAATGTCCATCTTAAACTTATTATCTCCATGATTCCCATGATATTATACAACCGCTATTTTAAATTTACGGTCACATAAGACTATTTCCTCATCGATCTGAAAGTCTCAAATGGCTAGGGCTCATGGTAGGCTTGTTTTTAGCTCACAAAAGAACTAATAAACCTAGAATTTTCTAGTAACGACAGTGATAGGGGAATATCGTTCAAGCCTTGTTAAGTCTGAATCATTAGATCAGATGAATTATTTTTATTTTTTAATGAGGTCAAGGAAGCCCATTTCCATATTAATTCATAGGGTCCATGGAAAATATATATAAAAAAATAGTTCTCTGAAATTATGCCATTGCAACACCTCTATCTCCTCCACAATCTTCATATTTTTAATCAATTTCCACTATTGATCAGCATCACCCTCTATATTGTAAGAACCCAAATAAACAATCTCTTTTTTAATACATTAAATGAAACATAAGATCTTATAAATGGAGTTTATTGATTTTTTGGTGATTTAGGGATCAGATTATGGATTAAGAGTAGGAGGATTTTGTCTCATAAACCTCTCCATGGAGAATTTTTCTTTCATAAGGGAGGTTGAAAGTTCCACCAGACCCATGTTTCTATTTAATACGATAGCTAAATGCGAGAGTATCAAGACCATATTTGCGATTCATGCTCCCATTGAATCTGGAATATCATTAGAACAATTTACACATTGATCTTTACATCAATTGTTATATGCATTCCTCTTATTATAGGACATTCTCAAGAATAGAAGGAATGTTATGTGTATCACAAATATGGGAATCCAATTATAAAAAGGGATAACTTATAAATTACATATATTTTCATAACTTATAAATGTCATCCATGATCTACTTTACATCATATATTATTGGGGGAAATTTTTATAATTCCATTAATAATGGTTCCTACTAAGATCATGAAATTACCAAATAATATACCTCAGGAGAGTCATAGCATTGAGTGCAGCAAGGCCCGTTGTCGTGAAGCAGTTTCGGTTCGATTCTAGCTTAATGTGTTGTTTTTGATTTTTACCCCAAGATACACCTGTTCCAGAGATGCCTCTACCTACTCATGTCCAGACTGGTTTGTATTTTCATTATAAACAAATTAATCAATACACCCCAATATATAGGGATGTTTTTATCATACATAGTCTTATCCCTATGTCTTTCACTAGGTTTTTATAGTCCAAATCTAAAAAATAACTAAACCTTTACTAGAATATCAACTATAACAACCATAATATTTATTAGACACATAATCATGATTTATTACATAAACATTCATAACAGAATACTATGAGGATTGAGTTTTTTATTATATTGGAAAATTATGAACATTATATAACAATATAGAACATAAAACAGAAAATATTTATTGAAAACATATTTTACATGACCATAACATTCTTTTGTACGTAGCCTTGGTTGGGATAACCTGAGGAAATTCATAAGAAAAGGGTGATCTGTAAAGCTCAGTAAGGGAGTAAACAAGGCATAATATGAATAATATACTACATTTTAGGAAATATTCATATCATTGGAGAATAAGAGAAACATGAACATAAAGGAATAATATAGCACTATTATCATAACATGGAAATGTGGCATCAACATTTAACATGATATTCGCATGAGACTAGGCTCATTGCATTTGGAGAATGAGTAAACCCTCATTGCACATGAAGTTGCCTTACTAAAACATCATTTCACTTGACTTAGAATGATACAAATCTTTACCTAATGCATTAGAGCACTATCAGCGCACACTCTTCTAAATAATTTTATTTAATGCATAATTGTGACACATAGGTCATACAACATGGATTAATTAAACACAATCATTTCTTCCATGATGAAAGAATGTTTAATTCTTACATGAATCACTATAGTCAAAATGTTTGTTTTTATAATGGTTAATACCCTTTATTTGGAAATGGGAATGGTATTCACAACACAATGAATTTGGCTTAGAGAATCATGGTGGAATTTCAGTATCCTAAAGACAATAATGAAATTCATAAAATAGTTTGATAAGAGATGAAGGGGTATATCATCATTTATACATGAAATTGAAAGTAATGGATTCATATATATATATGACCCAACATATATAATGGAATTTATATTCATAGTATAAAAGAATTTATTTATATTAAATGAGGCGGGAGAGAAATCTTACGGAATTTTGGAATGGTAACGGGTGTACATGAGAGGAAATAATGAGAGGGAAATGGGTCTATAATAATTCAATTATAAGTTGGAATGTATAGGGGAATGGGAAATTATAGCCTAAAATTTGAAATTGATAACTAAATGGTATAGAAACATAAATAATCTTGGACAAAAATGTGAAAGGAAAAATTCCCTTACATGGAAATGTGATCCCAAAGGCTTCATAAAGGATTGAGGGAGACTTTATGGGATATTTGGGAATTTTGGAAAGATTTTAGAGATATGAGGGAAGATTCTTGTCTAGATACAATGGTTTTGAGTGAAAATTTGTTGTAGGTTGAGTGGGTTTATATATGAAAGGATAGGGAAATCATTATTATTTAGGTTTTGGACACTACACATTAAAAATTAAAAACAACCAACCATCCCATGTTTTTTCATGATGTTTGAAAAATGGGACTGTAAAACATTATTTATTAAGGCCAATAGACTATCCTATTAAAATATTAGGCATTCTTATGTGGAAGTGAGTCACACTCTCAAGGAAATCATTTTAAAAAGATAAAATATTTTATATGTATTGGAGGGTCTACAAAGGCACTATAAAAATAATCAATCAAATATTAAATCACAATATATTACAGATAAAAAATATATTTTCAAAAAAACATTTTATAGTATTTTATTACGTCACTATTAAGTCATTATGATGTCCTCAAACACATTATTTATTTAAATGTTATTTAATATTTACAATAAATTTCAACTTTATCAGAACATTATGAAAAATTTACCGTTAGATAATTTTGACGTCCAAAATAAAAAAATGTTATTATTTTTATCTAAATAATTTAATGAATATTTTAATTTTCAATTTTATAATAAATACATATATTTGTTGAAAATTAATGTGTTTTAATAAAAACAGTTGTCAATCAAAAATTAGAATTTCAATTCTATTCATAAAAATTGTATGGACATCTATATTTAATAAAATATAATTTAGTAAATAATATTTTATTAAAATAATAATTAATTAAAAATTCATTATTTCATTAAAATAGATTTCTCAATTGAATTGTAATATTAATTAAAAATTCTAGATGTGATTTAAAAACTATTTACAAAGTAACAAAAATAAAATTAATGTATATTTATTATTATATACAAAAATATTTCACATATTCATTGTGTTATGGTCTTGTTACATAATCCCTTATAACACCTACATAAGACCAAAAGGTAAGGTGTGCAATTGTGATAGGATCTTGGGATGGCTTGGATACCATCACTTGGTGTTAATCACTATTAAATTCCACAACTCTTGTAGGTAGTTCCGTTCATGCTTACCGTGTTGAATATCATCTTGGGATTGGTCATGTTTGAATCCCAATGACGCCACATCCTTTTCGAGCTCTAAAAAATGGGCATCGTATGAAGTAATTATAATGGATGAAGCCATCACATAATATTTCTGAGTAAAAGGGATTTGTTAATTGACTATATTCTTACTAATCATGTGATAAATTTTCAATGAATACATTATCCACCATAATAATTGATAACGGTATTTTGAAATACAAAAACAAAAAACAATGTACTGAATATGTCTAACATAACCAGTTTACATATAAATACTTGGTAGCATATCAAGAAGAATTTCCATTAATATATGTTTAAGTCATCACAATATTCCACCCATAAGAAATTTCACCCTCGTAATTTCCATTTCCCTCACTAAAACAAATGTGGGTAACTCTTCCACATCCCTTCCTCTGGTTCCCACGTTGCTTCTTCAAACATGTGTATTCTCCCCAACACCATAACAAAGGGAAATTCCTTATTATGTTGAACCTTTTCACTACGATCTATGATATTCATTGGCTTCTCTTTAGAGGATAAGTCATTATCCAATGGCACCACCTCTGGCGATAGTTTATGTGATGGGTGAGGTATGTAATTTCGTAAGATTTATACATATAATACATCATGTACTTGAGATAGGTTCAGAGGGAGATCTAGTTGATATTCCATTGCTCCAATGCGATCAAGGATATTAAAGGGTCGATGTACCATGGAATAAGCTTTCCCTTCTCCCTAAATCACATTACTATCTTATAAGGTTATATTCGGTGGAATAATATGTCTCCAATATCATATATAGGTCTCATTGATGATTATCATCATAGAACTTTTATAAAATCTAAGCAAGATTAATGTGCTACTAGATTCCCTTAACCTTCTCAACCATTTCATCAACCATTTTTGGGCCTAGGTGTTTTTTCTCACCAAAGTCATCCCAATATTCCATTGTTCTCCACCTCTTCACATAAAGGGAATCGTAAGAAGCCATTCAAATGCTTGTGTAGAAACTGTTGTAGTAAGGGATCTCAAATGGAGGAATATGTTTATCCAATAATCCTTCTAAGTCCATTGAAAATTCTCTCAATATGTCTTCATTTGTTTAGATATTACACTCATATTGGACATCATTTTGTGGATGATAATCTATACTGATGCTCAGCATAGTATTCATAGTGTGTTATAGACTCTTACATAACATTTATGTGAATCATTATTCTTGATCATATACAATAGATAGAAGTACTCCATGAATCCTCACTAGTTCTATGATGTATATCCATTCATATTGATCCCATTAGAAATATCCCAAATTATAATGAAGTGTGAATTATTTTTATGATGTTCCACAAAAACCCATATAGAATTTTTTTATTTGGATGTCTTCTGATGTTTGGTGACAATGTGAATGGTGATGTTCTCCCATTTCCATATTGGTATGGGTAATGTTTGCATCATCTCTTTAGACATCAAACTCTAGCAATCATTTGATGACATACCCAAAACATTGATGTATACTTAGAGATATCTTTCTTCATGTTATCCCACCAATAAAGCATTATGACATCCCGATACAGCATTGTGTTTCCTTGGAGAATGGAGAAATTCAAACTATGTGAATCATCCAAAAGATTATTCTTTTTCTTAGGATTTTATGGAACCCATATTCTTGTCCCAACTCAACAAAATTACTTATTAATTAACCTTGATATCTTATTATTTCCCTTTTTGGTTAGTTTACACTTTCTTACGAATTCCCACATCATCATTTTGAGCATCCATTATCTTTTCCAAAAGAGACGATTGAGATATCATTTATAAAAGGACTCATGATGATCCATTTTTAGTGATTCCCCAGTAAATCTTCATCAAATCTGTGAATATTGGATTATTTTCAATTCCCATCAATGATAGAATGACTAGTTCCTTTTTACATAGATAATCTGACACCTTGTTCGCTTTGCTAGGGTGGTAATGGAGTTTAGAAATCATTGTCATTGATCATCTGTAATCATCTTCATTAGAGAATTTGAAATATATTTTTGTGTGAATATATATTTGGGGATTTTGTGAACCATTTATTTTACACACTTCTCCCCAATGAGTTAATGTCACCAAATTTTTAAAGAAAATTTTACTGTTGCCAACTCCTTATCATGTGTTTGATATTTTTTCTCCAGAATTTTCAATTTCTTTGAATCATATGAAATGACTATCATTTTTCATCAACCCACATCCCATGCTATTCATTAATGAATCACTAAATTCCATAAAAATATCTCTACTTTTGGGTAGTGTGAGCACGAGAGCAGTGATAAGCCACATTTTTAACTCCTTGATTATATCTTCAAAATCATAACTCCAATATAAATTGACTCCCTTCCAAGTCAACTTGGTAAGATAGTTTGACAATCATGAGAAATTTCTCCCAAATCGGCGATAATATCTAGCTAAACCAAGGAAACTATGTTTATCGTTCATAGATATTGTCCTCTACCATCCATCAATTATGGGTGTATTGGAGGTATCCACAGATACCCCATTTCTTGTGATGATATAACCCAATAATGAGACTTCCTTCAACCATAACTGAGAGTTGATGAACATTACAGAGAGGTTATCCATTCAAAATGTCTGTAGTACATTGTTTATATTATCCTCATGATCATACATGGTTTTGGAATATATTAGAATATCCTCTATAATGACGACCAAAATATTTTTTATGAAATCTATAAAGACTCTATTCATCATGTCCATAATGATTTTTGGAGCATTAATGATTTTGAAAGGCATTAATATTAATTCATAGTGCTCGTACATTGTTTGAAAAGTATTTATGGGGATGTCCTCCTTCTTCACCCTTACTTGGTAATATTCTAACTAAAATTCCACCTCATAGAAGTATTGTCCTCTACAGATCTAATCATCTAAGTCATCAATTTGGGGAAGTTGTATCTTTTTCTATATCATGATTTTGTTGAGCTCATGATAATCAATGGAAAGGTGAATTGACTAATCCATATTGTTATTGAATGGGACTGGTGCACCCCCTGGGGAAGCACGTGGGAATGTAAACACATCATACATATTCTCATGTAGTTGTTTATTTAGCTCCACAATATCCACAATAGCCATTCTATACTGATTCTATGTTATGAGAAATGCCCTAATAATAACATCAATTTATAATTAAACGTCTCTTATAGGAGTAAGACCATGCAATTCCTCATGGATTAGTTCATCGAATTCCATCACAATAGGAATATATTCAAGGATGGTTTCTTCTATAGGCATAATCATATGAGCATTATATGCATTCTCAGAGGGTAGGAATATCCACACATGAGATAATGGTGCTAATGATGAATCATCCTCCTCATATCACTTGTATGGAATTGTGGGTCGATTTTGTATATGGAGAGTTATTTCTCTCTAACGAATATTTATGATTTCATTATATAGGTAAATCCAAAGCATTCCACTAATTTTATTAAATTCCACCTTAAAAGAATTATGAGGTTCGTCGAGATGTTCAAACCACAAATTCTGACAAGAGAAGAGTTATATTAATGGGTTGAAATGAATTCCACATTTTTTCATTATCATTGACATATTTACTTCCTTGATTATTGGTGGTGTTGGGAAAGTTCTAGTAAACCTTTGGGATATAAGAGAATGTATAGAAAAAGAATAAAAAATAACATTCTCTATTTTTCACTGAATAACTTGCGTGCATTCTACCACTTCATTATCGGGGTTCGCTTTGGGGGTATTTAGGGATATAGATCACACTTTATACCTTTGAGTTTGATGTTTGCCTCCAGAAAACCATAATATAAGGCACTAGTTTTCAAATTTCCATATTTATTTGTAGTTGATGAAATTAACAATGTGTTGATGGCCGAACATGGAATTCCTCTCCTCTATCGTAGCAGTGGATTTTATATATCTGTAGTTAATAGATAGGTTTCCTTCTCTTCCACCCCTAACGCATTTCCCCATCACCTTAATTAATGTTCTAGAATGATTATTTTTGTGCCATTGGCATGTGGGGTACTGGAATATCATAGAACCAATGGATTTATCAATCAAACCACCAGAATTAAATCCAAACTTATGCTTCATATCCCTATAATACCCCTGAGATTTTCTGATCTCAATTTAAACTTTTAGGGGACATCTGACAATTAACTCATGGATTTTGAAGTCATAGATTGCTAGTTATTTTTTAGGCTAGGTTTTAGCCCACTAGAGATGTGTTCATCCTTGAATTAGGGTATAATAACAATGTTGGAGGCATATCTTGCAAGCCTTGTGATGTTTTCCTCATATGTTCTGATGGATTAATTTCCCTTTTTTCAGGTGGCTAAGGAAGTCCCTTTCAATCTTATGTTAGAGGGTTCATAGAATATATTTGTTGAATTTTTTTTTTCTGGAAATCCTTCCATTCCAATGCCTCAATCTCCTACTCCAGATTTTTATTTTTAGTCAATGTCCACCATTGATCAGCTTCACCCACCATATGATAACCATCCATAATTACCTTCCCATTTTCAATACAATGAAGTATAAAGTAGATCTTCCCAATGGATTTGATCCATTGTTCTAGGATTGAGGTATCATATGATCCATTAAAAGTATGAGGCCTTTGCCTATTGAAACTCTCGATTGTTACTTGTGTACACTTCGGGGGGGGGGGGGGGGGGGGTTAATGATCCTCTTGACCAATGTTTCTATTCCAGACATGAGTTTACTAAGACATTTTTGGGAGAATGTTTTCAATTCCCACTCACATAGGATTGTGAAACTCATTATAATGGTTGAAACATTGATCTTTTCATCAGTTATTATTCTATGTCCTCCTATTAACAGCCATTTGATGGAATAAAAGGATATTTAGGGGTAACAAATAAAGTGGAATCCAATTACAAAAAGAAATAACATATAAATTACATTTATTTACTTTACATATCTATGTTATCCATTATCTACTTCTGAAAATATATTCTTTGGGAAAATTTATTTTATTACCATAATAATGGTTCATACTAAGATCATGAATTTACTAAAGCATATCCCATGGGAGCGTTGTAACCATGACTGCAACAAGGCCCATTATCGTTCCCCAGTTCTCGTTCGAGTCTTGCTCAAATATGGTGTCTTTGTGTTTTACACCTAGATACATCTCTGATAGAGTAGCCTCTAACTGCTCATATCTAGACAAGGATTTATTTTTTGGATAAATAACCTATTCTGTACTCTCCAAAATTTGGGGATGTTTTTATTATACTTATTCTTGTCATTATGGATTTCACTTGGGTTTTCTAATCCTAATATCATTAATAACTAATCATAAACTCTCATACATACTATAACAACCTTACTCTTTAATAAATACATAAACATGATTTGTTTCATAAAAATTAACTTAAGAAAACTCAGATTATTGATATGTCTATTGTATTTTAAAATTAGGAACATTGCATAATAACATAGAAAATAAAAGACAATATCATTATGAAAAACTTCTTTAATATGACCCCAATATTCCTTCGTACCTAATATTGCATGGGATTACCTGAGGAAATGATAAGAAACTGGTGAGATATAAATCCATGTATGGGAGTAATGAAATCATAACATGAAAAATATAGTGCATGTTAGGAAATAGGCATATCAATGGGGCACAATAGAAACATGAACATAATGTAATGATATAACATGATTATTATAACATGGTAATGTGGAAACAATTTTTAAACTGAAATTATAATGAGCCAAGGATCATTATACATTGAGATTGTATAAACCCGAATTTCATTTGAATTACTATGAGTAAACCCACATTGAACTTGATATATCATGATAATAATTTTAACCCTATGCATTGGAGCACTATCCGGGTGCACCCTTAATCATTTATTTCATTCATAGCGGTGCCACATAAATCATACAAGATGGATTTATTAAAAATTATCATTTATTACATGTTAATAGAATTTAGAATTCAAATATGATACAATATAGTTAATAAGTAAATATTAATAATGTTGAAAATCCATGATAGAGAAATGGGGTTGGTATTCACTACACAATGACTTCTTCTTGGAAAATCATTGTGAAATTTTGGAAGCATAATGACGTTACATAAGAATTCATAAAAATGGTTGATGATATAGAAAGTGGTATATGATGATATTTATATGAAATTGACATTATGTAGGTCATATAAATAAATGTCCCAACATATTTAATGGAATTCAGATACATAATATAAAAAAATTTCTTGACTGAAAATGAAGAGAGAGAGATATCTTACAGAATTTCATCCTGGTAGCAGGTGTACATGGGAGGCATTAATGAGTGAGAAAGGGGTATCGCATCATTATAACCTGAGAAAGGAAGTATTGGGGAGGTGTGAAACCATAACCCATATTTTCTAATTGAATATCCAATGGTATAGAAACATAATGAAATTTGTAAAAAATGAGAGAGGTAGAAATCCATTAATTGGAAATGAGATCACAATGGCTTGGGATAGGCATTGGAGAGGCTTCATAAGAGTTTGGGGTGACTTGGGAGGATTTTAGAGAGATTAGGGAATAGTTTTCTGGAGCTCTAATGGTTTTGAGTGAATAGATCTTAGAGGATGAGTTAGATTATATAGGAAATGAGAGGGAATTATTTATTATTTTGGTTTCAGACACTACACATTAAACAAATCAAAACCACAAACAAAACCATAGATTTTTCCCAGGGTTTTTGTCAAAGGGGGTTGGAAAACATTTTTTATTTGGCCAATGTCCAAACTTATTAAAATATTATTCTTCCTTATGTTTAGGTGAGTCACATCTCAAGGAAATCATTTTAAAAATTTAAAATATCTTATAAGTCGGGGATGGTCCACTAAAAAACTATAAAATAAATCAAATAAATCTAAAATCGCATTATATGAAAGGAAAAACATATATAGGATGAAAAAAATATTTTATAGAATTTTATTACATCACTATTGGATCATTATGATTACATAAAACAAAATATATATTTAAACGATATTTAATTTTTACCCAAAAAATATTATCTCTCAGAAAATTATGAAATTTTAATCGTAAGATAATTTTTTCATTCTGAATCATAAAATGATATTAATTTTATAACAATAATTTTCTAATTATCTGAATTTTCAATTTTAAAATAAAAACATTCATTTATTTAAAATTATTTGGTTTTGAAAAAAATAGTTTTCATGCCTTAATAAAAATTTAAAATATATTTATAAAAATTATATGATAATTTATATATAATAAAAATTAATTTAGTAATAATATTTTATTAAAATAATATGAAATTCAGAAATACAGTAATTAATCAAAATAAATTTCTCAACCTAATTTGAATATTAATTAATAATACTATTTCTCCATTAAAAAATATTTACAGAATAACAACAATAAAATGAAGACATATTCTTTATTATATATAAAAATATTCCACATATTCATATTTATAGGGTCTTGTTACCTAATCCCTCATAACATCTGCATAATACCTATGGGTAAGGTATTAAATGGTGACAGACTATTAGGGTGGCTTGGATAACATACCTCGGGTTGTAATCTAGATTATCTTCCACTTCTCTTGTATGCTATTTCGTTCAACGATAACATCATGAAGCTATGCTTGAGATTACTCAAGAGCGAAGCCTAGTGATGTCACATCCTTTACATGATCTGACAAATGGGCTTCATATAGAGAAATTATATTGGATAAGTCCATCTCTTCCTTTGTCTGATTAAATAGATTTGTTAAAGCTCTATATTTATAATAATCATTTTATAACTGTTCAACAAATATATAATCAATAGTAACAATTCTTCTTGGTAGTTTGAAATCCAACAACATAAAATAGTGGATGTGAGTTTGTATTATATAACCATTTTACATAGTAATACATTTAATCAGATCAAGTGGAATTTCTATTAATAAAAGTTTGGTTCGTTACTATTCATGTGATGTTGCGATGAAAAAGGAATCACCTTACTCTACGGAGGTGATATTTGAAAAGTACGCAAAATTGATGTTATGATTTTTATGTTCGTTGATTGGTATAATAGTAAATGATATATTATATTTTTTGAATGATCAATATGGTATTAATATAATATATAATCATTAGTTTCATCATTATAACTAGTTTTGAGAGATGGTTTTAGTAAACGAATTTCAATAGTTCGAGGGGCGGTAGTTCACAATACACAAAAATGTCAAATTTGTTTCTTGTTTGATGGAATTCAGAATTAATTTATGAGATGATATTAACATAATAAAATATCCACATATTGAGGATTTTGGAGATATTATTTCAACAAGATTGAATTATATTTGAATGAGGTGAAAAAAAAACATAACAGAAACACTTGATTAAAATTGATTTCTCTTTTTGGAAATACACTCTTGTTTTACACCATTAGGCCACTAAATATGGGGTTCTGCCTAAAAAATACCACTATAATGTTTTGAGGGATTATAATAAGTTATTTATGATTTTAATGTTTGAACTAACATGGTTTTGAAATATGATATATTGAGAAGAATATGGGCCCTTTTATAAGAGAGGGGAGGGGCACACTTGAAATTTCTAAAAATATTAAATTAATAAAATTTATATTTATTATAAAAAATCTCATAAATTATTTACTTATAATAAAGAATGATTATGGGTCTGAATAAATTAAATAAATAAAAATTGGTAAATTTTTCCAATTTTTGAATCATTATAGTTTTGTATTAACTATTATTTAGTCCATTTAACTCTTACCATCACAACATGTATTTTTACTTATTGGGTGTTAATATAATTACAATAATTTTAAAAAAGTATAAATGGGTAATGTATGAAATTTATAACATTATTAAAATATATTTTATAAATATATTATTATTTGGAGTTTTATATCATTCAATTGAATATTATATATTTTAATGTGTCATTAATGTGAAATTTGACACTATTCATTACATTGACATTGAAAAATATAGAAAAACAGGAACCATTATATCTAAATATTTAAATACATCGAAAAAAATTATATTCTTCAAAAAATATATATTATGATAATTTTTATCTTATTTAATATTTATTTTATTATTTTTAATATCATTTATTAGATTTATAAATTATTTAAATAATTACATCATCATTATTGTATCAACATTTAAGTTATTTATTTTAACTATACAAGTTATATATAAATTACAATTATTTTGATAAAAATTTTATACTTAAAATTTCTATTTATAGAATAATATGTATTCTGAATAACCCTTATTAAAAATTATATATTTATTAAAAATATGTGTATTTTTTATTTGGCTTTTATTTAAAGAAATTATAAATTTCATAATAAAAATCATGTTTCTCTTAAATATAATTAGTTAGATCCTTGGATTGTTATGCTCAAAAGAAACTCAAATAATAATAATTTGGAATTTTTAGGGCCATTTTCTATTCATAGTCACATTATTTTTACCGTTAATTAATCATTTTATCCTTTACTATAGTAATAAGAATTATAAATTCATCAATTTATATTAGCCAAATATAAAATACAATATTTTAAATAAAATGGAAAATACAATTCCAAATATTCAATCATTTTTTAAAAATTTATAACCAATAATCTCGAGGAAATAATTTGAGACAACACCGTAAAATGTAATGAAAAATTGTTTTTCCTAAAAATCCCTTTTAACAGTAAAATATTTTTGTAATAAAAATTAGTAGAAACCAAATTTAAAAAACCATTATAGTATTATATTTATTAAAAATAACTAATTAAAATTTTAAAAAATTTATATAACATAATTATATTCTTTAGATAATTGGAAATGTATAATTTTTATTAAAAATAAGTACTGTTCACTATTCAATAAAAAACCAACATTTCAAAAAGGTATAAAAAATTTTACCAACATAAAATTTTTGTATGATTATCTAAGAAATTGACTTATGTTTTTAAAATAATTTCTAGAAATATTGTTGAAATAAATTTTATTATTTATTAATTTAATGAAATATAAATAATTTTCAATTAAATATATTTTCAGAAGAAAAAAATTACATGTCTAAAAATCTAGTACAAATATAAATAGAATTAATTATAAAGTTTTAAATTATTATTATAGTTAAATATTTTAAAATTCCATTAATATTGTTCATTCTAATAAATTTAATGGATATTTCATAATGACCACATTTATATTATAATATTTAGTTTTTCACTTAACTGGGATGTGGTGTATCTTGTTTTCTTTGGACAAATGTTTTCATTATAAAATTACTAGGATGATACATTCTTACCTTCATTTAGAAATTACATCCTTGAAATTTTTATCTTAGGATTGTAATTTTGAGTTTTACATTTCAGAATACCAATATTGAAGTTTTCTATCAGAAAAATGGTCAATAGATCATCAATTGGAAAAGAGAAAAAGTAATATACAAGGGCTAATTGAAATAACATATACTTGGATTTCATGTAGGAAAACATGGACATTGATCGAGAAAACTAACCATTATTTTCTGATGGAGGGTGATGTAGAACATGGTAATTACAAAGATACCCATTAGAAAATAATATGTTTGTGATTGGTTGAAAGGATATTTATTTCACTATAATAAAATTTAGCAAATAATGATTTTGTTCCAAAATAACATTCCCAATGCTGCGGAAATAATTTCGTGTATATAAATACATACATGAATATTATATTTTCATACATTATTAAATTTTCACCACAAACTCATCATTTTCATGAAATTTTGTGTATGAATTTTCCATGCCTGAAGTACTAGAATAATATTCTACCTATAAAAAAAAGTAAAATATCGCATCCCTACATTCATTAAAAATTATCCAAAAACAAAAGTTTAATAAAAGATAAAATAATTGTACTAAGAAATAAACCATTAAATAAAGAAATAATACATTAATACTAAAAGTTCAAAACTAACACCCAAATTTCAATATTGATGATTCAACAATAAAGTGTCCAAAAAATATTGAATATTTTTATTGAATATGATTGAAACCATAAAACTTTAATGATATAATCACATACCCATTAAATATAAATTTTAAAATTTATATCTAAAAAATATCAATCACTCCTGATGTAAAATTCCATCATTAATATTCCCAAATCACATAATCTATAAAATATTCTAGTCATTTATATAAATATCTCAATTCACTATGAATCCAAAATAAAATAATAATGATTCCTAAATACAATTCAAAAATTATAACAAAAATAAAATCCCATTGTATTTTTCAAACCCTAAGGATATATGGATTCAATAATTTAAAACCTTCCCTGAAATAACATAAATGACATAACCCCTAAATAATATTTTAATCTCAGGTTGTTATATAAATTTTCTTAGAAAAATAAACATTGTTATAATCCATAAAAACATTTAACTGAATAGGAAATGTAATACTAACCAAGACATCATGTATGCTAGTGGTATGTGATGCACCCTTGTCACACATTTGTTATGGAGCTAATTTGTGAGGCCTAACCAAATGCGATGGGTTTTCAGACGGTCTATAGATTTTCTTTTCAATAAAATTGTATAATACATATAATATTCCAAAAAATATGATAAAATTGAAAAAATTTTCCTTAATATATACAACATAAATGTTTTCTTTTCCTAAGGAATTATCTCATAGTTTTCAATTAACATCATAAAACTACCTCAAATGAAAAGAACATATAATAAATATTAAGTACACAAAATTTTAAAATTATGTCCTTAAAAATAATATAATTATTTTGATAAAAATTTTTATATAACCCAATATCAAGGGTTACATTTACCAATATTGTTTTACCGAAACATGTTAAATTTCTCCCAAATTTAATCCCTTTCATAAAACATAAAAATAGGGGGAGAATAGGACAATAAACATATGGTGAACCTTCAAAAAATATTTGGCCTCCTCTAGCTATCATCACATATCCAGATATCATGAATTCAACCGTTGAAGTAGTAAATGACTTTTCAATACGTTTCAATTTTGGATCATGATCATTTATAATAATAGAAACTAACTTTGGACACATTTGACAATAATAACCCAACTCATTTCAATAAATTGACCTCACCTTTGGATGACTGTCAATTACCCAATTATATTATTTTTTTTTATTTTTTTCATTATATTCATAATACCTACATACAAACTAACCACATCGAAAACTATTTATAGATCTAGAAAATAATTTCTTCAAATGGGTTTTATCAATCATTGAATATTTTAGGGGTTTACTATAAGACATCATAATTTGTTTTTTCTCCATTTCCAATAACAATTTCCTTTTCTTATTATTGTTATATAAAGGAATGTACATGTCTCGAAA
The DNA here is from genome assembly GCA_963277665.1 of Viscum album. NCBI lineage: Eukaryota > Viridiplantae > Streptophyta > Magnoliopsida > Santalales > Viscaceae > Viscum > Viscum album. The sequence continues at coordinate 1,991,293,847 of OY728121.1, read as the reverse complement.
CTCTATCTCAACATTCTCACCATAGTTTAAAATTTTCTCCTAAATTTTACATTCATTCTTGACCAGTGCTCTACAAAAAAACTATTTCAAATAAAAGAATAATATATTAATTTTAATATCAGTGTCCTGAATATAAACTGGCACATACATGAAAGTATTGTGAAGTTCACTTAAAATGTAGGTACATAATATTTTTTTTAAATTTTATTAATTGATTCTCTATAATTATATAAGAAACCATTGTAACATATTTCCTATTTAAAATATTATATAATGTATTTCAATAGATGCGACAAATATCATCTTTTTATCTGGTATTATTAACTTAAAATAACAATTTATCAACTTTACCATCACAATAATAAATGGAAATGGTTAACTATAGATGTTATAAGTATCCCATGACTTCAAATATCTTCAAAGAGTTATCCATACACCCTTTATCTACTATTGGGTAGATGATCGAATGAATTATTAAGGATGATGTCTCATAAATTGCTCTAATACATACATATTACCATTAGGTAGATCATGCAATTCAGTAGAACAAATAAAACCATTTTTTATAGCATATCGTAATTGATCAATCACATCACTGAAATATTTTGTTAGGATTACATTCATTATGGGTTGATAATTTGAATGGATAATATTATCTTACTACAATATATCATTAGCATACCTATTTCCCATATGCATTTTTTTAATTTATATCATTTAGATGAAGAACCAATGTAATCATAAAATTATATATCATTTCAATAATAACCTAAAGTAAAATGTTTTTGGTTATTCTATTTACATTATCATAACATCTAATTTTATTTAAAATCATTTCTAATACAAACTATAAGGATCCATACAATAAAAATTTATATACTAGTTATTTTAAAATAGAAATAACATTCCTTTTCTATTGATAATTTAGGATTAGAGTTGTAGATAATTATTAAAAACTTAGAAATAGTAAATACATACATTTCATATGGGAAATTTTACTTTGTATCTATTTTGACCATAAAAAACTACAATAAAACATGATTTCCTTCCATGATATAAAATGTCAATTTTTATCTTATCCTCATCCATTTCATAGCTCATTACTTAAAACTGTGAAAATCATTTTAATACTTCAGATGGAAAAACGGATCTATTTAAGTGAAAAATAAATTCATAAATCCATTATACTTGTGAAAAACAAGAAAATACATTTAATTATATTTTATCAATTCAATTTATACACACAAATGAAATTTTCAAAGAAATCCTTTACAACCCATTGTAAGAAATTTAAAACCCATTTTTCAGTAACATAGATCCTGAAATTCATAATCCAATTTTCATTCAATGTTATAAATAAATTGAACCTAGTAACATATATATGTGAAAAACATTGGTAACTCCCTATTTCTTTCCTTGAATTATATAGAACATTATACAATGCATTTATGTACTATATAGGTCCCCCCAAAGCTATAACGGGCTCATACCATGCCATCTAGTCTCACCTTATGTATTATATATAATTGGCCAACCCATGAGCTATAATTGGGCATAGTAGTTCATATATGCAGTATTGAACTGACATGTTTCATATATATTTCTGAAGAATCGTATGATGAATTAAATTGTTTTTCTTGTAGATTTTATCGTGAAACATCTTAAAAACTCATTATAAAACATATGAATACACATTCGAATAAAAGAAAAAATACATCGTTCAAATAAATAACATTTTTTAATACCAAATAAAAAATAAACTTAAAAAATGTTTTTATTTGGTTAAAATATCATTAATACTATTTTTAAATAAAATATAATTTTGGCATATCAAAATACTATTTTAAAATGACTTTTCAGATTGTCATTTCATGAACATCATAAAAAGACATTTTCATTATAAATTTCTATGAAACTATAAAAAAACCATGAAAACATTAAATTATTAGGATAATGGAAAAATTGAATCATATCATATAAGTTAACAAAAACATTCTTTTGTTACTTTTGTAAAAGGCAATTTAGTAGACTAAATTTTTAATGAAATTCACTGTCCTTATGTTTGAATCATAACATATGTAATTTTTCATATGCAATAATAAAAATATGTAAACTAATGAATTTAATGATAAATATTTTCTAGTTTATTTTACTTTTATGTCACCTATTAGTATTTTAACGAAATTACCAAAAATTTTATTTTCACGTCAAATGTTTTGATGATATTCCGTTCTTGGGTCCAAACTGAAATTGGAATGATGTCTGCAGTCAAAGTTGTCATTATTCCATCACCTATAGAAATATTTTGAGGATATAATTATCACATACATTCATGAATTATAATTTTAAATCCATACATTAAATATCAATTTGAAAAATGAAATATGTTATTATAATAATGATGGTATGTTATACATAAGCATGAGTAACACTTCCATTTTTCAATGATCATTATATATGTAAAGTATGTATTAATTAATATTTTAAAAATGGTCATAATATAATTAATATCATATTAATAATTTACATTTACATATCCATATTTATATCATTCATGTGATGAGGTGAAAAAAAAATACTTACATCGCATCCTGGAGGTGACAATTTAAACGTACATACAAATAATGTTATCATTTTTTCCACGTAGAAAGGAAAGTAAAAATTCATATATTAAATTTTAACAATTATATGAATGTCATTAATATAATATTTTATCTTTAACTCCATAATTATATCATGTATTGATAGATTGTGATGGATAGTAGATTTCATCATTTTGTGGGGCGGTAGTCCACCATAAACACGATTGATAATTTAGTTTCCCATTTTACGTAATGAGAAATGGATTTAGATGATTTTATTAATATAAAAACAAATATGTATATTGAGGTTACTGGAATTATTATTTCATCATGGTAAAATAATATTTGAAGGAGGTGTAAGAAGAAACAAAACTGAAACACTAAAATTAATTATGATACATATTCTTTAGAAGTACACCATTGTGTAACGACCTCTATCCCCATAGAATGGTGTAATGACTAAACTGTGTCATTTATAATGTGTTAATAAATTTAGTGGAGAGAATATGGTAATGTAATGTCCGAAATACATTTTTTTGGAAGTGTCATACATTGATAAGATGTGTTAAATTTTATAAGAGAGTGTAGGGGCACTCTTATCAATTTTAAAAATATTAAATTAATTTAAATTACATTTCTAACAAAAAATTATTCAAATTTATAAATAAAAAATATAATATTATTTATTTTATAGAAATATTTTTATAATAAAAATTATATTGATTTTGAATTTTATTATTCCTTAACTTTTGGTTTTAACACTTATTTAATCCCTTTAACTCTAACCAGGGGAACATGTATTTTTACACTATGAGGTTTAATATAATTAGAATAAAATGTAAATATTACCATATCTAAGTCATTGATGACATTTTAATCATTATTAGAATCATTTTTATGAATATAATATTTTAATGAATTTTATAACATTTATTTAAGTAATATTTATTTTAAAATATTAGTGTTGTTAATTTTGAAACTATTTAATAATTTGAAATTTAGAAATATCAAAAAATAGGATAATTACAATAAAAATATATAAAAAAATCTTAAAATTTTAAATACATATAAAAACATTTTTAATGATAATAATTTACTCATTTTATTTTAAATTTATTATTTTTATTATACTTTATTTTATTTTTCAATAAATTGAATAATTATAGACCTTGTGTTGTTTCAGAATTTAATAATATTATTTATAAATGATATTTATAAATAATGTACAACAAATTATATAATTTTTTATAATTAATATATATTGTTGAATAAATCTTTCCAAAAACATTATATTCAAAAAGTTATTAACATTAAAAATAAGAGGATAAAATCATTAACTTTTCATTAAATATAATATTATATATGTCATAATATAATCAATGTGTCCCCAAAAAGTTATAATTTAGAAAATTTGTTAATTATTTTAGATAATAACTCTCTAATAAAATCATTTATTATGTTAGTGTAATTTTTGAAAACTCGTCACTTTTTTTAATATGAATTCTCATTATACCCATTGCTATGATAATAAATTATATGTTTTTCATTAATATTGGAAAAAAATAATATTGATACATTTAATAAATATGGAAAATATGATTCCAAACATGGAATCCATTATTAAACAATCATAAAACAAAATTTGTATTATTTAATCTAATAGTAAACCAAAAAATCACTACAAAAAAACAGTTTATTAGAAAAAATGCCTTTATAAACGAATTTTTTGTATTACTAAATCATGTATAAAACCCATTTAAAATAATAATTTTAATATTTTAAATAAAAATTAATTAATGGAAATTTAAATCCTTTCGATATCATAAATTTTAATAGTAAATAACATGAAATATATAATTTTTTGATAATAATTTGTATTTTTTAGTATATAATGAAAAAAATTCTTAAAACTAAAATCATTATCCATAATTTTTTTTGATATTACATTTTTCAAACACATTCATTATTTCAAATTCATTTTTCATAATATCAAGAAATTAAATAAATTGTTTTTATATATAATAAAATTATAATCATTTTTGAATAAACCATTTTTTAGGAATAAAATCACTTCTCTAAAAATTGACATAATATTTTAAAATCTTTTATTAATAACTTATAATTGATTAAGACAATAAAATTATTCATATTTTCTTTATAAATATTCATTTCCATCAATTTAAGGCTTATATCATATTGGTTACATTTAAATTTTAATATTTAGTTGTTTATTTATGCTTTTTGTATCGTATCTTGTATTTCATCAAGTAGTTTTTTCATTTAAAAAATATCTGATTGTTAAAAATTTAGTTATTGATAGATCTAAGAGGATAGCCATAATTAATGATGATGGAGCTGAGAGGAATTCATTTTATGTTGGTGGTAGAAAAATGAGGAACATTTTTCTGTTTGATGAGAGAATGTGTGGGACCTCCATGGTGGTTGATGGAGAAAACATGGAGGAAATCCATACTGGTTGATGTGAGCATGATGAGAAACTCTATTCTCCTTAGTGGGAACATTATTAGATACTCCATGATGGCTACTGTTGGATTGGGGAGGACATTTTCATTAGTTATTAATGGCGTAGGGATGACCATCATGTTGACTTTTTTTAATTAGAGAGGATATATGCACTAATTCTCTGTATCATGGGTTTTGAAATAATGGATGATATTTGAGATAGAGATTGAGAGAGTCAAACTGAACATCTAATGATGTGGTTGTGGTTTCTATAAGAACTTTAAATACTCAAATCCATGTTAACCTATTACATTAATATATTGGGATAATATGTTGGTCCTAGGGACCACAATATCTAAAATATATTATCATTTTATTTCAGTGCCCTTGGTCTTCACCTGATGTTGGCATCAAGTGCTCTAGATTATGCTCAATGGAGTAGGGATTATTCCAACCAAATCCTCTACTCATGGGACTAGTCTTTGATAGTATTGATGGGGATGGATTTCATCCCTCATAGGAATCACCAATGTGTTGTTAGTGTAAGGAATGGTTCTAATTTTACTTACTTCATCGACATAGGGGAGAGAATAATCAGGGAAATCTAGTGAGAGTCTCCTAAAACATTTCCCCATTGAAACATGGGTGGTTTCCCCCTATGATACCCTCGAGGGAAGTATTTTCGGTGAGTCATTGATTTTTTTCATGGTCCTAGTGGATAATATCTCCACTTGTAATGATCTCCTATTAATATTTTTTACAAACTAGTGTTCTAATCACCCTCCGATGGATGATATAAAATAGTGATTAGGGGCATGGATTTCTAGTAGACAATGGAAAAGTATATGTTTTGATAGGGGCGTAGTTTTGGATGAGTTTTGGATTTATGTTTCCCATTCCCCAACACCTTCGAGGTCTGGGTTGGTGTTTTTCTATTGATTGATATGTAGAAGGCATTTGGATTTATCCATCAATACAATTACATGGGATGTTATGAAAAATTACATAATGTCATCCATTCGTCCAAAAAATGAGGTGGGATCCACATTTATCATGTCACTAAACATGAATCATCAGTGTTAACTACCCTAGTTTTTATGTGTGTCTCATGTTCTGCCTATCATATTATTATAGGAACTAGTTTCTAATATCTATATTTGATGACATGAATAATAATTTGGTCCCAAAATTATATTAGATCTTGTGATTGATGATAATATTACATGTCTTGTTTACCATTTCTTTTTTTAGGCTTTCACCATGGCATTAGTGTTGTCCCTCCCCCTAGTGGCTCGCACAATAATCTAATGTATCTATGAATTCCCACATTATAAAGGTGGATAACTGTCATAAAAATAATAAATTATGTCTTTTTATTGATCGGAACAAGATTATGGTATGTCAATTCCTCCTTCTATTGATTCATCCACTGATCTCATCTCATATTCTAGTTGACCCTGATAGATTTATTTTTTATTGGTGACACTCATTCATGATTCCATGATGATGTGGAATGTAGTTAATTATGATGCTTCTATCTTGAAAATGATATCACCATTGGCCAAGGTAGGTAGTTCTGTTGGGAAATTTGGGAATGAGTGGATTTTTGGTAGGTTGGGAAACTGTAATTTCTACTTATTTTGGATGGAATCTTGTTTATTTATAAAACATAGGTGAGAAAACCAAGGCATCCCTGGTTGATCACATGATAATTGACCCTAGGTGAATAATTATCCTGAGTCTCTTTTCCTCATTAAGGACAAGATTTTTTAATGGTTATGAATCTTTGACCATGACATGTGTTTAATTTCATATTTAAATGGGAACAGGTTTAATGTTATATGGGGACAGATTTGGCCATGGGATAAATGTACATTGGGTAAAATGGTGGATTTTATCCCTAAGAATATTTTTTCACACTTGTTTCTGGATTGTGTCCCACTAATAAGGATTATATCACATCATATGATGGATTGTGTCCCCCCCATAAAGGGGATAATTTCACATTGGATTATGGTGTGTGTCCCCAAAAGAAAGATATTTTCACTCTTGACAATGAATCGTGCCCCCGAAGGGGATAATTTCTATTTTTGTGTTCTATGGATTTATCCATAGGGAGGTGTCCTATATACCATATTTAAGAGATAAATTCAAATAACCAATGTTTTTTATATTTTGGAATAAGGTTACGGGATCGGGATTATCCATGTTATTTAACATCGTGTCACCAGGATGCTCATTTCTTGGAAGATAATCAATGAGGGATGACGTGGGGATTACATATGGATGCTTCTTAAGATATTTGTTTCATCCAATGATGGTGAAGTATGGAATGGGTAATACATATGTATGGTTTATATTTTGGGTGTCACATATCCTAGTTGGAAAGGATGGTGTAGGGCTTACACATATAAGATTACAAATTTCATAGTTTCATCCCTTTGTCAAGGTGATGGTGAAAAAACATATTTATCATATTGGGGTAATGTATTTTACATCATATAGGGTATGTGAATAGTTTAATTTCATGTTCATAGGATGTTTTCATGCATTTTAATGTCTTGTGACATGGACATGGAGATATGATGTTTTACATCATGTAGCGTAGAGATGGATATAGCTGACTCATTGAGGTGGACCATGTAAAGGTGAGAAGAATATTTCTTATATTCGGTCCTCAATTTTATAGTTTCATACTACCCTTTGATTATTTCTTTTATTAGTCATACATATCCACCACTCATGTTCCTCTAGGTGGGTTATGGATTTGGCACACCCATAGAGTTATTGAAATAAAGAGACTCGTTATTTGCATTGTTTTTCTTAAGATAAACATGTATTATTTATCATATTATTTTGATTAGTGGTGGGATGGAGGCCAACCGACACATAAAATAATCTGGGTGGACACAAGAGTATATGGTACTGGTTGTACATAAATTCGATGCATGTGTATATTGGTTTTTGATAATCACATGGGACTTGGTGAACCACCATTCAAAGATAAGGATATCCTAAAATGAGGAACCATGGAAACTCCAAGAAGATTGTTTCCATGATGGATTTGGTTTTATATAATTATTGATATTTTATAAGGTTAGTGTTCTCACTGATTTCATGGTATTTTTTGAAGGATAACTATTCACAAAATAGGTTTAATCGCCTCTTGGGTAAATTTATTATACCCATGGGGTAGGTTTAGTTTATGGTAGGAATCTCGATGCATTATATGTACCTTGAGTGGGTGGGGATATGAAAACAATAGTAATGATGTGTAAAAGATGCCGTTAAATATTCTTAAGGAAGGGGACATCTGGAAAATGGTTCTCTGTAAATCTGGACATATGTTTCAAGGTGGATACTGTCAATCCTCTATGAGGCCTGAATTTTAATGTGCCAAAATTTCATGATAATTTTAGTAATTTCTTGACCTTAGACCCTTCGATAGATTTGGGATCCATTTTTTCTCAAATTAACCTTGAACCGACCATTACATCCTTGAAATCTCTAATGAAATGTGTATTTTGTTTTTAACCTGTATCTTATAAACAAATAAAATGTAATTATCTCTAACACCATGGTTGTTATGAACCACTTTTAATAAATTCCACATTTTAAGGTTCTTCTAATATAACCTTATACGAACATATATAACCAGTGAATGAGCATTTCAATATCCATAATTCATTATTGGTAAATTTAGAATATATCTAGTTTTTATTATAGGAAATTAGAACATTCCATAAATGTTAAACATGGTCATCCATTCACATTTAATATATATAAATATTATCCATAAAGAATACCACAAACTCTTCAAGTTAATCATTAAATACTCAATCCATTAATTCAATGATGGTATCTGGATCATTGGTATGAAAAAATGAATTATAATAAATTCTTAATGACCATACCTCTTGGAAAAGGTTATTACGGTAATATCAATCTTATATATGTTTAGTTGATGATAAATATCTAATATAACTCATGGAAATATTTTTTGATCCTCGTAATTTATCAAATAAATCATCGATATGGGGTAGAGTATATGTTACCTCCCAACACAACTACCACTCAAATTTTTCCAAAACTAGTGGGCCATATAGAATTAAGAAAGCCTCCCCATATGCCAAATGCTTCTAACTAGTAGCGATGGGCTAGTGTGTGTCAATGGGGAGACTATTAACTATGGATAGAGTAAAACAATGTGTAAAAAATAGGTAAATAGAATAATCATATTAATAATGGATGGAAATAAATAGAATGAAAAAAAATGTTCTAAATAATAATAAGCCACATCAAACTTAATCATAATAAATCTATGATGAAAATTGTCTCTACAATCAATTGAACCATTAATACATTCTATTAGGCAGTTAATACAATACATGACATTAAAAAGGAACCAAAAGGCCAAATCAATCCATGCATCCCGAACTCCAGCCTGATAATCTATACCAAAATCCCTTTCTGATTCATGAAATATTTATTCTATCAAATATTAGATCATTTCCATTATCTACACCTATAAGAAAATATTCTTATTGGGTTCCAATTTTTTCCCAGATAAGGTGTGATATAAACTCTGTAGGCCTCCAACTACATAATATACCGGTACCATGTATATATCATTGATTTGTGGAGATAAAATAATGTAAATTATTAGTAATAACAATTAATGGGTTGTGTCTAGTTCATGAAAGAATATTGTGCCAACACTACCTAAAACAAATCAAATCAGCTTATCTTTGGAAATTTATTATGGGATGTAATGCCTGGTATCACATGAATAGGGGAATCCATACCTAGTATCACAGTATTAGGGACGACATTCCAGGAATCATAGAATGTGATGTCATGACTATACGTAACAACAGGGGTCATCATTCCTTTGTCACATTATAATGTCTCCATTATATGTATCATGTTTATTTCAACCAAAGTCATTTACATAAACAATTTAGGATTTTAAAAATAATTAAACATTATAGTACATGCCAAGGATCTTTATGTCTAGTGTCTTGGTGGTATTGGTACATGTGACATAAAAATGGGTCTAAAAATACTTTTTTTATTTAATCTCAATAAATATCTCCTAATGTCCTTTGACCCCTTACATATTCATAGGGTACACTAGGAAAACACATTAAAAATTCGGTGACGCGAATAACCCAGTATGTTAATGAACATAAGGATACATCTTAAGCATATGAGTTAGGAGGCATGAAATAATGATATCAAAAGAATGGAACATATGAAATCATATCATATATGCATGGGTTCATATAAATATGGAATCATAAAAAAATTTCTAAATCATAAAACAATTCTTTGTTACAGTTCAAGGCTAATTTCCAATCTCGTTTCCCATATTAGTGTATGTCAAGGATAACCGCCAATCTCCTTTCACATTGCAACTCATGAGATGTAACCTTACCCAATGCATTGGAGATCTATATAGAAGAAACCATCTGAACATTTCTGTGAATATTCATGCTACATAAAATAATATTTCCAGATAAATATTTATACTTAATCAACCATACATAGTCATAATGATACCCATGGAAAGAAATAGGTACCACAATCATAACATAGGTCATAACCAATGAGTGTATCATGAAAGTGTCCATGAATGAATGGGATTGGAACATACATGGAAGTTCACAGGATAAAATAGTCTTATAACATGGTATGTGATGTCAAACATATGTGAAAACATAAAAAGAATATAATCGTGAAAAATTAGCATAAAAATTTTTTAGTGTGGTTGTAAGGAAAATAATATAGAGATTTTAAAATAGAAAAGATGAACATATTTTATATAACCATAATTGAACCCATAATGTTTTCATAATATAAATAATAATTTTATAAATACCATGGTGTCTTAAAATAGACGATAGAGTTCACATGAAATTGGGTAAAAATTTGGGAGGTTCCTTTAAAATGAGTGTGCTTATTGGGAAGTATCAAGGAGGGATTCACTTAATAGCATGTATATCCTTGAAAGATAATGAGATATGGATCGTGGAAAATGAGTTTGGAGCATATTAATAGAATGTACAATTTTTACATAACTGGAAAAGACAACTACATTTTGGTAAAAAGAATGTTAGAGCAACAAGAAGGAATAAAGGTTGTTCAGGTAGAATTCATTACGGTTTATCATCAAGGTATGAGGTGTAACTATGTAGGGGTAATGAGAGAGAAAATCGTTTTATAATCACATAGAAATAAATAGGGATGTATTGGGAGGTTTTTAAACAATAGATGACATTAGGGATTACACATAAAAAGCATAGCATAGAGGACAATCTTGATTAAGAGCTAAATGGAGAGGATCCCATAACATAAATCCGCTGGTGTTCTCCACTTGTTATTAATGTCCTGAATAAAATATTTAATCATATTAATTCATAAGAACAGAACCTCTTCTATAGGTAAATGATTTTTTATAACCCTTTTTATTTTATTAAATTCATTCTTGATTATTTAGAATGTTTAATTTCATAGTTCGTGCTCATTTGTTTTCTTGGTTTTAAATGATCTGTTCATTTATATTGAAGTTTGGATAAACAGGAAATATACTAGTGGTTGTCCAGAAATGAATTTATATGCTGTTAGTGAGAATCTATGTGATTAAATGGTTTTAAATTTTATTCTTTCACTTAGATTGATGTTGAACTATTATATAAAACCATAATGACAACAATTTTTGTTAAGCATTGCGTTTGATTACAAAGAACATGTTTTTCTTTATAACTTAATTTCATTTGTACAAAAGGACTACATAAATAAAAATAGGACATTTTATATATAAAATAATCTGTTTCAACCATAACACAAATGGTTTCATGACAATAATTAAATATTATAATAGAAATTGATAAACTATTGTCCTTGAATATGATAAATTAGCACATCTCCAACGGTGCATTCATTCCATTCAAATAAAATGTCGGGAAAAAAGAAAAGATAATGAAATATCTCATTAGAATTAAAAAATTATAGTACGTGTATGTTAATATATTTATCATTATATTTGGGTTAAGGGATGTGAGGAAAGAAACAAAATGAAATGAACACAAAAGAAACGAATTAATTGGAATGGGGAATTTTCCACTTGAGTATTCCTCCATTTAGAACAACTTAATAGGATATCTATTGGTATTTTGATGAGGATGGATGCTTTTGGAACTGGGGTAGGGCCTTAGGAATATATTTGGGCTGAATATTGTCAAGGCACAATGCTTGAGATGAGTGAAGATAAGAGGGAGTGAAGGGGAGGGGTTTAATAGTGGGTGAGGGAAGGGATTTCAAAAAATAAAATCCATTAATTTATTAATTCACTAGAAGGCAAGGAATAGTGAGTCTTCCATGACCAAGAATAGTAAATGGGTCATGTGAATTCAAACTACAGGTGGTGACATTATCCATGATGCTAGGAATAGTCTATTTAGCATATAATGTATATATATGACAAATTACAATATTTTATTATTCATCCAAAAAATCATGTACTTTTGAAAAATCTCAAAAACTCACCCTAAGCATTTTTCAATGTGTAGAATCCAAAAATGAATTCCATTTTGGAAAAATAATTTTCAAAATATTATTAATTTAATATTTAATTAAAATAATAATTTATTATAAAAAACTATTTTTAAAACATTTATTTACTTACTCAAATATATATGTATATCATACTTTCAAAATGAATATTATTTATGTATTATCATAGGTAATGGTTTTATTCATTAGGGTATATTACTATTCATAATGGTATGTTACTATTCATAAATCTATGTTACTATTAACCAAAAAATTATGTTTTTCTTATTAGACCTCAAATAAAATTGTTGTCACAAATGAGTATGTGAAATTTATTAAATTAAAAACACAGAAGTGACAAACTTATGTTTAAAAGTCACATAGAACTTAGTAGTTCGTTATGATGTTTTTTCTGGTGATTTTATAAAATATTTTTAAGAATGTAACTTCCATTTAAAATTATTAGGTCATTATATTCTTCACCCCTTAGTAAATTTCACCCTCAAAATTTTATTTTAAATTCTAGGCCAAAAACAGGTGGGGGAACTTTTCATGCATCACTTCCTCCAGTTCCGAAGTTTTATATTCTTAATTATGGTTTCTCTCTAGTTCCTTGACTAGATTAGTTGTCTTCTTCCATATAACATTGTCTCCAAGATAAAATATTTTCACTAGATTCTCCTTATAGGAATGATCATCCTCCAACAACACCGCAAATAAATAGAGTACATGTAAAGGGTCTGATATGTATGTCTTTAAGAGGGATACATTAAAGACATCATGTAAATTTGACATGGTAGGTGGAAGTGCTAGTCTATAGGCCACAGCTCCAACTTGATCAAGGATCTCGAAGGGCCGATTTCCCTGGGACATAACTTTCCTTTCTTCCCAAACATCTTGACCTTCTTCCATGGAGATTTGAGAAGAAATACTATGTCTCCGAAATTGAACTCAAGGAATCATTGACGGTTATCCGCATAATTATTTTGTTGACTTGAGGCTTCCTTGAAATGCTTCCAAATGGTTATACCCTTCTCCACTATTTCATCATCCATTTCTACTCCTAGCAGCTTACGCTCACTGACTTCATCCCAACATAACAGTGTTCTGCACCGTTTCCCATAAAGGGCTTCATATGGTTCAATTCAAATGATTGAGTAGAAACTGTTATTGTAGGGGAAGTCAACCAGTGTAAGATGTTTGTCCCATCATCCATTGAATTCCATAGAACACACTCTCAACATATCGTCGAGTGTCTAAATTTTTCACTGAGATTGTCCATCAGTTTGAGGATGATAGGCCATACTGTAGTTTAGTTCAGTTCTTAGAGCGTATTGGAAACTTTTCCATAACTTCATGGTGAATCATGGATCGTGATCAGATACAATAGATAGTGGTACTTCATGCAGCATTACCAATTGTTTATTGTAAATCCTCACTAGTTGATTCAATGAGAAGTCCTCTTGAACTTTGATAATGTTAGTTGTCATTGTAAGATGATCCACAAAGACCCATATAGAATTATTTCCTCTTGATTTCCATTAAATTATAGTGAAAAAGTACATGGTAATGTGATCCCACTTCTATTCATGTATGGGCAGGGGTTTCAACATCCCCTTAGACAGTTTCCTCTCAGCCTTCATTTGTTGACATACCAGTCACTTTGACGTATATTTAGCAATCTCCCTTTTCATATTGAATGACCACAGGTTTTCTCCGAGATCTTGATACATCTTTGTGCTACCTGGGTGGATAGACAATTTTGTGCTATGTGCATCATTCAATAGCTCCTCCATTATATCGGGATCGGATGATACACATAATTGTGTTCCAAATCATTCAACTCCTTCCTCATCAATTTTTAATTTGAAGGATTTCGAAATTCTAATAGCTTCCACCTTTTTTTGAATTTGAAAATATTTTCTTTGAGAATCCTTTATTTTCACCAAGAGGGGTGGTTGAGCAATCATTTGTGAAATTATTGATGATTTTTATCCCTTAATGATACCCATGATCATCCTTTTAAAATATAATAAGATCAGATCCTTTTCAATTATCATCATTGATAAAGATGCATGATCTTTTCTATTTAGAGCATTCACTACCTTTTTTCCTTATCAGGATGGTAGTGGATTGAGAAGTCATAATTCTTGATGATCTATATCCATAATCGCGGGAACATATTAATCTATTTCTATGTGAATATATATTTGTGACTCTTGTGTTAAGTATATATCTCAATTTTCTCCCCATAGAGATAATCATGCTAGATCTTCAACGCAATTACCACATCTGCCAACTATAAACCATGCGCGGGATAGTTTTTATCATGTATTTCTAGCTACCTTGAGTCATTGACTATCACATTATCATTTTCCATAAGAAAAAATCCTATAACTTTCTTAGAATCACAACTATACACCACAAAGAGTTCTGCCCTTGATGGGAGTGAGTGTACTAGAATAGTGATAAGAAAATTTTTCAACTCCTTCAAACAGTCTTCAAATTATTGTGTCCAAACAAACATTACCCTATTTTTTAGATTTTTAATTGGGTTTGACAATGATGAAAAGTTCTTCATGAAACGTCGATAATAAACAGCTAGAACCAAAATTTTACGGATCTCCATTACAGAAGTTGGCTTAGGTTACACTTCAATTGCCTTTGCCTTGGAAGCATGCACAAATATCCTTTTTATAGTGATCACGTTCCAAAAAAATGATACTTCCACCATCCATAACTCACATTTATATACTTTTAATATAGTTTCTCCCTTCAAAAAGCCTTTAACATAGTTTTCAAATGCTCCTCATGTTCCTACATTCTTTTGGAGTATATCAGAATATCACCAATAATGATTATAACAAATTTACAGAGGTAATATCTAATGAATCTATTCATTAAATATAGGAAAATTGTAGGAGAATTAGTGAGTTTGAAGTAAATCACTATGAACTAATAGTGTCTATACCTCATTCGAAAGTCATCCTTGGGAATATTTTCCTTCCTCACCTTTAGTGGGTGATATCCTGACCAAAGGCCCACCTTAGAGAAATAACTGGCCCCATGAAGCTGGTCAAACAAGTCATCTATCTTTGGATGAGGATACTTGTTCTTTATAGTGATTTTATTGATCTCAATATACTCAATCCAGTGGCTCATTGATCCATCATTCTTCTTGACGAATAAGACTGGCACACCCCATGGGGAAGCACTCGGACATATAAAACCCCTCTCTATATTTTCCTATATCTTCTTCATCAAATCTTCCAACGATATGATGTCCATTATGTAATGAGACATTGAGATAGTTAGAGATCCATAGATAAGTTCAATTGAGAACAAAACTCTTTGGTTTGGAGGAAGACCATGAAACTCTTCGGGGAATACATCCTTGTAATCCCTTGTGATGGTAATGTCTTCAAGCATGATTCTCTCCTTTTGTATCAATCATTTGAGCTATAAATTCATGATCATAAGGAAATATTATCCACACATGAGATGAATATTCTAAAGGAGATTCATATTCCACCTTACACATGTATATAATTGGAAAATTATTTGAGATGTAAAAAGTTTTCTCGGTTTCCCGAAAATTGATTTTTGCTTTAAATAATGATAGCCAATCCATGCCCATGACAACATCAAACTCTAATAAAGATGTATGATGAGATTTTCTAGGAGGTTTAGTCTACAAACATTAACCGGGGTGGATTTATAATCCATGGACAGAAAAAGTTCCCCATCTGGTGTTCTCAAAGAGAAATTTTCCTCCAAATTTTTATGTGGTGTTTGAATGGTTCTACTAAACATTCAAGACATGAAAAAACGTGTCGAACCCGAATCAAATAGTAATTTAGAAAATTGTGAATGAATAAATAGCATACCTGTCATCACATCATTGTACGGCTCTACCTCAGCAGTAGTGATATAATGAGCCCTTCCATGTTTCCTTGGAGGATGTTGTTGATTTCCTCTGATAACCCTCGACATAGGGAAATTTTTCGCATAATTCCATTGCTCCCGGAAGTTGTAACAATGTACTGCAGGCTGAGTGTTGATCTGAACCTTCCATTCTTCTTCCATATTAGTGAGTTTTTCATATCCCTTCGCTAGTTCTAGGCCAGATGACCAATCGTTCCACATTTGATCAATCTTGGTTCCCTTAATACTGTTACCAAGATGCCCATTCCCAAAACTTTTACAATGGGAAAAGTCGGGCTCTGTTCCATCAGGGGATTTGTTTGATGAACCACCCATGTTATTCTCCATTTTAGATTCTTGTCAGTGGGCCCATGAGATGACTGAGAGTCTCCAATCACTAGTAAGTCGTTGAGGGAATGGAGGAAAATATCATCATTTCTGTCGCAATCTCCAATAACCAACACTTTTCGTAGACTTGGCTTTAGTACACCAATGGAGTGATCCACCTTTATTTTGGTGTTCATGACTAAGCCAGAGGCATACCTTGCAGTCTTGTAAAGTTTTCATCATACGCCTCGAGGGAATCAAGTTCCTTCGACTTGAGACTGAGGAACTCTCCTTCTATCATGAGACAGAGGTTTCGAGGAATGTATAACTATGATACTAACTATAGTGACCCAATACATTTATATAAAACATTACATGTTTATAAGCATAATTATACATCAATGTACAAGACAAGGATTGTTATGTCTTGTGTATTGGATGACTAGGTACATATAACATAAATCATGGGGATAAAAAAATTATTTATATAATCTCCATAAATATATCCTAACATCCTTTGAGCTGTTACATCTGCATAGGGTACCCTGGGGAAACACATGAACAAAGGGGTGAGCTGAAAAGCCAAGTAAGGGAATGAACATTAGGATTTATCTTAAGAACATGAGTTAGGAGGCATGACATAATGATATCCAAAGCATGGAACATATAAAATAATATCATATAATAATTTGGTCATATAAACATGGAATCATATAAATGTGTTAGAATCATAAAACATTTCATTGGTAAGTGTCCAAGCTAACCGCCAATCCCATTTCCCAATTTAGTACGGGTCAAGGCTAACCGCCAATCACAGTTCATATAATATCTCAGGAGACACTATCCATATCCAATTCATTGGAGCGATATCTGGGTGCACCCATGTAAACATTTCAATGATTATTCTTGCCACATAAATAATCTATCCACATAAATAATCATACATAATCAACCATACATTGACATAAGGATACCCATGGGTTGAATTAAGTACAACATTCAAGCCACAAGTCATAACCAGTGATCGTATCAGAAATGTGTCCATGAATGAAAGGGAATAAAACATACATGGAAGTTCACAGGGTAAAATAAACATATAACATGGAATGTGATGTCAAATATAAGTGAAAAAATATAATGAATGTATCTGAAAAAAATTATCATCAAAACATTTTTGAGCAGTTTTAATGAAAATACTATAGAGATTTTAAAATATAAAAGATGAAAATATTCTTATAAAACCAGAATTTAACAAAGAATGTTTTCATGATAAAAATATTGATTTTTTAAATACAATGGTTTCTTAAAATAGAGGATAGAGTGCACTTAAAATTGGGTAAAAATTTGGCATGTTCTGCTAAAATGAGTTTGCTTATTGGAACGTTTTGAGAAAGGATTCACTTAACAGCATGTATGTCACCAAAAGTGAATGGGAGATGGATCATTAAAATTTATTTTAAAGCATATAAACCGAATTTATCAGTTTAACATAAAAATAAAAGACAACTACATTTTGGTAAAAATAAACATAGATCAAAACGAAGGAATAAAGGATGTTCGGGTAGAATTCATTTCGGTTTATTGTCATGGTATCAGGTGTAACTATGAGGGCTTGATGAAAGTGAAAATAGGTTTCTCATCACATAGAAATCAAGAGGGAAGTATGGGGGAGGTGAGTAACAATACCTCGTAGTTAGGGTTACATGTAAAAAGGATTACATAGAGGACAATCTTGATTAATAGAGAAATAGAGAGGATCCCTTACCTTAAATTCGATAGTGTTCCCCACTTGTTATTAAACACATCAATAAACAAATTTGGCTTATTAATTCAAAATTACACAACATATTCTATATCTAATTGATTTATCATGACCAATTATAGTTCATTCATGGCCTTCTTGAATAGTTATAAGGTTCAATTTCATTTTTCGGGCTCGTATGTTTACCTGGTTTTAAAAAATCCGTTCACTTATATTCTAGTTCAGATAAACATGAAAGATGGTAGTGGTTTTCCAAAAATGAACTTATATGCTATTAGTGAACATCTAGGAGATTAAATTATTTTATATTAAATTTGGTTACATATATTTAAGTCCATCTATTATATAAAACAAAAGTGACAACAAATTATTTTATTGTTGGGTTTGATTACAAAGAACATGTTTGGCTTTATTACTTAAAACCATTTTAACAAAAGGAATAATTTAATAAAAATTTATATATTACATAAATAATAATATATTTCAACAATAAAAAAATGGTTTCATGACCATAATTTAATATTATAATAGAAATTTATAAACCGCTGTCCTTGAATGTTCTAAATTAGCACATCTCAAATTGTGCTTTCATTTCATTAAAATAAAACGTGGGAAAAGAGAGAAGATAATGAAATATCTCATTAGAATAAAAAAATTCCAGTACATGTATGCTACTGGATTTATCATAATAGTTTGGTGAATGGAGGTGAGGAATGAAACAAAAAAAATAACTTAAAAGAAACGAATTAATTTGAAAGTGGAATTTACCCCTTCAGAGCTCCTCCTTTGAGAACGCCTTAAGGGGAGAGTTTTTGGTATTTTGAAGAGGCTAGAAGCTTTTAGATGTAGGGGATAACCTTGGGGAGATATTTGGGAAGAATATTGTAAACTCAAACGTCTTTAGAGGAGTGATGAGAATACAGAGTGAAGGGGGGGGGGGGTTTATAGTGGAGTATGAAAGGGATTTCTCAATATAAAATTCATTAATTTATTAATTCCCAACAAGACATGGAATATTGAGTCATCCATGACCTAGAATAGTAAATGGGACCATTGAATTCTATCCAATGGTGGTGACATCATCCATAATCCTAGGAATAGTATTTCATTATTATAATGTAGATAAATGGCCAATTACCGTATTTTACTATTCATTAAAAATCACGTAATTTAGAAAAATCTCAATAATTCACCATAACAATTTTTCTATGTGTAGAATCGAAAAATGTTGTCCATATTTCAAATATAAATTTATAAATATCAGTAATTTAATATTTAATTAAAATCATAATTTATTATTAAAAACAACTTAAAATTTTTTATTGACTTATTATAAAATATATGTATATCATACTTTAAACCTGAATAATATTTATATATTATAATAGGTAATGTTAATATCCATTAGGGTATTTCAATATTCATAAGGATATGTTTCTATTCTTAAGGGTATGTTAATATTCCCAAAAAAAATTGTGTTTGTCTTTTCAGACTCCAAATAACTTACTGGTCACACCCGTGTATTAATGATTTTCGAAATTACAAACACATAAGTGACGAAAATATGTTTAAAAGTCTCTTAGCACTTAGTATTTCCTTATGTAGTGTTTTCATGTGATTTGATGACATATTTATAAGAAGGGAAATTCCATTGAAAAAATTGGGCCATTTCAATGTTTACAGTGTTGTTATTCCCATGTCATATATATATAATGGCCATGAATGTATCACAAAAAGGGTATACATGCCCATATCACATATATAGGATATCTAGGACTGTATCTCATATATATGGTCACCATAACCATATTCATAAGTATGATACCCATTTCCTATCAATTTTATAGGGTATATATGCTCGTATAGCATATATAGGGTCATCATAACAATATAAAATTGTAGAAGGGACACTAATCCCATATATATGTACATATAACATGGACAAGGTTCCTCAATGAAATTTTCCATAATTGAAAAGTGTCAGAATTCCCATACATCAATAGTGATATGTAATAAGTGGATTTAAAATGATCCAAAATATGAATCATAACTCTTTATCATTTAATAATACCACATGTCGAACCATTATTTCATTCATTGGGCATAGGTGGTTATACAACCCACATTCAATCAATTCATCATAAACAGATACATTTTTTATTTTACATACACCACATCAATAATCCATTTAGTTTATGGTATTTAAATTTCAACATCACACCAAAACCATTTTGAAATTTGTTTGTCCAATAAAACCTTATAGTAAAAATGGAAATTTGATTAGAACACTATAATAGGTGTCCATAATTGAAGGGACCTAATGAGGAAATATTGTTCTTAATAAATGGAACCTTTTAATTTCTAATTACATTTACAGACAATTCACTATAGAACTATTATGGGGAATGCCATCACATATTAAAAAACATGTCCTTTTTATGGGATACGATTTAGACCATCTACCATATGTATATACTTGAACACTAGTCCAATATCGGCCTTTGGTGTGGTTTAGATCAAAAGATAATGGATGAATATATGAAAAACATAAAAATATGGAATTTGACCCCACATCAAAATAACCCCCTTAGGAGGAAGATAAATGATCAATAGAACATGTTGGAAGTAGTACTCACTGATAGGTAAACAATGATAGGATCAGTTCTTGAATCATATTCTAAACGGTAAACAAATTGATGAAAAAATAGTGAAGGGATTTTGAGAACAAGAACGTGAATAAAGGGCTAAATCCTATCTTCATGAGGTGAAAAATGGGAGGATGTCTAATTTTAAAATTATTTAATGGAATTCAGTTAGAATCATTCAAAATTAAGGGGTCACATGGTACAATGTCCCATTCATTCATACATGGAAATTACATAATTTTATCAATATTCATTAAACTACACAAATAATTCATGGGGACCATAATAGTATAGTTCCTTTGGAAACCTAAAACACATTATTCTAATATGGTTAATGACCTTCCTAATCTCCCAAAATTATCATCTAGTTTAGTATTCCATCATAGAACATTGCATTCTATCCTAGGGGAAATTTTCATAATAATATGTTGAGCTTAAATGCTCAGTAAGGGTAAACAAGGGAGATATAAATAATTAAATAATCACAATTTATAATAATTTAAACAAAACATTTGAATATATTATCATGTGTTTCAATGATCATCATATATTTTAATGGAATTAATCATAGAAGTCCATATAAATGAACATATTCTATGAGTGTATATCATATGACATGAAGTTGTGGAATACACATAAGGATAGAAAATATTTTCCATATTAGTAAATAAACATTTATAAGACTATAATTTATGACATAATCCCTACAGATTGGGGCTCACTAACCATATTAACCCATTGTTACTATGCTGAGTATACATTCCTTTCCAACACAGTAATAAAATACCTACTTCACTACTCATTCTTGTAATTTTTATCTTATGAGATATAAATAATTTTCCAATGGATTGGTGAGAGATATTGGTCCATCTATCATATAATGAAAACAATGCATAATTTTTCCAACATGACATAAATCATTATTCATATTTGAACCCATAAAATGTAATGGGTTTCATTTACATCATTCCATCCTAATGTAACCCCAATAAATGCAATGAATTTTATAAATATATTTTC
Organism: Viscum album; assembly: GCA_963277665.1. Taxonomy (NCBI): domain Eukaryota; kingdom Viridiplantae; phylum Streptophyta; class Magnoliopsida; order Santalales; family Viscaceae; genus Viscum; species Viscum album. The sequence goes on along the minus strand of OY728121.1, from coordinate 1,991,271,570 downwards.
ATCATAAGAATAAACCAATCATATAATGTATATGGAAAATATGCTTGAAAAATATCCATAATAAACCATATGTATCATAAAATAATTTTATCTTCATTAGAAAATATTCTTTAGAGATCATGTGAAAATAATTTATGATGACAGTATAATTTATTCATTGAAAGTATTTCCATTTCTTAAAATGACACACAATTAAAAAAACACATTTTCATGAAAATGTAATTTTATGATTATATGGAAATAATCAAGGTTTTGTTTCATAATGAATGTGGACTAACATTTTTTCCTTTTAATCTAAAAATCAAGTGTCTCGTACTTTTTCTAGAAAAGCCAAGAATCACCCAATTAGGAAAATGGAAAATTTTTTCCTTTAATATCATTTTGTAAAAATTAATACATGGATACAAATGGATATAATCAATTTATAATAATAGTAAAAATATTATTTAAATAGATTTATAAATAAATTGACAGGTAAGATAAATATTTCCTAATAAATAAATATATATATATAAATACTCCATATAATATTAATATTGTGAAATTAACACTTTTAACATTATAAATTGTCGAATTAAATTTTCATTAATGAATGAATATTATATGAATATAAAAATACCATAATATTAATAATATTAATAATAAAATACATTCAAGTTCTGCATATATTCTATATAGTGGAAACATGTAGTGTATATGGAATGTGCCCCATTGAAATAAAATTTAGAGGCTAATCCCTTACCGTAAGTATTGACATCCATGTAATATCTGAAAACATCATATATAAAAAATATTTGATTGTTAGATATATACCATAGAACCAAATTCATATATAATAAAGCATATATTATTTATTGATGTCTTTGTATTAATCACTTATTCATAATTTCCTATTAATGTTATATTTCAGGTAATAATTGCTTTTTATTTCTTTCATGTTCAAATTATTATCCTTGGTCCACTTACATAGATCATGATTTCATCATTAAAATAGTGATAATAATGATATAAATATAATATACATATACATTCAATATATATCCATTCCTAGTTATTCATAAATGTTAGGGGTAGAATATAAAATTCATTGTTTATGGTGATGGTCGACCGTATATATGCAGAAACACTATTTATGTTTTATTTTCATATTTTATGGATGAAAAATATATAATATATTATCATTAATAAAGAATTTTAATGTTCTATAAAGCATATATATTCATAAAAATCATACTTAAAACCATCTATGTGAAATATAGATGAAAAAAATCACATCGCAATGTAGATTTGGTTAGCCATACGTATGCACAAGTGACATTACCATTTCCAAAAAGATTATGATTCAAAAAGATAAATATGATATAACAATATTAGTTTTGTAATTAATTCATAAATATCTAATTGAAATAATATACCCTTAATTATGGACTACTAATTGAATATGGTGATGTTATATGAATTGCATCACTACGAGAAAACTTTATGTCGTACGTAAACACGAGTAATACATTACTATATTATTTGATGGGAGAGGGGATATATATTGGTGTTTTATTATGAGTAGAAAATTTTATGAACATATTTTTTATTAAGGTATTTCTTTATTTTTCATTTATGATAGTTTTACAGAAGATATAGAAAAATAGAAAATGAGAGTAATTGGTTAGCACAATTACCTCTTAGTTGAAAAGTATCTGATAGATATTCTATAATGGGATCTAAATATTATATTTTGGAATATATTAACCTATATATTATGTGTTTAAAAGTGTAAGAAAATTTTGAATAGTTTTTTAAGATGGAAGGCTCAATATTATATGAATAATTGTTGGAGGAGGTTCACTTTTTATATATATACTGAGGGGAATGTTTGGGATTTCCAAAAAAAATACTTTATATTAAATTAAATCTCAATATAAATATCTCCAAAATACTATATATCTGATGAAAATAAGGTATAATTTTGTAATATAATCAACAGATGAATTTTTGACAAGTATTATTGTTATTTTAAACCATGTCATTTTGATTATCCCTTAGTTATTCTAATATACATTTAACTATGAGAACGAATTATTAAATATTTCAATGGTGTATTTTTTATTTTTTATTGTAAATTTCCCTAAAATATACAACTAATGAAACTTTAGAGCATAACATGATAACTTTTAAATTTTAAAAGAATTTTTTATTTTAAAAATAATATAATGAAATATAATTTTAATAGAATATCATTATCTTCAATTTTGAATATATACATTATATTAACGTTATCAAACTATAATCATTAAGATAATGTCAAAAAAATCAAATACAATTGTATTATTTTATATTTAAAAATAAATTTCTTTAAGATCCATAATTTATTCCTATTACAATTATATGAATATTTTTAATATCATTTATTTTATTTTTCCATTCATTAAATAATTATTCTATTAAAATTGATTAAATTTTAAGGTAATTATTTATTCTTCAAAAAGTATACGTAAATTATTATAAATATTATAAATCATTTATATTTATGAATAATATTTATAATAGAATATAACTTTTTGAAAAATCTATATTAAAAATTATATTGTTATTAAAAACATGGATGCGAAAACATTGTCATTACATTAAATAAAATACTATAAGTATAAAAATCATTTACATGAGGATCAAAATGGTAATTAATTACACCATTGGATTATTATGGTCAATATATATTCAGCCAATAATATTTATTTATTTATTTATTATTTTAATTGTTCTTATCTTTTTCATGAAATAATTTTATTAAATTTTCATGTGCTCCATAAAGCCCTGCATAAGTGTTGAAATAAACAAAATCTTAATATAATCTATTATATTCATTCATAACCTAATTTTTTCTCTATATAAACTCAAAAGATATATATACGATAATGATTGTAGTATTTCCTATTATTGTTTGATTTAATTATATAATTCATTTTCATGAAAATGTGTCCATTATAAAAATTAATTTTTATCCTTATGTGTTCACAGTCGATGATTCTTCATCAAATAAAATTTTCTCAAGTGTTATAATCATTTTTTCGTCTTTATAATTTTATTTTATCTAAAGTTATCAAATTTAATACTTTACATTGGTTATTTTTTTACAAAGGTTACTATTAATAGTGCACAAAAATAAAATGAACTAAATAACTAAATTTGGTCCATCTAAATAAAAATATTGAAAACATATTTTTCAAAATTCAAAACACATAAGTTAGAAAATTTTATTTAATGTGAAACTTTTATAATTCCAAAAAATAATGTTTTCTAAAATTATTTATCTAAAACATAAAATGTTATTATTATAATTTACTGTATAAAATCCTTTTCAAAAAACATAATTATAATATTTTAAATTAATATAAGATTTTTAATCTTTAAAAACAAAACTAAACATAATTTTTCCAGGTAATTCATTTACAAGAATATTTTTTTTAATCCTTACTTTCACTTTTATTCAAAAGATGATATATTGCATAAAAATACCAAAAATTCTCCATGTGTTATTTTTGACATTACTATTTAAAGAATTATGTATTTTATTCAAATAAAATGTAATAGATATACAAAATTTACTAATAAATTAAGAGTTCCATTAATAGAATATAAAACATTCTTTTTAATAATTTAGATTTTTATCTGTAAATTTGGATATATTCATATCATATGGTTTTCAAATATGGTTGGTAAATGACATAATATTTGATCATATATATATATATATCATGGTGTGGTTAGTATTATAAAGTTTAATAGCTTGGTGATAGTGTTATATTTTAAATAATTAGATGAAAATATTGTTTCATAAAAATTCAGTGTTGATTGTGACATAAAATAAGTTTATGTTGAATGTTATGAAGGGTTAACATGGTGTAACATGAAATTAGTGATATTAAATAATTGGTATTATTTTAAAAATGTATTTAATAAAAATATATTGGTGTAACACTATACCCCCTAAAAATGAAATTTAACCCTCAAAATTAATCTAGGTTATGAGTGGTTTAATACCAGATTGTTAATTTAATAGAAACCAAAATCATAATAATGTATACTAAAACATCCATTTAAAAAGGGATTGTATTCAAAATAAACAATACACAATAAACATAGAAATAAGTTTCCACGTTGGAGAACATATGTGGAAAGTGAAAACATGGAAATGGATGAGAAATACAACAATCATGTTCTAATGGAGTGTGATAGGGAACTTGGTTTTGAGAAATTAAATAATTAAAAATCTATAAATAAAATTGGAATAAAAATGGAAATTGACATCATAATAAAAACAATGATTACAAGAAAGAATAAATTTTAAAAACACATTTTTAATGATGAATTTTTAATGAGAAGATGTACTTACCAGATTCTATTATGGTTGGTTAGATTATTGTAATCCTTTCATTCTACTTTGAAAATTTCCACATGAAACATTATTGCATGAAATTAAGGTGAATATTTCAATCTTGAATCATTATCAGATCTTGATATCCACAAAATAAAATTATGTTTCAATCCATCTATCATTACATCAATAAAAAAATTTATAAAATGTTATCAAATATGCATATATCATCTTATGGAGAGATAATAATTTAATATAAAAAAAAGTAACCCAATTTCAACATATTTGTTTAATGATTTTTAACCCTTATGATCATTCCAAATGACTAATATAGAAAACGTTCAAATGAAGTTAAATGACCTTCAAAAGTCAACTCATTATTAATCCTAAAAAATGTTATATATCTCCATTTTAAAACATTTAACATGTGACATATATAATCATGTATTTCATTGAAACATGATAATAACATATATTACATTAATACATTAGTGAAAAAATAAGGCTTTGAAAATATAACTATATACTCATACCATAATTAGAAAAATTCTTTAAACTCAATCCATTATACCACATACCAAATTATCATTATTTTATTGAAAAGTTCAATAATATAATCCAATATATTTAATCATATTCAGACATCTATTTATCTCATTATTATCCTAGCATTATGAACATGTTAAGGATTATCTTTCTAATACACATGTGTTCTTGAAAAATATCACTTTACCACCTTAATGAAATTTTATGGTTACCAGTATTATTCAACATATAAATTATAATAATTATGGAATTTTTTTAGAACCATCCTTAAATGATTCAATTTTATATATACCATAAAATTTCTTACACATCACTATTCATGATATGAAAAATATAAACATGAAATCATTACCCTATATTCTTAAAACATTAACCACACTTCATAATTTTATTCCATTAAACATATTTAATAACATATAGAATATTTTGTATCATAGAAATAATAAATATAAACATTACTCTGGAAACATTGTGGATGAAAAATCGCCCATAGGTTGTTTATTTTTATAATTCTCATACATTTCACATTTGAAGCATTTTATTATTTCTGATTCAATAATTATACCATTAACCATGACTATTGAATTAAAAAAACATTTTCATTTTAATTACTTTATTTTAAACATGAAAATCTTCTCTTTGTTTATTTTAAACATTTCCTCTTTGAGAAGGAATTTCATGAGGAAAATTGAACATTCAATACCATGTAGTCACAATGAATCTAAATATTTATATTATTTGACGGTTCTGGAAACTCAATAAAGTTGGGATTGTTGATCATATTATGAGATTTATGATTATAGATAATAAAAACTTCCTTCGACCAGATCATCATTCCATTTGACATATAATCGTAAAATCTTCTATCATACACATTATTGATCTTTTTTCATTTTTCAATCCATTTAATAAAACCAAAAATATAGTGTTAATATCACTAATCATAGTGGGGAAAAAATATTAATGGGAAATTAAATCACATATTTATCAATTTGATTTATTCCTCAGTTATTGAGGATCATTACCAAAATTCATGTATTGTAACCAAGAACTAGAAATAATATTATAGATCATTCTATGTTTTTTGAATCCATGATTCCAATGGTTGACTAAAACTTTTCACTAATACCAACAATAATTAACTATAATTTTCATACATGTGTGTTACATATTTTTAGATAATTATGTATTAAATCACATAAACCAAAGCTCAAATCCTATAATAATTCAGTTCCTATGGAATCATGGGTCACAATATTCTAATTTTTTGACTGATATAGAGCCTCTCATGTAATGATATTCCCCTATAGTATTCCAACCAATGCAATTTATTTATAATATGGGGAAAAGAAAGATACGAAAACTGTGATATCATAAGATCAATAAGGGTATGAAATGGAGATATCAATTTTAATTTTTCATAAGGAATAAGTACATAAAGTAAACATTTTAATATCTCATCTAGTGTATCAAATATGATGATTTCATGTAATGGAATACATCACAGAAGTCAATTAAAATTTAAAGAACATATTACATGATACAATAACATAAGGAATTAAGTTGTGTGATTTGCATTAGAATAAAAATTATTTATTAAATTATTTAGGGATCATTTAAAATACCATCATAATGGACCAAGTCCTTTAATAAAACCGGTTCATTCCCCATTAACCCATGTGTTAATGAACCATGTTTTCCTCCTATTTGAGCCTTACATTACTGAGTTACATTCTCTCCTCATTCCAGTCCTCTTTATCTCATGAGATATACATATTTACCCAATGAATTTGATTAAGATATAGGTCTCACCCTTCAGATAATATAAACAATACATATGTCCTACATAAGAACATAAATAGTTCAATATATTAGAACCCATAAAAATGGGTTTCATTAATATATTTTCCTAAAAACATAACCCATGGAAAATGAATGGGATTTAAAAATTTCATAACATCATAACATGAACCAACCATATAATATATATGTATATAATCCTTCAAAAAAATCCCCAATAAATTACATGTAACATCCAGAAAATTATTTATAAATGGAAAATAATTTTAAGAGATCCCATGAAAATAATATTTCAGTAAATAATTTTTCATGTTACAAAATGTTTATCTTTCTTAAAATTACTAACTATTTTACAATAAAAAAAATTATTTTATAATAACCAGGTAATCTTGTTTGAGAATATTCAGTGAATTACGTCATAATGAATGTGGAAAATTCATTTATTTCGTATAAGTTTAAAAAATTCTTCTTATACTTTTTATAGAAAGGTCAAAAAGTACCTTTTTAGGAAAAACATATTCATTTTATAGAATTTTTAAAAAGCCACAACTAGGTAAAAATTAAATTAAAAATTTTATAAGAATTGTAAAAAAAATTAGAAATGAATTTTTAAACAACAAAAACATGTAAAATAAATTTTCCTTGTAAATTGTTACATTAAAACCAATCATGGAAAATAATGAGATTGTAAAATTGACAATTCATTCATCATAATTAGTCAAAAAATATGTCTCATGAAATAAATAAAATTATATAGATATAAAAATAAAATAATATTATTAATAATACTCCTGAAAAAAATAATGGGTACTGTATACAATACTCCAGAGAAACAATATGTTTATAATTCATGTGTCCCACAGAAATAAACATGTGAAAAATTAACTGACTTTATCTCTTGAATTTATTCATATACATTAAAAACAAATGTATTATAAATATAATTTTTTTTATAAATATACCATAGAACCATATTCATATATTTAACACCAAATATGATTTACTTATGACTTTGAATAATTCACTTATTAGCAATTTATTGATAATGTTATATTTCATGTAATAGTCTCTTTGATTTTCATTCATGTATTGATTATTATCCTCGGACCTCTTACATGGGTAATGATTTCATTTTCTGTGTAATTATAATAATGATATAAATATCATATATAGATATCCATTATATATTTATTCAGGGTGACTCGTAAAATTCAATGGTAAATAATAAAATAAATTATTGATAGTGTTGTTCTGTTGTTCATACACATGAACATTGTTTTCCTTTTCAGTCATATTAAATGAAAGAAAAATATATCATATATTATGATTAAGGAGTAATTTTTATGTCATATTTATCCAATATATTCATTAATTATATCCTTATTACCATATATTTTAATTATAGTTAAAAAATGAATCAAATCACATCTTGTAGATTGTACTACATACATATGTATGAGTGAAGATATAATTTCTCAATAGAAGATGTGGTAGAAAATATGATAGGATATTATACATCCAACAAATAAATATAAAAATAAATATAAAATAAATCCATTTTAATTTACTAATAATAAAAGTTGGGGATGGAAAATGAATTTTATCGCTATGTAGAGATGGCAAGCCGTATGTACACACAAGCTATACGTTCATTTCTTAGTCGAAGAAAAATGTTGTTTATAGTGGCGTGTTAATAAAATAAATATTTCAGAATTTTTATGATCATGAAATTAATATTTTGTGATATTTATCATTGGTTTAGGGGAGGTATCGAAGAGTAGTAACAGATATTGATCGGTTAGAGCAATCACCTTATCATTGAAATGGCTCCACCGAAACTTATATAATGGACTATATAGTTAGTCATTTTGGAATAATGTGACATCTAAAATATGTCTAGTAAATGTAACAATAATATTTTTACATGTCTGTCTTGATATAAAAGGCTCAATGTGAGGTAAATAATTGAGGGAGGTGGTGCACTTTTTATAATTGAGGTGAGAAGAACTATTGGAATTTCAAAACAATATTAATTTATAATAAATTAATTCTCAATCAAAAGACCTAAAAAATACTATATATTTGAATATAATAATATATAATAATTTTATATAATCAACCAATATATTTTATCAAATTTGTAGTGTTATTTTAAACTATATCATTTTGATTAACACTTAGTTAACCCATTTTAATTTTAACTATTGTAACATATTATTTAATATAAAAACATAGTAATTTATACATATATTATTCAAGAATTCCAAAATATAATGGTAGTTAAATTTATGAAAATATCAAAATAACATTGTATTTATTAATTGTTTTTATTATTTCGAAATATTTTCATAAAATATTGATTTCATAAAATATCATTATTGTCAATATTGAATCATTTAATTACATTAACATTATTAAAAATATTTCAAAGAATAAATTAAAAAAATAGAACCAAAATAAGTCATATTTCAATAAAAATTTAGTGGAATTCCCTAATTAATTTAAATAATTATTATTTTAGTATTTTTAATATCATTTATTTGATTGTTAAATTAGCCGAATAATTACATTATAATAATTTTTAAATTGATTAATGTAATTATAGAATAACATATAATTATAAGAAAATTACTATTAAAAATATAAATAATTTATATTTAAAAATAATATTTATAATATCATATATTGTTTAGAATACACTATATAAAAAACATTATCGTAATTAAAAACATGAATGAGACAACATTGACTGTAATTTAAATAAAATACTATAAATGTTATAAAAATTTTCATGTGGCTAAAATTGGAAATAATATAGTCCATTAGATGATCATAATAGACATATATTTATCCAATAATATTTTATTTGTATTTTAATAGATCAAATCATTTTAAATAAAATAAAATTATCAATTTTTTATCTCGTCACACATGTATTACATAAGTGTTCAATAATAATTAGAGTTCATTATATAAAAAGAAACATAATATCTTAAAAATAAGGAAATTAATATTAATATAATACATTATTTTCTTTCATAACCTCTTTTCTCCCTCTATGGACACATATGAGATATTTATGAGAATGCAAATGACATTATATGTCTTTATTTGATTTAAATTTTATAGAAGTCATTATCATGAGATAGTGTCCATTAACAAAATATTTTACATCATTATTTTATTTTGGTCTATGTTTCATCATAAAATAAAATTTTTTCTTAGGAAATAGTATCTCTATGAACATTATATTTTCTTTTTATCCAAAATTATCAAATATAACCCTTTACTATGGTAATAACATTTTCTATGGTTATTATTCATATAAAACAAATATAAATGTGGAATATTCCCTATAATTTCACATTATGAAGGAAAATATTTTATCCTTTTTTTCATAATTTCAAATACAAAAATTGTTGAATTTAATTGGAAATAAAACTTGTAAAATGCCATAAAAATGTTATCTTTAAAAAACCTTTTTAATAAATATTTTTTTTATAATAAATTGGTGTATTAAATAATTTTCAAAAAATATAATTTTACTACTGTGAATTTAATGAATATAATAAAAATAAAATTATAATCTAAATATATTTTACCATGAAAATTATTTAGTTGAAAATATAGTTTTCTATAGAAATAAGTATTTTCACTATTTATGAAAAGATAAAACTTATAAAAAATACAAACAATTCACAATATTTTATTTTTGAAATTTCACATTCATGAATTAAATGTATTTTTAAATTTAATTTATAAAAAATCCAAAATATAGTTCTATAATTTGTGGTCCATGAAATGTAGATAAAACTACCATTGAAAAAATATATCCTTTTTTGCATAAATTAAAAGTTATTCTCATCATATTTAAATCAAATATATAGAATCAATGTCAATAATATTTATAGAATATATATATATATATATATATATATATCATGGTTTTGATAATAATAAGAAATTTAATATATTGGTTATAATTTTCTTTTCCTTATTAAATAGTTACAAAAAAATGATATTTTGTAGAAGCTCATTGTTTTATACAGTTAAATCTATATTGTTGTTGATTGTAATGAAATATTAATAAGGGTTAGTGAGAAATGCAAGAAATTATGAAAATGATATTATTTAAATAAATTATTTCATAGTAAATTCATTGTGTTACACATGGTTTGCCCATATGGTTAGAAAAACCATTATCCAACCTTATACCATTATCTTACTCAAGGGGGACCTATCATGATCACGGGGAATGATAATACTAACTATTCCATGACTATGCATTGATCCACTGATAAAAATTTATTATGCATCGCATGGGGATTCCCCATGGATGCATGGTTTCTTCAATCTTTGTGGCCTCTCTAATCACTATGTCCAGCCCTATAAGAAAACTCTTAACCATGTGGATTGGGTCTCATAGTTTCTCTTAACCATGTGGTAGAATATTTTCCTATAAAATCCATGCTCTATTCTCTAAATAATTTACAAACTCACCTAATACATTCTTTAACATATTAAAATCCACATTAGGGACAAAACAAATAGTTGTGCATAATTTTAATGGATTTATTCCCCATATAAAAACTGGATTCATACAGTCTTACACCGTTAATGGGAATTCTTCCTAAGTTCACCTTCCATGGACAGTGAAAAACTAGATAAAAAATTCATCCACTAAGAAAGTACATTAACCTCCAACTCCCAAGTATCATCCTCTACCAGGACATGCTTAGATTTCACTTTTATTTGAGGAATAGACTTTCTTCAAAGATCTGGAATGATCTTACCAATGTAAATTATAGGACATTAAAAACAAAGCATAAACATATATATATCATACTTGGGATTACATGTATGAGTTGGTTCATCATGTTATTGGTGAAGGTGTGTAATTTATACGATGGCATTCTTTGAACTGTACCTATGATTTAATATATACTCATAGGCTCTTATCCTAACTCACTCCAAAATATCAAATGAACCCCAATGAATGGGCCAAATTAAATTTCGTATGTATCTGTATATTCCAATTTTTGATTAATATGACCATGAAAAAATGATCATCAACCTCAAACCGCAGAGGTATTTAATGGAAATTAAAATAATATTTCTATATAGGATGAGCTGTATATGTCAACATTCATATCTTCTCAAACCTATCTATTGTATATCGAACTAGAAGAGGACCTAGAAGAACCGCCTCTATTGTCTCTAACTATCATAGTGGTGAATGGAATGGACTATTGTGTAGGGCCTAATAAAGACCCATATGTATCATCTATTAATATAAATTATTGTAGAAGAAATAAAAAAGGGGAATATTTTTCTTCAATGTCCTTTTAAAATCAATGATGCATTCTCAGAGATTTTTCTCTACCTACTATATAGTCTTCTTCTATTTGACATCATTCTGAGGGTGAAATCATGTTCTTATAATAACATTTTTACACATACATATATATAATCATTGAAGGAATATTGATTAGAAATTATCTTCACTATATGAAATGATAGTATTAGGTGCACAATGTTTCCATATAATCTCACAAACATACAATATTCCAAGCTCATTAGTTCAAAAAGTATCTCCTAAACGAATCATGTGGGATATAATAGTCATAAAATTCAATAATACCAAAATTATGTTTCTACATCAAGGTGGAATCTGTCGGATAATTATTAAATCCATCACAAAATCAATTAATTTTTATTCCATGACTGGGAATGGTGGTAACATGATTGCATTCCATTGGTGATCCTTCATCACAAGCTGACAGGTGTAACACCTATTGATAAAACCTATTATCTAATGCTCTATTAATATACAACAATACTATCAATGAATATAAATATATATCTTAGAGATACTAAGAAGAACATCTCATTCAGATGAATGTGAATATTTCAGCATCTCTTCTCTCGTATCAATGTGAACCTAGATACGCCATTGTGTATATAGAATGTTGTCCCAATCAATAGAAAAATCTAGGCGTTGGACCTCAAAATATATACAGTCACAATGGATGCAGCATTTATAATATGAGAAATTAATTATCATCACTCTCTATATAATTGAAGTGGTCATAAATACAAATACATGTTCTAACATTCCATGATGTTATGAAACCAAAATGACCATCATAGAATAGGGGGCCATAAGATCCACTGGATATTAGCCTCATGAACAAAATGTTTCAGTTTATTCCTACACATAACACTAGAAACATAATTTCCATTCACATACATAAAGGATATATTGATGTTAAAGGACTACATATATTTAGCCAATATCCATTTTTGGATATTATACTAATGTTGTGTGATAATATAAAAATTTATTTTATGCTCCATGAAGAAACAAATTCCCTCCATGAATGTAATTCCTCCAACAATGAAAAGTGTTAAGAACAGCTACAAACTCAATATCATGTTTGAGATAATTCCACTCATAATGCTTGATCTACCATAAACCCTAGAAAATTAATCATTTTTTCAACATCAAAACTACTATTATATAGATACATTATGCATCAAAACAAACTATATAACAAATTATTGACTATAGAATAATTAGTTTATGAACATATTCCATCTCCCTTTTAAATCATGAAATTCTATCATGTAGGATTCAAGCTATTTAAACATCACATCCATCGTAGACAAGCCGGTAAGAGGTTCTGATAATCATGGAATGCCTTGTATGAAAAAACCAATCACTACTAGTTATCCCTATGAAGCTCTGTATGTCAATGATGTTGTTCGAATTCCCACCGGTAACCATATTTCCCCCTCTCTAGGTCTACTGAAACATCTATCTATGTGATAATATGACGCAGAAAGTGAACCAAATTAACCAAGAATTAATATTTACTAAAATTATAATATAATAGGTGATCTCTTATAATTTTTAAAATGATCTCATGTTGTGTGGCATGGTCACCTCATGTTTTGGAATACATAATGTTTTCCTATACAAAGACTACAACAAAGGATCCTAAATGTGTATAGAAAACACTATTAAAAAATTACATAATAATTGATGAAAAATTTGTATTACTGAATGGAATAAAAAGATACTCATATAAACCAGATTAACTATGGTATGTCGTACATGGAATATCTGATGGCCTTACTTGAACCTAATGATTTCACAGTCTCAGGTTGATTATCGAAAACACTCTTGCTCTCTGGATCTAGTTGAAGAGATCATAAATGGGAGATAATGTATACATATTATTCACTGTATGATTAATTATTTTCTAGTAATCCACATGGAATATGATGCTTCTGTCCACATTCTTCATTAAAAGTAACAATTAAACCTCAGGAGAAGTACTTGGCTATAGTAAAATCGTGGCCTCGAAATCCCCCACCATCCTCTTGATATACTAAAACTCAGTAGTATCCATCATATAATGAATAATGGATATTGACACATATTAGAGAGCTTGATTTAATGTAATATAAACCTCACTCTCAAATTGTAGGGTATAAATTTCATTATGGAAAACATCCTTGAATCGTTTCACTACATTAGGGAACTCAATCTGATGTTTTATTTGATCATCTATAAAGTGTATCGAAATATGGTTGTTCACTGCTCATAGTCTAAGATGCTCTGATTCTTCTACACAATCTAGGAAATACCCCTCTTCTTTTGGAATATAATCACTACCCTTTTTTGATGTAAATGAAAACATCTGGTGACTGTAATCCACATAATCATGATAGGGAATTAATTACTCCATCTCAAGAGTGGCATCAAAGAATATTATCTCAATGATGAATATTTACCATAATAAACAATGGTTACCTACCTGAAGAGTACATTATATATATTGTATTATGGTCTCTTAACTTATAGACATGTTTTTAAGAATTATAACACTACAAGATTACTCGAGAAGATATCATTGTATCTCATCAATATCAAAAAAGATTATTTTATTGATGCATATGTATCAAATATGGATTAACTGATAGATGAGGATAATAGATTTGGAGCTCGAGAATTGTATCTATTGGTTCCCTCCTTCTATGGAATAGTTTTCACAGAATAAACCTCTCCAAATAAAAGGACATTTGCTATAACCTGAATCAGTACAGTGAGACTGTTCTCCTTGTTCTATATACCTAAAAGCAAACTACCATGACGATGAAATACTCCCCTTTATGTATGGACATTATTAATCCTCGTATAATAATATTTAGGTCCCATTGATCTTTCTCCAATAGGTGTCATAGATATGTATCCTCTCCCCCATAGAGAAGATGAGAAGATCTTGTAGAAACACTAAATATTCCATAATATGTCACATCCTTAGAACATGATAGGGTCTCTGGGAAACTGAGGCTTATTATTCCTAGGCTTCCAATACAAGTAAAAAAAATATAACTATTAGTGGTTTCACATGGCTTCCTTTGATCACATGAAAAGTGTTAATGTTTTATTTTGGACCCCTGGTGAAACCACAACCCTTTTAGGGATCTAAACCTCCCATTGTCACACCGTC
Organism: Viscum album; assembly: GCA_963277665.1. Taxonomy (NCBI): domain Eukaryota; kingdom Viridiplantae; phylum Streptophyta; class Magnoliopsida; order Santalales; family Viscaceae; genus Viscum; species Viscum album. The sequence continues at coordinate 1,991,256,336 of OY728121.1, read as the reverse complement.
CACATATCTGAGGTTTCACTCTAGGATAATGACTTGGTTGAAAATATATGATATTGTAGTCAACCAAAAAAATCACATGGGAATGAATAGGATTCAATATTTTAGTATCAAATCATCACTATTTCGCTAGCTCATTAGTGTTATAGATTAATTATAAGTGATAAAGCTTTGAAAAATGATCTAAATAGTCCATAAAAATCATATAACTCAATTGATGATTCATGATCATCGTGGAATGGTCATCCCAAAGGGTTTTAGGGAATAAATAATAAATAAAGATTAGATGGAAAAAACAACCTTGTCACTTCATAATATTAACCTTCCCAGTTTGGAATATTCCACAAGTATTTGGAGAATCCCCAAATCATATAAGTATCTATTTTCATTCTCTATTATAATGTCTCTCTATATGGTCAGATAGAGACATAACCATATTGAGCCACATCTTCGTAACTTTTGGAACTCTTTCCTATAAAAACATGGACAGATCAAACTGGTGAATCTCTCTGGTTAACTCTCCCATAGAAGGGGTAGAATGCAGAGCTCCCTATATCATGTACATAAGCCATGTAAAATTTATTGAGGTTGGGAATCATATACCACATTGGTAATAAAAAAAGGTTACATATGTTGAAATTCAAGAGGAATCATTAGAGGTCCATATCCCACAACGTCAAGAGCATGGTTCTGACCTCCCTCCTATACAACGTCTAGAGGATGTGATGGAGGAATTACCTTATATATTCAGAATGGAAATATCTAAAATAAGTTAATAGTGATAACATCACATATACAAGAATATAATAGTTTCATGACATGATTTGTAATATTAATACCCTTATTCCTAATCAAAGAGCTAGTTTATTTTGATAAAAAAATTATGTAGAAAATCAGTGACAATTCCAACTACACACCACTAAGGTCCTTCCTGGATCATGATAAGTGTTTTCTATTTCAATTTCATTTAAATTAAATATTAGTGTCATATTACAAATTTAAATTTAGAAAATATAGGTCACCAGTTATAATCCACAAGGCCTTATACCTCTTATCAACAAAAGCCTGATGTCCACCTAATAATTAGGAAAACACAACCCTTCCCATGGAAAAAACAGACCATTAGTCAACTATCAATAGATCACTTATTTTGTATCAATAATAAACTATGATAGAGAACATTGGTTAAGTCACATAAATAACAAAATGTACCAACTATATTTGTCAATCCCATACACAAAAGTTAGTTTCTTTATCATTCATTCCACATAAGGCATGTATAAAAATTTTATGTAATCATGAAAAAATTCATCTATGTAATAAATTAATGCATGACATGTGAAATATAATAGCTTTTTTAATTGTTGAATGATATGTCATGACATTATCATATCAAGTGATGATTAAATAAAATAACTATTCATATCAATAATAACCTCACAGTTCTTGTACATCACCTAATGGTGAATCAAAACAGCAGTAATATGCATAATATATATATTAGAAAATACATATCTAAGGAAATTTTTTTTTTCTATATCTGGGGTTTAATTATACCAGACGTAGATAATTCCCAAATTACAAGAACACAAATAATCTCTGATATATTTTCTCAAAATATATTCTAATTAATATAATCCTACGATACTACATTGTGATATCCATACATGGATTTCAGTCGAAGGTTCCATGAACTGATGGGTTACATGGCCACAGGAACTCCTCCCTATATTCCAGTGGCAACATACTTGTATCAAAGGCCTAAGGGGTGTCCATGAGGAGACTATTCCATCTAGCTAGAGTAGAAATATGGTTTAAATAATTGATTTTTTTGAAATCCTACAAACAATGGAAAAGATAGAAAAATCACGTATAAACATCCTAGAACTAAATAATCATTGTAAATGAAAAAACGAATCATATAAAAATGATGATGATGTTATGTATCTAAAAATAGTGAATACATTTATACATGGAAGTAGGAATTGAACAATGTACAGGTTTTACAAAAATGATTTATGGCCAAAATTTATCCAATGATCTTATTACCTAAAATGGACATCAAAATCCAAGGTCCCATCATATTTCATTCATGATGTAAATCATCCTTAAGTGGATAAACATCTTATGTAAACCATCAGGCATATTATAATAATGAGTACCATGATCCACACGAACATTTTGTGAAATAAACTCAGTATCTTAAAAATAATGATGTCTATAAATATCTTGTTAATTTATATAACGTTTTAGTAAAATGATATAGTAACATTAATTAGAAGTAATAATTGGTAATGGTTTGATCTGGTTCATGAAGGGAAACTAGGATGATACAAGATTCAAAATCCTATTCCAAAATATATTTGAACAAGAATTATGGATTACAATTCCTAGTATCACAGGAATAAGGGAATCCAATCATAGTATTATAGTTGTGTGGATGGCATGCCCAATATTATAGAAAGTGTTTTCATGCCAATATATAACTTCAAGGTTCATCATTACCATATCTAAGTATAAGGTCACCACGATTGATATCATATTTATTTGTTGTTCCATACCATTTTTCTTATTGAGGTAAATTATTCCTATATCAAATATAATGTGTAGGCATTCAATTATCACATGTATAAGGTCTCGATTCTGATTATGATATATGGGGTCTCTATGCCCTTATAACATATACTAGGTCACCATGATCACATAACTTATATAGTGTTTCCATGACCAGATCACATATATATGGTTTTTGTTCCCATATCCAAAAAATTGGGTAGCTATATCCATATCAAAAATATAGTTCCTCCATGATCGTATCACATCACCGAAGGGATATTATATCTATATGAATATATATAACATACACTAGGATCTCCATCCTCTTTTACCATTATTAACAAGATTTTCCAGGCACATACATCAACAATGATAATTAATCATTGTATTAAATATGATGCAATCGTAAGTCATTAATCATTAACATTAAAAAATAATTTGGTTTCAAATTTTTTTCATTTCATTTGATGATGTGGTTATACCAATAACCTTTATGAAATTAATATTAAAATTAAATTTTTTCTAGTCATGATATCCATCGAAAAAAATCAAATTCATATATGATATAAAAAATTTGGATTTCACGCCGAAACTGTTTAAACATTTCTTTTTACATTTAGTCATTACATCAAAAAAGAGAAATTTAATCAGAACACCATAAGGGGAGGCCACAATTTATGTGACCTAATGTTGTCGTATGTTTACCAATAAGGTAAAAAATTTAGAAAAAAATTATATTTAGTGGAAATGCATGGTGGAATCAATGTGTAGAAAAAAACCTAATATAAATCATATCATTATTGATAGGTAGGATGTAGACCACCTTTCTTATGCCTCTAGAAGAACACTCATCCCATATCGTTCTTTGGTCTGGTCCGTATAGGATGAAAAAAAGAAGAATATATGAACACCCAGAAAATAGGACGTATAATAGATCACATGAATACATATACTGAAAGGAATAAAAATGAATAAGGGTATTAGTTTAATTGGTTACTCACTGATAACTATCCAATAAAACCATCTACACTTGAATATTAGATTAAAAGATGAAGCAATCAAAGAAAAAATTTTGATGGGTGTTTGAGATATTGAACATGAAGAATGGGAGGTCTTATATTATATGGAAGATAAAAATGAGATGATGGGTATGTTTTCATGAATTGGAGAGAATTTTGGAACAATCAACACAAAATTATAAGTCGCATGGTTTGGAAACACGATTGGCCAAACCATGTGTAGACTATGTGCCTTACTTTTCATAAAGGGGGGACCTCATAGGGTCATTTCTCAATGATAGACAATCCATGTTCCAACCATACACTTAGAATCAACTAAAAATCTATCGATAGCCCATATGGGCACATTCCCATTATTGAATGATTTCATTAGATAGTGTAGCCTCATGAATCCATCTGTCTATTCCCACATGGTTAATACGACCCAACGTCCTGGGTCACATGGTTTTTTCTAACCATGTGTCCCAACTATTTTCCTTAAAATTTTTACCTAGGAGATCCAATCATGCATCAAACACCACTCAAAACTCCATCATATTCATAACGAATCCATATTAGGTCCCAAATAATTATTTAGACCAAAATATAATGTATTTTCACCTCATATTAAAAATTGGTTCCAACATTATATTTTTTTATTAATTGTGTTCCAATTTATCTCCATATAATCAAGAAGAATTTTCATTTTTACATTTTTATTCATAACAAAATGATTATATACACCTTATTGTGATGCAATAGGCTATATTAATGATTTTTCATTAATTACCTAGTGTTTCGTAATAAAATATTGAAACTAAATCATGAAAATTATCTATTGATACATTGAAATATCAATAGAACCAGGTAGGAATTTCATTGAAACTCATCAAAAGGTATTATGGGAAGGATGTGGATGTATTCAATAAGTTCTTCAGTGTATTATCAAACAAATTTTATTTTTCAAATGTTTATAATTTCCCTAAAAATTTGTGATATATATACATCATGAATAGGAATTAGTAACCATATCACAGAAGAAACATCCATTGGATGTTTATGTTAATCCTCACAGTGAAATATTAACATAGTTTGATTTTGAATATCAAGCATGACTTCCCATCCACAACAACTATTATGTGTTCTACATTGAGCAATTCAATGATTTAAAAAAATTAAATTAAATTCCAATAAAGTAATAATAATAATATTTTTATAGGGAACATTCATGCAGTCATTAACAAGAAATCCACAACTTTAGAGTGGAGGATAAGTTTGAATTAACTATCAACATCCACATAAATAAAATTAAATTAAATATTACCTTTATTTTTCTATAAGATCTCTTTTATATTACAGAATCTAATATGATAATTCACACATACTACACATATATGGGATTGAAATATTTTTATTGTTCTATAGTGTAATCATCATTTCTCTCATTTGAGAGAATTATTCTACATATAAATTAAATGGATTGTTTCCTTATTTTCCACACAGAAAGCATCTTTCTATTAGTTTGAAATATTTTCCTTTGTTATTTATCAAAGATCATCAACCAGCGGGACACTAAATATGTATTTCTCTTTAATCATGATCCATTTAACTCCCATGAAAGTAATTTATTATTTTATTAGGTCTGATAAGAAGCACACCATCACATAGGTTTTTAATAAAAAATAAATATAGTTACAGAAGAATAATCAAAAGGAATAAAATTTCATCTATCATTTTCTTTTATTTATCATAAGGTAAGTCATTCATGTTGATGTCACATTCCACATTAACATTATCCATCATAAATCCATACATTGACATAATCCTAAAATAATATTGTGAGAAAAGATAATCAATGTGAGAAATCATAAAATATTGAAAAAGTATATGATTTCATGACCATTTTACATTATTTTTGATAAATGAAATCTTAAGTTTTAACTTTTTCATCCTCGATCATTATCAATTAAAATAATTCATTTTTAGTAGTATAATAAATAATAGTTTACCTAAGAATATCTCCTCAGAGTGTCATGCCAATATTAAAGTCGTATTTTCACTCATTGTTCATTTTTATGTTGGACATGTTAATAACAAATATTCACCTTTCAATGTTGATACTCCTCAGGGCATCAATTCTATAAGGAATTCTAATACAATTATCTAGGTAGGGAGGTATTTACTATGAATCCCACAAAATATTATTTATATAAAGACATTATGTTGTTATTGTTTATCCCCACAAGGTTAAATACCCTGAGAGGTGGGGGAGGGGTCGATCAAGGTAAATCCGATTAAAACCTCCATCACTATTTACATTGTTTCACTGTTAAAAAAACATTTCTCCCACTTTCTTAGAGAAATATATGAACTAAAATAAAATCATGAACGTGACTTAATAATTTTACATTGTTCACACTCATTTAGCTACATCAACGATGAATAATATGGAAATGTTGAAATGTAACAAATCTAATAAGCTCACAAAGAAATTATTGGGATTATAATAGATCACATTTATGCCCAGACACACTTCCCTTACAATGAGGCTCATCACACTTCTTTCCCAAGGGTCCTTCTATGAATCTCTTCATCCAACACATTTTAGGTGTAAAAGATCATCATATTCTATATCATTTTCTCACAATTCTAAAAATGATACTCTTATAGTTTATGGACATGTAGGTCCCTTTATTAATATTAATGAATGCATCATTTATTTTATATATATGCATTGTTGAGTTCCCACATTTCCTCATACTTTTAGTTTGTTAGAATTGATTTTGCAAACATGTTTGTTCCCTCCCTAAACATCTGAGTATCCTCCATGAATTTACATGAATCCTATGAAATCTATGTTTCACCACATGGAATGAGTGATTCACTATCCACCTCTTCATCTGAAGACATCCTATGTTTCAGTGGAGTGTCACTTCTACCACATGTCATCTCTTGTTACATTGAAAACCAATTATTATTCAATGTGTATCCTCATTCATGGATGAAAAATTCATCTATAGAACCATTTCCTTTGTAATCTATAGAACCCCACAAAACACCCTTTCATGAACTATTCTCCATGAAATACCTCACATTCAAAATTCTCCCTATCAAAAAACATTGGAATTCACCGAATTCATATTGAAGTGTTGAACTACTAATGATAATTCACTCATCACAAAAATATGATTAGGGTGTTTTATATAGGAAAATATAACATAATGACTTTCTATTCCATATAACCCAAAATCACTAATTTGGTACAAACATCACCACAATCATACATGTGGTCATTTGGATTTTTCAACACAAAAAATCACCCAATGACATAAATATAAAACCCTGAGGGTGTTATTCACCAACAATATCTCCCTTTTGTTTTATATAAAACACATAATATTTTGATACATTGTACTTATTTTTTAATCATATACCAATTCTTTCATATTTTGATTCTAATAGAGTTCATGGATTTAATCAACAAACACTCAAAGACCACACTATCCATGCTCGGTGTGAGAGACAATTTTAGAAGAAAAATCTCAACAATAAATTACATCATTCATTAAACTAATCAACAAATTTCATCATGAATTCAAAATGATGGGATATTTTTTCTTATATATATCACTATTCGCATAATTGGCTTTAATACACCCCTTACATCAGTGGTCCCACTTTCAAATTTTCCCCGATCATGATTAAGAATTCTCTCCAATATACGAATAATATTTCTTCCTTTTTCTAAATGAACATGAGGGACACTCATTTGAGGTATGAAATAGGTTAAAGATAACATATTAGTACAATTGATAAAAAACATACCTCTGAGTGTGGGGGTCCCACATTAAAAGTTTTTTAGGTTTGGTGAGTTGATTAAACTCTCAGATCCAGTAGATAACTTTTACATGATTCATTGGAGGCTGCCTCCTTCAAAATGTTGACATCTTGTAGTCCTGTTATAAAATAATCCAACTTCATAAGCCCTTTCTCCACCGTCTCCTTGATAAAATGATAATTTATTTCATTTGGACTTTCCCTTTCGTTATGGATGTGATTTGTTTCTATTATTTTATGCACATGAAATATCTTAATGGATTCAAATCATAGATTCCACATAAACATACATATAAGCTGTTAGTTCATCCACAATAACTATGTTCTGTCTTGGGTATACTAAATATATTGACCCACATAGATTCATAATGAAATGTATTAATGTTCCTTGCAAAGGAATGAAATAAATAATCCAACATGATAAAATGCACCATCTGGCATTGAATTTATATCATCAGTTGATCTTTCCCAATATTCTCTTATATAGTTAAATTATTCTTGTAGATATTTTTCATTATAGAGATAACAAAAATCCACTATTCCCTTGATTTATTGATTTATTGTTTTCACTAAACGAAAATGGATTTACTTGTGAATTCATTTATATAATTAGTCTTTATATGTGTTAATAATATATCTTCTCTCATCATTTTCAAGTACAGTAGACTACTGATGATTTACTTATATAATGTCTCATTAACTGCATTTCATTCCTAATACTGAGTGAGTTTCATTGAGGTAGCCGACTGATTAATCACAACCTTGGACATATCCATTAAAACTATTTTAAAAACATTCTTGGAATATTTATATTGAGTTATGAATGTGTCATTCTTTACCTACTATCACTTGTAAACTAAATAAAAATATCAGTTCACCAATCATTGACATTTCATACTCATCCATCAAGAATTCACTAAATTTTCATCCCTGTTCATCATCAGATCCACTTAATATTATCTCAACATAATACAATAGATCATAAACAATTAATTAATTTCATTATTGACATATATATTGTAATCAAATCCACTGTGTTGGGTGTTGAGCATCATGAAAATCTAAACTACTCGTGAATGTCATGCTCTCATTTCAAACATAAACCCAAATTAATCCTTCTTAATTAATGAAATTATATTATTGTCATAATCAATTAGAAAACCATATGTTTTCTTAATATAACCCTATTATTCTAGAAGAATAAATATAAAATTCACACATAACATTTATTAGGAAAAAATTAAACAATAATTGAACTATTATGGCTAGGAATAGTGTAATTGTCTCCAACTTCATTCATCGTATTTCAAAACAGTCATTTAGTTTCGATGTCATTATAATATGTCAACATTGAAACAATATCCCATATTAGATTCTTTTCAATTTTGTTATATTTTCAATAACAACCTGATCCTAATAGTCATATCCAGCTACATACACTAAACTTTTAGGCTCTTTCTATGATATGATCAATTAATTATTTATATTCTTCATCCTCCTTGTCATTAATAGTTTTATATGATCGCCAATTATATTCAGTATATCTAATTCATCTCATATCATTGATATTTTTATAGATACTTGATTTTCATCATCGATTCCATTATCCAAATCATCCTCAAAAATATCTTCAATAACTAGAATATCCCCAGATATTCTTATATCTCCATTACTATCCTCATGAGACTCATTATGTACATAATAAATATTCATCAAATTTTCTTTTATAGTTACATCAAGGATTTCTTCTACCGTTAATATAATCTTATTGTATAATTTATATGCTTTTCCTTTCTTCAGTAAGACAAAAAATATCTCATTCTCTCCATGTGATTCAAACGTCCTATGTTTCACATTATTTAAAATGAAAAACTTATCTTTGAGGGATCGAATGTATTTCAATGTTCATTACATTAGATACCATAACTCATATAGAGTCCCCTTTTCTCTAGGACATGAGGATTCATCTATTTGGTGTGTAAGCTAAATTCATCAATGCTTATTTGCAAAACAACTCAATAAGGACATTCATAATGACCATTGTCCAAGCCATATTGTTGATAATTTGTTTTCTTTTCTAAACTACAACATTTTGGTGTGTACTTATTATGACTAAAACATGGTTCCATATCCCATGTTTCTCAATATAACCCTATACGTGGATATTTTTGAACAATTTTCCATTATTTATTCATATCATCTAGATTCATTGAACCATCATCTTTTCATCTTCACTATGATAACTCATTATGCAATAGAACACTTCATGTTTGTGTGTAATGACTGAAGGAAATTTCATTATGATGAAATCATCAATGAATATAAAATAATATATCCTCCAATAAATAGGTCTTTGTGAAATAGTTCCACACACATCAATATGAATGATCTCTATAATTTTTTTGACATTTTCACTTTTTCTTATATGTAATTATAATGATCATCCCATGTTGACTTGAATATCACATTTGGGCACAACCACTTGGTAATATAGGGAGGTTTGGAGAGTAGTCATATTTCCCCAGATCTTCCTTGGTAGTTTAGATCATGTGATCAATGTGTAAATTATATAACTTTTTTCCTTCTTACTTTGACAAAAATCACATATCTTCATCTCCACTCATAGGTAAGATATTCCATTTTGTATGATTTCACTACAAAACAACTACACCATATTGTTCCTTCATGCAACAAAATATATTCTAAAATCATATGTAATATGCTATATCATATAATAGACTAAAACATATTCTGTTATGAATGAGACCATCAACAAAAAATAAATCCTCATATCTCATATATTTTCCCTTAAACATTGTTTTTCATTTGATAATAATATTCAGGTATTTATCATTAAATAACCCCACAATATCGTCCTCGTCATTTTTGATTTCTATTACTAGTCCCTCATATCCACGCAAATGGGTGGTGAATCCAATATTAGTGAACCATATCACTGTGAGATATGATTATTTGAAATTAAAATCTATAACCACATATTATTCAACTATCTCATTTTCATCCATTTTTGTTCTTCATAAATTTTACAAATTGATAATCTTGATCATCATTTTGGTATGATGGACCGTTATCGTCTTACAGTTATACAAACCGATTTATAATTTTCGAGTCATTTGATGATCCATAGAATTTCTACTTATGACCATATTCTGTCTTCTTCAACACATATATATTTTTTTGTGGATGAGAAATATATTTCTGTGTGATCTATTCTTATTTACTTGAAATTGTGATGATCAAAGGATGATATGGAATACTGATATTTTTATGGATTCTTTAGTTTTAATTATTCCCTTTGGTACCTCTTAGCAATGGAAGATACATTTTGTGAGTGTCCCATTTTTCCAAAATGATACCAAATAATGCATGGTTAATTCTTGTGTGGAAATATTAAACTATTGGTTCCCCCTTGGGTTCCCTTAATCATGAGATTAAAATTCATTCCCATGTCTACATTCATCCTTGATGTTGGATCATGTGACCTAACTTCAACCCGTACTACTTTCTAATTGCGATCACGACACATAACAGCTATACTATTCTAATAAATTTTTTTCATTTCCTAGAACTCCTTTCTCCACATCACTAGAACATTGAATAATACTTTTACTTTTTCTATTGATATTTTATCCTATATTGATATAATCAAGTGTTTATACTAATCATTCACATTCCTTTTCATACTAGCATCCTCTAGTTAAATATCATATATATAATTGAATTGATAATATTCACTGTTTTTAAATCTAACAATCTATTCTTTTTGTTCCTCAATTTTGAGATTGTGATCGACAAAATTTTACTAGTTCTATATTAATGGTGATTTTATACTTTATGATATCATCCTATAGCTCAATATTTTCTTCTATATATTGATTCAAATATAGTTCATTACCAATAAACAACTTATTATATTTCTTTGTTTGATCTCACGAAAAATCAATAAATTTACATGCAAATTATAATTCAAATTAAAGGTCAAATCTTCGTTCAAAATATCATTAATCATTGCCCCTATATTCCCATGTTTTTTATTATTGAAAAAATCCACCATAACATATAATTCATGATCCTTGCAGTCCTCTAATTCTTCCTCGTTAAGTATTTCTAGGATATCATCTTATTTTGAAAGTATAGTTTTTTTTGAAAATATTTATCTTGGTAAAAGTCATTTCATTCACATTCGTTGAATGTTTCTTCCCTATTATTTCATCATTTTATTAATCTTCATATTTGAAAATTTTATAACACATTGATGAAATATTTACAATATTTCCACATCTAAAGCTTGAAATTAAATGTTTCCCTTTGAACCTTTCTCTTCCTTATTAAAGATTTGTGGATTGAAATGACATGACAACATCCACATCAATTTTAGATATACTATATTCACTAGTGATGATATTTATGTTTTGGAATGGCACTTATTTTGAATATCCCTTATCAAAATCATCATTATCATTATTTCACATTTCATATCCAACAAAATTACTTTGAATATTATCCATTTTCAGCTCCTTCGTATCATTATCTTATAATAAAGAATATATTGGATTGAACATAAGAGGAATAATTCTAAATATATTCTAAAGTTAGTTTAAATAGTTAATAATATCTCTAAGACAATTCATTTAATCCACCAAAACATTCACCCTATAAAAAAATGAATCAATAGACTCATTCGATAGCATTATGAGATTCCCATTATATTCCCAAAAAAACTATAGAATTTCTTATCAAACTTCTGAGTCCCCCAATATTTTTTTAGAATCTTTTCAAACATATAATGTGATTCTTTAAATTAAATCACCTTTGAATATATTTATTTTGATATATATCCCCCTAATGCATTGATTCCTTTTACATTAATATCTAGTTCCCCATAATCTAATTATGATAAAACTCCATTCTCCATACTGGCCTAAATTCCATATATTGATGTTTTAAACACAACCAACCCCATTGATCTAATGAAGTTTCTCATTCAACTCTCCCATCTAATATTTTTTTCTATCAATTATTATAATTCAATTTTGATTAATATATTCCATTTATTTATCATTGGGAGAACAATTGAGTTTTAAAAATTTTCTCTAATTCCAATTATTTTCACAATTATGTTAAATACAATTAAAGGGGGTGAATGCAGGTATAAATGATTAAACCCACCACCCATATGTATATAGTATCATAAATAATAAAATCAACCTTTTCTATATTTCTTATAGAACTATACGAACTAAAACAAAATCATGCACGATAAAAAATGATTTTACTTGATTCATCTTCATTGGGATATATACATGGAGATTATAATAAAACTGTATTGATGTACTAATACAATAATTCTCAATAACATATAATTGGTTTTTTGATAGATCACTTATATCCCAAGGTACAAAACTTTTAAAAGGATTAGGGTTAGCTGACAGCTTTCCCAAGGTACACTCCATTTGTATATTTCTCTATCTCACTATTATTGGAAAGTTTCACCTTATTCATATTCCATTGATCACAACTCTGTAAATGATCCAATATCATTTTATATACCTATAGTTACCCTCATTATTAGTAATGAATTCATCCAAAACTATATATTGTTTCACTGTTGAGGTCCTACTTCCCACATACTAATAGTTTGTATAAATATATTTGGTGAATTGTTTTAGTTCCTCTGTGAATTTCCTTATATAATCTGTAAACTGCACTAAATATTCCATATACTAAGTTGAATCAAATTGTGAATTTTCTTCATAGAACAACTTTCCTTCCATGGACATACCATGCTTCAATGGACTACCTCTTTTCACAAATATTGTATCCTCTTTCATGGAAGGTCGCATTATCTGAGGATCCTCTCATCCTCTATAGATAAATAATACTTCTTAATACCATTTTCAATTTGGTGCTATAAAACCCCACGAAAAAGCATTTCATTAACTATTTAATGAATAATATGATCTTGATGGGATTCACCATCATGAACTAAATTAGACTTCACTGAATTCATCAATGAGTGATCATCTTCTGATGAAATTCACTCTATCTGTTACATATTATTAGGTGTATTTTTATATGAAAATTGATCTGAAAACATTCTAATATAAATGAACCATATCATTAATGTGGTACAACCTTCACCATGAATTACTATGCAATCATCGTGCATTTTCTATAGACAGAATCACTCAAAAATCATTAAGACATCACCTTGAAAATTTTTCCGAACATTATCTATTATATAGGTCTCTCTCATTGGATTTCACAATATTATTCTGATCAAAATCTCCAATATTATCTCATAATTTCCATAATGAGAATATTTTTGACCCAAGAATTACATTCATAATCATTACATTATCATAGTTGAATATTCAATAGATAACAAGAAATAAAAACCATAAAATAGGAAAGGATTAGTGAATTCTGATACTAGTTTCATAAACATATTATTTCCTAAAAGATCTTTATCATCTCCCTCAAATATTCTAATATTACTACCCTAATATACATTTCATAAATAAAACCATCCATCCAAAACCAGAGAGGGTAAAAATATGAATGTGTGAGCTCAAATGATTTGTATGGGTGAAAATAAGAGATATCATTCAATGACAATAAATAAGAATAATTGTATGATAACATTAGTAAAACATAATGATTTTCTCATCCAATAAATTAATAATCATTTATCAGTATTCATTGAATATGGAATTATCATTTCCAATGAGAAAATTTGTCAGGACCCGTCCCCCAGGGCCCGTGCCGTGACTACCCCAAGCCCCCCTTCCATAGGCCAGGGGCTAGTGACTAGCACCAAAAGAGTAAATCTCTAAAATGGGAAGGAATTTCATTTATAACTGAAAACACACACAACAGAGTGCACTTTAGAAAGAAAACACTGAGTAAAATGGTATAACATGAGTGTGATGAAAAATAAAGGAGATGGAAATACAAGACCAACTGTAAAGTACAAGTACAGCTGAAAAGGATAAAACAACAGAAATGTAAAAAGTACATCCTAGATCATCCACCGCAGATCCCATATGATGGGTAGGTAATGATAGCCACCTCAGAACTCCATGTCAGCTCATCTCCTCTGGGTACCGACTCATCGTGAGGTCTACCTCCAGGTACCGTCCAGTCCTCATACACCCAGCCTTTATCAGCATTGTTCGCCATCTGCATCCAACACAATGAGGTACGGGAATAGCCCGCACATGTTTGAGTGTAATGATACTATGTAGGGACACCAAGACCCTCAAGGTCTCACAAAATACAAAAAGGATAAACTACAAAGTATGAAAACAACAGAAAATCCCACATAGGTATATGCCCATACATATACCTATGTTATCAACTAATACATCTCAATAACGAGTAATTAAAAAAGTTACTGACTCAACTAACATTGCTATAAAATGTTTGCACTGAGATAGAGATGATCAGATGTATCCACTGAATCATATATTCTGTCGAACCCACACAAGATCCAGGAACAGAAATCAAAACTGTCGAACCTACACTGAATCTAGGAACAGTTATTCTGTCGAAGCCACACTGGATCCAGGATCAAATTTCAGAACTGTTGAACTCACACAGGATCCATGAAGAGTATCCAGAGCTGTTGAATCCATGTAGGATCTTGGAATAGTCATCAGTGTTTTCGAACCCACACAGGATCCTCGAACAGTCGTCAGTCTACAACCATCCACGGGGTTCCACACGTAGCATTATTGATTACAGTAGGGTCCGTTACATAAGAGAAGTGTAGATAAATCAAATGCCATGATTTCCCATGAATAATTATCTCAAATTTCCACCTCGTCATTGGGGTCTCAATGCAACATACGAGACGTTAATCAGACGCCTGGTCTGTGAGTTATTATCTTTTTACTCCCGGGCACCCGATTGGATTCATGTATGATCCAACCTAACCTTATATCAACATAACTCAAAACTATAGTGGGGTATAATCAATGGGGAATATTTTCTCCAAGATTTCTAGAACCACTGACGGATAATCAAACAGACGTCTGGTTCCAACGATATAGCCAAAAAAGTAATGGGTCAGTAGTGGGCCCTGGTCCGGTCCGACCCAGTCAGACCGACCCGGCCCACCCCAGTCTGGGGCGACCAGGTCTGGGTCAACCCATTCAAACCTGTTGGGACTGGCCTGACCAATTGGGTGGGCTAGCCAGTTTGGTTTGTCCTGGCCTGCTATGCCCAGCCCAACAGGTCGCGAGGGCGGTTTGGCCCAGGCTCGGGGCCAGTTCGGCCCGGGGCGTCGCAATGGCGCAGCTCTGCCTGAGGCGTCGTGAAGGCACGGCTCGGCCCGAAGGGCCCTGCTGGGCCGGTTCGGCAAAGGAGCCACGAGGGGGGCCGTGGGATGGTTAGGATGGTGGGGTGGCCGAGAGGCGACCGTGCAGGGCACGACCAGGCGGGCTGATGCGGTTCAGGCAGGCTACAGCCAGGCAGGCCGGCGGGCAAATGGTTCGGGCACGGCCAGGCGGGTGACCAGTCGGGCGGCCGGGTGGGAAAACAGTTTGGGCATGTCATAGAGGGCTTCCAAGCGGGGCGCAGGGTGGGCAGGGGGTGCGTCCCCAGGCAGCCACTTTGGGGGTGGCCAGCGGGGCGCGCACGGAGGCCGGGCGACCGGGCCGACGTGGGTGAGTGGTATTCGGCCGAGAGCACCGGATCACCGGAGCACCGTGGGGGTGGAACTATTTGTGGAAGCCGCGGGTATTTAAACCATTATCTTCACCTCCTTTGTCACCTATTCGTCGTTACATTTCCATGCTGAATAACTCCACAAGAAGGGAAATCGACGGAGGTTGTCGGGCCATGTTAGGTTACCCCACACCCTCCGCGTTTATGGAGGTATGACATGGCTCATCAAGAAAAACAGATGAAAAATAGCATATCCACAAACAATTTCATTCTAACCATTTGAAAAATACATGAAAAGGAGTAACATAGTCATGTAACAAAATACCTACCTTTCATCGTCGGTCGTCGTTCATTGAAGGAGTCGCAGAAAGTAGATGAAGAGAATCGTCGTTTGTCGTGTCCGCCGAACTCTTCAACTCCTGAATACGCACGACAGTTTTGGATGTGATTCCATTTCGGTAGGTGTCCAGGGGAGAAAATAGGAGGGGACCGTTTCTGTTCTTCATTCTACATTGGCGAGATTTCTTTGTTGGGGCCTTCTCCCAATAATCCTCTCCTCAAAACACCGAAGGCTTCCACTGTAATGAACAATACCAACCCAAAAATAATAATAGATCTATTAATTTATATGTTGGAACAAAATTCAAAGATTAAGAATTAATTACATGGATCCCCTTAATAAATTTAAGGGGTTGGCACAAGGAATTAATTAGTGGAAGTGAAGAGGCTCTCCCTCATTAATGGGGTAGTGTTGAGAGGTTTTACTCTCCACCATCAATAGGGGGTTACGCCTCATGTGGTTCCCACACAGTAACCTCTCGTAGGAGGTTATGCTTAGGTGGGCCCTACCACTATAACCTCTCATGTGAGTCTAAGGAGTGGTGGTCCCACCTCCAACTCCCATGATGAGATTATAACCACCAAACACCCACATGGTGGATCTAGTAAAATAAAGTGAAAACTCACAATATTTTATTACATTCCATGAAAACCCAAAATCTCTCTTCTACTCTCGTCCAACTATCATCGAGGTGAAAGTATCCTTAATAGAATATCGGTTATGCGAGTTCAATGGTGCCCTTAGGTTTCAATTCCATGCATCAGTTCAAATGTTATGAAATCCATCTAGTACCTTAACTGAACGTACCTGAACAAAACATCAGAAATTGATTCCTGGCACACCGGGCCTCGGAATCAAGTGATGTCAATTTTTGCGGACTCATAAAATTCCCATTTATTTGTGAAAAAAATATCCACCAGAATTCCATCTCTTTAAATTCTACCCACCTCAGGGATTTAATTCCACAAAAGATAAAACTCAAACTAAGGGAAAAAATGGGGGTATCGAGCACGCACTTGAGCCTCCCACTACAATGTGCTCTCTTAGAGGTTCTCGTGCTGCCATCAAATGCGATACAGAGGTATAGACCATCCACGTAGGACATGCTTTGGTAAATCCTCAATATCCACTAGAACCTTCGAAAAATTCACCCCATCGTCGATGTCCAGCTCTCCATGTACGATGATATGAGAAGGGTCATGCACATATCTATTCATCTGGGATAAATGGAAGACGTCGTGCACCTAGTGAAACTGCGATGGAAGAGCCAAGCAGTATTCCAACTCACCAACTTTGATGAGGACCTGAAAAGGTCTGCTTAAATGCATAGATAACTTACCACCTTGGCCAATCCTCCATAAAACTCATCGGGGGTGAGACTTGTAGAAAGACATGGCCTCCATCATCAAACTCTAGATGTCCATATATACTATCAGAATATGACTTCAGCATGCTCTGTAAAGTCTTCTTCCACTCCTGGATGGTCTGCATCTTCTCTATGGTAGCCCGTACCATCTCTAGTCCTACCAGTGCTGACTCCCCTGGGTCTGTCCAGCACAAGGGTGATCTAAAAGGTCGCCCGTATAACCCCTTGAAAGGTTCCATCCCGATGGTGGAGTGATATATGTTGTTGTAGGCCAACTCCACAAAAGGTAAGTGATCCTCCTAGCTACAAATGAAGTCGAGGACAAAAGAATGCAACATGTACCTGAGGGTCTGAATTGCCCGCTCAGTCTGACCATCTGTCTGAGGATGGAAGGTGGTGCTCAGTCGAAGATGCATCCTTAAAGCCTTCGGCAACCCCCTCCAAAGATAGGAATTAAACCATGCGTCACAGTTGGAGACAATAGAAGAAGGTACTCTGTGTAGCCATACAATCTACTGCATGTAGAGGCGTCCCAAGCTCTCTACTGAACCCTGCTCTCTAATCGGTGGGAAGTTGGCCGACTTGGTGAGTTAGTCAATGATCAACCAAATTGAGTCATGGACCCTAGATGTACATGGAATACCCATCAAAATGCTCATTTATATCCTATCCCACTTCCACTGTAGGACCTCTAAAAGATGAACCAATCTTGCTGGTAGGTGGTGTTCCACCTTCACTTTCTCATAACTATGGCATCAAGAGATAAATTATGCAACATCTTTCTTCATACCTGCCCACCAATGCTGTCGTTGAAGTTCCAGGAACATCTTCACCATTCCAGGATATATCGCTATAGGGGTTGTGTGGAAATACCTCAACACTTCTTCCTGAAGTGAAATTTGAACCATAGTACATCCTCTAAAGAGGATGACGTGCTCCTCACCATTAGAAAATCCATAAGGTGTTTGTACTATGGATATCTGAGCACGTCATGTCTCGTAGTCAGAATCTCCATGTTGTGACTCCCTGACTCGCTGAAGAAGTGGAGGAGTGACTATATGAGACTGAAGGTAAGATGCTCCATCTCAATCAACAATGTATATCTATAATACAGACAGATGCTCAGTCACCTCACCTAGAAGTTGTATACCAGATCTCTTACTGGGTGCATTTGCTACTAAGTTCCCCTTCCATGAAGTATAGACTATTTCAAAGTCATAGTCATCGAGGAACTCAAGACACGACCGCTGTCACAGGTTCAAGTCCTTGTGGGAGAAGATATACCTGAGACTCTTTTGATCATAGCACATGGTAAAACATTATCCCATCAGATAGTGTCACCACATCTTCAAGGCGAAGACCACTACTACTAACTCCAGGTCACGGTTAGCGTAGTTCTGCTCATGTTGTCTCAGCTGCTGAGAACCATACATGATCACGACACACTATTGCATCAGGACACATCCGAGTCTAGTCCCTCATGTGTCCTAGTAGACTACGTACCATAAGCCCTCCTCTGGAAGCCTCATGATGTGGCACTAGTCATACTCTTCCTCAACTTCTAAAATCTCTGCTAGAATCTCTCTGAACATACAAAGGGTTGCCCTTTATTCATAATGGATGATAATGGTGCTGAAACTCTTGAGAAGTTTGGTATGAACCTTAGATAATATCCAACCAAACCCAAAAAACTTCGAAACTCCATCACACTTCTGGGTGGCACCCAAGAATGTACCCCCTAAATCATTGCTGGATCCACAGCAGATCCAGCCACAGAGATAACATGTCCCAAAAAAAGAACCTCTTGAATCAAGAACTTGTATTTAGATAGATAACCATCAATCTATTTTTCTTGGAGTGTGTCCAGTACTGCCTGAAAATGCTAGGCATGATCCTCCTCCGTAGTCGAGTAGATCAGAATGTAGTCAATGATGAAAATGAAAAAGTAATATAGGTATGGCTGGATGATCCTGTTCATGAGTCTGATGAAGACTGCTGGAGTGTTGGTTATGCGGAAGGGCATAAATATGAATTCATACTAGCTGTAATGACACCTGATGTCCATATTCTTCACATCCTAGCCTCAAACTCTATGCTGGTGACAGCCTGATTTGAGGTATATATTATAGAACCACTGTTCTCTCTTCAGCTGATCAAAGAGGTCATCAATCCTTGGGAGTGGGTACTTGTTCTTCAAGGTCATCTAGTTCAGGTGACGATAGACAACACAAAGACTCATGCACCCACCCACCTTCTGGGTGAACAAAACCAGGGATTCCTAGAGAGAAACACTAGGCCGGATGAATCCCTTCCCCTGCAAGTCCTCCAGCTGTACCCGCAGCTCATTAAGCTCAGCGAGATCTATATTATATGATGGAATAGATATCAGTGTTGTCCTAGGGTACCGGTCAACGTAGAAGTCCACATATTTAAAAGGATCTAGACCTGGGATGTCATCAAGGAAAACATCCATGCACTGGTCCACCACAATTGGATAGCACAAACACTTCACATAAACTGCTTCAAGGGTAAGGAAGGCCAAATGATGAGTGATCGGCTGCACCCTCCTCTGAGTAAGTCTGTCCTATGCTGCAAAGTCTCCCTTATCACTGATGAAGGTGAAACTCGTCCCATCCCTGCAGACACACCACACTTTGTGCCTAATATAGTCTATCTGAGCATGTAATATATATAACCAATCCATATACAAGATGACATCATAAGGACTTTATGTTGTAACGAAGAGATCCCAGCCGAATACCTCACCTCAATGAGTAAGCTCACACTACCAGCACCAGTGCGTAATGGTCAAGTATGCTCCCGTAAGAGTCTCCGGCCATAATGATCGATCCAACGAATTCATCGGAATCTCTAAGCTCCGAATGAGGGAAATTTCTATGAAAGAGTGAGTGGAACCTATGTCTATAAGAATTTCAGCCAAGGTGGAGTAGACATGAATCATACCTCAAATAATATACGATGTTCCGTGATCGTAATCCATAGATTCCTTGCCCTGAGATCTCCCATGTCCACCAACTCATTGCAGTCGGGGTGGACCTCCTGGTGGTAGTGGTGGTAACAACTCGTAACGTAGTCCACCGCCTGCTGCACAACCAGCTCCTCTACCACATCTGCCTACACCCTGGAGATTTCCATGATCGAACCTATGACTCTGCCTATGAGGTACCTTAACTGTCAACCGATCATCTGTATGATAGGTCAGACAGTCACAAGCCACATGACCCTCCCTCCCCATGTGAAACACTTCCAGTTCCTCAAATTACTAGATCTGTCTCATGTGCCTCGCACAACCGAAAGCAAGTTCTGAGGTCGTCCACCAGATTGTCTGGTCCGCTTAGACCTCTACGACAACTCTCTGCTGCCAGGTGCAGAATAATCCTCTACGTGACTCCCCATTGTGGGTCTCGCTACTGGTTACTGCTCAGCAAGGAAACTCTCCACTAAGAGGGAACGCTTCCACACCCCCGCCTGCATCGGGATTCTGAGGGAGATCATCGCACCTTGATATCTCTCCTGATCCCCTGATTGAAGGTTAGAGACTTGGATAATGGGTCCCACACCATATCAATGGAGTAGCGTGAGAGGTCAGTGGACCTCACTGACTACTGTGCCACCGTCATTCTACCCTGCTGTAGATGTAGTTGCTCCTGTATCTGCACTGCACGTAGGGAGGCCTGGAAAAACTTTTCCAGAAATAGGCTCTCGAAGTCTTCCCAAAAAAGTTTCACCTCATCATGCACCTTGAGCATTAGGCTCGACCATCTTCCTGCTATTTCCGGAAGGAGACTCGCGGCAAGGATCACCATAGGGGCTACAGGTGTCCCAAACTGTCTGAGGACTCTGAACCACATCCTCTATCCAATCTTTAGCTATCAGCGGGTCTGTCTCGCCCCTGTATCAGGGAAGACTCTAGCACTAGAACTCACGAATCATGCTCTGGTGGAGTGCAATATCTACTGCTGGGGATGGTGGCATCGGAGGCCCAACATGTAGTGGTACTGCTGGTTCCTCCACTGGGATGTGGCCCTGCACCGAGTCCTCGTCGCTTAGTGGGCTACCATCAAGTACAACTCTCAATACCCTAGCTAGTTGTCCTTGTGGAGACATCATGTAAAGAAACAGGTTCACCACAGTCAATAAAATATACCTGGTGAGCTAACTCAAATAGATAACAAAGAAGTCTTTTCAAAAAACACCCGAAATCTATGTTTTCGTGCACTATGTCGGAAATCAGAAGTCAGGGTCCGGGTGTATGGATATGTCGGCCGCCACACCAATATTGGAAGCCCTGAACTGAATACCACAATCAGTACCCTTAACACTATTTATTAACAAAAAAGATCAACGTCCTATGTTCTATGGTAGAACATACTCCTCTGATACAAATTTTTCACGACCCGTCCACCGGGGCCCATGCCGTGACTACTCCAAGCCCACATTCCATAGGGAATGGGCTGGAAACTTGCACCAAAGGAATTAATCCCAAAATTGGGAAGAGATTTTCTTTATAAAAAAATCACACATTAGTGTGCAAAGCTAAAATAAAACAGTAAATAAAACTTTATAACAAGAGAGTGCTGAAGAGTAAACGGGCCGAAAATACAATTCCAACTGTAAAGTAAAAGTACAAATGAAAAGGGAAAAATAGGTGAAAGGTGAAAAGAAGCTCTTGGATCATTCACTACAGATCCTACCTGAAGGGTAGGTACAAATATCATCCTTAGCACTCCACGTTCGTTAGTCTCCTCTGGGTACCGACTCGTCGTGAGGTCTACCTCTGGGTAACGTCTAGTCCTCGTAAACCCAGCCTTGGTCAGCGTTGTACGTTGTCTGCATCCAACACAAAGATTTTCGGGCATAGCCCATGTAGAGGTGAGTATAAAGATACTCAGTAAGTACCTAGAGACACTCAAGGACTCCCAATATCCATCAAGGATAAACCAAAAGTATGAAATCAATAGATAACCCCACAAAGGTATATGCCCATACATATACCTATGTTATTAAGTAATTCATTTCAATCACGAGGAAAACATAATGTTGCTGACCCAGCTCACACAGGTATACAACTTTTGTAGTGATATAGAGATGAACATATGTAGCCACTGAATCATTTATTCTTTCGAACACACACAGGATCCCGAAACCGAAATCATAAATGTCAAACCCACACAGGATCCAAGAAAAGTTATTCTGTCGAAGTCACACATGATCTAGGAATAGATGTTGGAACTGTAAAACCCACAAACTATCCAAGAATAGTAGTTAGATCTGTAGAATCCATATAAGAAATAGGAATAGTTTTTAGAGCAGTCAAACCAACACAGGATCCTGGAACAGTCGTCAGTGCTGTCGAACAAAGACAGGATCCATAAAAAGTCGTCAGTGCATAGCCAGCCACAGTGTTCCGCACGTAGTATACCTGATTTTGTGAGGGTCTTCCCCTCATGACGAGTGTCGATAAATCAACTACCATGAAATACAAAGAAGAAGTATCTCAATGGTTCTCCCCATCAAAGGGGTCTCAATGCAAGAGATGACGCATCAATCAGACCCCTGGTCTGTGAGTTATTAGCATTTTAGTCCCAGGGGCCCGGTTTGATTCATGTACGATCCAACCTGACCATATCTAAAATAAACCCAAAACTCTAGTGGGGTACATACAATGTAGATATTATGCTCCACTATTTCCAGTACTGCTGACAGATCATCAAACAGACACCTGGTGCCAAAGATATGGACAAAGAAAGTAAAGGGTTGGTATTGGGCTCCGGTCTGGTCTGACCCAAACCAACCCAGTTTGGGCCGACTCGGTCAGACCTGTTGGGTATGGCCCGAACCATTGTGTGGGTCAGCCTGTTTGGTTTGGGCCGGCCTAATGGGCCTAGCGCAGCCGGCCGCTAGGGCGGTTCGGCCCAGGATTGGGGCCAGTTCGTCCGAGAGCGTCGTGAAGGCGCGACTAAGCATGGCCCAACCTGGAGGTCACGTCCGGGCCGGTTCATCTAGGGCACCGCGATGGGGAACATAGGCCAGTTCGGATGACCAGGAATCTTTCAGGTGGCCGGGCTGGGCGTATCCTGGCAGGTGGGCATGGTTCAGGCAGGGCAAGACCAAGCGGGCCGGCAGGTGGCTGGTTCGGGCACGGCCAGGGGGGGCCTGGCAGGCAGCTGGTTCTAGCATGGCTAGGCGGGCGGCTAGGACGGTGTCCAGGTGGGCCTGCGGGAGGGGGGTGCGCGGCCAGGAGGACTATTTAAGGTCGTCAGGGGGGGGGGGGGCGCGAGGTGGCGGGGCAGCCTGGAGGCCGGGAGACCGGGATGTTGGAAGGTCAGAAGGCCGGGCCGGCACGGGCCGATAGTATTCGGCCAGGAGCCCTAGAGCGCCGCTGGGGCGGCGTGATTGTCATAGGACATAGGTAGTGTGTCCTTTGTCATCCTTGCCTTTGTAACCTCAACGTAGTTACGTCGTCCTGCCAAAGAATTCCACAAGAAGGAAAATCAATGGAGGATGTCGGGCCATGTTAGTTTGGCCCGCACCCTCCGCTTTAAGAGAGGTATCACATTGATCAACATGAAAAACTTATGAAAAATAGAATCTCCGCAAACAATTCCTTTCTATCCATTTGAAGAATATATAGAATAAATAATATCATCAAGTAATAAACCCTCTACCATTCATCTTCAGTTGTCGTTCGTTGGAAGAGTCATGGATTGTAGAGGAAGAGAATCATCATTCATCACGTCTACTGCACTCTTCCACTCTCGAATTCACATGACAGTTGTGGAAGTGGATCCACGTCGGTTGGTGTCCGGGGAAGATGATCAAAGGGGACCGTTGGAGTTCTTCATTCTTCGTTGGAAAGAGTTTTTCATTGGTGCCATCTCCCAATAATCCTCTCATCAAAAAACCCAAGGTTTCCACCATGATGAACAATGCCAACCCAAAAGTAATAACATATCTATTATTTTAGGTGTTTCCACGAAATTAAAAAAGTGAGAATTAGTTACATGGCTCCCCTAATTAATTCAAGTGGTTGGCACAAGGAATTAATTAGGGGAGGTGAAGAGGAACTCCCTAATTAATGATGGAATGTTGAGAGGTTTTACTCTCCTCCATCAATAGGGGGTTAAGCCCTGTGTGGTACCCATGTGGTGACCTCTCACAGGAGTTTATGTTCGGGTGGGCCCCACTACTACAACCTCTCAGGGGAGGTTATGGTGTGGTGTTCCTACCTCCAACTCCCAGGAGGAGGTTTTAACAACCAAACAACTACATGGAATCTCTAATAAAATGAAGTGAAAACTCACTATATTTTATTTCTTTCCACGAAAATCCAAAATCTATCTTCAACTCTCGACCAACTGCCGTCGAGGTGAAAGTATCCTTATAAGAATAATGGTGCTGCGAGTTCAATGATGTCCTCAGATTTCAATTCTGAGAACCAGTTAAAATGTTATAAAAACCCACTCATATTTTTCTAAATATAACCGAACAAAACATCGACAATTGATTCCGGGCACACCATGCCCCAGAATAGAGTGCCATTAATTTTGGCAAACATGTAAAATTCCCATGAATTTAAAAAAAATCATGGGAATTCTAGGTCTTTACAAAACTCACAAGATTATTGAATCATCATTAAACAATTAGAAACCAAGAGAGCATCTTGTAAACCTGGAAATGTGGGAAATTAAATAAACAATATCATTTTGAAAATTTGAAAAGAGTACAAGGTTAAAAAATTATGCTAAGGAAATAAAATCAAGTCCTTATATAAAAATTTTCGAGTGAAACAATGCCTATTAATTAACAACTGGGTATATAACTATGTATATTCATAAGTGTTGAAATATTAAATCATGATTACACATAACATAAATTTTTCATGAGTTATCCACCATTTACTATGGCATTGAAGGGTTATTTAATTCTTGTACATTGTATAAAATAATTAAAACCAGACATATGGGTAAAAAAATGTTCATAAAGCATTCATCATACTATTATATCATAACTCAAGTAAATCTAAAAGGTCCCAAATTCATTTCATCGTTTCAATTTAATTTAATTGGGGAATGATAATGTGTATTGTATAATATTTATAAAATAAAAATCATCATAAGGCATAATGTGAAATAATGATGACAGTAACAAAAGATTATATCCATAGTGAAGAAAATAAATTCTTAATGGATGTTGATATATATAAAAATTCCATAACAATAACATTAAATCCAACATGTTAAAATATATGTAATATATAATTTTATATTTATAAAATTGAAAATTTAATCTCGTAGAAAACATAAGAAAAAATTGTTTAAAAATTACATTATAAACATGTAAAGGAATCATTAATGAAAAAATAGTCATGAATTTGGAAAATACATTCATGTTGTATATGTTTAAAGAGAATATTCTTCTTACACATTTTGAGAGAAATAAATATTAATTATTTGAAATTGATTTCATTAAAATAATTACATTAATGTTTTTTAATAAATTAAATATAAAAAAATTTACATTTAATAAAATTAATTAATAGTTAAAAAAATTTATAAAATAATATTATATATCATAGATATTGAAGAATATATATGTCTGTCTAAAAAATAACATTTAATTTTAATTAAGAAAATTTGTTAGACATTCTAGGAAAATAGAGAGTATAATTGAACTAAATTAAAAATATATTTTAATATGAAATGGAAGGGGAAATGTATTTATTATGTATATATGATTAATATGATTACCGTCAAATGAAATTTACCACATAAAATCCCTTCAACAAACAAAATGGAGACAAAAACCCATACCTATTGTCTCATACTAGTCTATCTGAATTCAAAGAACCTATATAATAAATATAAAAATATTATTAATATATTTTCTCACTATAGTCGTAAATATAATACCATATATTATTTAATTATAATAATTTCTCAACTATTTATTAATAATTATTTAGTAAAATAATTGTTTCGGAGTGTAAACGGTTTAATATTTTAGGTATGTTTTAGTTCACTAATTGTTTTCCATGCACCTTGGTAATTGGTTCATCATCACTATAATTGTTATCATTATATTATATTTATATTTATTAATTATATGAAATTTCAGAACTATTCATTAAATATATTTTTGAATAAATAATTACATTACTATATATAGACAATAGTTCATACATATATATGAGTGAGGTTTTCACATTTTGATTGATTAAAAAAATATCGGTAAATAATAAATAAAATAGTCGAAGATTTATTAAATAAAAATATTAGATATATTCACTAAAAAAAATCCTTATAAATAGCCATATTATTTGGAAGTGAGAAAATAATTACATCTCCTCATAGATGAAATATTCCACATGTAAAAATGTGTGATATCATCTATTCATTATAGATTGGAAGGAAATATGGTTGATATGATATTTTTATTACTTAAGATCATTATTTAATAGACACCATATATAAATTAATATATATATATAAATATATTCAATCCATCATAATAAATAAACATTATAGATTGTGATGTAATAATAATCATATTGTTATGTGGTGGGGGTAGTCCACAATTACTATTAGGTTGTACTTTGATTTCAAATTTGACATAATGTAGGTAGAAAATGGGTGTTCTGGAATCATAATAAAAATTATTTATATTTAAGATACTGAATTAATTACTTTTTAGTATATACACAAGATTTACAAGAGGTATACTATGAAATCATTCAAAAATTACTCAGTTAAGAGTTATACCTATTCACTGAGACATTTCAGTTTTCTTTAGAATTATGCATTAAAATGATGGTATTATAATCGTTCCAGGACCAACTGAACACGGTGATTGAGTTAAGGAAACTATTTATTGGATTATTTTTTTATGATAAGAGGCCATCATAGTGTGGAAGTATTGGATATGTGATGACATTATCTTAGTTATGGAGTAGAATGATTTGGAAATTTTTAAAACATTAAAATGTATTATTGTTTTAATCCTGTCAAAAGGGTTAATATTCACTAATTCTAAAATAGATGATGATATAAAACCAAAATATAATCACCCATTATGGTTTAGATATATATTTTTGGTCGTTTTAATACCTATATCGTTATTATAACCCCTTGTCAAATCCATTTATCATTTAATTTAGTAATGGTTTTAAACTATTTTATTCTTCATAATGAAAAAATGAAAGTCAGCCTCATTAAAAAATATAGAAAATATGATTCCAAATGTGGTTTCCATTTTATAAAAATCACTTTCTATATTTGGTATAAATTAATTTAAAAACAAACCTTCAAAACAAGATGAAAACCGTTTTCTGTTAAAAATATTTTTAATTATTAAAAATATTTTATAGAGAATAACCAATACATTTATATTGAATGAAATGGATTATACAATGATTAATAAAAATACTTAATCCAATTAAAAAAATTAAATATAATGTGAATTTTAAAATACATTAATTCAAAATGATGATTTCATGAAAATTATTTCTTCAATTATTCACACAAAAAAATAAAAAAAATCCAAATTTTTTACCCAAATATAGTTTTTAAATAATGATTTCAAAAATTATTAAACATTCCAGTTGAAAACTTTATAAAAATAATAGAAATTACATACAATTTCCCATAAAAATATATTATAATTTTTTTGATGAAAATAGATTTTTAATGAAAAAAATGAATTTACATTAAACATAGTACATAATTATTATGAAAAAATAAATGAATTTAAATTAGATTAAACTATTATCCATTTCTTCTAATTTGTCTATTATTATTCATAACACCAATTAAACCTCTAGGTTAAAAATATCACATTTAAATTATAATCAATAAAGAGTGTATTGTGGCTCATTTAACAAAAATGTCCATTGTCCAGAAAGATATATAAAAAAATATATTTAATTATAAATAAATAGTAAAATATTAAAGTGTTATAAAATGTGAGTCGACCATAGAAAATTTATACAATGTCAGTTATATATGGGGGATTTTTCATGTATATATAATGTAGGTTAGTCCCTGTGTGTTTATATTGTGTATATGAATTGACTTATACATGTTTATTTATCTCATGTATATCAGGTGGGTCATCCTCTGAGTTGTTATCTCATGTATATTGAGTGAGATACCCTTAGATGTTTATCTCATGTATACTTGGTGTGTAAGTACTTGTGGGATTATCTAATGTATACATAGTGGGTATTCCCTAGGGATTTTATCTCTTGTATACTTGGTGGGCCACACATTGAGTGCTGATGTGCAGTATATCTGGGAGATTTATACTCTTAGGTGAATTCATTTCCTATTATGATTATATTTCCTACCTAGAGACCATATAGAACTATATGTAGTAGGTATTGTATTTGATACTTGTTACATCATTGTACGTGGTCCATCTATTATGTTATATATATTTGTATAGTTATTAAAAATGGTCAAGGAGACTATGGATTAGGCAGAGTCAATTTTGGATTGATCAATGTTCCAAAAAATATCATTTGGATTGACATTGGTTTTTTATTTTTTTTCTACATTATAATTATTTATTTGACCATATAATAATTTTACACTACATTTACTAGTTATATAATTGACCACATTAGTGGTTCCCTTCTGAGTTTCTATCACACCCTACATGGGTGGCCATGTAACTTGTTTACATGAGTAGCTATTATTGTTTATAGGTTTAGGATTATAAGAGGCCCTATATGGAATGGTGAAGAGAGAATTATTGAATGGTATTGAATATTGTTATGACTTGATGCATATGGATTCATAATACAATCATGTGGAATTATTTTAATCCTTATACATACATTGTATATGTTGTAATCCAACAATTCTGAAAGTGAGTCTATGTGATTGTGTTATTCTTCATAATACATATTATTATTTATTCATTTTAATTACTTATTCATGTTGTTATAGATTTTTATTAATTATCAATAATGTTATATCTTCTTTATTTTTTTTTCTGTTCACTCAAATATGGGTTTATTGTCCACCCATGACACTAAAATAAGACCATATTGCTACTCGAAATCCTCTAAATATGGGGAGATATTCATGATGTAATTTTTTGAACTAATAAAAATATTTTTCATAGCAATATGTTATGGGTATGTGAAAATGTGGTATAATAAAATTTTATTCTCTTATTATATATGGAGATATTATAGAGTGATTTTTGATGTGTGGGAGACTATGATGGATTTTAGATAGGTGCATCGATAAAACCATTTCTGGTAAGAATTATATGTAATAAGGTATTTGAGATTTTCCTTTGGTTTTTTATGTTACTATTTTATTTTTATCACCATGTTTGATTTTCATTTTTATAGATCCAATGATTTATGTTTTATTTTTGATTTATGATCATGGAATAGTGGATGGAGGCTAGAGGTCTTGCATTTTATTTTTAAAAAACAATTCATATTACATGTGAGGGATGGTGGGTGATTGATATCACTAGTTTCAGTGTTTATTTTTTTAATATTTTGGTAACAAATAATCTTTTATTTTCCCATATAATGTGTAATGATATTCTAATAAACATGAGAAGTAAATTTTTTTCTCTAAAGAAAGGCCACATTGTTATTTTTGGAGAGTCTTAATGATTATTCATATGGATTAAATTAATTTATGGGATGCATATAAACCCATAGTGGTTTGTTACATTAATTGTACACCAAGAAAATGACTATAAATAGGAAAAGGGGAATGCTTATTTAATGATTCAACAGTCATCTATATTTTTTCTTGTATAGGTTTTTAGTCTCATTCTACCTAACTGAACAAGTATACATATGAGTATTTGAAACTAGTGATCATAGGGAAATTCATATATATATATATATATCCATTTATATAATCATGGTCCTTCACAGACTTGTTTGATGTATAGATTCTTGGAAAGGGTGGGTTCCCAAGGAGGGGGTGGTTGATTTTCGAATGTGATTCCTAATTTGCATATGTGTTATACTATAGTGTGAAATATTTATATCATGTTTCAAAATCAAATTTGTGATTGGTGTAGGTATGCAACACCATGAGATATGGTTTATATGAGATATGACATATGGGTTAGGCAGGAGAGGTAGAATCCTGAGATATAGATGAATCCATGTGATTCAGGTGTTATAGATGAAATTAGATGCAATATACGAGGCACTACTAAAAAAACGACCTATAACCATAGTTCAAAACCATGGGTATATCCTATACCCACGGTTTTGGGAATCGTGGGCTGGAATGGCGTCGGTATAGGAGTCTCAGCCTATACCCACGGGTTGGAGAACCGTGGGTATAGGGGAGTCTAATTTGGCAATGTTGTTTCATCTATACAACTTTTAATTATTTAGATTTATATGTATATAAATATATTCATCTAAACCGTGAAAAAATGTATCGGCACCAAATTTTTACCGTGTCCCGCCTAATTTTATTTTACCGCCATAACGCAGGAAAGCTATACCGACGGTTCTCTAGAACCATGGGTATAAGTCTTAAAAAAAACCACAATACCTACGGTTTTCAACAACCGTCGGTATAAATATTTGGAAAATACCTTATACCCACGGTTTTTGAAAACTGTGGGTATAGGATCACATGTTATCCATATACACATGGTTGTGGAAAACTGTGGGTATAGGGGTACCCTATACCCATGGCTTTTTGTAAAACCGTGGGTATATACCTATTTTCCAGTAGTGAGGGTAAAATAAGAGAGAGGGGTTAGATTGTTTTTTCAAGTTCCATGGATTACGTAAGAATCAATAGTTTCTTAGATACATGATAAAAATACATTACATGTAGAATATATTACAAGATTTAGGAATTTTGATTCCTTAATGATCATGCGTTTTGAATGAATAAGTAGTTATATTTTGTAGAGATAATTGAAAATGAGGTTCTCATCGGGAAATGATATAGAAATTATTGTGTCTTTTATTTTTCATAATAAAACAACCTTGAGTGATTTGGAATCTAGGTTCTGTATTCATATGAAACAATAGTCAAGTGTATGGCCCTGTTTATGTGGAAGCATTAATAAGTATCACAATGTTAGAGAATCATTGGACAATTTCATTTTAACAAATATTCTAGTGATTAACAGTGGTAGTGAGTTAGAACCCAGAAATTCTGAAATACCTCATTTTTAAGTGAGTTCCAAGGGATCTCCTGGGTTAATTGAACTAATCTTCATTGGGAATCATTCAGGGTTTTTGCTTATGAGAATATGTAACATGTGATATGAAACATGAGAGTATGACTGAGTTCAAGAAATTATGTGGTGTTGGAGAATACAACAATATCCTTTAGATGATATTAGGGTAGTGTTCCCTATAAATTTTGGATGATATTTATTTTTACATCGATGAGTGGTTGAGTGGAAGTCACAGACTGATTGTAATTGTGATTACTACATTTTATAATTTCTTGAATGATGGATAAAATGGTATATGTCCCTCCATTGTTGAGGTGATATCAAAATAATCCCTTGGATCATGGTATTATTGAAATTATAAAGATTCTATATATGGTTTTTTAGTGGTCATTATTTGAGATTAATACTAATTGATAATCCCTCAGGATGAGTTTTGGTGATCCATGGGATATTTATTTTGGTAGTGTTTCTATCGCCATTGTTCAAAATAATGTCAATTTTGGATAGTTGATGATTCATTCATGGAATATATTTGGTGTTCATTTTTAGACTATAAATTTCATTGTGTACAATCTTGGAATTCCTCGTTATTTATTTCATCATGGTTGGTTAAATAGATAACATGTTGGCAAGTGAATTATTAAATATTTTGAAATAATCATCTAGAGTAGTTATATCTATCATTTCTTCATGTGTTTTATTATGGTTGGATGTAAACTATCAAAATAATTTCATTTTACACATCATGAATGTGATCCATTGTTTTCTTGAGATATTTTGAAAAAGAGATGTTATATTTTGGCCCCTTGCATGGGTGGTGAATAATAATATAGTTCTGTTCACACAATGGGGTGAATATGGGTATTGACTTCTGATAGATGTTGGAAAACACAATTGGTTTTGGTGAGTTATAAATAATATCAAGTGGGATGGGTAAAAAAAAGTGTATATATGATAAGAGATCCTAATAATGTAGACTGTTGTCGGTCTGATTTTTCTGTTATGAGTTCTTTTTTTATTGAAGCACTATGATCATACTGATAAATTATTGGTAATGTGGATATATTCCCTTGACTATGTATAGTCATGTATCATCATGGTATCTTAATAATGGTGTTATGTGGTATCCTAATTATCAGTGAATATATATCCTTTTTTTGGAATTGTGTGGTGTGATAATATTTAGAATTTCAAGATGGAATAAAAATGTTTTCTTTTTAACTGAAATCCATCGTAGGACAAGAATATATTAGAATGACCATCAGTACTTCCTAGGTGTATAGTTCTATGGTGGGTAGGGTGTTAAACATAACTCCATTAGTATTTTTTATTTTAAATGAAATATTATTTTTGGAAATTCTAGTGGATAATTCATTTTGAGTTATGAGATTCATATAAACAATATGATAGTTTTATTTTTCAATGATGATTCATTAAGATATTTTATGATGCGTGATATGCGTCATAGGGTTTCCGGAAAGCTTCGATAAATTCATATTTATTTTCATATTTTTACTGTTTCTTCCCATGGTTCAGGGTTTTTTTTACTTAGTTTTGGAGAAACCATGAAACAACATTATCATAATGATTTTTTCAATTAAAAATAAGTAATTCATAAATCCATATTATTTTTAGATCATGGTGTTAAGTAAACCATGTTGATATTTCTATAAACCATACGAGCTTGGTTGGATCATGTTCTTGGAAAATAATATTCACACATTTTTTTGACAAACCGTGTTAAATGATGACGGTCTAGATAGTTAATGTTTTCACATTTGATGTAATTATTGGTAAAACATGAATATCAACCTTATATGAAGAGTGATCATGAATGGTGCTGTATTTATTCATGAAGAATTATTTTTTCAATTGTGAGGCTCAATAGTTCCACTAATGTTTTTTGGAAAATTCCATATTTTCCATTATGATTTCCTAAGAGGGTATCCTATTATTCCTACAATATCATTGACTCATTTCCAAGAATATATCCTTGATCATTATCTTTGACTACAACCCCGTTTTATTTTGGGTGTTCTTAAGTAATTTTTTTATTCATGCTGAGTCAAATTCTCTATTATCATATTTCCGTATTCCCAAATATGCTTAATGATGATTTAACATTAACAGTTAATGATTTTGGAGGTGATTAAAAATAGATAATTGAGTAATCATTCTATAATAATTGGTCATTCATGAGGATTATAATGAGGATATCCTATGATGATACATGTGTGTAGTTCTATGAAATATTCATGAGCTATGTAACAATAGTAAATATTTTGATGCATTTTCCTTAAATTAGGTCTAGTTTGTGGTTATCTATGATTTTTTCATAGATACTAGAAATAATATAGATTCTAGGGTTTCATGAATATTATCTATGTTTTATATGTCAGGGTTTTGGTGAATATCATATGCTAATGGTGTAATGTTGTGGTCCCCATATTTTTAATATTAATGTAATAATTAATTTTTAATTCTTATATATATTATTTCAAATTATTTTTAGTAGAAATTTCACCATTAGCATGAGTAAGGATGAATGGAATAGAGAGAGTGTTTCATAGATATTAAATAAAAAGGGGATAACATTTTTATTTAAGTTAAGTGATCCATTGAGTATAATATGAAATTAGGATTTTTCTATGATGATTTTGATATATTATCCCTCCATTGTGGTGATAGAAAAATAAATTTTATAAATTTTCGTATAAAATTATTTTATTTTGTTTTAATTTAATATATATTCCCTGAAAAAATTCAATATTTAATAAAAAGGACCCTTGGACCTTGATAAAATAGTTTTGGATCCTCGGCCATCAATGTGCATGGTTGAGATAATAAAACAGTATACTATGAGTTACAAAAACTTTAGGGATGAATTTTAATGGAATTTGGAGAATGTGGTCCACTTGAGAATAAGGTCCTTAGAGTCCTCTATGTAGAGGAGTGGTGCTATGTTAGTGTTGCTGGACCTAGTAGGTCTCAAAGAAACTATAATACATTTTATGTCTTTAGTCTAGTTTAAATAACAATGGGGGTAATATTTCCTCCCCCACTATGACATGAATACTTGGGTGGGTAGACCATGATGAGATATATTGATTGTTTTGGTGTTCGAACTATCCCTGAGTGACCTAAATAAGGGATGGCCTTGATTTCATCTCCCTTTTTGGATATTCACAGGAGGAAAAAGGGGAATTTATTACCTCATTATAATGAAGATTTATAATATTACATATGGGTGATGAGTGATTAACATAGGAACGTTCTTTAGTTTTGGGGACCCATATGTTGTATAATAATTATTATGATACCCATGGGGCCCCAATAATTTCATTTTCAATATTTTGAGTATATAAAGTGTGAATGATTGGGAAATAGGATGTGATGCATACAGTTGCCCCCATAGAAGGTAAATCATGTCTTTGATATTGTTATGAATGGGTTGCTCAATGATCATTATCTTGAGATGGAGATATTGACTATGAGAAGGTTCTAGGAATATGTCTAGACCTAGTGAGACAAATTATATGAGATATCACGAGAGGGACAATCTACCCCTCTGTGATGATTGGAATGCCCAACATTTCTATTGTCCAGCTTGTATTCCTAATAAATTGGGATAACATTGATAAAATAATTTGATATATGGGTAGGTAATAGGATCCCCATAATTAATTTTGAAATATTTACATTCTTATTTCATATTCAACCATTAAAAATGTTAATTGAATGGGTAGTCCCTTGGTCTTTATCTAATGTATTTTGGGTGTGTCATTCCTCGAGTGCTTCTCCAATATATACTAGGTGGGCGACCCCTGGTGGTTCCCTAATGTTAATGGAGGTGTTACTACTGTATGTGTATATTTCTTATATATTTGGTGGGTTATTTGTGGTGGTTTTATCTAATATATATATGGTGGGTCATCTCCCAATGTGTTTATCTCTTTTGTAACATGGTGATTTATACCCCCAAGATATTATATTGGTTATGAGGAATAAGCGATGTTCTCCGATACAATAATACACTATTTGAAGTAGTTATGGTATTAGATACATGTTTTAGTGTGTGACATGGTTAAACAATGTGGTTAAACTAGTTTCACAATTATGCGAAATCCAAAGACACAATTTAGCCCTGGTTCAATAATTATTTTCTTGGTCAAGACTCCTAGGTAAATACCTATTATTTAAAATATTAATTTTATTATACATTAATTTATTATTTTTATATGATGGGGATATAAAATATTTACACACCATTTAGTAATTTTATGGGAAAAATAGTTTTCTCTATTAACATGTACTCACACCCCACTCTTGGGGCCATGGTATAAGGGTACTCGTGTAGCCTTCAATTTATTTTGTTTTTGGTTGGGAATATGATCAAGATATGTTTATCATGACTTCATGTATGTGATTATAAATTGGTATTTAGGGATTCATAGAATTGTAGTTGAGCCTCCATAACATTAGTTTTATTCATTAATTTAATTTTTTTTAAATAGTCTTCCTGATGGAATGCCAATGAGTATATGTGACTTTGTGTTTACGTAGAACCCTTATTAATTTTGATTCAATTATATTTATTAGTTTTAAGATGACATTTTTTTATTATTGATCAAATATGGTAAGGGTATTTTAATTTTTTTGGAAAATATGATATGCATGTGATGTTTCTCTTGCTACTACCCTAGAATCATTCTAATATTTGACATCTTCAACCATAATGATAGGCTTGTATGAGGTCATATGGAGACCCATTTTGAATACTATTCATTGTGATCCATGTTTTAGATGTTACAACAATGTTGTAATTATATTGTGTTAAAATTAATTTAATTTTCAATTTCCATTCCATTATTAAAATATAACTTATATTAATTTGTCTTATTACATATTTAATTAAATATCATCACTCAATTTTATTAAAACAATATGTCACATAAAAATAGGATTTTTTAGATCTATAATATATTTCTATATATGTAAAATACATGAAGAATCATGCTACTATTGTGTTTATATCTCAATGATTTTATAACAGAGATGTTATGTTTTGGTTTATTCAATTATTTTACTAATAATACTACATATATAATTATGAACTACAATTCATTATAATTCTGTTTAGGGTAAGATTGTTATATTTTAGTGACCAATGAATTTTATGTGTATTATTCACACATGAATTCACAACATATTTTTTAGGTTTCTTAATTTGTGATGCTCATTAAAAATATTATAATCAATTGAATTTATTTGTTTTTTGTTTTTCTATTAGTATGATTTTAATTTTTTAATTTTATATTTTATTATTAATTTATATGTAAATATAATAGATGTCATAAATGTTCTTTCATGGGGTGAACATATTGATAATATAACAAATAAATTTAATTATTTTTCAATATTGGTATTTATCATTTATATTAGTAATTACATTATTTTTTATTTATTGATTTATAGTTTTTCTAATTTTCATAGAAATCATTAACGTCTACATTTTAATGTTAAGAAATGATTTGTTCAATGAGGTTTTTTATGTTTTATGATTAACTTTTATATTAGAAAAATGTTAATGAAAATATATATTATTTCGATTACTTACATTATATATATTATATATTAAACCAATATATTCTATTATTATTTTCATAGTAATTATAAATTTTTACTAATCTTTATGATGTTTAATAATACTCTTTTGAAGACCTAACTTTCCATTCAAAAAAAATTATAACTATTTTTTAGTATTCATAAATTTTTAGATTTATATATTAAAGATTTTAAAATGTATATTTTTATTGTTAATGATTTTTTAGTAACATTATTAATATGATTCTATGTTTTATTTTTTGTTTATATTACAAATTGTTTTATTTAAAAAGTATAATGGGTTATTTTATTAGAATTGAATTAAAAAAAATTATAATATCCATTAACATTAGTTATTATAAAAACTGAGGTGAAAAATATATTTCCACAACAATTATTGTAGTAAATAATGTTGAAATTTGTGTTATATATCCTTGGGGTGAAATATTAAACCTAAATAATAATAATAACGAAATTTGAAAAATTATTATTATGTAAATATTTATAACCAGTTTTAAAATCTAATATTTAACATTATTAGTACTCTCTTCATTGTTTGAATAGTCTGAATATACGTAACTATCATTAAAGGGCCATTTTCAGGTATTGAATAAAAAGTATGTTCTAATAATAAACTGAGATTAATTACTTATTTCATTTAAACCATTATCATTTCATATTCATTCTATCCATTAAAATAAATAAAATTACTATAATTATATATATAACAACATATAATAATATAAAAAATATGAAATGGAATGTAACAAAATATCTTTGGTGTAACGCCCTAACCCTAGTTAACCTGAGACACTGCAATATTACAAAACAAGGGCATGATCACAAGGGATCAAATCCCATTAGACCGATTAGTATATTAGCCTTTTAATTACTAGATACATTCATATGTTTTACAATACAAGATGATATGAAATAACAACCACATTGTGTCCCCTATAAACAGTCATATATCCCTTATCATATTCCTGTAGGTTATTCATAATATACGTTTTCGCTTCCAGATAAAAATAAATCATAGAAAGTAGTGAGATTATAGACTCAATAAGGATAAAAATATAGCGAAAACTATCATAAATAAGAATTAACATTTAAGGAAATTTATACGACTAAAAAAAATCCATTACAATTTATCTACTACAAAATATGGAAATGATAAAGTGAATAATACAATTTACTTATTCACAAGGATATTCTACTAGTTGAATAATAACATGTAATATCAACAGCCAATTTCATAACAATTGAATGAATAATGTTAGACATAATAACCACATAGTGAAGGACTCATTACAAGACTAAAAATAAATTTTTTCCAAGGCCTTGTGCCAATACACTATTTTGACTCAGTAGACCGACAAATGCATCGAGGAGATATAGTGGGCTCCACCCATCACATAGTATATCCTGTACATTCCTCATACGAAAATGTTGAAACATAACATGATCATTATTATTAAAACAAGAATACAAAATGTAAATAAATAAAACATAAACCATGAATGGTATAAAAATAACACATCCACAATCAAACATATCACAAAACATTCAATACAATATGGAAGATTTTATAATAATAAGTCTACTTCAAACAAGTGTGAAATCCATCAAAAGAAGTTGAAAGATATGAAATCCAAACTATTTGAGAGAAATAACTATCTCTATATTGAAATAATTTAAAAGTCACATAATTATAAAAGAAAATATTAATTTTTATGATATACATACAAGTTTTTAGGGGACACTTTGATGGTTTAATAATGGATGAAAATTTCCACACATTCCTTATATGTTAAAAAACATTCATTTCATAATTTTGTAGAAAGTTCATAATGGAACTAGTTTGGAAAATGACGGAATGATTCCTTAATAAACATTTTATAAACTTTCAAACAAGGGATTTAATGACTTTAACCCAAAGTATAGGACATAATAAAAAAAATTGGAAATGAATTTTTAAGATACATATATGTGGATGATAAAGAGGCCCCGGTAGATATTCACGTATAAACGACCTTAGATAACAAATCGATTGTAGAATTAACCCTTACAATGTAATTTTTCTTAATCTAGTGTATGTTAACATATTTTATAATAGTAAACTCATTGTTATTAAATTATAAAATAACCACATAAATAAATATGATATCATATATGATCTTTTAATATTTCATTGTTAGTAATATTTTAGTAGTATCATTGTTTCGATTGTTAACAAATTTGTTTTCGTATATATTCTTGGTTACATAACCAGTTTTTGATATTTAGAGGATGTATTTGATTCATAGCCATAATTATATAACGTTTATAAACCATATTATTAATCATAAAATTAAAATTATTCTTGAATGGTTGTGATGAGAAATTAATTTCATCGCATTTGTGGAGATGGTAATCCGTATGTACGCACAAGAGACAATATCATTCTATTGATGGTGAAATAATTTGTAATTGGAAGGTATATAATATATAACGAATCAATAACATTTTATATTTGTTATTTACATAATTTTTACTCATTATTACACCCATCCACATAATGATGTATTTGAATAAGAGACTACACCACGACGTGGAGACGATAACCAGTACGTTTTCTCGTATGGTAACTTGTCATTCCTAGGATGGACAGAATAGTAAATATGTTATTACCATATTTATATTAACATCACATTATGTATAAAGTACTTGAGTTATTAATTTGTTATGGAAACAACAATGAAACAAGAAGTGGAAGAATAAAAGAACTTTAAATGATGTGGTGAAATTATTTTCTCTTCTTCTGGTGTTTCCTTTTGATTTGATCAAAATGGATCCATAGGTTGGATTTATGATATATATATGGACTATAAGTAAAATATAGGGTAGTTGGGAGGATATTTGATCAGGGGTTGGATGAGAAAAATGGTTTTGGAGGTGTGATTTTGAGAGAAGTGTATATATCCTTTTATAAGAGAGGTGCTGGTCACATTAGGAAATGCCTGGAATATTATTTTATTTTACAATCATATTCAGTTTATAATTGATACAAAAGGATTTATTTTGTGGATAAGGTCGGTATGGGTAAAAGTCCACTCAACCAACTGGTTTTAGACATGCTTATGTCACCATATTAACATTAACATTTAGATTTAACTCTTAGTTAAATATTATAACTTTTACCTTGTATTCATGTATTATTATAATAAATTGTTAATAAACATACTATAAAAACACATAAAAACCACTAGTGGTTCATTATTGAAATATCTATCCCTATATTAGTCCTTTGGTCGATCTTAAATTTTTTAGTTATATTATATTAATTAATAATACAGTATTTGTTTTGAAAAACATTAATGTCAATTTTGATACTATTTGGTAATTTTTTTGTGAAAGTCATAAAAAAGTATCACATATAAAAATAATATATTTAATCATCCCTAACATGTCATATTAACCTATAAAATTAATTTAATTCATCATAAGTCTGAATTTACATTTATTGGGATATTTATAATTACAATTATTTTATTCAATCATTAATAAGGTAATTACTTCATCATCATTGTGTCGTAAATAAATTTAATTATTAAATGACTATAAATTAAAAATAAAATACAATTATGTAGGAAATATGTTTATCTCTCTAATGAATATTTATATGTGAATTTATATTATGTATAACCCTATATTAAAATTGATTAAGTTATTAAACATTAAATTTACCACTTTTAGCTATTATTTATAAAAAATATTAATAATTGACATAATCTAATTGATATGGACCAAAAAGATCATATTTGTTTACTATGGAATATTTTGGTAGAATTAAACTTATCCCATTGTATTAGGACAAGCGTTAGGATAATTATTATATCATGTTTTTACCATCAATTTCCCTATTTACATTTAATTGTGGTAAATAAAAGTCAAAAAGTTATTATTCAAAAGAAATTATATTGATATTATTGAACCAAATTTTACTTACTAATGTCAACCGAGTGTCTCATATATTGGAAATTCAATTCACATAAGTTGTAAAGTTAGGTTTTATGAAAATCTGCACATGCGGATAGAAGGTGGGTAAAAGACTGTAAAAAGTTAAATAAAATTATATATATATATAATATTATTATAAAATGAACCCAATTAATTACATTGAACATATATATGTTTTATATTTTTTTTATCTAAAATAAATTTAAGTAAAATAAATAATTATTTAAATAAAAAATTAATTATAAACAATAAGGCAATGTTTTTCATGATTCATAAAAAAATTATTGTTTTTTGAAAACACATAAAATTTATCCAATGCTAATTTTTATATTCGGATTCCAAAAATACAGACTACATTGAAAAATAAAATTTCAAAAATTTCGAAATGATTATATTACTATTCATAAAATATAGTTTGATTAGTCGTGATGTGTTAGAACTCGATGTTATGTACAAGAGAAGCTATTGTATTATTCAAAGAGAAGTCTATCGTGGAAGCTTAGGGTGTTACATTCTTCCCTCCATACAATTTCATCATCCAATTTTATAGAATATTACTGCATAAAAAGATTCTGGTGGTTTATCATATATTTCTTGGGTTCCCACGTTGACTCTTCCATATTATGGTTTCTCCATTGAACATTTACTAGAAGATTCATCCAGTTTCTCAACACATGGACTCTAGTACCAAGAATCATGACAGGCTCTACACTATAATAAAAATCGGGTTCCAGTTCTATTTCTTCATAGGTGAGTACATGTGATGGGTGAGGCATGTATTTTCTCAACAGTGATACGTGGAACACATCATGAACATTGGAGAGACCTGGAGACATTTCCAAAAAAATATGATACAACACAAATTCATTCTAGAATTTCATAAGGTCCAATATACTTGGGACATAATTTTCACTTCTTATAGAATCATATAACACCCTTCCACCAAGATACCATTATGAAAAAATGGTCTCATACATGAAATTACATATCATTCCTTTGATTATCAGCAAAGTTCTTTTCACTACTTTTGAACTTCTTTGAGTTGGGTTTGGGTAACCTTCACCTTTTCCATTGTTTCGTCAAAAAGTTCATAGCCTATGAGTTTTCATACACCAACATCATCCC
Source organism: Viscum album (assembly GCA_963277665.1). NCBI lineage: Eukaryota > Viridiplantae > Streptophyta > Magnoliopsida > Santalales > Viscaceae > Viscum > Viscum album. Next base: position 1,991,213,615 of record OY728121.1, on the reverse strand, counting down.
ATCATGTTGGTATGTGACATCTCCTTCCATATAACAGTTCATATGGTGACATCTAAATTCTTGAATTTATGATATTGTAATATGAATATTCTACCAGAGGAAAATATTGATCCCACATACCAAGAATGTCAATTGATAAAGATATCAAAATTTCTCTTTATGTTTGAATAGTCCATTCGGATTTTCCATCAGATTGAGGGTGTTAGGTAGTGCTCAATCAAAGATCAAAATCCATGGCCTTCTGAAGAAATTTCTTGAATCATGATTTAAAACTAGGATCAAGATCAGAAATAATAAATAGGGTTACTTCATGATGTCTTACAATTCATTAATATATAGTCGTGCTAAATTTTTAAGTGCTAAATATTTTCTCATGGAAATAAAATGTACTTACTTAGTAAGACGTTCAACAGTGATCCATATTGCATCTTTCCTTTATGAGTCTTTGATAGCCCCTAACAATGTCCATCGTAATATCATCCCATTTCAACTCATGTATGGTAAGAGGTTGCATGGATCCTCTAGGATTTTGTCTTCTATCATTTACCTATTGACAAACCATACATATTGACCCATAATCATAAATCACTCTCTTCATGATTTCCCATAAAAAATGTTCCTTCCAATATATATTAATCTTTTTTCTACCATGTTGTATAGAGAAATTTATGCTATGAGCATCATCCACAAATTCCATTTTTAGATCAGGTGTGTTAGGAACACAAAGTCTCTTCCCAAATTTCAAAATTCCATCTTCATAAACGATGTTAATCAATCTCTCATTATTCGAACCTTTAATTTTCTTTTGAAAATCATCATCATTAGTCTGAGAACATTATATCCATTATAGTAATGATGGTTTGGAATCCATTTGAATAATTATTGATGGTTCACCATCCATGATTATTCCCATATCATTTTTTACATGATCTGGGAACCCAAGATCCCATTCAACTTTCATCTTGTTCAAAACACCTTGATCTTTTTGGTCAAAACATCTTGCACCTTGTTTTCATTCCCCTAGTGGTAGTGTATAGTGCAATCATAATCCTTGAGTAGTTTGAGCCATCTCCATTGCCTCAGGTTGAGTTATTTTTGTTTGAAAATATACATAAACTCTCGTTATCACTATATATCTCACATTTATCACCATAGTGATATTGTCTCCATATCTTCAATGTAATTATTGAAGATGCTAACTCAATATCATGAGTGGGATTGTTTTTTCATGAATTTTTAGCTATCTTCATGTATATGATATAACTCTATCATTCCTCATAAGGACAGAACCATGTCCTTTTTTGAAGCATTAATATAACAAACAACCCCATAATTCCCCAATGTAAGAGTCAATATTGTATCATTGAATAATATTATCTTCAATTATTTAAAACATTTTTCACACTGTTTGTCTAATCAAATTTAAGAATGATTAATGGGTTATCCAACCACGAAATTTTTTGGACGAAATGATAATAATAACATGATAAACCAATAAAACTATGTACCTCAGTTATACTTGTCGATTCTTTCCATTAATGTATTTTTGTTGTCTTATAAGGATGAATAGAGATTCCATTCATATAGAAAATATAGTGAAGAAAGAAAATCTCCTAAATCCATAATTCACACTTACTAATCTTCTCATATAATTCATTTCTTCCAAGAGTCATTAGTATAATGATCAAGTGATTTTCATGATCATCATATATTTTTTAGTAAACCAAGATATCATCTATTAATAGAACTAAAAAGTCATAAATATGTTCCTTTAGATATCAATTCATTAGATCCATGAAAACAGAGGGTGAATTAGTCAGTCCAAATATCATTACTGTAAAATCATAATTCCCATACCTTGTATGAGATTCTTTTTTAGAATGTCTTCCTCCTTCACAAAAAATTGTTGATATGTAGATCGAAGTCAATCTTTAAAAAATATTGAGATCCATGATGTAGATTGAAAAAATCATCAATAAGAGGTAGGGGATACTTTTTAGTTATTGTTATAGAATTGATCTCTCTGTAGTCAATGAAAACCCTTAAAGATCCATCATTCTTATTAACTAAATGAATAGGGGATCCCCATGGAGAAACACTAGGGAGAATAAATCGTTTATTTATCAGTTATTGTAGTTTCTTCCTACAGTTCCAATAGATCCAAGGTGGAGATTCTATATGGGGACTTCGATATGGTCCTTAAACCAGGTGTTAAATCAATGGAACAATCAATTTCTTATTCTAGAGGATTTCTAGGTAAATCACATGGATACACATCAATATATTATTTCACAAAAAGAAAATATGATATTTGAAAATTCAATTCCTCACCCACAATTTTTTAATTGTATTCCTCTCTAATAATTCAATTTAGTTGAGCTGCTGATGGTGGATCTAGAAAAGAATCATATGGTGACATTTCAACACTAATGATAATGTACTCCTTATCATCATAAAAAATAGCAACATCCTTCTTATTACAATATATTTTCACATCATGGTCTGAAATTCAATCTATATCTAGGATTATATCAAATTCAATCATAGAAATAACGATTCATTTAGAAGATAAAGAAATTTTATATGTTGTAATGGGAACCGATTCACAAAACATTATTGCAATGATACTTCCCTTAGGATTTTTGACTGACAACTTTTTTGTTAAATAAAATTAAAAATATCAAATTTTCATAGTAAACAGTAGAAAACAGTGATGATATGAAACAATTTGATGATCAAGATTCAAATAAATAATTGGCTAATAATGAGGAAACCATTAAATTACCTGCCACCACGTCATTCAGAGCATCATTCTCATATATAGTGATCATATAAGCCTGGACATGCTCCCTTGGCCCTTTTTTGAGTTATGTTTCTATGGATATTAGGATATTTATTTCCATAATTCTCCATTTCACTACAACTGTATCATTCAACACATACAGCCTCTTTTTTTCCCTTGTAATCATGAGATTTGTGGCCTTTTTCACAACACTTATAAAAAATGCTATTTCCCTTCCCGAATGTACCAGGGTGTTTCCCCCCAAATTGACCACCAGATGTATATTAAACCTTTCAATTATTCCCAATGTTACAATTTCGAGAGTGTTCAGATGATCTTCAATTCTGTAGCATTGCTTTGAAGACGTAAGATAAAGAAAATTCCTTTCTTTTCTTGATAGCACAAGATATAATTTTTTTCGTATGATGATAATATTTGTGAAACTAATGCTCAATAGAGAAATGGTTTTAAACCATAAAATAATCAATCAATATTACTCCCTGGGTTACATATATATTCTTCTTCATGCCTTGCAATCCTTGTAAATATAGCAACACACATTGTGATATTCTCATCCTTCTTTTTCCACAGACACAAGAATTGTCTTTCCATATCCGCTCGATGGTCACGTGGAAAGTATTTTTCGATAAAATTATCCTTAAAACCCCTTCATTACATTTTTTATCCTTCTTCATCATCCTTTTTGTTTTTGAATTAATGACCATCATTGAACTGCATCACACTTGAGGCGATAAACTGCAATGACAACTTTTTCCCTTCTGCTGCTCCCCAATGCTTGAAATATTTTCTCTATGGAACATATACATTTCTTATAAACAAATGTATTTGTAGTCCCATTAAATTTTGGTGGTCGTTACCTCCTGACGTGTTCTAAGAATGATCTTCCACATTGTGGGTCAGGGTGGTCCATACGGGTAAGGTTTTTATTCTCAACATGAGTGAGGTTTCCTAGTATGGTTATAAGTTTTTCAACACTGGTTGCATCATTAGTGATACTATAATTATCTTGAGTAGGAGGGAGAACCCTACATGGAATAAATGCAATGGTATGGTTTCCATTCCTTGCACTAGGTGCCATTTATAATCAATGGGATACACTAGATTAGTTTATAAATCACAATACATAATTCCAAACTAGTAAAATACCTAACATAAATTTAACAGTTAATGCAAATAATCCATAATAAGAAAATGTTTTCATTTAAGATGTATTTTTTCTCATAAATCATTCATAATGGTTTGTAACAAAAATGTGAATTATTCTATTCATATACCATGGAAGTGTCATAACCAAGAGCATAGTAAGACCCATTGTCATGTATGAGGAAACACCCGGTCATGCTTGAAACTCCTTTTAAGTGTTTTCACTCCATTGTACATATGTGCTAGAGATGGCTCTACCAAATTGTATATATATTGGGATTTATTTTAGGGAATGTACCCAAAATCATTACATTAACAAACTTTTATGAAGTTCTTTTATAATAATTCTAAAATTATATCTTTGGATAATGTTCTCTAATCAGAGTTTTTCTAAATCTAGTTTCCCATGTTTGTATTTAAATTCCTCTGATACCAACTGTTACGACGTACCCTAGTTACCCAGAGTCGGTTCAATGTCACAAAAAACTAGCATGATCATAGGGTATCAAATCCTGAATGACCGATCATTTTATTAGCCTGAGATGTACTAGATACATACATATGTTTTACATTATATCACAAAATGAAAAAAAACAATTTTCACCTTTGAACACTCTTGTATCCCATAACCTATTTGATAGGTTAGTCACAATATATTTATTCACATCCTAGGAAAAATCAAACATAAGATATGTGTGAGATCATATGCTCATTGAGGATAACAATATAGCGGAAACTATGATATGTAAGCATAAACATTTAAGGCAATGTATTAGACTAAAACTAAAGAATTTTAAACATAAAAATCATCAAAATATGGAAAAGTTAAATCAAATAGTTACAATTATATAAAAACATGGATATTTTATTAGTCTAATAATCACATGTAATATAATTAGCTAATTTTATAACGATGGAATACATAATGTCGGACATCATAACCACATTGTCAATGCCTCGTACCAAGACTACAAATAAGATTTTGACAAGGCCTTGTTCCAAGACCCTAGTTTTTCTAATGAGACCTAGAGATGCATCATGGAGATATATATGGCTCCACCCATCACTTACTATGTCCAATTCATTTCTCGAATGAAAAGGTTGAAACATAACATAATCATCTGTATTAAAATAGGCATATGTAATGTTAGTACTTTAACTAGAAACCATGAATGGTATAAAAATAACACATCCATATTTAACCACATCACATACCTTTCAGTAGGATATGGATGACTGTATCATAATAAAAAAACTTCAAATAATTGAGAAATCGATCAAAGGATGTTGACATAGATGAAATCAAAACTATTTGAGAAAAGTATCTCTTTCTATTTTGAAATCATTTAATATTAAAATAATTATAAATGATAAAATTTATTTTTATTAAATTATTATAATCTTCTAAGGTATGATTTTATGTATTTATAATGGTGGAAAATAGCCTCACTCACTGTATAAGTAAAAATATCATTCTTTCCTTATTTTTCGTCAAAAAATGTAATAAAGAATCTTATTTGGAAAAAGACAGAAACATTCATTTATATACATTTTATAATAATTCAAACAAGGGAATAAATTATATTAAAAAATATTCAAGGAAATAGTAAATGATTCTTGAAATACATTTTTATGAAACACGTATGTGGATGATAAAGAGGTCCTAGTAGATACTCACGTACAAACAAACTCTTATAATAAATAAATTTTAGAATTAACCCTTAACTTGTACTATTCCATGATCAAGGGTATGTTAATCTCTTGTATAATATTTAAATCATTTATATTGAATTATAAATGAAAAACATATATTAATATGATATCATATATCATCTTATAACATTTCATTGTTAATAATATTTCACTAGTATCACTGTTTCAGGTGTTTACTGATTCTTTTTCCTTTATATGTGGGGTTACGTAAGCCATTTTTTCCTGGATAGGATGTATATGATTCATATCCATAATTATATTAATTTATTTAACATTATTGTTTATCATAAAATGAAAATTATTCTTGAATTTTTATGATGGGGAATGAATTTCATTGCGTTCATGGAGACGGTAATCCGTATGTACGCACAAGCGACAATATCATTCTATTGATGGTGAAATCATATGTAATTGGATGGTATATCAGATATAAATATTCATTAACAAGTTATATTTATTATTTACATCAATTATATTAATTGTTATACCCATCCATATAATGAAGTGTTTGAATAACAAACTAAACCACGATGCGGAGATGGTAAGCGGTATATACGCACGTATGGTGATTTTTCATTAATAGGATGTATAGATTAATATATATGGTTGCACCATAATTATAATAACATCATATTATGTATTATATACTGTAGTTATTATTTTGGTAAATAAACAACAATGAATGTGGATGTGGAAGATGAAAAGAACTTTGAAAGAGGTGGTGAAATAATGACCTCTTATCGGGGTGTTTCTGTTTGAGTAGATCAAAAGGGCTCCATTGGATGGATTTATGATCAAATTAAGGATTCTAGGTAAAAGTGAGGTCGATTATGAGGATATGTGAGAAGGGGTTGTCAGAGAAAACTAGCTTTGGAGGTGTGACTTTGATTGATGGGGGGGGGTACCCTTTTATAAGATAAGTGAGGGTCACATTAGGAAAAGATTCAAATAATATTTTACTAGACAATCGTATACAATTTATAATGGCTCAAAAAGAAATTATTTCTAGGATATGGTGGGTTTGGTTCGAAAACCTCTCCACCAATTGGTCTTATAGTGGTTTAGGTCACCATATTAACCCTATCTTTTAGATTTTAGTCTTAAAAAAATAGTTCAACTTTTACCATGTATTCATGTATTGTTATAATAAATGGTTAATAATATGAAAATAAAAAAGAAATGATATCCCTGAGTGGTTCCTTATTGATATATATAACCTCATCTATGCCCTTTGGCTGAACGTTAAATTTTTTGAAATATTATATCAATTAATAATATAGTATTTTTTTAAAACACAATTTTTTCAATTTTGACACTATTTTCTATTTTGTTTTTGTGAAAGTAATTACAAATTCATCACATTGAAAAAATTTATTTAATAAACCATAACATGTCATATTGACCTATAATTTTTTTTTAATTCATTAGAACTCTCAATTTAAATTTATTTCGATATTTATAAAATCAATTAGTTCAATCATTCATTAATAAGGTGATTACTACATCATCATACTTTCATAACTAAATTTAATTATTTAATGTCCAATATTTTTAAATAAAATTCCATTATGTAGGATATAATTTTATCTTTCTAATGAATATTTACTATCGAATTTCTATTATGTATAACAATATATTAAAAATGGTTTAGTTATTAAAAAATAAATTTAAAACTATTAACTCTTCCTTAAATAAAATGATAATAATTATCCTAATTTAATCAAAGTGCACAAAAAGGATAATATTTTATTTTAGTGGTTTCTATTGGTTGAAATAAACATATCCAATAATTTTAGGACATGTTTTTGGGTAATCATAATACCATTCTTCACATTATATTAGTCGATTTACTTTTAACCGTGGTAAATAAATGTCACAAGTTATTATTCAGAAAAAATTATTTTCATCATATTGAAAAAAAATTATTTACTGATTTCAAACATGTCTCTCAGATTTTTGAAATTCAATTCACAGTAGTAGTAATATTATGTTTTTTATAAATTTGCATATGTGCCTATAAGGTGGGTAAATGACAGTAGAAAGTTCAATAAAATAATATATATCTAATATTATTTTAAAATGACACCAATTAACTAAATTGATAATGTATAGGTATTATTTATTTATTTTTTAAATAAAATAAATTTAAATAATATAAGTAATTATATAAATAAAAAATCAGTTTTAAACAATAACATATAGAGTTTTTCACTATTCATCAAAATTTGATCATTTTCAGAAAAATTCTAAAAATTAAACCTAAGACAATTTTTACAATCTAAATCCAAAAATAAAGTCCATTTGGAAAAATTTTGTTTATAAAATTTTAAAAAGTTGAAATTACAATTCATAATGACTACTTCGATTTGTCATGGTGTGTTAGAAATCAATGTTTCATACAACACAAGCTATTGAATTATTCAAAGAGAAGCTACCATGGAAGCTTGGGGTGTTACACCGGGTAAACAAGATATGCCACACAAACTATGCTTTCATATGATATGTGTCATATAGGTTAACACAAACCAGTATTGAATATAAGTAAACAATGACACACACCACGAGTAAAAAAGGAGAATGAGACAAGTTACCAAAAAATACATGCCAAAACAGTCAAAAATAGAAAGTATTTCATATCCCCATGTTTAAAACACTAACATTCATACCAATACAAATTGAGAGCAACATCAACAAGTGAATCCATCATTGTAAAAAATGAACTTCTCATAACCGAATTCCTAATTTTTTTTATAATCTCAAAGGACCATATAGATTGTAACACAAATACTAGTAGGAAACACCTACAGTTTCTATAAATATTCTAATATCAAGACTAAATCAATTCTATAAATAATAAAATACTTTTACAAATCATTTTACTAAGATAAATCCAATTACAAATTTTATTCAATTTTTATTCCCAAGGTTTCAATGAAATACCATCATATTCTCAAACTGGATATATGAAATGGAGATGTGATAAAATTATGAAATCATATCCATGCGTTAAAGTGTGTACATGTAAAAACATATCTATAAAATAATAATTTAGGAAAAACTATGTGATACAACATTATATATAAACCTATGAAAAACAATACATGATATAAATAAATCATATGATAAATAACCAAAAATGAAAAATGAGAAAGTACATTGTATAATCCTATATAAAATATGAAAATTATTTCTAGACTCTCACAAGTATAAACATGCATATGTTGGATCAAAAAGATATCGACCCCTTCCAATCGATGTCACAAAAGTCACCACATCATGGTGAAAACCCCACTAAGGATACATGTTCCAATATTCTAATTCACCCATGGTTCCCAGTGAAGAATATTCAAATAAATTTTGAAGACCATTACCATTTTTTTATAAATATTTTTGAAATATATGATAATCCACATCAGATATTGAAATCCCACTTCCATCTCAAGGAAATTCATTTCAATGAAAATAGTATTTTTGAAAACATTTTATTTTCCATGAAATCAATAAAACCATTTATAACATAATTTTAATGAAAAACCAAAAATAATATATTAATATAATAATAATTTCATAAAATTAACATGATTTATAGAAACACCCACCTCAACACAATATATGAAAAACATAATTTGACAACGACAACATAAATCCAATAAAATACCTTCAAAAAAATGGAAGGATATGAAAAAAAATTAATGATTGAAAAAACATTATTATCATAAATACATGGCCAATACATAGATGAAAAAACAATAATGTTCAAACATGATTACATACTCAGAGAAAACAATCCAATAACAAAAATATTAATAAATGAATAGGGCAATCCGTATATAATGGAGTCACCCAAAACCACCTAGGGTTAGTTTCATGTATTGAGAGATTAATTATAGGTCAAATGGGTTGAGAATTAGCTGATCCACCTTTTTATGACAAAAAATCATGATAATTACTGAATTTTTAATACATTACATGTCATGTAGTTCCCAATGCTCATATAAGAAAAACCACCTTTTCCTTTTTATTAAAAACATAATTTTTTCCATTTTGTGAAATGAACCAATGTCACAGTTTTTAAACCCTTCACTACATTTATCTAGTTCATGTATTTAGACCAACAAAACATTACACATAGTGTACATCAATTATATGGAATATTAGTCCCATGTGATTAGAAAGTAAATTGGATTTAGGATGAAAATTTGTAAAAACTCATGATATCACTATTACAGGTATCCATATGATTCCATCACGACATTACACAAGAAAGAAAAGGGTAAAAACAAAGGTAAAAATAAACTTCACTAAAATGTAACGAGGTGTTACAATCTCCCCTCAATAAATACTTTATTACCTAATAATTCCCTAAATGAATGGATCTGCAAAAATAAGAGACCACTAATACCTCATCCACAACTCCCTCTCTAATGTATGATGGATATAATTTCCATGCTTCTATAATACATGGAATAGGAGCATCATTTTAATACAAAAAACCATAGACATACGATCAATAATAATAACTGTTTTCTAAACAAATGTTGTATCAAGATCAAGATAAACATCTTCTCTTCCAATCACATGAGAAGGATCTGTTATATACGTCCACATCTGTTAAACATTAAAGATGATGTGGATAGATGTAAAAATTGTGTGCATGTGAAACTGATAGGAAACCCAACCTAGTTTTCTAAACATCCCAATTGGTCAAAATAATTGGTTGCCAACATACCCTGAATACCTAACCATTAACATCCCATGTGAGGTGAAACACATATAATGACCCAATCACTAAACTCAAACTCTAGTGGTAATCTTTGAGGTTCCCGATAGGATTTCTAGTGAACGTATTCCATGATATAATGCCTCTAGATGAACTCCACCATCTCTCTCATATACCGAACAACACACATCCCATCCAAGGACCGATCTCCCCACTCAACATAGCACATGGAGATATACATGGATTTCTATTAATATACTCATAAGGATCCATATTTTTTGAATACTAAAAGTTATTTTTATAACTAAACATAACCAAATGAATATTATTTTCCCATGATTTCCAAAATGAAGAAATCAAATTTGTGGATATCTTGATGAACCTGGATATCCATCCCTATTTTTGTGTCCATATGTGGTGAAATTATTCTAGGAACCCAACATATTCTAAAAACACATCCAAACCAAATAAATGAACCTATATTCCCCTTCATAACAAATTTGAGAGATAACCCGAAAAATTATCAATATCACTTAGACATACATTTCATGTAGATATTCCACATTCTTCAATACCTTTATATGTATGAAATGTGTATATTTCATGGTTTGATCACTGATGAAAAAAATTAAATCCTTCCAACAAGGATTCCATTCTCAAAGAACAATGAAATGTATATAAATATCATCCCACGTCTATAATAGAATCGGTAATGGTTGAAAAAACCATGAAGGTCTCTAATTTTTCCCATAACTCTATGATAAATAAAGCACCCTAAAAAATATGATATCGACTATAGAATACCCTTCCGGAAATATAGATGCTCAAGTCATGATATGTCATCGTCACCCTGCAATTTCAGGAATAAATGAGTGATGTCCCTTGTCCAAAAAATCATATCTCAATGTGTAATAAAAAATCAACCTACAATAAAAGAACAAATCACAACTAATATAAAATGACCACTCACCCAATTTCTCCACACCATAATGGCTTTTACTAGGTAAATGGGACATGAAGCCTACCACCTGGTAGAAGAAAAATCAATAATAAAAAACTAATTTGTAGTTTATTGAAGCCAAGAACGACTATCCACCATCCTATTTGACAATGAATATTATCATAACAAACAAACTAATAAAAGTCTAATCCAAAAACAAATCCTTTGTGTCTTGTGTCGATAATATTCTTCTCAATTCATTGGAAACCACATTTCCATTCACAATTGTGTATGAAATTTCAATATTAAATGTTTCAGGATACTATTCCTCATGTATCTATATAAAATTCAGATCCCTCTATGTTAGGACCAATAAGGGCCTATATACCCTGAGAGGGGGGTGAATCAGGGTATGGATATTCTTTTTCAAAGTTCTTCCTGTCCCACTAGATCTTGACATCTTTATTACAAGGGTCACTTAATTTGCACTTGTATTTTTATAATCATCATATCATTACTTCTTTATCTAATGATGATGCTCTGAATGCAATACAGGGAAGCAAACATGCAGGCACCGAGATTTTTACTTGGTTCACCCTCACTGGGCTACGTCTAAGAAGAATACGCTGACAAGTTTCCTGTCATACCAAATTCCACTATTCTTCACTAGATGTGGATACAGAGTTCGGGCTAGATCACTTGTAAGTCCAGGCTCACTGCCTTTACATGTTTAGGGTCAGCTCACTGGTTTCCCAAGGATCACTCCATGTTTCTCTCTCTGGCTCACTGCTGGTGGAGAGGATCACCTTCTTTCTCTTCCTAAGCTCACTTCTCTAAAAAGGATCCACTCACAGTTTATAGACCTGTAGGACTATTCATTTGCATGAAGGAATGCATCTTCCTCTTTAAGTAGATGCTCTGTTGAAGCCCATTTTTCACCCATAGATGAATATCTCATTGCACCTAAGAATCGGGCAAACTTCCAGCTTCCACGCAGCTTGAAAATAACTGCTGTAAATAATCCTAACTTGGCAAGAAAGTCTATCTCGGTGCGCAAGTATCGGCGCACAAGTCACAACGGGCGCGCAAGTCCTCCTCAGACAATTGCGCGACTCAAGCTTCCTCAACTCCAAACCTGCATGACTCACTTCCTCTTACGCCCTATCCAATATTGGCGCGCAACTCCGCACAGGAACAGAGCTTCAAACACTGGCGCACAACAATCACCCTAGAGCGCAAGTCCCACCTGCGCGACCACAGACACCACTTGTGCGACCACCACACCTGCGCGATGGGAGCTATGATTTCTCAAAGTGTTTAACTCTTGTAAAGAATGAAGAGGGGTTGTCCAGTATTTATAGGCAAATTTACCACCTTGCGCGATGGCGCGCAAGACACATGCACGACCCAGTCTCAGCGCGTAAGTCTTCTGTCCTCCTAGACACTTGCGCGACCAAATCCCAAACTTGCGCAAACCTATTTCCTTAGCTATATTTTGATCTTATGATCTTGAAAAACATATGGCACGCAAGTTTCCTATAATCCAAGTCATCGGCGCGCAAGTCCCTTTTCCAAAAACACTTTTCTTCATTTGACTATTTTCAGTCCCAAACATTTGGCAAACACTGGAAAACGACACCACCTTGTATCTGTTCTTTTGTACTGCCTCCAAATCATCCATTCCTTTTGTCGACGTTCTTGAATCAAACATGGATTATTGACCTCAGCTCTTGAACTCGACATTTCATCATGAAATCCTCTTTGTCAACAAATTTTTATGTCATTGTTTTGCTTTGTCAACAATCCCCACTCAGATGTCCACTTTGTCAACAAACACAATCACCTCAAAAATTTTTCAATGCTCGGCATGAGAAACAAGAGTAAATGAAATTTTCATCAATGAATCACTTCATCTCTGACTCCCACTGTTGACACCAAACTGATACCAATTTGTACTAAACTGATACCAATTGTTGATGGACTTGTTTGAAGACCAATTTTTGTTTGGAAATATTTTTACCACATTCCAACATCTCTCTATTGCTTTTATCACGATCCTCAGCTATCGTGATATTTATATATTGATTGATCACTTCTAGCATCATCATATTTAATACGCTCCCCCTTTCTATTCACAGCATCATCCCTTGTCAACTTCAAAACCTCTTTAGCCCTTTTTACTGTGTTATCCAAGCTAAGCTCCGGCTAAGCACATTCAACTAGCTTCAAATCCCCCTATCTGGCTGCTCCACATGTCACCTTCTACCCATATCATTCATGATTTATCAAATCTCCACACTGTTTCCCCCTTGAAAAATCAATATTTTCTCCTACTTTGTCAACGAACCCAAAGGGAACTCATTTGTAGTCTGTAACAGAGTAGAGAACCCATATCAGCACATTAGAAAAAAACACATCACACCTTGGGGAGAGTGTGGTGGGTTCCACATCCACACTATTTCAAGTGCGGGGGAATCGACTGAACTCCCAGAGCCAGTCGATGCCTCTCAAAAGCTTCCTTGGGTAAGGCCTTTGTCAGAATTTCTGCAATATGTAGCTCTGTAGGCACATACTCCAACTTCACAAGTCCTTGTTCCACCTTCTCCTTGATTAAATGATACTTAATATCAATGTGCTTTGTCCTTGAATGATGGACGGTATTTTTGCTAAGATTTATAGCACTTGAGTTGTTGCACTGGATTCCGATCAGAGACTTCACTTCAACTCCCATATCATCAAGTTTCTGTTTCATCCACAATAACTGTGTGCATTCTTGAGTGGCCCCAATATATTCATCTTCTATGGTGCTCAATGAAATACAATCCTGCTTCTTGCTTAGCCATAAAATACACAATCCACCATGATAGAATTCACCACCTAACGTTGATTTTCTATCATCTGTTGAACCAGCCTAGTCTGCATCAGTATATCCCAATAACTTCTTCTGATATTTTCCATTATACATCATGCATAAATCCACTGTGCCTTTGATATACCGAAGTATTCATTTCATTGCAAGCATGTGGCTTTCCTTGGGATTACTCGGATATCATGATACTTGGCATGTGGCGAATACAATGTCTGGCCTTATTGCAGTCAAGCATAGAAAACATCCAATAATCATCCTGTATTATATGATATTAACTTACTTGTCATCCTAATCTTTAGACAACTTCATCCGGGTAGCTATCGGAGTCTTAATCTCATTTGAATTTTCCATTCAAAATCATTCCGAAACCTCCTTGACATATTCGTATTGAGAAATTAATGTTCCATTCCTTCCCCGTGTCACCTGTAGACTAAGAAAAAACATAAACTCACCAATTATAGACATTTTGAACCCATGTTTCATGAATTCAGAATGTTGTCTGCATTGTTCTTCGTCTGATCCGCCAAATATTATGTCTTGTTCATAGACCAGCCTCATCATCCTTTGATTACTATTTTTGTTGAAATAGATATTGTAATCAAACACATCACACTGAAAACCAAGCTTCCTCAAATACTGATATAGCCTTGTGTACCATGCTCTTGGTGCTTGTCTCAGCCCATACAATACCCTCTTCAATCGAAAAACATTATCCTCATCTTCATGAATGAGAAAACCATATGGCTGGTCGATATGCACTTCTTCCTCTAGATTTCCATTAAAGAGTGCTGATTTGGTGAACATCTGGAATACTTTGAACATTCTTTGCACTACAATGGATAGGCATAATCAAATTGTCTCCATCCTTGAAACCAGTGAAAATGTATTTTCATCTTCGATTCCCTCTATCTCGGAGTATCCTTTTCACACCATTTGTGATTTGTTTCGAATCACTGTGAAATATTCTTTCATATTGTTATGAAAGACCCATTTAGGCCCGATGATGTTCTTATCTGCTGGCCTCGAAACAATCTCACATGTTTGGTTCATCTCAATCTGGTCAAGCTCTTCATTCATAGCCTGAACCCAGTTTTCATCTTCAACTGCATCAGCTAAGCATTTCCCCTCTAATAAAGATAGGAAAGATATCTGGTGCAGTGACTTCATTATTCATGTCTTAACTGGAGCTCACTGATCACTGATGATATTCTGCCTGTCAATTTCAGCTTGACTCTTTGGCTTTTGTGCAGATAAGGGTTTTACTTCCTTATACTCACAATCAGTATCTTCTTCTTAATAAACATCAACCACTTCTTCTCTCCCTGATTCTCATACCACATCCTCACTATCAACAGAAAACTTTTCACTATGTAATTTTTTAATAACGCCATTTCATTCTTATACTTTTCTGATCTTCTTGTTGGACCACTGTTGATACTCTCTCGCAGCATCTTGGTATCCAGAAAATAGTCAGCTGATACCATATTGTTAGAGAAAAATAGTTAATCATGAAATTATTGATTATTTCTGCTTCCCCTACAATATGTCTTCCCTCCATATACAACACCTGAGCTGAGTCATCTAATTATTTCATTGATTTCTCTTTCATCTGATTTGGATATAGAATTCTCCCCCAGTGTTACACAAAACTTCTATCTGTTTGGCCCAATGGTATAGACTCATAACCATCCTTTTCCACATGCACCATTTATTCTAATATGGCACTCAGCATCGAGCCATTAACCAAATCTATAAGCCTACTGGGTTGGAACTCGGTGTAGGAAACAAGAGATAAAGCTAATAACACAATTACTTAACATTGTGCTCTATTTCTCCCTTTCTTCTTCAATAATTGTACCTGATTTGAATCAATTTGAAACTCTAGAGAATATCACTTCTCCACTTCGCATCCTTAGATGCCACTTCCCCATGGATCGTATCTCCCTAAATCCTAAAACACATTAATCATCGGTTAATAGCATTTATATACATACGAAGTGGGGATTCTTCCAGACTACTCAAGTTGAGGATTGCGGTTGATCCTGATGGGTCATCCCTTTGATTATTTCTTGGAGCGCATCACACTCCTTTCTTGTTTCCTCTACTGCCTAGCCAACTTCAACTACTCTGGCCATATGACTAAGAATTCATTATCTGAATGCTGAGTCTTTTTCTGATATGAAGATTCTTCAGACCTGGGTTTTCCCGCAATTTGGGGTTTAAGCCAACTATTACACATTTCTGTATTTGATGTTCTACCAAAATTCAATTTTCCTTCATTATTTCCCTGAACGGGAATCTCTTTTCATTCCATCTTCCCTTCCTTCATCCACCATTACAGGGATTTTCCTTTTTCTTCCAGTCCTCTCTATGGCACATGACTCGTGAATTTTTCAACACATTCTTTGTTTATCTGCCATTTATCCGATTTATGAGTCATCACCCTATTTTACATTGGTGGTGGGTCCTCCATTGAACGTTCATTCTTATTTATCACAGATGGAGTAGTTCTCCCCTTAATCTTCCAGGTTTGTTCACATTATCTCCTTGAGAGATATTGTGAGTATGAAAATGGAGTTGACTGATACATCTTTCATTCAGCTCCATGTTATTCCCCTAAGGCTCTAAGCCTATTCTCAAACTTACCACTTTGTCTCTTAGTGTATAATTTTTCATTATGCATCACTGGGGTTGAGAATCTCTTTTCAAGTCCATTTTCCTTTCTTGCTTTCTTCTTACTACAATGTATTGCCAAATGCCAATAATTAGAACATATAAAACATTTTCCATCAAAGGCATACCTCATTTCATCATTTCCCGGTCGAGATGTTGATTCATTTTGAGTTCTATCTCTGACATTGAGCTTCTGAGCTTTCGGAAACATACTGATTGTGTGTCCTTTTATTCCACAGTAATAACATCTGATTAATTCTTACCCCTGAGAGACTCTTCACTCTGATTTCATATGACGCTTCTTCTTATTCTCAAATTTATCAAAGTTTCTATTTTCACAGCTTGAGATGTATTTCAAAGCCTCTGAACAGAAGCTTGATGTGTGCCCATAAATCCCGCAAAAGTAGAACATGTCATCATTTCCTTTTGATATAGTTCTCTTCGGCCTATCTCCAACACCTAGATGTTTTTCTCCACTTATGGAACTATTCAAAACCCTCATTCTATCATGCACGGAAGGGGATTCATCAAACCCAATGCCAGTTTTTCCCAAACTATATGGTCTTTGAGTTGAGAAAATTTCTCCGTGCCTCTTTTCAGAAATAGAAAATTTTCTTTTCCTTTCATCAACACCTGCTGAGGGATAACCAAATAGCAAGTGCAGGGCATCCTTAATTTTAGGCGTTCCTCTAGCATTGTATTTATCCACTTTCTTCTTTATTAATTCTATTTCCTCTTCCAACTTTTGAATTTTCATATCCCTTGATTCATGTTGGGCGTTGAGTTCTCTTATGAAATTCTTTACTCTATTCATCTCATCTTCTAGTTCTTGTGTGAGATTTTCCATCATGTCACATTTCTCCTTCACTTTCAATCTTTCTTCTTCAACAAAATCTGAAAAACATATATTATCTTGTTGTAGAATTTGATTCTTCAGAACTAGCTCAGACAACGGTGTTGCTAGATCATCATTTCTATCATTTAGATTCCGAACATCATCTGAGTTTGGATTCTTTTCATAATCACCATCCTTCTGTTTTCCTTTCATTTTAGCCATCTTTTGTAGTTCTTCACCTTGAGAATCATTCTTCTCCTTTAGTTCAATAGCTACATCAATAAGCCTTTGATTCAAACTTCTTAGTTTGTTGATCTCAGTTTCTAGTGCTTTGATCCTAATATCTTTAGATTTAATTTTATCAGTGTTTCTAATGTCACTTGAAATATCAGGTTCTTCG
Source organism: Viscum album (assembly GCA_963277665.1). Taxonomy (NCBI): domain Eukaryota; kingdom Viridiplantae; phylum Streptophyta; class Magnoliopsida; order Santalales; family Viscaceae; genus Viscum; species Viscum album. Next base: position 1,991,195,519 of record OY728121.1, on the reverse strand, counting down.
ATACACATGACTTGATCTTTCAATTTTTTATTCATTTCATCGATCACCGTTTTCTGTTCTTCAATATTAATCTTACACTCACTAACCGATATTGAGTTATCTCGCATTGATAACTTGAGTTTCTCAATTTCATACATCAACTCAGACTTCTCTTCCTCTTGCTGCTACATATAGAGTTTGGCATCGTGAACAACTTTGTTAGACATCGTTGTTTTTTCTCTCCAAACATCTATCTCCTCAAGAGAAGCCGCTAACTCAGCTCACATATCTATTCATCCTTCAATTTCTTCTTCTGTTTCAGCATCAATCTGACGCTCATGTACTTCACTCATTCCAACATCATGATTGAGTGAATCAATCTTTTCCCTAAGAGATTTATCCAGACCTTCCTTCAGTAAACTGTTTGATTCTTTTAGTTGAATCACACTTTTTCCAAAAAAACTTCCACACTGAGGGAAATTACTTGACTTCTGATTCTTCATTTATGCTTTTCCTTTTCCCATGGAAGACTGAGATAAGAGAAAACTGTATGTTCAACCACCTAGATTGACTACACCAATTCGAGGCAAACAAATATGACAAAAGAAACCATCCCTTTGATACCAATTATTAGGACCAATAGGGGCCTATAAACCCTGAGAGTGGGGTGAATCGGGGTATGTATATTATTTTTCAAAGTTCTTCCAGCCCCACTAGATCTTAACCTCTTTATTACAAGGGTCACTTCATTTGCACTTGTGTGTTTATTATGATCACTTATTTACTTCTTTATCTATTGATGATGCTCTAAATGCAATGCAGGGAAGAAAACGGGAAGGAACAAAGATTTTTTACTTGGTTCACCCTCACTGGGCTATATCCACGGAGCATACACCAACAAGTTGCCGGTCGTACCAAATTCCACTATTCTTCACTAGATGTGGATACAAAGTTCGGCCTAGATCACTTCTAAGGCCATGCTCACTGCCTTTACAAGTTTAGGGTCAGATCACTTCTTTCCCAAGGGTCACTCCCTATTTCTCTCTCTCTGGATCACTGCCGGTGGAGAGGATCACCTTCTTCCTCTTCCTAAGCTCACTGCTCTGGAAAAGGATCCAATCACAGTTTATAGACCTATAGGTCTCTTCATTTGCATGAAGGAATGAATCTTCCTCTGTAAGTAGATGCTCTGTTGAAGCCCAATTTTCACCTATAGAGGAATATATCTTTTCACCGAAGGAATCGGGAAAACTTCCAGCTTCCACGCAGCTTGAAAATCACTGCTGGAAATAATCCTTACTTGGCGCGCAAGTCTATCTCGGCGCACAAGTATCAGCACGCAAGTCACAACGGGCGCACAAGTCCTCCTCAGAAACCTGCGCGACTCAAGCTTCCTCAACTCCAAACCTTCGCGACTAACTTCCTCTTACGCCCAATCCAATAATGGCGTGAAACTCCGCACAGGCGGGCTGCTTCAAACACTGGCGCACAACAATCACCCTGGCGGGCATGTCCCACCTGTGCGACCACACACACCACTTGTGCGACCACCACACCTGCGTGACGGGAGCTCTAATTTATCAATGTTTTTAACTCCGGTATTGAATTAAGAGGGGTGGCCTAGTATTTATAGGAAAATTGACCACCCTGCGCGACGACGCGCAAGTCACCTGCACGACCCAATATCGGCTTGCAAGTCTTCTGTCCTCCTAGACACTTGCACGACCAACTCCCAAACATTCGCAAACTTGTTTACTTAGCCATATTTTGATCTTCTGATCTTGAAAAACATATGGCACGCAAGTTTCCTATATTCCATGTCCTGGGCGCACATGTCCCTTTGCAAAAAACACTTTTCTTTATTTGTCGATTTTCCGGCCCAAACATTTGGCAAACACTGGAAAACGGAGCCACCTTGTATAAGTTCTTTTGTACCGCCTCCAGATCATCTATTCCTTTTGTTGACGTTCTTGAATCAAACAGGGATCGTTGACCTCAGATCTTGAAATCAACATTCCATCATGAAATCCTCTTTGTCAAAAAATTTGTATGTCATTGTTTTGCTTTTTCAACAATCACCACTCAGATTTCTACATTGTCAACTAACAAAATCACCTCAAAAATGCTTCAGTGATACCTTGAAGGATTTTTTCCAAACAATATCCCCATCTGGGTTTGTTGAAATCTATTCAATAAAATGATACGGCGTTGATTCTTCAGCCACCATTCGCCTCATTGCGATTCTGATAGCGATCAAAGATTTACTCAGCACATACTCTAAGCCAAATGAGCAATGCTCGGCGTGAGAAAAAAGAGTAAATGAAAAGTTCATCAATGAATCACTTCATCTCTGACTCCCACTGTTGACACCAAACTGATACCAATTTTTACTAAACTTATACCAATTGTTGATGGACTTGTTGGAAGACCAATTTTTGTTTGGAAATATTTTTACCACATTCCAACATCTCTCTGTTGCTTTTATCTCGATCCTTAGCTGTCGTGATATCTATTCTTTGATCGATCACTTCTAGCATCGTCAGATTTAATACGCTCCCCCTTTCTGTTCACAGCTTCATCCCTTGTTAGCTTCAAAACCTCTTTAGACCTTTTTCTTGTGTTATCCAAGCTAATCTTTGGCTAAGTACATTCAACTAGCTTAAACTCCCCCTATCTGGCTGCTCCACCTGTCAGCTTCACCCCATATCATTCATGATTTATCAAATCTCCACACTATCTCCCCCTTGAATAATCACTATTTTCTCCCCCTTTTTCAACGAACCCAAAGGGAACTCATTTGTAGTCTGTAATAGAGTAGAGAACCCATATCAGCACATTAGAGAAAAACACATCATTCCTCAGGGAGAGGGGGGTGAGTTCTACATCCATACTATTTCAAGTGCAGGGGAATCGACTGAACTCTCAGAACCAGTCAATGCCTCTCAAAAGCTTCCTTGGGTAAGGCCTTTGTCAGAATGTCTGCAACCTGTAGCTCTGTAGGCACACACTCCAACTTCACAAGTCCTTGTTCCACCTTCTCCGTGATGAAATGTTACTTAATCTCAATGTGTTTTTTACTTGAATGATGGACGAGATTTTTGCTAAGATTTATAGCACTTGAGTTGTCGTACTAGATTCTGATCAGAGACTTCACTTCAACTCCCATATCTTCAAGCTGTTGTTTCATCCACAATAACAGTGTGCATGCTTGAGTGGCCGCAATATATTCAGATTCTGCAGTGCTCAATGAAATACAATCCTTCTTCTTACTTAGCCATGAAAAACACAATCCACCAAGATAGAATGCACCACCTGAAATTTATTTTCTATCATCTGTTGAACTGACCCAGTCTGCATCAGTATATCCCAATAACATTATCTGATATTTTCCATTATACATCATGCTGAAATCCACTCTGCCCTTGATATACTGAATTATTCATTTCATTGCAAGCATGTGTATTAACTTGGGATTACTCGTATATCTTGCAACTTGGAATGTGGCGAATACAATGTCCGGCCTTATTGCAGTCAAGCATAAAAAACTTCCAATAATCAGCCTGTATTATGTGATATTAACTGCCTTGCCATCCTAATCTTCAGAAAACTTCATCCAGGTAGCTGTCAGAGTCTTCTTCTCCTTTGAATTTTCCATTCAAAATCATTCCAAAACCTCCTTGACATATTCGGATTGAGAAAAAAATGTTCCATTCCTTCCACATGTCACCTGTAGACCAAGGAAAAACATCAGCTCACCAATAATATACATTTCGAACTCATGTTTCATGAATTCAGAATGTTGTCTAAATTGTGCTTCATCTGATCCGCCAAATATTATGTCTTGTTCATAGACCAGCCTCATCATCCTTTGATTACTATTGTTGTTGAAATAGATATTGTAATCAAACACATCACAATGAAAATCAAGCTTCTTCAAATACTGATATAGCCTTGTTGACCATGCTCTTGGTGTATGTCTCAGCCCATAAAATGCCCTCTTCAGCCGAAAAACATTATTCTCATATTCATGAATGAGAAATCCATATTGATTCTCGATATGCACTTCTTCCTCCCGAATTCCATTCAAGAGTGCTGATTTGATGAACATATGGAATACTTTGAACTTTCATTGCACTACAATGGCTAGGAATTATCAGATTGTCTCCAGCCTTGAAACCAGTGAAAATGTCTTTTCATCTTCGATTCCCTCTATCTCAGAGTATCCTTGTACACCATTTGTGCTTTGTTTCGAATCACTGTGCAATCTTCGTTTATATTGTTACGAAAGACCCATTTAGTCCTGATGACGTTCTTATCTGCTGGTCTTGAAACAATCTCACATGTTTTGTTCTTCTCAATCTGGTCAAGCTCTTCATTCATAGCCTGAACCCAGTTTTCATTATAAACTGCATCTGTTAATCATTTCACATCTAACTGAGATAGGAAAGATATATAGTGTAGTGACTTCATTATTCTTGTCTGAACTGGAGCTCACTGATCACTGATGATATTATTCCTGTCAATTTTAGCTCGACTCTTTGGCTTTTGTGCAGATAAGGAGTTTACTTCCTTTTACTCACCATCAGTATCTTCTTCTTAATCAACTTCAACAACTTCTTCTCTCCCTGAGTCTCATACCACTTCCTCACTTTCAATAGAAAACTTTTCACTATGTCATTGTTTAGTGATGCTATTTCATTCTTCTAATTTTCTGATCTTCTTGTTGGACCATTCTTGATACTCTCTCGCAGCATCTTGGTATCCTGAAAATAGTCAGCTGATACCATATTATTAGATAAAAATAGATAAGCATGAAATTATTGATTATTGCTGCTTATCCTACAATATGTCTTCCCTCTATAGACAACACCTGATCTGACTCATCTAATTATTTCATTGATGGATCTTTCATCTGATTTGGATATAAAATGCTCCCCCTGTGTTACACAACACTTCTATCTGTTAGTCCCAATGGTATAGACTCATAACTATCCTTTTCCGCATGCACCATTTATTCTAATCTGGCACTCAGCATCGAGCCATTAACCAAATCTCTAAGCCTACTAAGTTGGAAATCGGTGTAGGAAACAAGATATAAAACTAATAACACAATTACTTCTCATTGTGCTCTATTTCTCCCGTTCTTCTTCAGCAATGGTACCTGATTGGAATCAATTGAAACTCTAGAGAATATCACTTCTCCACTTCTTATCCTTAGATGCCACATACCCATGGATTGTATCTCCTTAAATCCTAAAACACATGAATCATTAGTTAATAGCATTTATATACATAGGGAGAGGGGATTCTTCCAGACTCCTCAAGATGAGGATTGTAGTTGATCCTGATGGGTTAACCATTTTATTATTTCTTGGAGCGCATCACACTCCTTTCTTGCTTCCTCCAGCTGCATAGCCAACGTTAACTACTCTGTCCATATGACTAAGCATTCATTACCTGCATGCTGAGTCTTTTTCTGATATTAAGATTCTGCAGACCTGACCTTTCCCGCAATTTGGGGTTTAAACCCACTAGAACACATTTCTGTCTTTGATGTTCTACCAAAATTCCATTTTCATTTATTATTTCTCTGCACATGAATCTCTTTTCATTCAATCTTCCCTTCCTTCTTCCACCATTGCAGGGATTTTCTTTTTCTTCCAGTCCTCTCTGTGGCACATGAATCATGAATTTTTCAATACATTCTTTGTTTATCTATCGTTTATCAGATTTATGAGTCATCACCCTATTTTGCATTGGTGGTGGGTCCTCCATTGGACGTCCGTTCTTCTTTATCACAGCTGGAGTAGTTCTCCCCTTAATCTTCCAGGTTTGTTCACATTCTCTCATTGAGAGTTGTTGTGAGTATGAAAGAGAGGTGACTGATACACCTTTCGTTCAGCTCCATGTGATTCCCCTGAGGCTCTAAGCCTATTCTAAAACTGACCACTTTGTCTCTCATTGTAGAATTTTTCATTATGCATCACTGGGGTTGAGAATCTCCGTTCGAGTCCATTTTTCATTCTTGCTTTCTTCTTATTACAATGTCTTGCCAAATGCCCATAATTAGAAAATATAAAACATTTTCCATCAAAGGAATACATCATTTCATCATTTCCCTGTCGAGATGTTGATTCATTTTGAGTTCTTTCTCTGACATTGACCTTCTGAGCTTTCAGACACATACTCATTGGGTGTCCTTTTATTCCACAGTAATAGCATCTGATAAATGCTTTCCCCTAAGAGACCTTTCGCTCTGATTTCATATGAAGCTTCTTCTTATTCTCAAATTTTTCAATGTTTCTATTTTCACAGCTTGAGATGTATTTCAGAGCCTCTGAACAGGAGCTTGATGTGTGTCCATTAATCCCGCAAAAGTAGCACATGTCATCATTTCCTTTTTATATAGTTCTCTTAGGCCTATCTCCAGCTCCTAGATGTTTTTCTCCACTTCTGGAACTATTCACAACCCTCTTTCTGTCATGCACGGAAGGGGATTCATCAAACCCAATACCAGTTTTTCCCAAAATGTATGGTCTTTGAGCTGAGAAAATTTGTCCCTACCTCTTTTCAGAAATAGAAAATATTCTTTTCATTACATCATCACCTGCTAAGGGATAATCAAATAGAAAGTGCATGGCATCCTTCATTTTAGGATATCCTCTAGCATTGGTTTTCTCCACTTACTTCTTCACGGATTATATTTCTTCTTACAACTTTTGAATTTTCATATCCCTTGATTCAAGTTGGGCATTAAGTTCTCTTCTGAGATTCTTTCCTATATTCATCTCATCTTCTAGTACCTATGTGTGATTTTCCACCATGTCACTTTTATCCTTCACTTTCAATCTTTCTTCATCAATATAATCTTAACAACATATATTCTTTTGTTGTAGCATTTGATTATTCAGAACTAGCTAAGACAATTGTGTTGCTAGATCATCATTTCTAGCTTTCTGATTCCGATCTTCATCTGAGTTTTGATTCTTTTCATAATCACCATCCTTCTGTTTTCCTTTCATTTTAGACATCTTTTGTAGTTCTTCACCTTGATAATCATTCTTCTCCTTTAGGTCAGTAGATACATTAATAAGCCTTTGATTCAAACTTCTTAGCTTGTTGATCTCATTTTCCAGTGCTTGGATCCTAATATCTTTAGATTTAATTTCATTAGTGTTTCTAATGTCACTTGAAATATCAGGTTCTTTGATACACTTGACTTGATCTTTCAATTTTCTATTCAAGTCATCGATCACCCTTTTCTGTTCTCCAATATTAATCTTATACTCACTAAACTATTCTGAGTTTTCTCATGTTGATAACTTGAGTTTCTCAAATTAATCTATCAACTCAGACTTCTCTTCTTCCTACTGCTACATATAGATTTTGGAATCATGAAGAACTTTGTTAGAATTCTTTATTTTTTCTCTCCAAACCCTTATCTCTTCAAGAGAAGCCTCTAACTCAGCTCGCATATCTATTCTTCCTTCATTTTTTTCTTCTGTTTCAGCATCACTCTGATGCTCATGCACTTCACTCATTCCAACATCATGATTGAGTGAATCAATCTTTTCCCTATCAGATTTATCCAGACCTTCCTTTAGTAAGCTGTTTGATTCTTTTAGTTGAATCACACTTTTTCCAAAAACACTTCCACACTGAGGGAAATAACCTGACTTCTGATTCTTCTTTGATGCTTTTCCTTTTCCCATGGTAGATTGAGATAATAGAAAACTGTATTCTCAACCACACAGATCGACTACACCAAGTCGAGGCAAACAAATATGACAAAAGAAACCAGCCCTCTGATACCAATTGTTAGGACCAATAGGGGCCTATATACCCCAAGAGAGTGCTGAATCGGGGTATGTATATTCTTTTTCAATGTTCTTCCTGCCCTACTAGATCTTGAACTCTTTATTACAAGGGTCAGTTCATTTTCACTTGTGTGTTTATTATGATCACTTCATTACTTATTTATCTAATGATGATGCTATGAATTCAATGTAGGGATGAAAATAGGCAGGAACATAGATTTTTTACTTGGTTCACCCTCACTGGGCTACGTCCAAGGAGCATAGGCCGACAAGTTTTCGGTCGTAACGAATTCCACTATTCTTTACTAGATGTGGATACAATGTTCGGGCTAGATCACTTCTAAGGATAGGCTCACTTCCTTTACAAGTTTAGGATCAGCTCACTGCTTTCCCAAGGTTCACTCCCTATTTCTCTCTCTCTGGCTCACTACTGGTGGAAAGGATCACCTTCTTCATCTTCTTAAGCTCACTACTCTGGAAAGGATCCACTCACGGTTTATAGACCTGTAAGTCTCTTCATTTCCATGAAGGAATTCATCTTCTTCTATATGTAGATGCTTTGTTGAAGCCCAATTTTCACACGTAGATGAATATCTCTTTGCACTGAAGGAATCGGGCAAACTTCTAGATTCCACGCAGCCTGAAAATAACTGCTGGAAATAATCCTTTCTTGGCTTGCAAGTCTATCTCGGTGCGCAAGTATCGACGCACAAGTCAAAACGGGCGCGCAAGTCCTCCTCAGACACTTGCGCGACTCAAGCTTCCTCAACTCCAAACCTGCGCGACTCACATCCTCTTATGCCCTATCCAATATTGGCGCGCAACTCCGCACAGGTGCGCAGCTTCGAACACTAGCGCGCAACAGTCACCATGGAGTGCAAGTCCCAACTACGCGACCACTCACACCACATGCACGACCACCACACCTGCACGACGGGAGCTCTGATTTCTAAAAGTGTTGAACTCTGGTAAAGAATAAAGCAGGGTGGTCTAGTATTTATAGGCAAATTGACCACCCTGCGCGATGACATGCAAGTCACCTGCGAGACCCAGTCCCGGCGTGCATGTCTTCTGTCCTCCTAGACACTTGCGCGACCAACTCCCAATCTTTCACGAACCTGTTTCTTTATCCATATTTTGATCTTATGATCTTGAAAAACATATGGCGCGCAAGTTTCCTATACTCCAAGTCCTCGGTGTGCAAGTCCCTTTTCCAAAAACACTTTTCTTTATTTGTCAATTTTCAGGCCCAAACATTTGGAAAACACTAGAAAACGGCGCCACCTTGTATCTGTTCTTTTGTATCACCTCCAGATTATCCATTCCTTTTGTCTATGTTCTTGTATCAAACAGGGATCGTTGACCTCAGCTCTTGAACTCGACATTCCATCATGAAAACCTCTTTGTCAACAAATTTTAATGTCATTGTTTTTCTTGGTCAACAATCACCAGTCAGATGTCCACTTTTTCAACAAACACAATCACCTCAAAAATGCTTCAATGATACCTTGAGGGATTTTTTCCCATCAATATCCCCCTTTGGGTTTGTTGAAAACTATTGTATAAAAAGATACGTCGTTGATTCTTCAGCCACCATTCGCCTCATTGGGATTCTGATAGCGATCAAGGATTTACTCAACACATACTCTAAGTCCACATGAGCAATGTTCGGCATGAGAAACAAGAGTAAATGAAAAGTTCATCAATGAATCACTTCATCTATGACTCCCACTGTTGACATCAAACTGATACCAATTTGTACTAAACTGATACAAATTATTGATGGACTTGTTGGAAGACAAATTTTTGTTTGGAAATATTTTTGCCACATTCCAACATCTCTCTGTTTCTTTTATCACGATCCACAGCTGTCGTGATATCTATTCATTGATCGATCACTTCTAGAATCGTTAGATTTAATACGCTCCCCCTTTCTGTTCATAACTTCATCCCTTATCATCTTCAAAACCTCTTTATCCATTTTTCCTGGGTTATCCATGCTAAGATATGGCTAAGAACATTCAACTAGCTTCAACTCCCCATATCTGGCTGCCCCACCTATCAGCTTCTCCCCATATCATTCATGATTTATCAAATCTCCACACTGTCTCCCCCTTGATAAATCACTATTTTCTCCCCCTTTGTCAACAAACCCAAAGGGCACTCCTTTGTAGTCCGGAACAGAGTAGAGAACCCATATCATCACATTAGGTAAAACACATTATACCTCGGGGAGACGGGGTGGGTTCCACATCCACACTATTTCAAGTGCGGGAGAATCGACTGAACTCCCAAAGCCAGTCAATGCCTCTCAAAAGCTTCCATGGGTAAGGCCTTTGTCAGAATTTCTGCAGCCTATAGCTCTGTAGGCACATACTCCAACTTCACAAGTCCTTGTTCCACCTTCTCCTTGAAGAAATGTTACTTAATATCAATGTGTTTTGTCCTTGAATGATGGATGGTATTTTTTCTATGATTTATAGCACATGAGTTGTCGCACTGGATTCCAATCAGAGACTTCACTTCAACTCCCATATCTTCAAGTTGTTGTTTCATCCACAATAACTGTTTGCATGCTTGAGTGGCCGCAATATATTCTGATTCTGCGGTGCTCAATGAAATACAATCATGCTTCCTGCTTATCCATGAAATACACAATCTACCAAGATAGAATGCACCACCTGCCGATGATTTTCTATCATCTGCTGAACCGTCCCAGTCTGCATCAGTATATCCCAATAACTTCGTCTGATTTTTTCCATTATACATCATGCCGAAATCCACTTTTCCCTTGATATACCAAAGTATTAATTTCATTGCAAGCATGTGGATTTCTTTGGGATTACTCAGATATCATGATACTTGGAATGTGGGGAATAAAATATCCGGCCTTATTGCAGTCAAGCATAGAGAACATCCAATAATCAGCCTGCATTATGTGATATTAACTGCCTTGCCATCCTAATCTTCAGACAACTTCATCAGGGTAGCTGTCAGAGTCTTCATCTCCTTTGAATTTTCCATTCAAAATCTTTCCATAACCTCCTTGACATATTCGTATTGATAAATGAATGTTCTATTCCTTCCCCGTGTCACCTGTAGACAAAGGAAAACATCAGCTCACCAATCATAGACATTTCGAACTCATGTTTCATGAATTCAGAATGTTGTCTGCATTATGCTTTATCTGATCCGGAAAATATTATGTCTTGTTCATAGACCAGCCTCATCATCCTTTGATTACTATTGTTGTTGAAATAGATATTGTAATCAAAAACATCACACTGAAAACCAAGATTCTTCAAATAATGATATAGCCTTGTGTACCATGCTCTTCGTGCTTGTCTCATCTCATAAAATGCCCTCTTCAGCCGAAAAACTATATTTTCATCTTCATGAATGAGAAAACCATATGGATGCTCGATATGCACTTCTTCCTCCATAATTCCATTCAAGAGTGCTGATTTGATGAACATATGGAATACTTTGAACTTTCCTTGCACTACAATGGCTAGGAATAATCCGATTGTCTCCAGCCATGAAACCAGTGCAAATATCTTTTCAGCTTCGATTCCCTCTATCTTGGAGTATCATTTTCACACCAATTGTGCTTTGTTTCGGATCACGGTTCAATATTCGTTCATCTTGTTACGAAATCCCTATTTAGTCCCAATGACGTTCTTATATGCTGGTCTCGAAACAATATAACATGTTTGGTTCTTCTCAATTTGGTCAAGCTCTTCATGCATAGCCTAATCCTAGTTTTCATCTTCAACTGCATCAGCTAAAAATATCACCTCTACCTGAGATAGGAAAGATATCTGGTGCAGTGACTTCATTATTCTTGTCTAAACTAGAGATCACTGATCATTGATGATATTATTCCTGTCAGTTTCAGCTCGACTCTTTGGCTTTTGTGTAGATATGGATTTTACTTCCTTGTACTCACCATCCGTATCTTCTTCTGAATAAACTTCTTCCACTTCTTCTCTCCCTGAGTCTCATACCACTTCCACACTTTCAACAGAAAACTTTTCACTATGTCATTGTTTAATGATGCCATTTCATTCTTCTAATTTTCTGATCTTCTTGTTATACCATTGTTGATACTCTCTCGCAACATCTTGGTATCCAGAAAATAGTCAGCTGATACCATATTGTTAGAGAAAAATAGATAAGCATGAAATTGTTGATTCTTGCTGGTTCTCCTACAATATGTCTTCCCTCCATAGACAACACCTTATCTGAGTCATCTAATTATTTCATTGATGGCTCTTTCATCTAATTTTGATATATAATTCTCCCCCTGTGTTACACAACACTTCAATATGTTAGGCCCAATGGTATAGACTCATAACCATCCTTTTCCGCATGCACCATTTATTCTAATCTGGCACTCATCATCGAGCCATTAACCAAATATCTAATCCTACTGAGTTGGAACTCGGTGTAAGAAACAAGATATAAAGATAATAACACAATTACTTCTCATTGTGCTCTATTTCTACCTTTCTTCTTCAACAATGGTACCTCATTTGAATCAATTGAAACTCTAGAGCATATCACTTCACCACTTCACATCCTTAGATGCCACTTCCCCATGGATCTTATCTCCCTAAATACTAAAACACATGAATCATCAATTAATAGAATTTATATACATAGGGAGAGGAGATTCTTCCAGACTCCTCAATATGAGGATTTCGGTTGATCCGGATGGGTCAACCCTTTGATTCTTTCCTAGAGCGCATCACACTCTTTTCTTGCTTCCTCCAGCTGCCTATCGAACTTCAACTGCTATGGCCATATGACTAAACATTCATTACCTGCATGCTGAGTCATTTTATGATAAGAAGATTCTGCAGACCTGGCCTTTCCCGCAATTTGGGGTTTAAACCCACTAGTACCCATTTCTGTCTTTGATGTTCTACCAAAATTCCATTTTCCTTGATTATTTCTTTGAATAGGAATCTCTTTTCTTTCCATATTCCCTTACTTCTTCCACCATTGCAAGGATTTTCCTTTTTCATCCAGTCCTATCTATGGCACATGAATCGTGAATTTTTCAATGCATTGTTTGTATATCTTCCATTTATCAGATTGATGAGTACTCACCCTATTTAGCATTGGTGGTGGGTCCTCTATTGAACGTTCATTCATCTTTATCACAGTTGGAGTAGTTCTCCCCTTAATCTTATAGGTTTGTTCACATTCTCTCCTTGAGAGATATTGTGAGTATGAAATAGGAGGTGACTGATAGACCTTTCGTTCAGCTCCATGTGATTCCCCTGAGCCTCTAAGACTATTCTCAAACTTACCACTTTGTCTCTCAGTGTAGAATTTTTCATTATGAATCAATGGTGTTAAGAATCTCCTTTCGAGTCCATTTTCCTTTCTTGCTTTCTTCTAACTGCAATGTCTTGACAAATTCCCATAATTAGAACATATAAAACATTTTCCATAAAAGGCATACCTCATTTCATCATTTCCCTGCCGAGATGTTAATTCATTTTGAGTTATTTCTCTGACATTGAGATTCTGAGATTTCAGACACATACTCATTGTGTGCCCTTTTATTCCACCGTAATAGCATCTGATAAATTATTTCCCCTGAGAGACTCTTCGCTCTGATTTCTTATGACGCTTCATCTTATTCTCAAATTTATCAAAGATTCTATTTTTACAGCTTGAGATGTATTTCAGATCCTCTGAACAGAATCTTGATGTGTGGCCATGAATCCCACAAAAGTAGCACATGTCATCATTTGTTTTTGATATAGTTCTCTTAGGCCTTTCTCCAGCACCTATATGTTATTCTCCACTTATGGAACTATTGAAAACCCTCTTTCTGTCATGCATGGAAGGGGATTCATTAAACCCAATACCAATTTTTCCAAAATTGTATGGTCTTAGAGCTGAGAAAATTGGTCCCTGCCTCTTTTCAGAAATAGAAAATTTTCTTTTCATTTAATCATCACCTACCGAGGGATAATCAAATAGCAAGTGCAGGGCATCCTTCATTTTAGCCTTTCCTCTAGAATTGGATTTCTCCACTTCCTTCTTCACTGATTCTAGTTCTTCTTCCAACTTTTTAATTTTCATATCCCTTGATTCAATTTGGGCATTGAGTTATCTTATGATATTCTTTCCTCTATTCATCTCATCTTCTAGTTCCTATGTGTGATTTTCCACCAAGTCAATTTTCTCCTTCGCATTCAATCTATATTCATAAAGAGAATTTGAACAACATATATTCTCTTGTTTTAGCATTTGATTCGTCAGAACTAGGTCAGACAACTGTGTTTCTAGATCATCATTTCTAGCTTTCAGATTCTTAACTTCATCTGAGTTTTGATTATTTCCATAATCACCAGACTTCTGTTTTCCTTTAAGTTTAGCCATATTTTGTAGTTAATCACCTTGAGAATCATTATTCTCCTTTAGGTTAGTAGCTACATCAATAAGCCTTTGATTTAAACTTCTTAGCTTGTTGATCTCAGTTTCCAGTGCTTGGATCCTAATATCTTTAGATTTAATTTCATCAGTGTTTCTAATGTCACTTGAAATATCAGGTTCCTCGATAAACTTGACTTGATCTTTCAATTTTCTATTCAAGTCATCAATCACCCTTTTCTGTTCTTCAATATTAATCTTATACTCACTAACCGATTCTGAGTTCTCTTGTGTTGATAACTTGAGTTTCTCAATTTCATCCATCAACTCAGACTTCTCTTCTTCCTACTGCTGCATATAGAGTTTGGCATCGTGAACAACTTTGTTAGACTTGTTTGTTTTTTCTCTCCAAACATCTATCTCCTCAAGATAAGCCTCTAACTCAGCTCGCATATCTATTCTTCGTTCAATTTCTTCTTCTATTTCAGCATCACTCTGATGCTCATGTACTTCACTAATTCCAACATCATGATTGAGTGAATAAATCTTTTCCCTGTCAGATTTTTCCAGACCTTCCTTCAGTAAGCTGTTTGATTCATTTAGTTGAATCACACTTTTTTCAAGAACACTTCCACACTGAGGGAAATTACCGGACTTCTGATTCTTCTTTGATTCTTTTCCTTTTCCCATGGCAGACTGAGATAAGATAAAACTGTATTCTCAACCACACAGATCGACTACACCAAGTCTAGGAAAAAAAATATGATAAAAGAAACCAGCCCTTTGATTCCAATTGTTAGGACCAATAGGGGCCTATATACCCTGAGAGAGGGGTGAATCGGGGTATGGATATTCTTTTTCAATGTTCTTCCTGCCCCACTGGATCTTGACCACTTTATTACAAGGGTCACTTTATTTTCCATTGTGTGTTTATTATAATCACTTTTTTAATTCTTCATCTAATGATGATGCTCTGAATGCAATACAGGGAAGAAAACAGGCAGGCACATATATTTTTTACTTGGTTCACCCCTACTGGGCTACGTCCAAGGAGCATACAGCGACAAGTTTCCGGTCGTACCAAATTCCACTATTCTTCACTAGATGTGGACAGAAAGTTTGGGCTAGATCACTTATAAGGCCAGTCTCACTACCTTTACTGGTTTAGGGTCAGCTCAATGCTTTCCCAAGGGTCACTCCTTGTTTCTCTCTCTCTGGCTCACTATCGGTGGAGAGGATCACCTTCTTCCTCTTCCTAAGATCACTGCACTGGAAAGGATCCACTCACAGTTTATTGACCTGAAAGTCTCTTCATTTTCATGAAGGAATGCATCTTCTTCTATAAGTAGATGCTCTGTTGAAGCCCAACTTTCATCCATAGATGAATATCTCTTTGCACCGAAGGAATCGGGAAAACTTCCAGCTTCCACGCAGCCTGAAAATCACTGCTGGAAATAGTCCTTACTTGGCGCGCAAGTCTATCTCGGCGCGCAAGTCACAACAGGCGCACAAGTCCTCCTCAGACACTTGCGCAACTCAAGCTTCCTCAACTCCAAACCTGCGCGACTAAATTCCTCTTACGCCGTATCAAATATTGGTGTGCAACTCCGCACAGGCGCGCATCGTCAAACACTAATGTGCAACAATCACCCTGGAGCGCAAGTCCCACCTGTGCGACCACACACACCACTTGCGCGACCACCACACCTGCACGATGGGAGATCTGATTTCTCAAAGTGTTGAACTCTGATAAAGAATGAAGAGGGGTGGTCCAGTATTTATAGGCAAATTGACCACCCTGTGAGACAGCGTACAAGTCACCATCACGACCCAGTCTCGATGCGCAAGTCTTCTGTCCTCCAAGACACTTGCACGTCCAACTCCCAAACTTGCGCGAACCTATTTCCTTATCCATATTTTTATCTTCTAATCTTTAAAAAAATACGTCTCACATGTTTTCTATACTCCAAGTCCTCGACGTGAAAGTCCCTTTTCCAAAAACACTTTTCTTCATTTGTCGATTTTCAAGCCCAAACATTTGGGAAACACTGGAAAACAGTGCCACCTTGTATATGTTCTTTTGTACCGCCTCCAGATCATCTATGACTTTTGTTGAAGTTCTTGAATCAAACATGGATCGTTGACCTTAGCTCTTGAAATCGACATTCCATCATGAAATCCTCATGGTCAACAAATTTGTATGTCATTGTCTTGCTTTTTCAACAATCACCACTCAGATGTCCACTTTGTCAACAAACACAATCACCTAAAAATGCTTCAATAATACCTTGAGGGATTTATTCCCAAAACTCTATGTAAAAATATATTTTAGTTTCATTTGATCAAAATATACCATAGATCTCTCCCAAAGATATATTGTTGCCATAATTTGAGTGCATTCATAACAGCTGGAAACTAAATATCAAGGGTAGGGTAGTTCTTCACATTAGAGTTTAACTAGTGAGAGATATAATCAAAACCTATTTGCTCATAATCATGAAACAACATAAACCTTTACCATAAGAGTAACATAAAACATCATAATTTGACCTGAATTTGAAAATAATACAAACTGGTACTCAAGACAACCTCAACATATTCTCCTAAGAAATCTCTCACAGTTTTCATTCCATTTGATCATTACACACTAATGGGTTAACTATTTAACAAAATATTAGAGCTTAGATAAGTTATAAACAAACCATCTATAGAAAACTTCCAATCCTGATAATCATTGTATCTAAAACATATTTTTGGGATGCTCCCGGTACAAAACTGTCAGAACCATTTTAGGATCTAATGATAGACCACTCTTGGATATATCTTTCCCTAGTAACACCACTTATCAGTTTTAAAAATAAAATTTGGAATGATTACCATTCAGATTTTGTTCCATCATAGTTGATTGAATAATTTTTAAATGGTATACATGATCCTCCTATGACTTGGAAAAATAAAAATATCATCCAAAAACAGTACAAAAATATATTTTGAGAATAGATGAATGACATGGTTCACCAAAATCCATAAACAACATGTTAGAATTAGTGATACTAATGAAAGTACAATAAACTGAAAATGACCATATTGACTAAAAACATTATCTTACTTACATCTACTTCCCTAAATCTCAATTGGTGATATCCAAACCATATTCTAATAAATGAAAACCCTCAATCCCCTCTATGTTAATTTAAGAGATCATTCATCCTGGTAATGTAATATATATTCTTTATGATCACCCATTTCAACTTTTGGTAATAAATATAATTAATAAGGATCCATCTACCATCAAATAAAAGAGTATATTTTATGATTGTGGTGAAACATAAGGATTAATAAATCAAATATCCCTATGTTCCTCAATATGTACCATTTTTTCAAATAACATAAAGTGTTCAATATTGAATTATTGTTTTTTAAACATGAATCATACTTGGGATAGGTTCAATAATAATATTTACCTCTCTCAAAAAAAAGATAGAAAAAGTAACTAGAAAGTGTTCCCAGTACTCACAAAAAATATCATTATCTTGAACACCAAATAAATGGTCAACTAAATCGTGAAAAATAAATAAAATCTAAAATGAGAATAAACCTACAAAATGAAAAACATACCTTTCCAATCCAAATATAGATTCCCACAGATCGTAAAAAATAAGGATTACTAGATCGAATGAAGAGAAATGAACCATATGGTGATATCAATCTATTTGAACCTTAACAATGATAATCTAATACATAATAACAATATATTTACGGTGTTTTGGTCATGTACCAAAAAGATACACACCACCACAATGTCATCTATCATCACCCACCCCAAGGGATTTCTGAAACCTTATTCAATCCTATTTTCAAATTGCAAGGATTTATCTAACAAGAATGTGATATGTTCTAGATTCACTCCGAAAATTTTAAAAAACTGGGATGATATAAAATAATTAGTATAAAATATTTGGAAAAAATATCCCACCATAGTATAAGAGATAAAAAATGTAATCAAAATATTCATTATCCATGTATCAGATTCTTCTAGTGAATACTATACTACAAAAAGTAATATATTCTTAGACACATGAAAATATCTATAACAACCATGATCATTTTTACACACATAAACCTGATTTATTACATAAAAAATCAATTATGAAAAATCAGAGGATCAAGAGGTCTAGTGTCATGGTGAATTTGGAAAATTACGTAAGAACATATATAATAAAACCAAACATCTATATTGAAAAAATCATGTACATGACTATAACATTCATTCATACATATCATTGCAAGGGATAACCTGAGGACATGCATAAGAAAATGGTGATCTATAAAGCCTATTTAGGGATTAGAAAAGAATAAACAGAAGAATATTATACATGTTAGTCAATAGGAATATATATGGATCATAAGAGATAAATGAACATTAAGGCATGATAAATCATGTTTATCATAACATGGAAATGTGACAACAACACATAACATGGTATTAGCATGAGCCAAGGATAATTACACATGGAGAATCAGCAAAAACTCATTTCACATTAATTACCATGAGTAAAACATCATTATAATTTAATTATCATGATTAAACAATCATTCCACATGAAATATCGTGATACTAATCTTTAAACAATGAATTTTAGCACTATCAGGGTGAATCCTTCTTAATCATTTCATTTCATGCATAAGTCTCCAAATGGATCATATAAAATGGATATTTTAAACATCATAATTTATTATATGATAAAAGAATGTGAAATTCATGCAGGAGACCCTATAATAATCAATATATGTGAATAAATGTGAATAATCTTGACTGAGAAATGGGCATGGTATTTCCAATATAAGGACCTTGGCTTGGAAAATCAAGGTGCAATTTCCGCAGCATAATGACATGACATAAGAATTAAAAAAAATTAATGAGAGAGAAAGCAGTGTATCATCAAATGTAAATTAAAGGGACAACAAGGGGGACATATATATATACATTTCCCACCAAATGTTTTAGAATTTAGATATGTAATAAAAAATAATTTCTTGGACGTAAATGATGGGGGAGAAATTCCTTACGAAATTTCAGCAAGCTAACAGGTTTACTTGAGATGAAATTCATGGGAGAGAACATGGTCTATAAACAATCGTACATAAGAAGGGAAGTATAGGGGAGGTGGGAAATCATACCCTAAAATTTTTAATTAAATAAAAAATGGTATAACAACATAATGAAATTTGGACTATAATTGAGAAAGAATGAAATATTTTAATTTGATGTGTGATCCCAAAGGATTGGGAGAAACCTGAGAGAGGATTAACGGGAGATTGGGGTGACATGGGGGATTTCAGAGAGATTAGGGTAGATTTTGGTCAAGATCCATTTTATTTTATGGAAGAGGAAGTGGGATCTAGGGAGTGTTTATATAGTAAAAGAGAGGGAATTCATTATTATTTAGGTTTTTTCCACCACAGATTAACCTAATAGAAACCACAACCAAAACCAGGGTTATCCCATATTTTTTGAAAAAGGGGAGTGGAAAAAATTGTTGAAAAAGGCCAATGTCCTATATTATTAGTATATTAGGCTTGATTTTTTTTGAGGTGAGTCATACACTAATGGAAATCAATTTAAAATGTTAAAATTATTTATATGTATTGGAGAATCCACTAATGAAGTGTAAAATAAATCAAACAATACTAAAATCACAATATTGTAACGGTGAATCATATATTTTCCGAACACCTCATTTATAGTATTTAATTACATCATTATTGGTTAATTATGATGTCATATATAAATTATATATTTATATGGTATTTTTTTACCCAAATATTAGACTGTCATAAAATTATAAAAAAATCACCATTTGATAATTTTGACATCTTGATTCCAAAAATAATATTCATTTTATCTAAATATGTTTCTAAATATGTGATTTTTATTAAATAAAAACTGACATTTATCTAAAATTTATGGGTTTTGACAAAAAAATAGCTTTCAAACCATTATAAAAATTAAATTTGTATTCCTCAAAATTATACGATCATTTTTATTTAATAATAAGTAATATAGAAATCATATATTATTAAAAATTTATTTTTTAAAAAAATCCATTAATTCATCAAAATATATGTCTTAATTGAATATTAATGGAAAAATACTATATGTTCTTTAATAAAACATTTACAAGGAAACAATAATAAAATTAATGTATATTCATTATTATATAAAAAAATAATTCACATAATTAAAGTGACAAGATCTTGTTACATAACCCCTTAAAACACCCACATATGACCTAAGGGTAAGGTCACCAATGGTGACATACTCTTATGGTGAATTAGATAACATCGGTCGGGTGGTAATCTATATCAACATCCACTTCTTGGATATTTGGTTTCATTCGAGCGTAATGTTTTGGGTGTTGTGTTGGGAATGGTCATGGGAGAATCCTAATGATTCCACCTCTTTTCAGAGCTCCGACAAATTGTCCATGAATGGAGAAATTCTACCGGATGAGGCCATCAATTCCTTTGTGTGAGTTGACTGGATTTGATAGTGCCTTGTACATATAATAATCATGTGATAACTAATAAATGGATATTTTATCAACTCTATTAATTATAAACTGTATTTTGAATTCCAAAATCATAATACCAAATATGTGCATATTTTGTATAAAAATTTTACATAATAATACATTTAATTAGATCAAGATGAATTTTCAATAATGAATTTTTTGGTCACTACAATTGTCCGCACCTTACGAAATTTCTCCCTTGAAATTTCATTTTCCCAAACTAAAATATATGTGGGTAACTCAACTTCATTACGTCCCCTTATTCCAACATTGATTTATCAGACATGTTGTTTCTCCACAAAAAAATGTAAAGGGGCATTTTATTATTACTTATATCTTTTTTCCTACAAAATAATATCTTTACCGGATTCTCTTAATAGAGATATATTTCTCTAATGGTACCACCTATAGATAGATTATATGCCATGGGATGGGTATTTAATTTCCCAAGAGTGATACAAGGAATACCTCATGTACATGAGACAAGTTCGGTGGGATTTCTAGTCGATAGGCCACAACTCCAATGACATCAAGGATCTAAAAAGGGCCAATGTTCCTTAGAATAAGAATCCCCTTATTCCCAAATATCATGACTCACTTCCACGGTGATATGAAAATTAATACCATGTCTCCAATATTAAAATCTAGGTCACGTCAACAATTATCATCATTGATCTTTTGTCAACTTTGACAAGCATTGATGTTCTATAGAATGGTCATAATGTT
This sequence comes from Viscum album, assembly GCA_963277665.1. Taxonomy (NCBI): domain Eukaryota; kingdom Viridiplantae; phylum Streptophyta; class Magnoliopsida; order Santalales; family Viscaceae; genus Viscum; species Viscum album. Next base: position 1,991,174,029 of record OY728121.1, on the reverse strand, counting down.
CTCCACTATTTCTTCAACCATTTCAGGAAAAATTAGTTTTTGCTCGACAAATTCATCGCAAGATATCATTGTTATTCACCTCCTCACATAAAGGGATTCATAATGATACATTTGGATGCATGACTAAAAACTATTGTTGTAAGAGAACTCAACTAGAAGAAGATGGTGATATTATCCCCTTTTGACTTTTGATGAGCATGGTCTCAAAATGTCCTCGTGTTTTTTGATAGTCTGCTCAAATTGACCCTCAGTTTGGGGATAAGAAGCTATACTGATGTTCAGCTCAGTATTTAGAGCATGTTGAATACTCTTCTTAAACACATAGGTGAATCTTGGATCTCAATAAGATATAATATATAGTGCTACTCCATATATCCTTACCACATCTCTGATGTATATCTATGCCAGTTGATCCAATGATAAATCCTCCCAAATTGCAATGAAGTGTGCATTTTTTGTAAGAAGATCCCCAACAACCTAGATAGCATTTTTTTCTTTGGATGTCTTAGGATGTCTGGTGATGAAGTCCATGGTGATGTTCACTCACTTCCATAGTGGTATGGGTAATGGTTGCATCATCCCCTTATAATTCTACCACACAACCTTCACTCGGTGACATACCATGCACTATAATTTATCGTCAATGATCTTCTTCATAATGATATCCCACCATTAATGCATTCAAATATATTGATACATTTTTGGGCTTCATGGAGGAACATAGAAATTCGACCTATGTGAATTATCCAATAGTACTATCATTAAATTAGGATTATGTTGGAATAACTAGTCTTAACCCAAATATCATATTTACATCTTCATTATCACTGAACACTGAGGATTTACCTTTTCTGATAGATTCCACATTCATCTATCTTCCCACAACATATTTTTTATCATCCATTATCCTTTCTAAAAGAGATGGTTATGAAATTATTTTTGATTGAATTGATGATGTTCCATTATTTATGACTCCCATGGCCATCATCATCAAATCTAGTAAGATTGGATCCCTTTCAATTCTTATCTATGATATAATTTTGGGGTCCTTTATATATATATAACATTCTACCTTGTTTTCTTTCCCACGGTGGTAATGGATTAAGCAGTCATAGTCCATGATCATCTCTAACCATCATCATTGTGGCATATTCCAATCATTCTATTTGAATATATACACGATGCATTAGTGATCTGTAGATATTTTTCACATCTCCACAAGAAGGTAATGTCGCCAAATCATCAAATTTTTTATTACAATAGACAATTATTGATCATGTGTTATATATTTTTTATCATTAATTTTCAATTTCCTTGAACATAGACAATGACTTTGTCATTTGCATTCAACCCACAACCCATGCCTTCTATAAAGCATCACATAATACAACAAAACGTTCTACACTAGTTGGTAATGTGAGAATGTGCATAGTTATATGACTCTTAATCAACTCCTTGAAGCTCTATTCACAATCATTACTACAAATAAACATGACTACCTTCTGAGTTTTCTTGGAACGAGGGTTAGTGAATTGTGAGAAATATCTCACAAATCAACAATAATATCCATCTAAACCTAGGATTTTATAGATTTATGTTATCAATGTGGGACTCAGACAACCCTAAATCGTATCTTTCTTTGTGGGATCCATAGATATGCCATTTCATAATCCCGGAATGATACCTCATTCAACCAGAACTCACACTTGTAGTAGTTTCCATAGAGCTTTTCCATTCGCAAGTTCTGTATTACAATGCTTAGATTCTCCTAAGGATCCTCCTTATTTTTGGATTATAATAGAATAAAATCTATATATAATACAACATATTTGTCATGGTAATATCTAAATACTATGTTCATCATTTCCTTTATGATTTATAGAGCATTAGTGTGTTCAAAAGGCAATAATATGAATTCATTGTGCCCGTATATTGTACGAAATTAATTCTTGTGGGTATCATCCTTCATCACACATACATGGTAATATCCCAAAAGAAAATCCACCATGGAGATGTATTTCTCTCTACATAGCTAATCAAACAAGTCATAAATACATGGAAGATGATACTTTTTATTTATCATGATTTTTTTCAGCTCACTATAATCAATGAAAAGGTGCATTGACCCATCCTCCTTTTTGAAAAAGAAGAATATTTCACCCTATGGTGCAGAACATGGGTGTATAAATCCTTTAATCAAATTCTCCTATAGTTATTTCATCAACTCCTCAATCCCTACAACATCTCTTCTATATGTAGTCGTGGATATTGGTAATTCCGCCGATATATGATCAATTGAGAATTCCACATCTATAAAAATATGGTTCCTTCCATAGGCAAAATCAAATGAGATGGATACCCCTGCTCATTGTGAACTAATATATTTTCTTGAGATGATCATTATAATTATTATTCCTCATCATCCTTTAACTTGTACTGAATCGGGGGTCGATTCACCATTCCGATAGGGATTTCCCTCTCACAGAAATTTATGTTGGCTCTATGTAAGGAAAGACAATCCAAGCATGAATTGCAAAAAATTCCACCAAAGGGAGTATGAAGAGGTTCACTGTTAATTTGAATCCATAAATTATGATTTGGGAGGAGTTATTTTCATGGGTTGAATTGACTTACCAATTTCTTTTCTCACCGACATCTTTACTTCTGTGATTTGTGGTGGTGTTGGGATTGTTTTACTAAATTTTGTGACATAAAATAATGAATAGAACAAAAATAAAAATGTATGACCAATATTAATGAATGATTAACTATTGTACCTATCACCACTTAGTTTTTGGGGTTCACTTTAGCTGTATTCATGGAAAAAGCTCTCACCTACTGCCTTGGAGGTTGTTGGTTGCCTCCGAAAATCCTTAGCTTGGGGAAGTGGTTTGTAAATTCACCTAGTTCCCTATAGTTGAGGCAATGATCATTGTGTTGATGGTTGAGAAAAGTGTTCCCCTACTCTCTCGCAGCTGCAGGTTTTTATTGTCGGTAGTTAATGTCCCGATTCCCTTTCTCTTCCATACCTAAATCATTTCCTCGTCCACTTCAAGAAATTTGTGGGGTTCTTTTTTCTGGATCTTTTGCAAGTGGGGTGCTAGATTTTTATAACACCATTGGATTTATCAATAAGACCACCAAAATTTATGTCCACCTTACCCTTATTATCCCCATGATACCCCTAAGATTCACCAATATCTATTTCGATATTGAGGGAACATCATACAATTTCCTCATAGCTCTCAATGTTACGGATCACTTGGGATTTCCGTAGGCTGGGTTTTAGCCCACCAAAGAAGCGGTAAAGCATGAATTCGAGGGAAATGACATAACTGAAGGAATATCATGAATGACTGGTAAATTTTTCCACATACGCTATGGTGAATTCATGGCATTTTTTCTTGGGGAAAATAAGTCCATTTCCATCTTATGTCAGAGGGTGTGAGGAAAATAATTGTCAAAAAACATTTTCCGTAAATCCATCCATTCCAACGCCTCAATATCCTCCTCTGGCTTTTTATTTTTGATTAATATTCTCTATTGATCAATATTACCCTCCATATGATAAGTAGACAGAATTACTTTCTCTTGTTTAGATCATTGAAGGATGGAGAAGATCATATCAATGGAATTGATCCATGGTTCGACGATTGAGGGACCAACTAATCCAAAAAAATATAGGATGACTTTCTCTCATGAAGCTCTCGATTGAGACTTGTTATTTAATGGCGGGGGGGGTGTTGAATGATTCTATTGAACTATGTTTAATTTCAAAACATCATTTCACTGATAGAGTATTGTGACAATGTTCATAATTCTAACTCTTATTGGATTAGACATCTCATTAGAACTATCATAACATTGATCATCACATTTTTTTAGCCCAAGTCCTACTATTACCATCCTCTTGATGGAATAAAAGAAATTTTACTTGTAACCCATTATGGGAAATCAAAATAGAAAAATAGATGACTTATAAATTACATTTGTTTCTTCAACATATGAATTTATAGACTTTAATATATGTTATTCATGATCTACATCCCAATATATATTATTTGGGGGAATGTTTACATTTCTATAATAATTGTTCATATTAATCATGTGAATTTACCAATGAATATACACCTTGGGGAGTCATAACCAATAATGAAGCAAGGCCCGTTGTCGTGCTCCAGTTTCTATTGTAGCCTAGCTCAAAACGATGTTTTCTAGTTTAACCCCTAGACACATTTGTGCCAGAGCCTCCTCTACCTTCTCGTATCTAGACAGGGATGTATTTTCATGATAGACCAATTTCTCTAAGCTAACCAAAATTTTGGGATGTTCATTAAAGCTTATCCTTATACCCATGTCAATCCCTGGGGTTTTCAAATCTAAACCAAAATATAACTGAACATACATCTAATACTATTTATAACAACCTTACATTTTATTACACTATTAAACATGATTTATTTCATAAAAAATTCACTCACGAAAACCAATTGGATTGATAGATCTACTGTCAAGTGAAATTAGGAACATTACATAACAACATAGAACACAAACCCATCATCTTTTTATAAAACTTCATTTACATGAGCACAAAATTCCTTCATACATAGAATTGCATGGGATAACCTGAGGACATGAAAAAGAAAAGGGTGAGATATAAATCCAAATAAGGGATTAAACAAGGAATAACATGAAGGATATAACAAATTTTAATAATAATGAATATCAATGGATCATAAAAGATACATGAACATAATGGAATGATACAACATGATTATCATAACATGGAAATGTCTCAACAACACTTAACATGGAATTAGCATGATCCATGACTCATTGCACATGGAGAATGAGTATACCCTGATTGAACATGAATTTTCATGGGTTTTCCCTCATTTAATTTGACTTATCACAACACAAATCATTTCCCAATGCGTTGGAGCTCTATCAAGGCGTACCTTTCTTAATCCTTTCATTTCATGCATAATTGTGCCACCTGGATCATATAACAATGATTTATTAAACAACAATATTTTTTACAAGATAAAGGAATGTGGAATTCATATACAAAACTCTATAATCAATATGTAAATATGAATAAAAGTGAATATCTTTCATATAAAAATGGAAATGGTATTCATTACACAATGAATTTGGCTTAGAAAATCACGGTGCAATTTGGGTAGCATAACAACATCACATAAGAATTCAATAAATTTTTTATGATAGAGAAAGTGGTTTCACATAATATGTACATGTAATGGACAGTAAGTGGGATATATATATTCGTTTCCTAGTGTATGTAATGGAATTTATGTGCGTAAAAAAATAATTTATTGGACGTAATTGAGGAGATAAAAATTCCTTACGGAATTTCAGAACAGTAACTGGTGTACATGAGGCGCATTAATGAGAGATAAAAGGGTATCATAACATTATAAAATAAAGACGGATGTATGGGGGAGGTGTGAAATCATACCCCCTCATTTTTAATTGAATTAAAAATGCTATAACTACAAAAGGTAATGTGCACAAATATAACAAAGGAAGAAATCAATTACAGGGAAGTGAGATCCCAAAGGCCTAGAAGAGGCTTTATAAAGGATTATTGAAAGCATGGGGTGCCTTGGAAGGATTTTAGAATGAGGAGGGAAGAGGCCTATCGAGATCCAACAACATTGAATGAAGATGAATTTCGAGTTTGGTTGGTTTATATAGGAAAAGAGAGGGAATTCATTATTATTTCGGTTTAGGCCACCACATAATAAACTAATAAAATCCAAAAACAACCCATGATTTTTTCCAGAGGGGAGTAAAAAACATTATTTTACATGGCCAATATCTTAACATATTAAAATATCCTACATTCGTATGTGGAGGTGAGTCGTACTCTCAAGGAAATCAAAAAAAAATTTAGTGTTTTTTATAAGTCTTGGAGGGTCCACTAATGCAATGTAAAATAAATCAAACAAAAAAAAATCAAATTATTTTAATGGTAAAAAATATATTGGACGATGATACCATTTATAGTATATTATTACATATATATTTTGATATTATGATGTAATAAAACAAATTATATATTCAAAAAGTATTTTATTTTTACCCAAAACATCAACAATCCTAAAAAATAATGAAATATTTTCTATTGGATAATATCAAATTCCTAATTCCCAAAATAATCTTCATTTTATCTGAATAATTTTATAAATATTAGAAATTTTTTACTTTTAAAATAAAAACCAACATTTATCTAAAATTTATGGGTTTTGAATAAAAACATCTTTCAATCCTTAATAAAAATAATAATTGCATTCATAATACAATCATTTAGATTTTTAAAAAGCAATTTAGTAATAATTTTTATTAAATTATTATTAAATTAAATAATCCCTTAATTCATCAAATTAAATTTCTTTGTTTAATATTAATTTAAAAATGCTATATTTTCTATAAAAAACATTTACAAGTTAAAAATAATAATATGAATGTATATTCATTATTATATAAAAAAATAATTCATGTAATTATAGTGATAAGGTCTTGTTACATAACCCCAAATTACACCCTCGTTTGACCTTAGGGTATGGTGTGCGATGGTGACATACTCTTTTGAGGGCCTGGATAAAATTGCTTGGGTGGAATCTATATCCTCTTCCTCTTCTCCCATAGGCGGTTCCTTCAAACATAACATATTGATGCTCGGCATGGGAATGGTTAGGAGTGACCCTCAATGACACCACCTCTTTTCCGATCTCCGACAAATTGGCTTCTTATGGGGAAATTCTAGTAGTTGGGGACATCAATTTATTTTTCTGAGTAAATTGGATTTGTTAAATCCCCTATATTTATACTAATAACGTGATCAAAGTTCAATGGATTTTTCAGAAATAGTTTCAATTCATAACAGTATTTAGAAATCCTAAATCGTAAAATCAATTATGTTCATATTTTAAATAACAATTTTATATAATATTAATTTAATAAGATAATGACGAATTTAATTTAAATAACGTTTGGGATGTTACAATCTACCTTAGCCTGAGGATTATAAAAATCACCCATGGATCAATATTCAAACTTATAGAAATCATGGGTGAGTGTTGATGATTCTCAAATTCATAGGGATATTATTTCTTAAAAGTGATTTATATGTCCATATGATTTAAAAATATAACAGGACATATATACTATCACAAAAAGTATACATTATATGAACTCACCATCCACACTCATAATAGATACCCAAATGATTCCTTTTAATTTTCTTATTCACTAGTTCAGAAGAAAACTGACCAATCATATGCTTCCTTAACTAGCCAAGAAGATACACATAAGAAAGCCAGTGAACTAACTAATGATCCACACAAACATTTGTTCTGAGCAGTATCTACCTCAGATAAAACTACCATATCAGTTAGCACATCAACAGTATAAAGGTAAATGAGTTTCAACATCATTAGAATATTGGGCCTATGTCCTATGTCAATCCACTCATCATTCGGGTACATTTTATTGACATAATATAGTAATGATGTACTAACATATGAAAATTGGTAGAATACTCTAGAAAAGTATGGTCCATGTACTCTAATTTTTGAACCTCTTGAGACTTCAATAAATGAAATGTGTCTGTAAAAAAACTACATTGATGTATTTTTATAGAGAAGTCCCATGTAAGATCCCCACGAAACATAACCATATTAATAGATTCCCACAGTTTCATTCTAGATCCCTCTAGAAAATAAATATCAAACCCAACATTAGAGACTTTTGGTGTATTCATGAAGTTAGAGATAATCCTTGTCGACTAAAGCCACTCCCCATATTCTTGGGGTCCTTTTTCAATATGAATGGTAGGTATGTGATGATATGTATATTCGAAACTATAATCCACAGTGAAACCTTGGTTCTGAATACCCACTTGGCCTAGTGTTTGAATAGTGATGATTATAGCTTCTACTAATGTTGGGTCCCCAAGAATATTTTCTTGAAAAACCTATCTAAAAACATCCTCTATATGATTTGGAATAGCTCTAATGAGAGGAATTCCCTACTAATGTGAAATAGCCAATTAATGATGAGATGATTCTAAAATAAATGGGCCCAAAATACGAATAGATAAGAATGCTTTAAAACATTGAGAATTTAATTCAACCACATAATACCATTATTAAAAAGGGAACATATTCTTTTATATAAAAATTACATTAAATTAATTATATTTTTCTCAACACCATTTCTCAAACGTAGAAAAAATTTATAAAGCACCATGGTAACTGAGATTCGGTCATGGAAGTAAGATGTTCAGGACCCTTTTCTGCACATAGTATCCAAATTATGATAGTCTTATATCTACTCTTCCCAAGACACAAAACCAAACTCATAAATTGATAATAAAAACCAATTTAAGAATTGTTTTCATAGAAAATTATATCAATATATCCTTGGTAAACTAGACAATCCACCCGAACTATCCCATCCCTGGATTTCTGTAAAACATGATAACAAATACTAGAGCTTAATATTTAAAAAAAGACGAATAAAACTTGATTAAAAAATGGAAACATTTATTATATTAAATAATATATAAAATACATGATAAAAATAGTATTAACCATAATATTATTCATATCACCATGTGGCTAACAATTACCTACAAAACAACCCAATTCAATTACATTTATAACAAGTGAAGATTGAATTTTACAATATTCTATTCAATTTACCTAGATCCTGTAATGAAACATCTAAAAGGGAAAGAATAAACCATTATAGTTTAATATAAATACCAGAATTATACCATCATAATTTTTATAGAATATATAATATCATGAGTGAAACAATTATAGCATAAAATATAGTATTACAAACCATTTTTGTAAGATAAATTCAATTGTAAATCATTTCACATTTTTAATTATTTTGGATTCCAAAAATACCTTCATATTATCAAAACAAAAATATGTCAAGTGGTAGATAAAAAATTAGGAATCCATATTAAGGAATCAATGGGTACACATGTTAATTCATTTCTATGTGATTACATATCCTGTGAATACATGTGATATAAAATGAAGGAAAACATGTGATATTAAATAAATGATATAATAAAAATCATGTGAAAAATAAATATAAATGAAAAATAAAAATGAAAATTGTATTGGGATCTACCCAATGTGAAAATGAGTGATAGACAGTAATTAGACTAAAATAACATACATATGATCTAGAAGAAATCAATTCCTTCTAGTCGATATCTTAAAAGTTACCCCCTAGTGGTGAAACACACAATGATGCTACCAATGTCTCAATCATATGACACAGATGGTTCACAATGATCATATAAAGACCTAGTCCATAATATCCTATAGTTGGTGCCTTGTATTATTACATTTTCATAGATAAAATATTTGAATACCAAATGTCCTATCATTTTGGAAGTCTTGAAAAACTGTATATATACATGGTACCATTTTTACATTGGTTATCAAATACAAAACATAAATATTGAATTTAATTGAATCCTTGAACTCATTCAATCATTTCATCGTCATATCCTTATAATAATAAAAGTTATAAAATGGCGAGGTCTAATTCTTAGAAATGGTTAAATAAAATAGATTCTTTGATGAAATAAATTCATTTTAGTTAATATAAAATCAATCACGGTACGATGAGGCATAATCATTATAGAAATTTATAGGATTGGAAAAAAATTAAATTTAATCAATAACATGGGTACAATATGAATTCAGGGATATTATCATATTAAAAATAAAATGTATATTAATATATTAAATTCATCTTATTTTAGACACTGTTACCATATGAATCATGGTACTTCTATCATCATCAAATTTCACACGATATGTTAATCACAATGTGTAAGAACCTATTTATTTTTTTCACCATAGTTATCTAATGAAACTATAGTTGCAATGAGGAGATATCTAAAACTAGGACCACCTATGTATATATGTACAAATAAATTCTCAAAAATTAAATTAATAGAATTAATTCAGTAATCTATTTGACTTGAAAAAAAATACTTGTATTATGTAAAAGATACAAATTTAACATTATTTCTGTAGTTAATCATATAACATTCAATGTAAACATATATGAAAAAATTGGTATATGATTTAATAATTATAATTTCCCTGATAAAATAAATATATATATTTCATAAAAATCATTAATGACTGTTGCAACTAAATAATAGGGGAATTACAATAGGGTAATAACTGATGAATAATATAAACGTACAACTTAAATTAATGTGTGATGAAAATATTACACATAAACGATGAAATAATAAATCAAGTATCATTAATATAATGATATGATATAATAATGATATCATCACATAAATCCATGTCTAATTCCATTGAAGGGGATAATAATTAATTGTTTTCTGTAAGAGTGATCTACCACCTCCACGAATCAAATATAACTTGATTCATTTAACGTCTCTCATGCATTGTTATAATAATGGAACTAATAATTAAACATTATATTTATTACATATTTATCATTATTAAAATTATATATAGCTTTTATGTTTTTACCTTTTTATAAACGTAAAAATGACAATGTCATTCTTGTGTACTTGGAAAACATCACCTCGACAATGGGATGTAATTAATATTTCATCATCTTATCACATTAATGATGTATGTAAGTATAATTAAATTAATAAAATGATATTTTTATTTTTATAAAAATTATATATATTTGAAATTATACTTACATTATTTCTATAAAAATAATTGAAAAATGAAATCGTGAGTCCCGTGTAAGAATGTCTTATCATCTTCAGGATTGTATCATTCATTATTTTGATTAATAATATCTAATGGATGTATATAAAATGGTATATGATGTTGAGATGTTATTATTATAACATTAATATTATTCTATAGATGATTTAATTGTGACCCATTTTACCACTGACATCATGCACAATTCATTTTGGACTCATGAAATGAATATCAACAAAACATCGGATGTGAACTTAAATAATTACGTAATAGTTAAAACATTATAATAAGTTATATAAAATGAATTATAAAAATTAAAAATATTATAATTAAAATAAATTATTAAAAAAATTATTACTTTAGAGGAAAATTATTTTATGTGATGAGTCCGAAAAACGGTATGAGAGACCTTATCTAAAACATGATTTAAAATGTTTTAATGATATATTCTTATAACTCATTGTAATTCATTTACTAGAAATAAAAAATGTTTTTATCGAGTTATTTATATTGAAATTAATATTTTAAATTTTTAATTATATAATTTCACACACATTTTTCAATGTGGTATGGGACACATTGATTCAGAAGTAGATTCTTTTAAAAAAATAAATGTGTTTTGAAAATGCATTGATTGTTTTAATAAAATTTAATGTTATTAACATATTACAAGTAAATAAAAACAATTTTTTTATGAAAATTTATTTATTTTATATATCCAATATATGTTGTAAGAGTAATTTCCTAATAAATTAGTCTTTCATTTATGTACATGGTTTTTATATTTTCAATGTGAATTTTTTACATGAAATTAATTTTATGATATCTAGAAGTGAATTCCTAATCAGTTTAACGAAATTTCACGTGATTCCATCATGATATATTCTTTTAAAATTATGAATTAAGGGTTGATCCATAGTTTAGAATAATGGTGAGCCTCTTATAACTTATATGTTTGGTTTGGCCCCATTTTACCAAACTGAAAATGGGTGACCCCGATATAGATTATACGAAGGGTGAGTCCAATTATATCTCTACAAATGAATTGGGTACATTGGAGGTGGAAGATTATGGTATGGTTATTCTATATCTAATGGTAAATTTATTTTAGTTATGATAATTATGTACCAAGGAACCTCTGTGATTTTTCTATTCATAATAATTAGTTTTTAAGAAACAGACTATAATAGGTTTTCATGTTTTCCCTAGAATGAAATTGTTTATTTTTACCTAATTGAGATATGTTTTCTCATCCTGAGAATTAAAATCCTTTCCACATTTATTATGAATGGTATCGACATAGGATATTTTTTAATTAATTTATTGAAGATACTTTTTAAAAATTAATTTTTATTTATTTGAAAATGGTTTCTTTTGGTTGAAAAAATTGATATTCTTTATAAGTCTGAACATATAATGTATTGGTTTACTATGTAAGTGTATTTTATAATTCAATAAAAACATATATTTAAAAGTTATTTTGGAATGAAATAAACTAAATTATATTAAATTCCATTAGAATAAGGTTTTTTCCTATCTCAATATATATGATATCATAGTAGGGGTTAGATAACATAGGAGATTATGATGTTTTGTTGTGTGGATTCAAGGTAATCATCAGTTTATAATTTTAATGTTAAATATATTTAAATTTTCATAGAGACCCCCAATTAGGCTTAAGGTTTTGAAATATTATTTTTATTAACGATATTTTTGGACACAATAATTATTTCATTATTTTTGTGATATTACTTTTTAATAACAAAAATAAAACAATGAGATACAAATTGAGGTTAAAACATGTTATAGACATTTTTAGGGAATTATTATCTTTTTGGAACATATCTTCTATCAATTATATAATCATGATATTGTAAAACTATTTTGGGATTATGTGATTAATGTTATTTTGAATGCCATATAATAATTGAGGAACCCTCTTATGATTGAGGTAAACAATGTAATATGAGATTTTATTTGAATAATTAAGGTTTAATTATATTTTGGAATTATATTAGTTTTTATTGAGGATTTATAGTGATTCATGTTATTTCTGTAAATGGTTTGAATACTTGGATATTATGTGATTTATGAAAATGAATTTTTAGATTTATGCATTCAAAAAGATTTTTGTTATCTAGATATAATTCTTTATATTTAGCATACAATATTATGCGATAAAATATGTTTTTGGTTTTAATATTATTCAAGAGTGTTTTTGAAGAATTATAATATCATGTCTTAACCATTCTAATTTTTTTAATTTTATATGAAATTATAAATTAATAGTTAATCATTTTTGGATTATGTGATTCAAAGAACTCGAATCTATGGCTTCAGGTTTGAAAACATCATCATTAATAGTAAATATTTGAAGAAACAAATGAGTTCTTGCTAGATATTGACCAAAGGATGATATAATAATTTTAAAATGAGTATTTTTTCTAATGTTCTTCATACATGTAGTAAAATAATTCCTCAAATATATGAAATTTATATGGAAATAAAAAAGTTATCAATTTTATTTTCATATGAAGAAATCAATGACTCGTTAACCAATCACAGATTTACAGTTTTATAACGGTTCAAATTTTCCTGACATTGTTCTACATCAAATTCCAAAAAAATTATTCGTTTTTTTCTGTTACATGTATTTGTTTTTTAACATGTACCTCGATTATGTGTTATCTTAGGAGACCTTTTTACATCCATTCCATTATTTAAATTTGGAAGTTTCATTAACCCTTTTTCCTATGTGATATTTCAACAATGATATTTTAAAAATTCAATAACTTTTTATTTGATCCCATGTTCAACATGAGGGGTAGAAATTTATTATTAGGGGATAATGTAACATTCCTCCTTTTTTTAAAAAGTAATGACAATGTTCGACAGTGTATATGATACACCACATTAAGTTTAAATGAATAATTAACATCAAAGTTTTATGTTTACCATTATATCAGATTATTTTGAATGGAGTGATTTAATAATATTAATTTAATTTTCAAAATACGGATTACAAAATTATATATAAAGAATAATTTGACCAATTAAATATAAATGAATTAAAAAACCTCTATAAATGAAATATTTTTTTCGTAAACTGTTTAAATGTGCACATTTGTGATATATAATAATATTTTAATAAATCACTCATGATGGATTATATAAATTAAATATAAATGAAATATATATGTAATTTTATTTTTAATATATATCTTATTTATTTTCTTGAAAATATATAAGAATAAATCCAATTTTACTAATAAAAGAACTATATTTCAAACTATTTCGTTTTGTCACCTTTTGATTAAACACGGGTATTAAATGTAGTTTTTAAAATTTTTCTATGTTATATATGATAAAAAAACTCTTCTTTGAATTTTTTTACCAAAATTGACATTGTTTGGATTTATTGTATTTTTCTAATTGGTTTCAAATTTTAATGAATAATGAAAAATGTATTTTAAATAAAAACTTGTTTTTATGAAAATTTATTTATAGTGTTAAATTAGGTTTTATAATGGTTTTAATGTATAAATTGATCAATTTTTTCCATTTAATCGAATTGTGGTCAGAAGAATCAGTTTCCCATTGAAATATGATATAAAAATATTGTGAACTTTTGATCTTTTTTAGATTAATAACTCATTTTATTATTACATTAAGGAAAATAATTTTTTATTAATTTTTCCCAATAATATATTTATTAATTTTGGAAAATGGAAACCATATTTAGAATAAGAAGTTTTATACTATTTAAATAAATCTCTTATTTTTGGAATATATGAATAGTAATATATCATTTTTTATAAATAATGTTAAAGGTAAATCATGTTATTAAGGGTAAAAATAATATTAAAAATATTATAATATTACCCTAAAACTTATTCTAATTTCATTGGATGTGGGTTTTATTGACAGAAATATTCCCTCTGATGAATGTATTCAAAATGGGAGCCAGTTGAATGGGAGTATGATAGTTAAAGTATTATATTAAATGAAAATTAAATTTTTTCATACTATTATTTTAAAAAAGTACAATACATTTATTATTAGTTAATATAAGGGGGATGTTCAAATTTATTTATTAGTTTAAAGATAAACTATTTTTCTATATCATGGATATAGATTTAATTTTTTTTTTTAAAACTAATTAATTTAAAAGGTGACGCAATAATGATACCGTAATTTCTTAATTAATATAAGAATTAAATAAATGATACTTTTAAAATAAATAAATAATATTGATATAATTTATATAAATCATGTTTTTAATCAAATTATTTTATTCTTTATAGATTTTTTAATTTATATTTATCTGTTATATCATGTTTTTATGATATTTTTAATTATTCATATAATGTATAGTGTCAAAAATAGCATTAATGCTATTTTAAAATAAATAATATCCAATAAAATGATATAAAATTTATAAAAATATAATCTTTAAGTAAATGATTTAGATATTTCTCCAAATTTCATAAATTAGTTTTTTTACATGGTCATTTCTTATTAATTATGTTAACTATCAATGTGTTGATTACATGACATCACTGTAAGGATTAGAATGGTTAAATAAGTGTTTAAACCAATATATAAGGGTTAAAAACATTCAAAAAAATATAATTTTAATATAATTTAGTTCATTCGACCAAAAATAAATATATATTAAATATAATTCTGAATGGATCCATTTGAAATAAGAATTTAATTTATATTAATTTTATATTTGGAATAATTCCAAGAGTGATTTTCACCACTTTTAAAAAGGGTACCCACTTTTCTCATTTCCTCACACATACATATTTAGGTAAGAAAATATCTATCTAGATCCCTGTATTTAATCCATACACACAATTTAGTGGAAATAATTTATGAATAAAATCATCTTTAATGGTGTTTGGGTGTTAATAAATGGAGATCTCTTAAAGAATATATATTATTTTTATTTTAATGTTTCTATTTTATTTCATCATACATATCATTAAATTTATCATAAACAATTATTAAATAATAAATAATGTATCTTTAATATTATTTGATGTCATTATATAAATATCAACTCTTATATCAATCTCCACATACGAAAAATGTGTAAGGAAATAATTGTTTGTGCATATTTGTAAACTCTAACCTCTACGAACTAATGTAAATTTTTTTACCATTACTTGCTCTGAAGACTGGTTATAATTATATAATTAATGTTTATATATTATATTCATGAAATATTTTTCATTATGAAATGATAATATATAATTTATATTCTTACATTTATATGTATGAGAAAAGGATAATAATGTTATTGTGTTCATCTGAACTGTCACCTCCTTGATGTGTTATAATTCATTTTTCATCACCAAATAGAATTAATGATATATAGGAGTGTATTAAAATTAATAATATTACATTAATTATATTAGGATAATTTTCAAAATACAAAATTATACATACCTACTTTCCATAATGATAATTGAAAAACCAATACATAATACATGCGTATGTATGACATACCTCATATATAATTGTAACTTTGTTCATTTTCTTAAAAATATTTAATGTATGGATGTAAAAGTGAATTATATGTTTAAAAATTATTATTATTTTATGAATTCTATTCTGTAGTTTATGTACCTATGACCATTCTGACTATTAACACCATTCAAAATTTATTTTGGACTAAATTACCGAATATCGACAGATTGTCTGACATGCACATAAATAATAATGTAATTTTAATAACATGATAATCAGTGATTTGAAACTAATAATAAAAATTAATAGATTTCACAATAAATAAATACTTATTCTATGTTAATTATTTAGGTTGATAAATATTGACTGTGACGAGTTAGACTCAGTGTAAGGGACTCCATAACTAATACATTGTTTTGTATTTTTTAAAAATTTATTCTTCCAAATAATTAACATTCATTTCAATTGATTCATAATGGTTTTTTTGATTCATTTATATGGACACAAATATTTTTAAATGATAATTTTCGAATTTCTCTGAAACCTTTCAAACTGGTTTGCGAAACATTGATTAAAAAATATCTTTTTGTAAATAGTTTTAATTGGTTTTAAAAGTGGATTTAATATTTCAATATCATGAGATGATTTTAAAATATGTAGAATGAATGTAATATATAATTTTCATGATAAAATATTTATTTATTATTTCCATTAAATGATTTCATATTTCCTTCCAAATACATTTATTTTTCATTTTTTGAACAATTTTTGTGTTTAAAAAGTGATATTTCTCATGAAAATCATATTTTGAGATCGTGAACTATTTTTTACATGGGTTTAAATTGTTTTCATTTGTTTTAATCCTGATATTTTACTTGTATATTATGAAATAATGTTTTAACCCCCACCAATCTCATGGTTGTAACCAATATATATTATATAAATGGTCGAGCACCATTATAGTTTATAAAAAAATTGATCCCAATATAGGTTATACGAAGGGTGGTACCCATTATTTCT
Organism: Viscum album; assembly: GCA_963277665.1. NCBI lineage: Eukaryota > Viridiplantae > Streptophyta > Magnoliopsida > Santalales > Viscaceae > Viscum > Viscum album. Next base: position 1,991,156,768 of record OY728121.1, on the reverse strand, counting down.
CTCATATGAATAAGATTTTCTAGAGGATCGTGTCAACCATATGGTTATTCAATTTTTAATGATTAATTTATGAGTGATAAGGTAATGATGTCTTAATGTACCTATGTAATTATTATATTCTTGCAAATCTTTTTTCATGAAATGGTTTTTAATGTGTGTTCATGTTTTTACTATACTGATTTTTAAAATTATTTATGCCTCTTACTGAGTTTTTTGTTATCATCACAAATTTGAAGATGTTTTCAATAGTAAAAATAATGGTAAGAACAAATTATATTTCATAATGATAATGTTGATGATTTATATTTAAGATAACTCATGTTTTATTTTAAAATGTTTTCTTTTGGTTGAAAAAATGCATACTAAGTATAAGTATCATCTAATAATGTATGGGTTCACTATGTAATAGTTTGTACTAATTATATAAAACTATAAAAAATTGATCTTTTTAATGAAATAATTAAATTGTAGTCAATATTAACTAAAATAAGATAATTTTGGATCAATGTTCAATACTGATTAACACTTCCAGGGATAAAATACACAACACATTTAGCCACTTCCTATTCACTACATCTTATGTCTATAAATATCATTTATAAATAATCATTTAATTGTTTTGATACCATTAGATTATTAATATAACCAAATGATGGAAAATTATATTGCATAATTTGACAAAAAATATGATGAATCTCACCGTGGAACATATTTCACAATCTAGGAATTGATAATTTTCAAAATGTTATTATTATGCCCATATATAGCCATAATTATCTTAGTTCCAATACCATATTTATTTTATTCTTCAGTAGGAAAATATATTCACTAGATACTAGTATTGAAACTGTTAATTATACCATGTTTTATTTATAAACATTAGAATTTGTTGTATTAACTCATAAAATTATTATTTTTAAATCCTAATTAATAAATAATAAGAGGCTGTAACACATATCCAATATAAAATATGTATGCATCATAAAAATGGTTTCATTGGAGATATATTTATTACCAAATAAATAATAAGGGATTTCATGAAAAAAGTAAATTTCCATTAGAATATCCCCCAGGCTATTCAAATCAGGTGCGTTTTATGGTCATTAATAATGAACTCAGTGATGATAAGGTCTCGTCCAGCATGAAATATTTGGATTTTTACCCCTAAGTAACTCTATTATATAACCAAATCAACATATAGTATATATATAGGGACATATTTATAAAAAAAATCAACAAAATATCCACCTTTACAAAACTATAGAATATCCTTATATATTTTTAAAAATATTCTATAACAGGGTCATGATCCATAATCTATGATTTATAAAATAATTTTTCCAATGTTACAAATAAATATTCTATGATACCATCTATAATTACCCGAACTCCATTAGTCCGAATGTGACTCCATTAGTCCGAATGTGGTGCATATTTTATTACATTTTCTTAGATATAAATGGTCAAATCATGATAGAACTATTAATATAGTAGTTTCTGAGAACTAGATTCATACATGATTCCCAATATACATTGGGAATATAAAATGAAACATAATACAAAAAAAATACATCATCATTGTAATATCATTTAGAGATGTCTTCATCATATCATAGAAAATGAAAATAAAATAATGTGGAGCATAAATACATTATAAGGGTTAAGTATAGCTAAATCTATTAATAATGAATAAATATTTATTAATATATAATGGTAAATAACTGAAAATATATTCCTTTTAAATAAAATTACTACATAAATAGATAAGGACTAATCAATAATGAAAGGTAAATAAATTGAATCGCATATTTTTTAATCTATATATTGAGAATTGAATACATCCAAAGATAATATCCTAATGAAATTATAATGAATAATAATTACTAAATTAATAACGATGTAAGTTATTAATTATCAGACATAATGTATTAGTAATATTATACATCAACCTTAAACAACATTAACAATTTATTTTAAAACTACTAAGTACAAAAAGATATTTTTTTATCAAATTTATTAACATTGGAAATGTGGCAATACATTGAGGGGATTCATGTCAGCAAGACCCACCCATGTCATCTTTTATATGTAATTCGTAATATATTAAATTGTAACATAAATTCATGAACATTGTTCGATATCAACATATATATGTATTGAGTAAAGGATTTAGAATTATCTACATTTCCCCACACAATAAAAGAACATTCAATGTATACACTATATTTAAAAAGGATATATGTTTTGGAAATAATTATATCTACAAAAAATTAATATGGGTAAATAATACAAATGTAATATCCAATGAAAAATGAACACAAGATTGTGATTTCCTCATGATAATGTCAATAATTACAAATGAAAGTGATATTGTTCAATAAAATTTTACCCATTATAATTTTTAATTTAAAATCCCCATGATTCAAATAATTTTAAATGAATATAATATACTATAATGTATTAATGATTCAAGATATTATATCTCAATGGGTCATTTTATGCACCATAAAATATAAATTACCTTTATAACATAACTTTGTTCCTTAATGAAGGGAAATTGAGACTAAGTCCCTTACATCGAGATTCCATTTTGGTGAACTTGATTTAAACTCGTATATAGGGGTTTTAAACATGTTTTTAACATATATTACTACTATAATAGTATTTATAATATCATATATGAACCTTTGATAACAAATTATTACAATACCATTAATAATGATTCATTATATTCAATGTAACATTTTTTAATTGTCTAATTTTAAAAATATATTTATGAAATATATGGTTCTACTGGGTATCATTTAGTTCCATAATATAAACAATAATAATAATGACATAATTATCATATATATACATATAGATTATATTTTTAATACCAATAATGAACATGGTATTTGATAAATTATGTAAGTTATAATCATGAAGACGGTAGGCTATATAAATGCATTGGTAACATTTACATTATTCTATGATAATAATTAAAAGAAGGAAATTAATTTTTTATATTTCTATAATGATCATTATAAAATTATTATTTTTTAATTATAAAAATTCCATTCATACATGGGGTGTGGTGATCAAAAGTGAGTAACATTACATCATGAGGACAGTAGTCCACATGTTCAAGAATGATGTTATCTTATTTATGTGAGTGTAATGATAATAAATTATATAATATATTAACATTTAAACAAAAAATAGTACATAAATATAATAAATATTTCATATATATCTCATATATTCAATAACATTATCCTTATCACGTTCCACGTAAAGCGTTACTAAATAAAAAATTCTCATCGCTACGTGAGGGGGTAGTCCTCTATACACATGACAGATGTTATGATATCTCCTATAAAATTAAAAGCAATAAAATTTATATATACAATATAATAAATTAATAGTGTTACTATTTTATAGATATCACATATATATATAGTGTATTTCAATAATCCAAACCAAATATGAGAGGTTTAATAGAAAAATTAATGAAATCAGTTTGCAAGGTTATTGTCTATCATACCAAGGAATAATGTTATCATAATCCATTTTATTTAGGTGGAAATTATTATAGGAAGTGCCCATGAAATAAAAAAATATAATTATATGTTATATACATAGGATATTATATATTAATGACTTAATAAAAATTGAAGGAGCATGAAAATGAAATAATATATAAAATCTCATTTGTTAATGTTTCCTCTCATTCATGTTTTCGCATTACGAGAAAAAATCCTAATTATGTGAGATTTATTACCAAATTATGTCTTTTAATATGAGATTAGGTAAGTTGGTAAATTATACAGGATTGTTTTGGTTGAGAAAAAAATGATTCTGAGGTGTGAAAAAGTGAGGATAATGAGCGATAATTTAAAATTGAGGTATATTGGAATTTTTTAAATAAAAAAATTATTCATTAATCTTTTGTAAATATTACTTCATATTTTTCAAAAATTTGTAAATAATATATGTAATTAATAATTTGGTAGAAAAAAAACCTCTATAATAATGATTTTTTTATCATGTCATTCTTTATTCTTTATGTCTTACTCACTTATTTGAATTCAATTTTCACCAAGATAACTAATGTTTTTCTACATGGAAATATACCCTTATTTCATAAAATATAATTAACCTTTTTATATTATTTATAAACAATTCTTTATTAATTTAAAATAAAATTTATTAAAATATAATATAGTTTGTGTGAAATTTTAATTGTTAACACAAGTGCATGTAATGTGAAACCACCATTTAAATCCTAATAACTGTAATAAATTTTTGACTACTGTCAAAATTAATTATGGTAGAAAAGATAAAATTACTACATAATATAAATTATTATGATTCCAAATAAGGAATCTATTTTTACCATTCAAACCATATATGTTGTAAAATATATTTTCCAATAATCCCACAAAAGGGATGAAAAAGCTGGTTATGAAAGAGATTTTTTTGTTTGAAATGGTTTAAAAATGAAATTCAATATTAATTTAATTTAAAATAAAAATATTATACTAAAAATATATTGTTATTTTATGTTACATAATGAAAATTAAATTATAATTTTAACATCTAAATTGTTTAATGGAAAAAAGTTTCTAAATATTATAAAGTAATCTTCACTGCTCGTAAAAAATGAATTTTTTAGAAAAGAATAAAACATTCCCAATATGATAATTATGACATGTATATATCAAATTTGATTTTTAATTTAAATAATAATAGAATTAAATAGAAAATAAATAATTTCAAATGATGTGCACAAAAATCAATTAAACTATGTTTTAGTAAAATGTGGTTCTTTTCAGAAAAAAATTTTCCTTTTAAATTATTATTATTTTATTTCAAATAAAAATATAAATTATAAAAATGTGTAATATGTAGAGACTTGAAGCTATATGTACATGGACATTACATTACTTTTTCGGAATACTTAGTACATAACAAAAACACACACACTAGGACCGTAATAGTTTAGTGTCTTTGGAAACTGAGAATATAATCTTCTACTCATGGTGAAAGATCTTCAACATCTCCCATAAAGATCTTCCCGTTTTTTACCTAAAATCATTCTTTATATCGTAGGGAAAAGAAACATAAAAATGGGGAGCTCAAATGCTCAGTAAGGGTAAGCATGGATAAAATAAAACATACCATATACATTTGAACTTAAAAACATGAACATAATGTTTAAACATCAAAAGCTTGAGTAATGGCATAAAATATGGAAGTACATAAGGCATAGATCATATAGAAACATTAAGAATGATAAAATTTCATGGGAATAAAACATATAATTGTGGCACCCATTACGCACATAATATTATTTCCATAGTAGCCAAGGCATTGCTGCCAAGACCATCTTAGTGGACAAAGTCCCTTTATGAATCGAGTTCACTCCTCGTTCCAGTCCTGTATTACTGAACCGGTTGAACATGCCGTTCCACCCATGTCTATCTCATGAGATATAAATCTTTACCCAATGAATTAGAGGGATATATAGGTCCCACCCATCTCATAATGAAATCATTCTTACTTGTGCCTCAATATAAACATACATCATTCATAATAACCCAACGAATAAAATGGGTTTCATAAACATCATCCCATCATAACATAATCCATATAAAAGAAATCGATATCATTTCATAATAATAAATGTGAAACCATGTTAATCATAGAGACATTAACATTATACATAAAACATACACATATGAAATAATTTCACTTTATATGGAAAATGTTTTTGATAAAACACTTGAAATGAATTCATGTGGTGAATATCCTTTCTTCATTAAAATAATTTTCTTTTCACAAAATGTCATGAATTTTTAAAAGAAAAGGATTTTCTTGAAAATTTTCATGAAATATTTTTGAGGAAGATTCAGGAAAATGAGGCATTATGAAAATGTAAAAATCCGTTCACACCGTATAAGTTAAAAATAACATTCTCCTCGTACTTTTGTCAGAAAAGTCAAAAATGTACATTATATGGTAACCAAAGAAAGATTCCATTCATATAATGTGGTAAAAAGTCAATAAAGGGTAAAAATGACTTTAAAAATCCATTGAATAATGGTAAACATTTTATGAAAGCATTTTTAGAAAACATGGCCATGGATGATAAACGTAACCCCTGTAAATACTTACGTATAAGCAATCTCGGATAAAAATGAGATTGAAAATTTATCCCTTACCTTAGGTCTGATATGCTTCGTATGTGTTAGAACCTCCTGAATAATGATTTAAATAATTACATTGAATTATTACATAATAATATTCATTGTTATGATATCATATATGTTTCACTTATGACTTTATATTACCTGTTCTTTTGTAAATTCCATGTTAAAGAGTGTTTTGGGTAAAATCATTTCATTTGTCGTCCGTGTTTTGACTTGTAATTATTCATATGATTACATAGATCATGATTAAATAATTAAAGAATATAAACCTTGTGTTATGTATAATATATATTCAGAATATAAATATATATAATAGATCAGTAAATGGAAAAAAATACACCGTTCATGGAGATGGTAGGCCGTACGTACGCATGAACGCTGTTTTCGTTTCCTTATTGAGTTGAATGGAATTAAGTAGATGACATACATATATATACACATAAATTCAGTATCATTATTATTTCATATATTTCATTACTACTTATTATATATGCTTTATAATCATTCATGAATGGTTAATGTGGAGAACGAATCTCATCGCGTCGTGGAGATGGTAGTCCGTACGTACGCACACGCGGTGATTTCATTTTCCGTAGGATGGATAGATGGTGAAATATGGTTGTTTAATAATTATAATAAAATATCAGTATATGAGTGATAATGATGTTATTACTTCATAATGAAACAACCTAAGAAGAAGAAGTGGAATAAGAAATAAAGATGAAAGAATCGGTAACGGACATTACCTATTATTTTAAGCGCCTCTTTGATTCCTCCTCTTAGGGTACTAAAATTGGTCTTTTAAGAATACCAGGACCTCTAGGATGTTTCTAGGGAAGTGGAGAAGAGATTTTGGAAGGTGTTGGCTGAGAATGAAGGCTCAAAGTGGTGTGAGGAAGAGAGGGAGGAGGTGCCCTTTTATAAGGGAGGAGAGGGGCAACTTTGGAATAACCAAAAATATTATTTTATTATAAAGCCATATTCGTCTTTTAATAGCTCCAAATTGAGTTATTTAGAAGCTAAGGGGTTTATGGGTCGAAATAATCTCATACAATAGAATTTAGACATGTTTAGGTCTTTATATTAACCTTATCTTGTAGTTTTAACTCTTAGTTAATTAGATTGACATTTAACATGTCACTTTGTATTTTTATATTATATAGTTAATAAACATACCATATACATCGAAGAGACCCCCAAGTGGTCCATTAATGATAAAACTATAATGATATAAGTATCTTGGCCGAACTTTATATTTTTAGGAATAAAATAACAATCAATAATATAATATTTGTTTTAAAAACTATTTTATGTCAATTTTGACACTATTCAATTGTTGATTTCTGTGAAACTAATAACATAATGATTAATTCGACAAAATTTAATTAAATAGATTATAACATGTTATATTAACCTAGAAAATTAGTTTAATTCATAAAAAGTCTCAAATTATATTTATTTGGTATTTATAATATCAATTATTCTAATTTCTTCACTATTATTGTAATTACTACATCATCATTGTGTCACAAATAAATTAAATTATTTAATGTCTAAAAATTATAAATAAAATATCATTATGTAGGAAATCTTATTATCTTTCTAATCAATATTTACAATCGAATTTATCTTATGCATAACCAGATATTAAAAATGTTTTAGTAAATAAACCTTGATTATAACTCTTTTAACTTTTCTTTGAATTAAATAATAATAAATGCCCTAATCTAAAACAAGTGGGCCTAAATGGTCATATTTTATTCATAAGATTGTTTTTGGTTGAATTAAACTTATCCAATAGAATTAGGACATGTGTTAGGATAATTATAATATAATATTTACCCTTAATTACCCTATTTACTTTTAACCATGGTAAAAAAGTAAAAAGTTAATATTCACCAAAAATTATTTTCATCTCATTGAACCACATTTTACATACTGACATCAACCGTGTCTCTCGGATTTTTTAAATTCTACTCACAGAAGCGGTAAAATCATGTTTTAAGAAAAATTCATTTTTTTAACGACCACATAGTGGTTTCACTATTCATCAAAAAATGAAAGTTTCCAGAAAAATACCAAAAATTAGGCCTAATATATATTTGATATTATGAACTCAAAAATGATTAATATTTTACCAAATTAAAAAAATATCAGTTTCATTAATTAATTTAAAAATTAATTTCCATCATCAAAACAAATAGCGTGTTCTTAAGAGATAATAACTATCAAAAGATTGACACTTGTTTATGTCTGTTTTAAATGTGAAATTACATCCAATGGCCAACATTGTATTAAATTGTAAAAATATATTCTAAATATACTTTAAAACCACTAAATTTAATAATTTATCACTATTAATTATTTCGATTAAAAAGGTTGTTTTTAATTAAAATTTTTTAATTTTCACTATTCATCAGAATATGAAAGTTATCCGAAAAGTACCAAAATTTCACCCTAAGCTATGTTCGATATTCCGAATCCAAAAATGAAGTCCATTTTGAAAAATAAAATTTACAAAATTTCAAAAAAGTGGTTATTAAAATTCATAACGGCTTGTTTTAATAATATTTTAATAGCATACTGTTGTTTAGTGAAACTCATTATTGCATACTACACACACTATCGAGGAAGGTCGTGATTGCGTGTAATGAATGGAAAGTCAAGGATGTGTGTTGTGCAATCTCCTATTGGTGTATCTTACAACACTAGACATTAATGAAATTAAAAATAATATTTTTCATAAAATCTTGGGGTGTTACATTCTACCCCCCTTAAATGGAATTTCCCCATCGAAATTCTTCGGGGTTATAAATGGTTTTCTACTCGAAAGTTTATTTAATAGAAACCCACATCGTAAAAAGGAATACCAAAACCAATCTTTAAAAAAAAGTATGAAACGTAATGGTTACCCAAATAAACTAATCACTGGGTTTCCACATAGGTGAAAATATGGATATGGAAGAGAAATCTAACCATCATGTTCTGATAGAGAGTGGTAGAGAACATGGCTATGGAAAATCCATCAATCACAAAGCCATAAATTTTTGACGATCTAAGGTACCATCTGAATAATCCAATATAAGAGCACTAGGACAACATTTTTGGTTTTCAAGATCATTTCCCTAAAGTTGAGGAAATTGTAATTTGAAGAAATACTTTCGTGATTTTGGTATTGTCTCACCGTTGGTCATTCTTTGGACAATTTCCACTTCATCTCTTAAAGAAATGAAGTTTAATTTGTCTTTCGTGATGTGTTATCAAATCATGTGATGGAATGATGGGTCATTCCATCTGTTTCAAACAAAAGGTTAGAAAAAGTTATCAAATATACATAAGTCCATCAATGGTGAGATTAATCATATATGGTTGCTAAAATGGACTTATGCTTCTTATATTATACTGCTTAATATAATAAAACTAGTTTCTACTAAACATGGACTTCCTGTAGGCCAGTGGTAGGCGATAAAGGCCAATCGCACTTCGATTGTGGGTTCGATTCCTACAGCCTTGTCCGACGTGATGGGATGTCACCAGTCCTGCAGGTTGTCCTTTTTCTAAAACTACATTACTATAACATCCCTTCAATAATATCGAAAAAAGTTCTATTCTTAAACAATACTCACTTAAGTCCAACATAATCCATTCCAATATTTAGGCTTATCTAAAATACTTTGGTCCAAGCACATAGCATAAAGAAAATGATTACTTGAAATGTCACATAACAATCACGTGAATGCCATCATTTATCCCCAATATATCATAAGATATATCTTGTTGGTCAAATTACAAACATGTGAATACCTTAATCATGTATTCTATTGAAGAATGAATACCTATTAATTTAACCATAGTGAAAACATGAATGCAGTTAAAAGTTAACACTTTCCACATACCAAAATCCTAAAAATTCTTTATACTCAAACCATGATATCACTTAGTCCTTATATCAATCATGAGCTCATGAATACTGTCAAACATTTAATTTTCTCCTTATACCTTCATTATGCACATATCATCTGCTTTCCAAAAATATTTGAATCACTTTTCATGGTTACCGGTACCATAAAATTATTGAAAACCACAATAGATTAATTCAAAAATATTCTAATACACAATAAAAGTACCTCAACAACATTATTCTTGAATACCAATACATAAACACTTCAATCCAACCTATTCAATTATTGTCCTGGAAAATGTCCTTCCTTGATTTAGAAGTAACTTTTTAGGTCAGGGCATTGAGTTTTTTAATGCCCATGTTCTCCACAAATAATACATTAAACTCCATAACAGTCTGTCACTCTATGACCCTTTTCTCCACACAGATAACATCGGTCCCTCCATTTGAGGTATTCCTCATGGTTTTTTATCCCTTATTTAGAAATATCAATCTTCCTTTCTTTATTCTCCTCAACATGTGAACATGCATAATTGTCTATCTTCCTCTTCTTTTATGAATTAGGCATACCACTAAATTTCAGCTTGTTAATCATATATCAAGATGACTGATTCGACATAATCACAATATCTTTCTCTCTAGGCATTACACAATTTTGTTTCTCATAGTCACCAATTTTTCCATTAGATTCAAAGTTAACCTAATTACTTTTGTTTCCCTCCATTAACTAAAACACAAAAATTATTCTGTGAGAGGGAAAAATCATGCTAGAGAAAACAACATAGTAAAGGGCGAGTACCCTCAATATCTAAAATCTTAGGTTAAATTCTATGATCGTTAGCGCAATTCTAGGACTATAACCTATACGTATACTTAACATAGAGAAATCCCTAGACATACCTTAGAAATATCTATAGGGATCTCACTAACGTTTTCGCATCCTAGTTTCCAAAGGTTGACTAAACCTCCCTCTGATACCAACTATAGAGACCCGAAGCTTGATGTACATGGACATTACATTACTTTTGATGTAACTCCCCGACCCCAGCTACCCAGAGTCGGTGCATTACTTCGTAACATTGGCATGATCACAAAAGATCAAGTCTCGAAAGACAGATTAGTTTAGTAGCCTTGGAAACAATAGTTACATTCATAAGTCTTTCATTACATCAAAAAGTACACAAACTACAATAACATGGTCTTCATAGTCCACACTCATATCCTCACAGACTATTCTTGAAAGTCGGTCATAATACACTTCTTCACATCCTGGAAAATATTAAAACATTGAAAGGGGTGAGCTCAGATGCTCAGTAAGGATAACAATATTGTGGAAGCTTTTATAAGAAAACATAAGCATTTAAGGCAATGTATAACTAAAACAAAAGCCTTATTGAACTAGAACATCAGCATAATATGGCAAAAGTAAAATAAAACAATTCCATTACTTACTCACATGGATATTCTACTAGACGAATAGTCACATGAAATATCAATAACCACTTTCATAATGAGGGAATGTATAATGCCAGACATTCTGAAACATTTTGTCAAGGCCTCGGCCAAGACGTCTAAAATGATTAAGGCCTCGGCCAAAACCATAAATCAAATTGGGAAAGGGCCTCGGCCAACTAGTTGTCTAATGAGACCTACCGATGCATCGAGAAGCTATAGCGGGCTCCACCCGTCACATATTAATTACAATACATTCCTCATATGAATAGGTTTAAACATAACATAAATATTCGTATTAAAACTAGCATACGAAATGTCAACAATTTCTCCATAAACTATGGATGGTATAAAATAACACATCCACAGTCAAATATTTCACAAAATGTTCAATGGAAGTTTTGTATCATAAATCAATTTCAATTAAACTTAAAACCCATCAAAGGATGTTGACATGGATGATATCAAAGCTATTTGAGAGAAATATCTCTCTTTATTGAAATCATTTAAAAGTCCCATAATTATAAAATAATACATTTACTTTGATAATATTCTTATAAGATTGTTAGGGAAGCTTCGACGAAGTTATAATGGCGGAAAATAGCCGCACCCTCCGTATAAGTAAAAAAAACATTCTTACCTTAAATTTGTCAAAAAGGTAAAAAAGTACATTGTTTGGAAAACGACGGTAAGATTCCTTTCAAAAACGTATAAGGGTATAAATGACTTTAACCCATTTTCCATTTAATAGTAAAAATGTTTTGAAAGACATTTTTAAGAAACATGGATGTGGATGATAACGAGGTCCCAGTAGATAATTATGTATAAACAACCTTGGATAATGAAGAGGTTGTGAAGTAAAACCTTACCTTGTACTTTTCCTTGGTTGGGGTAGGTTAACCTCCTGTATAATGGTGAAATAATTTTTATTAAATTATACAAGAATCATATACATTCATATGATATCATATATGATCTTTTAACATTGCTTTGTTAACAATATCTTAGATTTATCATTGTTTTGGGTGTTAACTTACTCGTTTTATTTTATATGTTTTGTTACATAAGTCGTGTTTTTCATGGATAGGTTGTATCTTATTCATATCCAGAATTATATCATGTACTTAAACATTATTTTTAAATCATCAAATGATAATTATACTTGAATGGATACGACGAAGAATGAATCTCATCGCGTTCGTGGAGACGGTAGTCCGTACGTACGCACGAGCGACAATATCATTATTTTGATATTAAAATAATATATAATTGGATATTATATCATATATACAGAATCATTATCATGTCATCTTTATTATTTACATGAATTACATATCATTATTATACCCATCTAAATAATAATATATTGAATAACAATTACACCACGACGTGGAGACGGTAAGCCGTACGTACGCACGTATGGTGACATGTCATTCAAATGATGGGTAGAATACTGAATATGGTTGTTCCATATTTATAATAACATCACAGTTTATAGAATATACTGGAGTTATAATTTTAGAATTGAAATAACAAACAAAGAGGGAGTGGAAGAAGAAAGAAACTTGAAAGAGGGTGATGAAAATGTTACCTCTTCTTTGGGTACTTCCTTTTGATTTGATCAAAAGGACTCCTTAAGATGGATTTCTGACTAAAGTAAAGCTTCTATGATTAAGGGAGAGAAGTTGGGAGAGTAGTTGGGCAGAGGTTGTCCGAACCAAAATGCTTGGAAGTGTGAATAAGGTGGTAGAGGTGGTGGCCTTTTATAAGAGGAGAGGAGGGGCACTTTTGGAAAGATTGAAATGTTACATTATTACACAATGCTTTTCGGATTCTAAAGGTCCCAAACTTATATAATTCGTGGATAAGGTGATAAGGGTTCGAAATATCCTCATCCAATAGGCTTTGGACAAGTGTAAGCCTTGTATTTTGCATCATCTTCTCATTTTATTTAAATCGTTAAATAATGAGGTCATCGGTGCATCATAATGATGTCACAAATAATTTAATATATTAAATGTCTAAAAATTATAAAAAACTACTATGATGTAGGAAATCTTTTTATCTTTCTAATGAATATTTATAATCAAAATTTGGATTTGTTTAACCCCACTTAAAAACTGTTTTAGTAAAACAACTCATGTTTGTGTCAATTTAATTTTAACATTAAATAAATATATATTAATGTCATTTTCCAACTAAAGTGGCTCCATGGGGTCCCCAAGTTGACCCATGGGTTGTCTTGGTCGTCCATGACTCATCCAATAGGAGTAGGACAAGTTTCAAGCTCATATCATATTATTAAAACATTATTTTTACCTTAAACTACACTAATTACCTCTAATCGCGATTAAGAACTTAAAAGTTACTATTCAACAAAAAATTATTTTAATCTCATTGAACCACATTTTACTTATTAATGACAACCATGTATGTCGGATTTTTTAAAATCAAATCACAGAAGTGGTAATATTTCATTTAAATGAAAAATTAGTTATTTAACTACCACTTAGTGGTTTCACTATTCATCAAAAATTGAAGTTTTTCAGAACAATGCCAAAATTTCACCCTAAGCTATAATTGATATTCCGAATTCAAAAATGATTTCTATTTTACAAAATTCCAAACATATAAGTTTCATTAATTAATTTTATAATTAATTCCCGCTGTCACAACAAATAGCGTGTTTTTAAGAAACAATTTATATCAAAAGATTGGCAATTGTTTATGTCCAATTTCAATGTTAAATTAATTCTAATGACCACCATTGGATAAAATGGTAAAAATATATTCTAATTATACCTTAAAAACACTAAATAGTATAATTTATCACAATAAATTATTTTGATTAAAAAGTTGTTTTAAGTATTTTTCACTATTCATAAAAAATTATAAGTTCTCAGAAAAATACCAAAAATTCAACATAGGCTAATTTCGATAATCTGAATCCAAAAATGAAGTCCATTTTGAAATATATAATTTCTATAATTTTAAAAAGTGGTTATTACTATTCATAACGGCTACTTTGATTAGTCGCGGTGTTTTAGAACTCGAAGTTGCGTACAATGCAAGCTATTGCATTATTGAATGAGAAGCGTATCGTGGAAGCTCGGGGTGTTACATTCTCCCCTCCTTCAATAAATTGCGTCCTCGCAATTTGAAATTTTTCTTTGAAAATAAAAGGTTGAAAAGAGAAAATACCTTTGAGGAAAACCCACATTGGAAATAAGGTTAATAAAATTTAGCCTTAATAAGAGGGAAAGGGAAATGAAAAAGTAACCACCCAATTATGATCTCGATTAGGAGAACATTGGTGGCAATTAGAGACATATAATTGGAGGAAAAACGTAAATATTTGTAGGGTGTGATTGAGGTCATCAATCACAATCAACTGTCAAATTGAGGGCCTCAAAGCCTTCAATCTATGTTGATTTAAAATATCATCAGTTCAACAAGACATAATGTATTAGGATAACACTTTTTTTTTGTTTTAATATCCCTTTAATAATGTTTAAGAATTAATTTATTCATTTAATAAGAGATAGGTATATATATATTTATGCTTGACAATTAGAGTTTCAACCTTCAACTCATCTTTCACTCAAAAAGATAATAGAACTCAAAAATATTATACTTATCCTAATTGTATAAGGTTCCAAATGTTAACACATACCATTTAGATTAGTAAAATTATTTTGTAATAACCAGGGACTTCCTGTAGGCTAGTGGTAGGAAATAAAGTCCGGTCACACTATGATTGTGGGTTCGATTCCTTCAGCTTTGTCCGACGCGACGGGTTATGCCCCACCCTGCAGGTTGTCCTTTTCCTAAAACTATAGTATCATAATATTCCAAAAATAATCTTCATAAATTTTTTAACCTTAAACAATACTATCCAAAGATCAACTTAATCCATCCCAACCTTTATAGTTATCCAAAATACCTCCATCCAGACTTTCTCTAAAAGGTCTCTAAATTCCAAAATCCATTGTATCATCAGATTCCCCAAACAATGCAAAGTTTCTCTTATTGTCACATACTAAAAATACGATTACCTTCATCATATTAAAACCTTACTGAAACAACAAGTACTACAGTACAATCCTTATATATATATCACATTATTATAATAACCAGAATATAATCCATGAGTCCAAAAGCACCAATACATTTATTATTCTGCTTCAACTGTAGTCACAACATAAGATTGTCCTTGATCCCTTGGCCTTTTCTGAGGTAAGTTTCTTTGACGCTTAGGACATTCATTTGCATAATGCCATGTTTCCCTACAATTGTAGCATTCAACTTTGACAGCCTCTTTCTTTCCCTTGCAATCACGAGCCTGGTGACCCTTTTCTCCACATTTATAACAAACTCCCATTCCTTTTAGGCACGTACCAGGGTGATTCTTCCCACAATTATCACATAATGGAAAATCCTTCTTTCCCTTTTTCCCTTTATCTGTCTCTTGTTCCACCGTTCTCTTCTTCTCTTGCTTTACTTTGTTGTCATAAGACTTAGAGAATTCCTTTTCTGTCTTGATAGCAAACGAGACAATATCTTCGTATGATGAGAAGGATTGTGATACTAAAGCTCGATGGAGAAATGGTTTTAACCCATCAAAGAAACGGTCAGTCTTACTTATTGGGTTACGTATGTAATCTGCAGCATACCTTGCTAACCTTGTAAAGTTAGCCTCATACTTTGCGACATTCTCATCCTCCTTCTACCTCAGACTCAGAAATTGCCTTTCTATATCCGCTCGATGGTCTCGAGGAAAGTATTTTTCTAAGAACAGCTCTTTGAAATCCTGCCATTCCATGTTTGTTAATTCATCATCTTCCTTTGTGTTTTGAATCAATGACCACCATTGATCGGAATCTCCAGTGAGGCGGTAAACTGCCATGACAACCTTCTCCCTTTCACTACTCCCCAAGGCATGGAATATTTTCTCTAAGGAATTTATCCATTGCTCAGCTACTATAGGATTTGTACTCCCATTGAAGTTTGGTGGTTGTTGCCTCATGAATCGATCTAACATTGATCCTCCACGCTGTGGATCAGGGTGCTCCATACGGGTAAGGTTATTATTCATAACCTGAGTAAGTTGTCCCAGTATGGTGATTAGCTGATCGGCACCGGTTGCATCACCAGCCCCACTATAATTATCTTGAGCAGGAGGACAATCCCTACATGGAGTGTGTGCATTGATACGTTTTCCATTTCTTCCACTAGGCGCCATTTCTAAACAATGGTATAAACTAGATCAGTTAATGAATCAAGATACATAATCCCATACTTATAAAACACTTAACATAAATTGAACTATTTATGGATATAATCCATAATCATAAAAAGAAATGTTTCCTTTGAGAAAGTATATACTCATAACCCTTCATAGTGGTTTGTAAAGAAAATGAGAATTATCCTAAGCATATCCCCCGGGAGTGTCGTAACCAAGAGTGCAGCAAGGCCCGTTGTCGTGCACCAGTTCCCATTCGAGTCTAGCTCAAAGCGGTGTTTTCGGGGTTTACCCCTAGGTACATCTGTGCCAGAGCCACCTCTACCTGCTCGTATCCAGACAGGGATGTATTTCTCGGAAAACTCACAAAATCTCTACAATAACAAAATTCTAGGAAGTTATTCTATACTAATCCTCAAAGTCTATCTTTGGGCTATGTGCTCTAATCAGAGTTTATCTAAATCTAGCTTCCAAGGTTAGTACTAAACTGCCTCTGATACCAACTGTAACGCCCCGACCCCAGCTACCCAGAGTCGGTGCATTACTTCGTAACATTGGCATGATCACAAAAGATCAAGTCTCGAAAGACCGATTAGTTTAGTAGCCTTGGAAACACTAGATACATTCATAAGTCATTCATTACATCAAAAAGTACACAAACTACAATAACATGGTCTTCATAGTCCACACTCATATCCTCACTGACTATTCTTGCAAGTCAGTCATAATACACTTCTTCACATCCTGGAAAATATTAAAACATTGAAAGGGGTGAGCTCAGATGCTCAGTAAGGATAACAACATTGCGGAAGCTTTTATAAGAAAACATAAGCATTTAAGGCAATTTATAACTAAAACAAAAGCCTTATTGAACATGAACATCAGCATAATATGGCAAAAGTAAAATAAAACAATGCCATTACTTACTCACATGAATATTCTACTAGACGAATAATCACATGAAATATCAATAACCACTTTCATAATGAGGGAATGTATAATGCCAGACATTCTGAAACATTTTGTCAAGGCCTCGGCCAAGACGTCTAAAATGATTAAGGCCTCGGCCAAAACCATAAATCAAATTGGGAAAGGGCCTCGGCCAATTCCACGTCTAGTTGTCTCATGAGACCTACCGATGCATCGAGGATCTATAGCGGGCTCCACCCGTCACATATTAAGTCCAATACATTCCTCATATGAATATGTTTAAACATAACATAAATATTCGTATTAAAACTAGCATACAAAATGTCAAAAATTTCTCCATAAACTATGGATGGTATAAAACAACACATCCACAATCAAATATTTCACAAAATGTTCAATGGAAGTTTTGTATCATAAATCAATTTCAATTAAACTTAAAACCCATCAAAGGATGTTGACATGGATGAAATAAAAGCTATTTGAGAGAAATATCTCTCTTTTTTGAAATCATTTGAAAGTCCCATAATTATAAAATAATACATTTACTTGGATAATATTCTTATAAGCTTGTTAGGGATGCTTCGACGAAGTTATAATGGTGGAAAATAGCCGCACCCACCGTATAAGTAAAAAAAACATTCTTACCTTAAATTTTTCAAAAAGGTCAAAAAGTACATTGTTTTGAAAACGACGGTAAGATTCCTTTAAAAAACGTATAAGGGAATAAATGACTTTAACCCATTTTCCATTTAATAGTAAAAATGTTTTGAAAGACATTTTTAAGAAACATGGATGTGGATGATAACGAGGTCCCAGTAGATAATTATGTATAAACAACCTTGGATAATGAAGAGGTTGTGAAGTAAACCCTTACCTTGTACTTTTCCTTGGTTGGGGTAGGTTAACCTCCTGTATAATGGTGAAATAATTGTTATTAAATTATACAAGATCATATACATTCATATGATATCATATATGATCTTTTAACATTGCTTTGTTAACAATATCTTAGATTTATCATTGTTTCGGGTGTTAACTTACTCGTTTTATTTTATATGTTTTGTTACATAAGTCGTGTTTTTCATGGATAGGTTGTATTTTATTCATATCCAGAATTATATCATGTCCTTAAACATTATTTTTAAATCATCAAATGATAATTATACTTGAATGGATACGACGAAGAATGAATCTAATCGCGTTCGTGGAGACGGTAGTCCGTACGTACGCACGAGCGACAATATCATTATTTTGATATTAAAATAATATATAATTGGATATTATATCATATATACAGAATCATTATAATGTCATATTTATTATTTACATGAATTACATATCATTATTATACCCATCTAAATAATAATATATTGAATAACAATTACACCACGACGTGGAGACGGTAAGCCGTACGTACGCACGTATGGTGACATGTCATTAAAATGATGGGTAGAATACTGAATATGGTTGTTCCATATTTATAATAACATCACAGTATATAGAAGATACATGAGTTATAATTTTATAATTGAAATAATAAACAAAGAGGGAGTGGAAGAAGAAAGAAACTTGAAAGAGGGTGATGAAAATGTTACCTCTTCTTCGGGTACTTCCTTTTGATTTGATCAAAAGGACTCCTTAGGATGTCTTTCTGACTAAAGTAAAGCTTCTATGATTAAGGGAGAGAAGTTGGGAGAGTATTTGGGCAGAGGTTGGCCGAACCAAAAGGCTTGGAAGTGTGAATAAGGTGGTAGAGGTGGGGGCCTTTTATAAGAGGAGAGGAGGGGCACTTTTGGAAAGATTGAAATGTTACATTATTACAAAATGCTTTTCGGATTCTAAAGGTCCCACACTTATATAATTCGTGGATAAGGTGATAAGGGTTCGAAATATCCTCATCCAATAGGCTTTGGACAAGTGTAAGCCTTGGATTTTGCAATATCTTCTCATTTTATTTAAATCGTTAAATAATGAGGTCATCGGTGCATCATAATGATGTCACAAATAATTTAATTTATTTAATGACTAAAAATTATAAAAAAAATACTATGATATAGGAAATCTTTTTATCTTTCTAATTAATATTTATAATCAAAATTTGGACTTGTGTATCCCCAATTAAAAACTGTTTTAGTAAAACAACTCATGTTTGTGTCAATTAAATTTTAACATTAAATAAATATATATTAATGTCATTTTCCAACTAAAGTGGCTCCATGGGGTCGCCAAGTTGACCCATGGGTTGTCTTGGTCTTCCATGACTCATCCAATAGGAGTAGGACAAGTGTACAGCTCATATCATATTATTAAAACATTATTTTTACCTTAAACTACACTAATTAACTCTAATCGCGATTAAGAACATAAAAGTTACTATTCACCAAAAATTTATTTTAATCTCATTGAACCACATTTTACTTATTAATGACAACCATGTATGTCGGATTTTTGAAAATCAAATCACAGAAGTGGTAATATTTCATTTAAACGAAAAATCAGTTATTTAACTACCACTTAGTGGTTTCACTATTCATCAAAAATTGAAGTTTTTCAGAACAATGCCAAAATTTCACCCAAAGCTATAATTGATATTCCGAATTCAAAAATGATTTCTATTTTAAAAAATTCCAAACATATAAGTTTCATTAATTAATTTTATAATTAATTCCCGCTGTCACAACAAATAGCATGTTTTTAAGAAACAATTTATATCAAAAGATTGGCAATTGTTTATGTCCAATTTCAATGTTAAATTAATTCTAATGACCACCATTGGATAAAATGGTAAAAATATATTCTAATTATACCTTAAAACCTCTAAATAGTATAATTTATCACAATAAATTATTTTGATTAAAAAGTTGTTTTAAGTATTTTTCACTATTCATAAAAAATTATAAGTTCTCAAAAAAATACCAAAAATTCAACATAGGCTATTTTCGATATTCCGAATCCAAAAATGAAGTCCATTTTGAAATATAAAATTTCTATAATTTTAAAAAGTTGTTATTACTATTCATAACGGCTACTTTGATTAGTTGCGGTGTTTTAGAACTCGATGTTGCGTACAATGCAAGCTATTGCATTATTGAATGAGAAGCGTATCATGGAAGCTTGGGGTGTTACATTTGAGGAATACTTAGTACATAAAAAAACACACACACAAGGACCGTAATAGTTTAGTGTCTTTGGAAACTCGGAATATAATCTTCTAATAATGGTAAAAGATCTTCAACTTCTCCCATAAAGATCTTCCCTTTTTTACCTAAAATCTTTCTTTATATCATGGGGAAAAGAAAACATAAAAAGGGTGAGCTCAAATGCTCAGTAAGGGTAAGCCTGGATAAAATAAAACATTCCATATACATTTGAACTTAAAAACGTGAACATAATGTTTAAACATCAAAATATTGAGTAATGACATAAAACATGGAAGTACGTAAGGAATAGATCATAATGAAACATTAAGAATGATAACATAGCATGGGAATGAAACATGTAATTGTGGGAACCATTAAGCACATGATATGATTTCCATAGTAGCCAAGGCATTGCTGCAAAAACCATCTTAGTGGACAAAGTCCCTTTCTAAATCAAGTTCACTCCTCGTTCCAGTCCTGTATTACTGAACCGGTTTTACTTTCCGTTCCAGCCATGTCTATTTCATGAGATATAAATATTTACCCAATGCATTGGAGGGAGATATAGGTCCCACCCGTCTCATTACGAAATCATTCTTACTTGTGCCACAATATAAACATACATCATTCATAATAACCCAACGAATAAAATGGGTTTCATAAACGTCATCCCATCATAACATAATCCATATAAAAGAAATGGATATCATTTCATAATAAGAAAAGTGAAACCATGTTAATCATATAGACATTAACATTATACTTAAAACATACACATATGAAATAATTTCATTTTAGATGGAAAATGGTTTTGATAAAACACTTGAAATGAATTCTTTAGGAAAATATCCTTTCTTCTTTAAAATAATTTTATTTTCACAAAATGTCATGAATTTTTAAATGAAAAGGATTTTCTTGAAAATAGTCATGAAATCTTTTTGAGGAAGCTTCTTGAAAATGAGGCGTTATGAAACCGTAAAAATCCGTTCACGCCGTATAAGTTAAAAATAACATTCTCCTCGTACTTTTGTCGGAAAAGTCAAAAAGTACATTATATTGTAACCAAAGGAAAGATTCCATTCATAAAATGTGGTAAAGAGTCAATAAAGGGTAAAAATGACATTAAACATCCATGGAAGAATGGTAAAAATTATATGAAAGCTTTTTTAGAAAACATGGTTAAGGATGATAAACATAACCCCAGTAAATACTTACGTATAAGAAATCTCAGATAAAAATGAGATTGAAAATTTATCCCTTACCTTAGGTCTGATTTGCTTCTTACGTAGCCGAACCACATGTATAATGATTTAAATAATTTCATTGACTTATTACAGAATAATATTCATTGTTATGATATCATATATGTTTCACTTATGACTTTATATTACCCGTTCTTTTGTAAATTCCATGTTAAAGAGTGTTTTGGGTCAAATCGTTTCATTTGTCGTCCGTGTTTTGACTGGTAATTATTAATATGATTACTTAGATCATGATTAATTAATTCCAAGATATAAAACATGATTTATATATAATATATATTCAAAATATACATATATATAATAGATCAGTAAATGGAATGAAACACACCGTTCATGGAGACGGTAGGACGTACGCACGCATGAATGATGTTTTCGTTTCCTTATTGAGTTGAATGGAATTAAGTATATGACATAAAAATATATACACATAAATACAGTATCATTATTATGTCATATATTTCATTATTACTTATTATATATACTTTATAATCATTCATGAATGGTTAACGTGGAGAATGAATCTCATCGCGTAGTGGAGACGGTAGTTCGTACGTACGCACGTGCAGTGATTTTATTTTCCGTAGGATGGATAGATGGTGAAATAGGGTTGTTTCATACTTATAAAAACATATCAGTATTTGAGTGATACTGATGTTATTAATTCATAATTAAACAACCTAATAAGAAGAAGTGGAAGAAGAAATAAAGATGAATGAATCGGTAACGGACATTACCTCTTCTTTGAAGCGCCTCTTTGAGTCCTCCTATTAGGGAACTAACATTGGTCTTTGAAGAAGACCAGGACCTATAGGATGTTTATATAGAAGTGGAGAAGATAATTTGGTAGGTTTTGGCTGAGATTGAAGGCTCAAAGTGGTGTGAGGAAGAGAGGGAGGAGGTACCCTTTTATAAGGGAGGAGAGGGGCACCTTTGGAATAACTAAAAATATTATTTTATTATAAAGTCATATTAGGTTTTTAAAAGCTCCAAATTGAGTTATTTCGAAGCTATGGTAGGGATGGGTCGAAATCCTCTCATACAATAGAATTTTTACAATTTCAGGTCATTATATTAACCTTATCTTTTAGTTTTAACTCTTAGTTGATTAGATTGGCATTTACCATGTCACTTTGTATTTTTATATTATATAGTTAATAAACTAACCATATACATCCAAGAGACCCCCAAGTGGTCCATTAATGCTGCAAATATCATGATATAAGTATCTTGGCCAAACCATAGATTTTTAGGAATAAAATAACAATCAATAATATAATATTTGTTTTAAAAATTATTTTATGTCAATTTTGAAACTATTCAATAGTTGATTTTTGTGAAACTCATAACAGAATTATTACTTCAGAAAAAGTTAATTAAATCAATTCTAAAATGACATATTAACCTAGAAAATTAGTTTAATTCATAAAATGTCACAGTTTATATTTATTTGGGTTTTTATAATATCAATTATTCTAATTTTTTCACTATTATTGTAATTAGTGTATCATTATTGTGTTATAAATAAATTAAATTATTTAATTTCTAAAATTATAAATAAAATATCATTATGCATGAAATATTATTATCTTTCTAATGAATATTTACAATTTAATTTATCTTATGTATAACCCTATATTAAAACTGTTTTAGTAAATAAACTTTGATTTTAACTCTTTTAACTCTTCTTTGAATTAAATAATAATAAATGTCCTAATCTAATCCAAGTGGGCCTAAATGGTCATATTTTATTACTAAGGTTGTTTTTGGTCGAATTACACTTGTCCAATAGAATTAGGACATGTGTTCGGGTAATAATAATATCATTTTTACCCTTAATTACCCTATTTACTTTTAACCATGGTAAAAAAAGTAAAAAGTTACTATTTACTAAAAATTATTTTCATCTCATTGAACCAAATTTTACTTACTAACATCAAACGTGTCTCTAGGATTTTTGAAATACCACTCACAGAAGTGGTAAAATTATGTTTTAGGAAAAATTCATTTTTTTAACTACCACTTAGTGGTTTCATTATTCATCAAAAAAATTAATGTTTCCAGAAAAATACCAAAAATTAGGCCTAAGATATATTTGATATTATGAACTCAAAAATGATGTCTATTTTACCAAATTCAAAACATATTAGTTGAATTAATTAATTTAAAAATTAATTCCCATCGTCAAAACAAATAGTGTGTTCTTAAGAGATAATAACTATCAAAAGATTGACACTTGTTTATGTCTGGTTTAAATGTGAAATTACATCCAATGACCAACATTGTATTGAATTGTAAAAATATATTATAAATATACTTTAAAACCACTCAAATTAATAATTTATCACTATTAATTATTTCGATTAAAAAGGTTGTTTTTAATTAAAATTTAGTAATTTTCACTATTCATCAGAATATGAAAGTTATCCGAAAAGTACCAAAATTTCACCCTAAGATAATTTCGATATTACGAATCCAAAAATGAAGTACATTTTGAAAAATAATATTTACAAAATTTCAAAAAGTGGTTATTACTATTCATTACGTCTAGTTTTAATAATATTTTAATAGCATATTATTTTTTAGTAAAACTCGTTATTGCATACTACATGCGCTATTGAGGAAGGTCGTGATTGCGTGTAATGCAATGCAAGTCAAGGATGGGTGTTGTGAAATCTCCTTTTGGTGTAGCGTACAACACAAGACATTAATGAAATTAAAAATAATATTTTTCATAAAATCTCACGGTGTTACATAATATATATATTTTAATATTTTATTTATTCATATTCATACTCTTCCTTAAAATAGTAAGTCAATAAATATCATTTAAAATAATGATATAAATAGTATATTGTTTTTTTGGAAAAACTCGGTATTCTATGTTACACATGTTGTTGATAAAACTCATTTTTATCTATAATATATGATATAAATAGTGTTTCATGCAATTGGATATATGAAATTTTATATTTCTAACTGATGATATTAATTTTAAATCAATTATTATTATAGTTATTTTTGAAAATATGAACGTCTATGAATATTGCTTTACAATGTATAGAGAAATATTTTAATCAAATTATAATTTTTTTGTAATAAAAAATGAATAACATATTATATAAATTAAAATTACATATACAAATGTAATTATAATTAAAAAATTTAATTCAATAAAATAATTATGCTGAATATTTAAAATTTTATAAAATATATAAATCATTATTTGAAAAAAATTATTTTCGTTGTAAAACCATAAAAATAACATCCAATATAATGATATATTAAATGCAATAATAACATTATTATATTATATTTACTCAACGGTAAAAAATTAATAATTTATTTATTTTATTTTCCAAATTCTCATGGTAGCCATTATATTATAAAATATGGGGATTCTCCATTTTGAACATTTTAATTCAGGATGAATAACAAACCATGACCATCACATTTCTAAATAAAATTTTTTAGTCTATTATATGGTTTAACTATATTAATGTGAAGAATTTTGAACATTAATCATTTTGATTAAATGGAAAAGTAAATGACTCTCAACATCCAACAGTTCTATCAATTCACGTCCCCTAGACTATTATAATAATTATAAAATCGATTTGTGGGGTGTTCACCCACATAGTAATGTATGTTATTATTTAATATCCTTTCAATAATATTATAAAAAATTTATTCTATGAAAAAGTGAATGTTCATGTTTGATCACACAAAAATTAATTCAATATTACATTATTTATACCCAGAGTATTTATAATAATTGGGTTTTCAATTGATGAGGACTTATATATTACACAAAATTTTTAATTTTCAATTGAGGTATAATTAAATAAGTGAAAAATATGAATATATAATTACTGAATTACATTGAAATCCATAAGATTCATTATATTTGACAGTTATCTTATTAATTATATGAAATTATTATAATTGTTTTTCAGAAATTACCTATTACATTATCATTATTATAACTATATTTTGATAACATCCGAGTTAAATATAAAATATGACATTTTCATATTTCTTAATATTTATGAATTAAATATTAATTTTAACTTCAAGAGAATTATATGTTCAATTGTGTAATCAACACGCAATAAGAGATTGTTTCGAATTCATACTTTGCACACAATTATGAGTTATAACGAAAAATAACATAATAATATTATTATGTTAAATGGTTGGTAACCCCTAGCCAATGTATTGGTGGAAATGAATATAACAAACTATATTATGACTATACTTGTTTGTTAAATGTTTCTATATTTATCCAATAAATTTTAGAGTCTTAAAATAAGAGTGAATATGATTTTGAGCACAAATACATTAATATTTTTAAAAGGTAGTTTTACCACCTTTCAATAGAGAAGAAATTATAAATCTAGTTTTTTTCAATTTTATATGTATTATTATACAAAATAAACTTCTTATTTTGGTGAAGGATCTTAAAATTTAGTTTGGGTAATTTTTTGATAATTTTATGGTAAAGTTCATTTTTTAATGAATAATGAAAAATACTACATATTAAGTCAAATATGTCCTTTATTATAATTTATATATAGGGTTATATTATTTTTTAATTTTCATTAAAGTGTAATTATATTATATGTTTACCATTTAATCTAATTTTTCTCATTGAAATTAATTTCACTTAGAAATTGGACATAAAAAATGTCAATCTTTTGATAGTTATTATTTCATAAAAAAAATTTGTATTTGAAACAGGAATAAATTTTAAATTAATTTCTGCAACATCTATGTTTTGAATATTTAAATAATGATTCCATATTTGGAATCAAGATGTCCAAATTTTTTAAATAAGTATCTTTTATTTTTAGACATTATGAATAGTAAATATAGTAAATATTTTATTTAACATTGTTAAAAGGTAAAACTGTTACATAATTGTTGAAATAATATTATAATAACAATAAATTACCCTAACACGTGTCCGAATCCTATTTCCTGATACATGTCCAACTATGGGAATCCTTGGGTCTTTTTTGGTACAACCTGGAGGCACTTGTAAATGAAAATGACAATTTATAAAAATTAATATAAAGTTAAGGAAAATGGATCATAAACACATATCTCTTAGTGAAACAATCTTTATATTGGGTTATATAAGTGATATATTCAACTATAAATAGTAATTATAATTCAAAAATGTTGAACCCTCTGGAATTAAGTGGCTTCATTGTGTTTTGATTATCCCAACCATACTTTCTCTATATCTTGATTATGCTTAATACATTCCAAATATACATTAATATATGTTGTTACTTTCATTATGCTTAAATTAAGTCTTTTGAATTATCAGATATATGTTTACTATGACTGAACTCATTCTGCCAAGTGAATGCTCAAACAGTTTTCAGCTACTGTTACAAACTAGCTACCGATATAGAGTAGAGGAACCGTTAGAAAGTTGCTACCATCAGAACATATATCCACTGTTACAAGCTAGAAAAAGTTACTACTACACCAATGTTGACAGCTACTGATACCCAAAGTCCATCGCTGCATTAAAGTCTACTGATACAGCTACCGATACGATGAAGTCGACAGTTACCACTACAACAAAGTTGACAGCTACCGATATGCTGAAGTCCACTGTTATGCAAAGTCTACCGATAGAGAGCTACCACTACCGTTACAAGGCAGAGCCACAACTACCGATAGAGAGCTACCGCTACAATTATAAGGCAGAGCCATAGCTACCGATAGAGAGTTACCACTACTGGTAAAGGCAGAGCCACCGCTACTATTACAAGTCCACCGTTACTGATACATCAAGTCTACCAACAGACAAGTCTACCGTTACAAATGTCTACCGATACTCAGAACTACAGATACCTACTATAACACAAGTCTACCGATATCAAGAGCTATCGTTCCAGAGACAGAACCCGACACTGCTTTAATTTCTTTATCTTTGTTTTAATCTAACCAATGGTCATATCAGGTATATTTTAATACACTGACATTTATTTAATGTGTTCTATTGGATGTCAGGGAACCGTACCTCGTACCTGCAAAAAGTAAATCATCCTTTGCCGGAGCATGTGCTTTAAAAAGGGAAGGATGTGCTACTACTAGAAAGGGGGATGAATAGACTAATACATAGAGATACAGACCATAAGTGTGCCGAAAAGAACAACAGAGCGTGAATGCAAAGAGACGACAAAACTTACAAGAAGAACTCATTACTGCTTACGAGTGAAGTGCTGAGAATGAGAACAAAAAATAAGAACTTCATCAACTAATTTTTCTCTATATCTGAACCTGGAAGTCATGGAAACAGACGATACTCTGTTTTCCAGACAAAAACCAGAAGAGGAC
Organism: Viscum album; assembly: GCA_963277665.1. Lineage (NCBI taxonomy): Eukaryota > Viridiplantae > Streptophyta > Magnoliopsida > Santalales > Viscaceae > Viscum > Viscum album. Next base: position 1,991,128,293 of record OY728121.1, on the reverse strand, counting down.
TCAGAGTGAATTCTGATCAATCAAAGGAGTCCAGAACTGCACGACAATCACTAGTGCCATTTCTAAACTCTAAATATTTTCTCTGTGATTTATCTTTTTACATATTGAGCAGTGTGTGTTATCTGCTGAATTTTACACACACACTGTCTCATGTGCTTTAACTGTAGGATTTGTAAATCCTCTCTCACCACTCTTACATATTTTGTTTCCTACTGGGATAGTGGTAGAGGTCGTGTGACCTGGACAGCTGGTTGCTGTTGTTTCTGTTCCCACGGATAACAGTGGTAGAGGTCTTGGACTTGGATAGTTGTATACTGTTGTAATCCTTGATCCAGGTTGTGGATCACTTTTATATAATGTTTTGAGAGGACTAAGTCTCGGCTTGAGACTGAACCTCTTGGTTATATCGGCAGTGCTATATCTTCCAAATTTATTTCTATTCCGCTGCTAATTACTTTAAAACCAAAACTATTTTTAAAGTCACTTTGATAATTAAATTCATAAGTGTTTATATTAGTTGTAAATTGGTAAGTTGGTTTCAAAAGTTAATCAACTTTTCTGTTTTGATTAACTGGGAAATAATCAATACCTTGAGAACCCAACAGAACCTTTACTTTGATATAAATTCACTACAGTTTAATTTAGTATTTTATTTGGGGGTTTTAAGACAAAGTTTTAAAACAGAAATTTTAATTGGAACTCAATTCACCCCCCTCTTGAGTGTCCACTCCGACCAACATTTGGTATCCGAGGAAGTTAAAATATTTTATAATGTACTCTGTTTTTCAACTGTGATTTTTGTTATATTTTAATGTTCATGAAATTTCTGTTATTTCTAAATTTTTATCCCTTTAAAATCTTTTCTTTAACTTAGTTATCATGGACAATAGAGTTGAAGGTGTTTCTACCAATAGACCACCCTTTTCAATGTCACCAACTATGCTAAGTGGAAAATCAAGATGAAAATTCATTTAGAGAGCATGGGTTTTGATATTTGGACTGCTATAGAGTTAGAATATAAATTCCTACAACTATTAGATCTACTTGGTATGAAGCTACTAAGACAGCCTACAATAATAATTGTAATGCTATGAATGCTTTGTACTGTGCTTTAGGAGATGAGGAATTTAATAGAACATCTGCTTGTAAAACTGCATATGAAATTTGGGATACCTTAGTTGTTTCTCATGAAGGAACAACTAATGTTAAGGAGATGAGATTGAACACCTATACTATTAAGTATGATAATTTTAAGATGATGCCTGATGAACCCATTTCTGACATGTATCTCAGGTTCAACGAAATTTTCAACACAATGACTTCTCTGGGAAAGGATGTTCCAGAAAAGGAACAAATCATGAGAATTTTGATATGTCTACCTGAACGATGGAGAGGAACCTCTGTCTCCATTAGAGAATCATGTGACATTGGAGAACTGCCAGTCAAGGAATTAATTGGAGAATTGATGATATATGAATAGGAAATCAATGTGCAAAAAAACGAAGAAGATGAACCTAGAAGGAAGTCTATTTATTTCAAAACTACAACTTCAAAGAACAAGGATAAGTAAAAGCTTCATGTTATAAATGAAATATCAAGCTGTGAAGACTGTGAGATTGATTCTGATATTGATGTTCAGATGGCTCACATTGATAGAAGTTTTAAGAAATTTTATAGGAAGAAGAAGTTATTCAGAAAGTCAAACTACAAAGGTAAGTATGACAACAAAGGACATTGGAAAAATGATTGGAATAAGCCTGATAAATCAGATGAAGTTGTCTGTTATGAGTGAAAATGGAAAGGACACATAAAAGAATACTTTCCAAAGCTGAAATACAAGAAAAAGTATGAATACAAGGATAAAAAGTATAAGAAATCCATGAAGGATACTTGGAGTGCTTCTGAGGATAGTTCTAGTGAATCTGAAGTTTCTGAAACTGATCACAGAAACAAGGCGAACATGTGTTTTATGACAAACACTTCTGAGGTAACTTTAGAAACTCCTACTTCTAATTCATATTATTCTGGAGATGATACTGACTCTGATAACATGTCAAAATCTGAAATGTTTTAATATTGTGATATGTTAAAAGAAACTTGTAATGAGCTGAAAGACAAATACAAAGGTTTAAAGAAATAGTATTCTTTAACTGTTAAACATAAATCTGATCTGGATATTGAAGTAGAAAAGAATGCTCAGTTGCTTAAAGAGAATACTGAACTGAAATTATCTAACGAGAAACTCAAGAAAGACATAGAGAAATTTATCAATGGTAAAGACACTCTTACTCAAATTCTAGGTAAGCAAATAACACCTAGATAAACTACTGGTATAGCATACCAACTTGGACAAAAGAAAATTACCAAAACTAGATTCATTCCTAAATATGGACAGAATGTAGCTAGCTCTGGAACATCATATGCTTCAACTAGTTATATTCATATTTATGGATCTAATAAGGTTTATCTTTTAAAATCTGTTGATACTTGAAATTTTATGATACCCATTAGACAAATATGGGTACCTAAAGTCTAATTGGATAACCTGTCTGGACCCAAGAAAATCTGGGTACCAAAATCATTTCCTATTTAAATCTGTTTTGTAGGGAACCTGCTTAAAGAGCTCCTATAAAAAGACTTGGTATTTGGACAGTGGATGTTCAAGACATATGTCAGGAGACTTCTCATGCTTTAAAATCTTAGTCAGAGTTGATGGAGGTTTTGTGACTTTTGGTGATAACTCAAAAGGAAAAATCATCGGCTTAGTCCAGATTGGTAACACTGACTCAGTATTGATTTCTAAAGTTTTATTTGTTGATGGACTTAAATATAATCTATTATGTATTTCTCAATTATGTGATGATTGTTTTTATGTTAAATTTGAAGATTATTCTTTCAATGTTTTAAATTCTAAAAATGTTTTAGTGTTCACTTATATGAGAAATGAAAATTTTTATACTGTTGATCTAAATTATTTATCTAATAAAAATACAACGTGTTTAAATACTTTTCATAAAGAGTATTGGATTTGGAACAGAAGATTAGGACACTGCAATGTGCATTAACTTAGAAAACTTTCTAGGAAGAACTTAGTTAGAGACCTACCCAAACTTGAATTTCTAGCAGACAAAGTTTGTAATCCCTATCAAAAGGGAAAGAAACAAAAAGTTTCTTTTAAATCAAGGAAAGAAGTGTCATCTTCTCAACCTCTCAAGTTGGTTCACATGGATTTATTTGGACCTTCTAGAGTTTCTAGATTAAATGGGAATCATTATGTCTATGTTCTTGTAGATGACAATTCTAGATATACTTGGGTATATTTTCTAGCTCACAAAAGTGAATCTTGTTATTATTTGGTTAAATATTCCAAGTCTGTAGGGAACCTTAGTTGACTTAGGATTAAAACCTTGAGAAGTGATCATGGTCGTGAATTTGATAATCATGAATTTGAATCTTACTACTCTCACAATGTCTATAGTCAAAATTTCTCATCCCCTAGGACACCCCAGGAAAATGGTGTAGTAGAAAGAAGGAATAGAACCCTACAAGAAATTTCTAGAACCATGCTAAATGAATATGGCCTACCCATTTATTTTTGGGCTGAAGCTGTAAATACAGCTTTTTATGTTATTAATAGAGTCTTGATCAGACCTGTTCTTAATATGACCCCTTTTGAGTTATGGATCCATAGGAAACCTAAGGTTAACTACTTCAATGTTTTTTGCTGCAACATCTTTATTAATAATATTAAAGATAATCTTGAAAATTTTGCATCCAAGAGTGATGCAGGAATTTTCCTAGGTTACTCTATTTCTAGGAAAGCCTATAGAATCTTTAATAATAGAACCAAATGTGGGGAAGCATATATTCACATCAAATTTGATGAAACTGATCCACATGAACCTAAGACCTCTCTTGAAAATATTGAAGATGATCTCTCTGTTTTGAACCATAATGATAATGACAGTGGACCTATAGTTAAAATGTCATGTTCTGGAAATTTACTAGAACCTGCTTCTGTTGAACCCCAACCTGTTGATGAACCTGAATTCTCTAGCCCTACATTTTCAAGACCAACTAGGATTCTATAGAACCACCCTTTAGATGCTGTTGTAGGAAATCTAGATAGAGGAACACAGACTAGAGCTTCTCTATGAAATCAGGTTGAACATCAAGATTTTCATTCACAGTTAGAACCTAAAAATGTCAATGATGCTATCAATGATGAATTTTGGGTAATGGCTATGCAAGAAGAACTAAATCAATTTGAATGAAACAATGTCTGAAAATTAGTAGAAATACCTAAGGACACTATAACCATAAGAACAAATTGGGTGTTTAGAAACAAAGTTGATGAATCTGGAAACATCATTAGAAACAAAGCTTGGCTAGTTGCACAAGGATACAATCTAGAAGAAGGAATTGACTATGAGGAAACCTTTGCACATGTAGCTAGATTAGAGTCTATTAGGATCTTACCTTCCTATGCATCATATTTGAATTTCAAGTTATATCAAATGGATGTGAAAAATGATTTTCTAAATGGTTTTATTGTTGAAGATGTTTTTGTAGAACAACCACCTGGTTTCTCAAATCCTCATTATCAAAATCATGTTTTTAAACATTCTAATGCTTTATATGGTTTAAAACAAGCTCCAAGATCTTGGTATGAAAGGCTTTCAAACATTCTTATTTCAAAAGGATTTTCAAAAGGAAGTTTTGATCCCAATATTTTTATAAAAATAATTTCAAAAGATGTATTAATATTACAAATCTATGTTGATGATATTATTTTTGGATCTTCGAAAAATTCTTTATGTACTGATTTTTCAAAGGTTATGAAAAATGAATTTGAAATGAGCTTAATGGGAGAGAATATGTATTTTCTTGGATTTCAAATTTTTCAAACTAAAGATGGAATTATTTTAAATCAAAGTAAATATAGTAAGGTTTTATTAAAACATTTTGATTTGGATAATATTAAATAAAGTGATATACCAATGAGTACCACCTGTAAATTGGATGTTGATGAATCTGGGAAACCAGTAGATCAAACTAATTATTGAGGTATGATTGGGAGTTTAATTTATCTTACTGCTAGTCGACCAGATATTATGTTTAGTGTGTGTATGGGTGCTAGATTTCAAGCTAACCCTAAAGAATCACACTTTCTTGCTGTTAAAAGGATTTTTTAATATCTTAAGTATACAACAAATTTAGGTTTGGTTTATCCAAAAGGAAAATCATTTGACTTAACAAGTTATTCAGATGCTGATTTTTATGGCCGTAAGTTAGATAAGAAGAGCACATCTGGAACATGTCCCTTACTTGGAAAATCCCTAGTATCATGGTGTAGTAAGAAACATAACTCAGTTGCATTATCTACTACTGAAGCAGAATATATAGCTGCTGGTAGTTGTTGTGCACAAATTCTGTGGATGAAACAGACACTACGGGATTATGGATTTGACTTTAAACATGTTTCAATTAACTGTGACAACATTAGTGCGATCAACATCTCTAATAATCTTGTGTCTCACTCTAGAACTAAACATATTGATGTTAGACACCATTTTCTAAGAGATCATAATCAAAGAGGTGATATAACACTTGAGTTTATTGGCACTGAACTTCAATTAGATGATATTTTCACTATGCCTATAAGTTCAGAAAGATTATGTTTCATCAGACATGAATTAGGAATGATAACTTACCCTTAAACCGTTATAAAATACTCACCGTTAGAAAATCCTCACCGTTAGAAAATCCTCACCGTTAGAAATCCTCACTGATAGGAGACCTCACCATTAGGACATCCTCACCGTTAGGAGACTTTACTGGTACATTTGCACGCTATATTATTCTGTAATGCCAAGTCATCAAACCGTTGTTTATTTTATTTATGATTTATGTGGTTTATAAATCCCAAATGATATTAAAACTCGAACTAGACTCACTCAATCTCCCCGCGAACCTGTCTGCCCGAACTCTCCTAAACCTAAACCTCTCGACCTTCAGAACCCTAGCCTCAAATCTGTAATGGCCCACATCAAGAGACCTCAGATGACAGATGGAAGTGAAGTGCTGGCAGCGAAGAGACAAAAAGTAGCTATTACTGATGCTTCTGGAAGTGGCAGTGGAAGTGTAGCTCAGAGAAGACCAGTAAACCCGCACCTATCGAAGGGTGAGATATTTGTTGAGAAAGAGCTCTGTGCAAAATGGCTGATGGAAAGAAAGTCGTTTGATCTTAAGGATTCACAAGAACAAGGCTGAGTAGAATGTTTTGTGAATAATAATGGACCGTACTACCATGGATTGGTAAAACAATTTTATGACTTTGTGCGTTTTGAAAAGTCTAAGGAGGAAAGAAAAATGGTTTCATATGTGAATGGTCAGGAAGTATCATTTACTTCAGGAGAATGGGCTGAGAACCTGAGAGTTCCTCATGTGGGTGATTTTACTTATTATTCCATGTCTGTACCTTCGACTAGTGATGTGTTTCAATATGAAGAAGCTTTGCTGGAACTAACAGGGAATGGGACCCCTAGAAAGGTGATTGCTGAAGAGATGGCAGGAGAAGATAAGCTATTGATTAAATTTATTAAGCATGTTATTAGTCCAAGAAGAGGAGACTTTTCCACTTTGAGATTCCAAGACATATAACTGTTACATTTGCTGAAGCATAGTGTGAGAATCAATCTACGTGGATTGATTATGGTTCAAGTGGAAGAGATGACTAGACCGAAGTCAAAATCAAATGCCTTGTTTTTCTCGAAGCTAATTTCAGTGATGCTAAAAGTGAAGGAGATAGTTGGACCTCAGGATGAGTTGGTAGTGGTTAAGGATAACTTCTGCATTACAAGAACTATTTGTAAATACATGAAAGTAAGCTGGAATCCTTTGAAGAAATCATCGGTGAATGATGATAGAAAAATTTATGACAAGTTCACTCCTGTGGATCATCCGTCTAGACCAAAGGATGTGAGAGATCTTGGTCTTGGACCAGATGAGCCAGAACCGGTCTACAGTGATGATGAAGCTGAGGAGGAAGAGACTTCAGTTGAGGAAGGGGGAGACCCAGACTTACCCCCTAGTCCTGTGCATCAAGTTATTTCTTATGGAGCAGCTAGCCCTCTAAAAGAACTACCAAAGAGAGAAAATGTCTTGAAGGACAATGAGACAGAGACTACAGAAGAAGGAAAAGAGGCAGGCCAGTATGTTGACAAGGAAACCTCTGAGGAGGATGAGACAACCGAATCTGATCATGAAGAAAAGGAGGATGATGGTTAAGCAGATGATGAGGAAAATGTTGAAAAAGAACTCAGTTTAAGTCCTCTAATAGTCAGTACAGCATGGACAACGCCTGATCAGGAAGACATAGCAGTAGCACCTGTTGATGAGAGAGTCATTAATGACTCAGAACTAATGGCTATTGAATCTGCCACAATTGTAGAGGAAATTTCAGAATTACCTCAGGAAGAAAAGTTGGAAGAGATACCTTAGGAGAATGTTCCAAGTGAGGGGGAGAATCTTGGCTCAGTATCAGTATTATATGTCATTGAAGGTTGGACATCAGATCCCAGATATATGATTCTTGGACATTATTATGTGGATTCTCATGAGGAAGACCAACCCCAAAAGGAATCAGTTACCTTACCCAATGTGGCTGAAAATGTGGCAACCAAGGAAGTCATTGAATCATTATAAGCTAAATCGAAAGAAGCAATAAGAGAATCAGTGGCAGATATGACGAAAAGTATGGTTGAAGAAATGAAAAGTGTGGAGAAATACCTGGAGATATCCATGGGATATAGTGTGTCCAGTCCTGTGAAAGAAATGGCGGATGAACTTACGGTGTGCCACACTGCGATTGAGAGTTGGACATGAGCTGTAGTTGCTCTTAGACAATCAATTGCTTCATTGACTACTTTGAACAGTTCTCAAACCCAAGTGCACACTGACATTAGATAAATCAAAGAAGTGGTCAAATAGTTTGTGGAAGTTGTTGAGGCCTTTAATAAGACAGTTAAAGAACATCTGAACAGTCAGGATGAACTTGTTCAGAATGTAGTTAGTAGTCTAACTCATTCCTTCAAGGAAACAATGGCCTTCTCAATGAAACATCATCCCTCAACTAGTTCCAGTGTGAACCTTGACCATATCTGCACTATCATTCAGGAAGAATTGGCTAATGCCAGTCCCAGTGGTGCATCAGATACTCAGATTCTTGCTACCACTATGGAAGTTAGTAGTTTTGATCGTGATCACCTGCGAGAAGCTACTTCTTCTCAAGAAGCAATCAAAAATAAGGAGGATGCTTATTTTGAAAATGTTTATACCAAGCACCAAATGACAAACCATTTCATGATTTTTATGGAGAATATGAAGTTACCTCCAGTTACCCAAGCCTTCAAGGAACAAGTTAGTAAGCTCAGGGAGCTTACTCCTTCTATAGATAAGTTTATTGAGAACAGAGATGATTTTGTATCTTCTATGGAGAGATGTGGAAGCATCATCATGGATTTAAGGAATCTCTTGCTTCCTTTCCTACATGTGGATGATCGGACAGTCATTGTACCACCTGCCCTTCCACCATCTTCCTCTTGGAGTACTCCTCAACTGACGCCAATTCAAGCCATCAGGAGCATGACACCATTGATCACTCAGAGAGAGACGGATTACAGATCTGGTACTGTATCAGTTGTTGATCCACCGATGGTTCATTCAAGAATTCCCAATCCTGGTGACTCTACCTCTAAACCCTCTACTGATCCCAAGGGAAAGACACATGTTCAAGAGGACGATTGAGTGCTTCTAGATTCATTTTTGATGGGCTTCATTGTATTTTTTTACCTTTCTGATTTTCCCAATGTATCTTTTTTTTATCAATCAAATACTTCATTCCTCTCTTCACTGTATATTTTCCTCTGTATATTCTCTTTTCTCAGATACCCTCCTTTTTTTTACTCACAAAGGGGGAGAAATTATTGGAAACCTCTACCCAGAGAGAGAGTGAGAGAAAATCACTACACTGGAGGAGAATCGTGTTGTTATATTGATAGGGGGAGGAATATGTGAATCTTTTCAAACTAAAGAATCTTGTTTGTTCATTTTTTATTTCTTCCTCTGATACAACATTATTTCTTGATATATTCCTGTTTTCATATTTTTCCTCTGATACTATTTTTTTGATATCAATTGCTGAGATTTTTCCTCTGATACTATACTCTTGATATCATACTTTGAACCCTCTGGAATTAAGTGGCTTCATTGTGTTTTGATAATCACAACCATACTTTCTCTATATCTTGATTATGCTTAATACATTCCAAATATACTTTAATATATGTTGTTACTTTCATTATGCTTAAATTAAGTCTTTTGAATTATCAGATATATGTTTACTATGACTTAACTTATTCTGCCAAGTGAATTCTCAAACAGTTTTCAGCTACTATTACAAACTAGCTACTAATACAGAGTAGAGAAACCGTTAGAAAGTATCTACCATCAGAACATATAGCTACTGTTACAAGCTAGCAACAGTTACCGCTATAGCAAAGTTGACAGCTACTGATACCCAAAGTCCATCGCTACATTAAAGTCTACTGATAGAGCTACCGATACAATGATGTCGACAGTTACCACTATAGCAAAGTTGACAGCTACCAATATGTTGAAGTCAACCGTTATGCAAAGTCTACCGATAGAGAGCTACCGCTACCGTTACAAGTCAAAGCCACAGCTACCGATAGAGAGCTACCACTACCGTTACAAGGTAGAGCCACAGTTACCGATAGAGAGTTACCACTACTGGTAAAGGCAGAGCCACCGCTACTGTTACAAGTCCACTGCTACTGATACATCAAGTCTACCGACAGACAAGTCTACCGTTACAAATTTCTACCGATACTCAGACCTACAGACACCTATTGTAACACAAGTCTACCGATATCAATAGCTATCGTTCCAGAGACAGAACCTGACACTGCTTTAATTTCTTTATCTTTGTTTTAATCTAAACAACAGTCATATCAGGTATATTTTAATACACTGACGTTTATTTTATGTGTGTTGTTGGATGTTTGGGAACCATACCTCATACCTGCAAAAAGTAAATCATCCTTTGCCGTAGCACGTGCTTTAAATAAAGGATGGATGTGCTGCTTCTAGAAAGGGGGATGAATAGATGAAAACATAGAGATACAGACCATAAGGTGTGCCGAAAATAACAACTGAACGTGAAATCAAAGAGGCGACAGAACATACACGAAGAACTCATTACTGCATACGAGTTAAGAGATGAGAACGAGAACAAAAAACAAGAACTTCATCGACTACTTTTTCTCTATCTCTGAACCTAGAAGTCAAGGAAACAGAGGATACTCTGTATTCCAGACAAAAACAAGAAGAGGACTCAGAGCGATTTTTGATCAATCAAAGGGGTCCAGAACTGCACAAAAATCACTAGAGCCATTTCTAAACTCTAAATATTTTCTCTGTGATTTATCTTTTTTACATATTGAGCAGTGTGTGTTATCTGCTATATTTTACACACACAATATCTCCTGTGCTTTAACTGGAGGATTTGTAAATCCTCGCTCAACGCTCTTACATCTTTTGATACCCATTGGGATAGTGGTAGAGGCCGTGTGACCTAGATAGCTGGTTGCTGTTGTTTCTCTTCCCACAGATAACAGTGGTAGAGGTCTTGGACCTGGACAGTTGTATACTGTTGAAATCCCCGATCCAGGGTGTGGAACACATTTATATAATGATTTGAGAGGACTAAGTCTCTTCTTGATATTTTACCTCTTGGTTATATCGGCAGTGCTATATGTTTCAAATTTATTTCTATTCCGCTGCTAATTACTTTAAAACCAAAACTGTTTTTAAAGTCACATTGATAATTAAATTCGAAAGTGTTTATATTAGTTGTAAATCAGTAAGTTGGTTTCAAAAGTTAATCAACCTTTCTGTTATGATTAACTAGGAAATAAATAATCCCTTGAAAGCCCAATAGAACCTTTACTTTGATATAAAATCACTACAGTTTAATTTAGTATTTTATATGGGGGTTTTAAGACAATGTTTTAAAACAGAAATTTTAATTGGAACTCAATTCACCCCCCTCTTGAGTGTCCACTCTGACCAACAAAAAAGATTACCTACATCATGTTTTTTTACTTATAATTTTTAGAAATCATATATAAAAACTTATTTATGGCACAATGATGATGTAATTATTACCTAATTAATGGATGTTTTAAATAAATGAGATTATAAATATTAAAATAATATTCTTTGAAAACTTTTTATGCCATACACGAATGTTTTGGATGATTATAACTTGTTATATTTGTATTAATGTAGGTTTTATCCACGAATCAAGTTGTTTTTGTTTTTTTAAAATTCATGATATGAATAGTTTATAAAATAACATAATTGAGTTTTAAAATTGGATACTATTTTATATAATGATAAAATAGTGCTAAAAAATTATTTTTCCAAATTACATATAAAATGTTAAAAATTTCTCTACTAACCCATTTTGGGTATCTTGGAATTTTATATTAAATATATTAACCATATTTTATGAATATAGAATAGGACATGTTAAATGTTAATTTTGTTAGCTAAAGGTTAACACTAAAAGATAGGCTTAATTTTACAATCTAAACATGGCTAAAAACCATTGAATGATATGAATCGAGTGATAATAAACATATATTTAAATTAAATTATTTGGGGACCTTTTGAAATTTAAATTCCATTTATAATAATATAATAATTTTAAACATTCCTAAAGAGCCCCTCCACCTGGGTATAAAAATCCATCACTTCTAACCATCAATCACACCATTTATCCTACTTGGGTCGACCAAAGTCATCCCAAATAAGATCTCAACATCCCTCTCTTCAATGTAGAAGCCTTAACATAGGCATAAATCACTTCAAGAAAGTATTTTGTTTCATAAAAAAGTGAGTTACCCGACATAAAGGTAACATCTTCTCTCATCTTATCTTCTTTTATTTCATTTATTCACTCCCTATGATCTTATTATTAATTTTTTACAGAACAACCCCAGTATCATCAATATAATATGTTGTTTTTATGAGAATTACTCTAAATACAATTCCACAAACCTTTATCTAATGTATACAAAAATATAATTTCTGTGGATGACAAACTGCTGCCTCACGAAATAATGATAGTTAAATCTTATCCTACCACCTCTTATGTTGTCCAATATGATAGAACTATAATTATATATATTATATTTATTTTAACTCGATTTTAATTTAGTTATATTTTATAAAATACAATTATTCATTTCTTGATTTATTAATCCGATAATTTCATTTGAGGAAGTGCGAACTACCGCTCCCTCAAATTTATATTACTCATTCATGCTATAAATAGAACGTATAAATGATGAAATTAATTAAATTATGTAACATATATAAAATTTATATTATTATGGAATTATACTATACCGATTTATCATTTAGTTAACATTCCTTTAAATATGAGAAAGAATTGGAAGTTTCATTCTTGCATACGTACAACTAACCGTCTCCTTTTACAATGCATTTCATTTCTTATTTCCAAATGTTATGGACTATTAAAAATACATATATATGGGATATATATGATATATATTATATCTAAATCATTAATATCATTCTAGATTTAAATTAATTTTTAAAACATGGAAAATTTTTTAATTATAACAACATCATTTTTTACTCATGTTCTGAAAATCAAAAAAAATGTCTGATATAAACTCAAATAATTAACTAATTTTTATTGCAAGGTAATGAGTTAAAAATAATTAATAATAAACATTAAAAATGTTTTTGAGAAATTTTATAAAAATTTTGTTTATTATTCACGAAATTAATGAATGTACGAGTCAGGTCGGACACGAGGTAATGGACTTTGTCTAAATCTCCATTCATTGAGGCATGTTTGGATAATAAACATCTCATTATTTTATATGGTGTATAATAAACAACATTGAAATTAAATTTAATTCAAAGGTATTCTTTTTTATACAAATATTATTGATAAACAGTAAAAGGAGTTTTTTTTGAACATTTTTGGTGACAATGACCTCTCCATCGTCGTAATCATTACATGGATTCCTCAATATGGCTTAATGTTTTTTTAAAAAGGGAAAAAACCATTATTAAATTTTTGGGTATTTGGTTTAAAAAAATGATTTTAAAATATAATGATTATTTAAATGTCTTTAAATGATTTATTGTGATTGAAAATGAATTGTTAATAAGGAAATTTTTATATTTGAAATATTTTATGTGTTGTGATTTTATAATGGTATTTAGACATTTTATGGGTGGTTATGTGATAAAACATATGGCTAGTGGTGCCGTGACAATCTAGGATAGGTGGTTATGTTATAACCTGCAATTCATTTGGGTGTGGAAGTATAACGTATGGGTATTCCATTTATTGATATGTGTAGAAGTCGAACGTATGGTTATTCCATTTAACAATGATTATGTTCCTAGTTACCATTATATGTTTCATGTGATTTCAATGTGTTTAATTGTAATATTTTTGTTAAAAAATGATAGGTAATGAGAATTTATTCAGCGAGGAATATTTACTACATCATAAATGTGAAAATTATTACTTATGATAATGTATTAATGGTTTATTATTGGTTTTGAGAAACTAACAGTTTTTCTACATTGTGTATCCCTTATTGATATTTTTATTTGAATTCCATGTTATTGAAATGTTTATCCCATGAATTAATGTGTAATAGGGTTAAATAAGGGGATTATTAAAAATTCCTATTGATTAAAACATGGAACTAAACATGTTTCTCTCCTCTTAGAGTATTTATTTTATAAAAAACTAGATACTATGTATAAGTGTCTATATGTAATATTCAAATTGTTATGTATATGTTATGAACTAATTCTATAAATATCTAAAACATAAAATATCATCAAGTTGAAATATTATCTTGATTCAGGAGAATAGAAAGATTATGGTTGTGGCCATAAATATGGTATCATAGGTTTGTTTAGATAACATTAGAGGATAGGGTTTAATTTATATGATGATTTTATGAATATAAAAACATTGTCCATTTTGGTTTTAGTAATTGGCCATATCTATTAGCCTCCAAAGTACTTATTGATGTGAAGAAAACCATGAGGGTTATTTGAATAAGAAACCGAATGAACTATGAACTTCAATTAGAACACATGTGTTTATTATCAACAAACTATATGAAGTCATGATTGACAACATGAAACTTGGTGACTTTTATAAGGAATCATATATGTGGGAAACGAATCCAAATGGATGTTCAGGTAATTATAATAAGGGTATGTATTTTAGAAATCCTATGTGTCAAAAATCTGGAATGAAATACCTCTGAAAATGATTCAAAGGTATGGGAAGATGCTATATATGTGTTAATGATGGTCATAAAGCATGAACGTAACATGGAAAAAAAGGAATCATCTAGTTGACTTATGGAAAGGGAAATAATTTCATTCTTAAGAATTAATTGAATGTTTTAAATGTTGTGTGCATTGTCAGTATACAAATAGATTTCAAATGAATATGGTTCATGAATGGGATCAAAAGGATCTTACAAATATATGTTTATGAATTCCTAATGCCATTCCAATTGAAGAAGAGGATTCTCAAAATGACCTATAAAAGGTATGGATTCTTGAATAGCTCATGTTTTGAAATTACTAAAATATTAAGACATTATTATTTATTTTCATTATAAGAATGAAGTAAAAAAAGAATAATACAGAAAAATACGGATAAGGGATTAGATAGAATCCTTGATGATTATGATGTCTACATTTTAGTAATTAATGAGTTTTTTTGGATCTGTGGATGATGACATGTTTAAATTTATTAATGATATGATTAATATGAATACATGTTTCTTGTATGTGTAACTCTAAAGTTTGATATGTGAAAATTTGTTTCATGGAAGAATTATCTTTTCTTTTGTGGATATAGTTATAATGTATTATTTGGGATTATATGAGCCTTGAATTTGAGTCAATTACAAGTTATTACATTTTGGTATGAAAATGCCAAGTATGATATAACATTTGTGGATAAAATATGTTATGGTTATTTTAAAAAAAACTTATATCCTTTTTGTGGGAGTGTTATAAAATTATATAGTTTTTGAAAATGGAAAACACACAGACCATTTGACCACTCATCAAATCAAACAAATCTAAGGGAATTAATCCCACAACCAAAGTGCGATTGAGATTTATCACCTCCCATGGGAAAACGTGATGTCCCTGGTTTATATGATTAATTATTTTGTTTCATAAGATTTTATAGAACATGAATAAGTTGATATCTGTGATCTTATGATTTATCAAATGGATATCCATAGAATCGGAAAATGATTTAATTATTATGTGATAATGGTTATTTTGGATGGCGTTCTCTCTTTTGGGAACAATATAGGATTTAGGATAATAGAACACAATGGGATCTCATTTGTGGAGTAATAGTTGAAATTTTATCTAGTAAGAATATATGTTTTTATTGTAGAAATATAATGAGTTCAGTTATTTGTGGAAACGATTAAACTATTATAGATAATATCTGATTCGTTTAATTACTTTTCAATATGAGACATTAAGAGTATCCAATATTATTTTTAGATAAATGTTAATATTTTTCTGGGAGATAGTGTGATAAAATGTTTTTGAATTTTGGGTAAAAATAATAGTTTGAATTTTTTTAATAATTTTAAGGAAAATTGTATATTGAATGGTCCTTGTTGTGATTTGGGTATTGTTTGTTCAATTTTTGAGATTAAGAGTTATATTTATTTTTGTAAAAGATTATCCTTTTTAGGGATTATCTGATCATGTACTAAACATTTTGGTTTGGATTAATTTTGACAAATATGGAAAATATATAGTACATTTTTGGTGGATTTATTGATTCCTTAGAAGTTGATTCTAGCAATTCATGTGTGCCAACCATTTTGAATACTAATCGTTTTGTGAAATGATGATTTTTTGGATGAAACATATTAACGGATGACACTCTACATGAAATGTAATTATATTTCCTTATGCGCATTATCAATCTCACAAATAAATTCTCCCACTTTATTAAAAGAATTATAACTCAAAAACAATGTCTATTTAATTTTCCCAATGGGGAACCAAAGACTGCTGAACCGATCACATGTTTTTGGTTTTTTGGTGGTCAACTTTCACCTGATCTTATTTTCTATCACTCTCCATCAGAACAAGAAACATAGTTTCTCATCCATATCCTTGTTTTCATGGAATCCTATTATGTGTTATCTCTGGGGATCTTTTTACTTATCCTTATTTATTTTAATGTGATTGTTTTATTAACTATTTTTTTATGTGGATATTTAATGATGTTTCCAAGCACAATTTTAAAATTGTGTGGATGTAATTCCCAAAAGGGCAGAAGGATGTAACATCCCTTGTAAATAAATAATATGAAATTTTCATAGATATTAATATTTATGAATTAAATATTAATTTTACTTAAATGGGATGCTATGTTTGGTAGTGTACACAACACACAACAAAACTTTCTCTGAAATCTTACATTGTACATAATGTTGAGTTATTCCAAAACAATATAATATTATTATTATTTTAAATAGTTGTTAATGCCTTTAAGTTTTATTGGTGTGAATGAAAAATAAAATTTATGATTAAACATGTTTGTTAAATGTTTTTACATTTATGTAATAAATTTTAGAGGCTTAAAATAAGAGTAAATCTGATTTTAAGGAAAAAATTCTAATATTTTTTAAAGGTAGTTTTAACATGTTTCGATGGAGAACCCATTTTAAATCTTGTATTTGTCACACTTATATGATTCATTTAAAAAATAAATTACTTATCTATATTAAAGATATCGAAATTTAATTTGGGTAAATTATTGTTATTTTTTTTGTTAGAGGTCATTTTTTAATGAATATTACAAAATACTGCAATTTAAGTCAAAACATTATTTTAATATAATTTGTTTATAGGTTTAGATTATATTTTTAATTGGATTTAATGTATAATTAGATTACTATTTACTATTTATTCCAAATTTTATTAATGAATGAAATTTCATTTTGAAATTGGACATAAAAAAATGTCAATCTTTTAATAATGATTGTTTTTAAAAACATGTTTTTTTAGTTTTGACAACGAGAATCATTTTTAAAATAATTTCTTCTAGTTATGTATTATGAATTTGGAAAAATTAATTCCATATTTAAAATCATGATGTATAAATTGTGTAAATAAATAAATTTTTTAGATATTATGAATAGTAACATTATTAAATATTTTATTTAGCAGGGTTGTAAGGTGAATCTGGTAAATAAGGGTAAAGATTTTTATTATAATAATATTAAATTACACTAACACGTTTCATAATCCTATATCATGAAGGATTTACGACCATGGGTATCCTTGAGTCGATTTTGGGACCCCATGGAGCTACTTGTAAGTGAAAATGACACTTTAAAATTTTAATTTAAAGTTAAGGTAAATGTCATAGAAACATATATCACTTAGTAAAACAATTTTTATAATGGGGGTATATAGGTGATATTATCAAATATAAAAATAAATAAGAAATCTAAAAATATTTTATACATCATGGAAATTTATTTATATTTTTTATAAATCAAATAAATAAATTTATTTATGACACAATGATTAGGTAATAGTTTACTCATTAATAGAAGTTTTAAATAAATGTGATAATGAATATTATAATAAATTTATTTTGAAACTTTTTATTCCATACACTAATTTTATGGGTCATAATAACTTGTTATATTTTTATTAATGTCGGATTATTAAACTAATAATGTTGTTATAGGTTTTTTTAAATCATTATTATGAGTAGTTTATAAAATAATTTAAATGAGTTTTTAAAGTTTATGCTATTTTATTAAATGATAGAATACCCATAAAAATATGATATTAGGCCAAATGACATATATAATTTTTAAAAATTCATTAAAGATCCATTTTGGGTCTCCTTTAATTTTATAGTAATTATATTAACCATATATAATGAATATAACAGAGGACATTGAAAAAGTTAAATTAGTTAAATAAATGTTTAAGCTAAAAGATAATGTAAATTTTATTCCCTAAACATGTCTAAATTTTTTTAAGAGATTACATGTAACTATGAACACCATATAATCTAATTATAATAGTTGGGTATGTTTTGAAATCGAAATTATCTTTACAATAATATAATATTTTTAAACTATCCTAAAGGGCCCCTCTTCCCCCTTATAGTAAACAATCACAACTAACCATTACTCACAACTCTCAAGCCCCCTTGGATTGTACAAAATATTCCCAAATAATCATTAAAAATCCCTATATTCCACCTAATATTCCTTAACATAAGAGTTAGGAACTTTATGAAATCCTTTTGGTTCGACCCAAAGGGAGTTACCCGACATAAAGGTAATGTCATCCCTCAAGATCCCTTCTTTTTTTTACTTCTTCACTCCATATGATATTATTATTCATTTTCTAAATAACAACACCAGTATAATTAATATTATAGGTTTTTTAATGATAATTATTTGATCTACACTTCCACACACCTCCATCTAATAGATACGAACATACAGTTTCTGTGGACGATGAACTTTTTCCTCACAAAAAAAGATTATTCAATCTTCTTCTACCACCTCTTATGGTGGCCATTATGATGGAACTATAAATATATATGATATTTATTATAATAATATTATCTCTATACTTATTTAATTATCCTTTATAACATACCATTATGCTTTTAATGATATATATATATATATGATAATTTCATGTGAGGAAGTGTGAACTATCGACCCCTCAAAGTGATATGACTCGTTAATGATATACACATAAAGTATAATGTATGGAATTTATGAAATTATATAACATATATAACATAGATATTATGAATGAATTATAATATTCCTCTGTATAATTTATTTTTCATTCCATTAAATATGAAAAACAATTAAAGGTTGTATTCATGCATATGTATAGCTTACCGTCTCCATGAACGATGTATTTCATTTCTTATATCCAAATGTCATAAACTATTATAATTACCTATATACTAGATATACATGATATATATGATATATAAATCATTAATATCAACTTGTAGATAATGTAATCTTTATCATATGGACAATTCTCAAATTGTAACATGTTCATTTTTTTAATCAAGTTCCGAACATTGAAAAAATGTCTGATATGATCTCATATAATTAACTAATTGTTATATAATGGTAATAAGGGACATGAAACAAATAATTTACTTGAAAAAGGTTCTTATAAAGGTACAAATTTACTTAATTTTTTTATTTGTAAAATTTAATAATTGATGAATCAAGTCGGACACAAGGTAAGGTACTTTGTCTCAATCTATTTTCCTTGAGGCCTGTTTTGATAATATAAACAACATTATTTTATACGGTCTATAATAAACAAATTTTGTATTTAATATCATTCAATGGATATATATTATATATGAATCATTTTACTAAATGCGAAAAGGATTTTTTTAATTTTTGCAATGACAATGATCTCTCCACCACATTAATCATTATTTGGCTTCCTCTATAAGACATAATGGTTTTTAAAAATGATAAAGATACCCCTTAATCTATTTTTGGGTGTTTTGGTATGGAAAATGGTTTTTGATAAGGATTGGCTATTTAAATATCTTGAAATGATTTCTTGTGATTTCAAATAAAATTTAATTAGTGAAATGTTTATATTTGAAAAATTTTATATGTGATGAAATTATAATGGTAGTTGGATATTTAATGGGTGGTTACATGATAACCCAAATGAAGGGTGGTGCTGTGATAATCCAAGATGGTTGATTATGTTATAACCTCCAATGAATTGGTTATGGATGTTGGCTATAAGGCTATACAATTTAGTTATATGTGTGGAAGTCTACCATATGGTTATTCCATTTAAGTATGTTTATGTCCCAAGTTACATTTATATGTTATGTGTGCTTCCTATGGGGTTTGTGGTAATCCTTTGGTTACAAAAGGATATGAAATGAGCTTTTATTCATTGATGTGTATTGACTACATCATAATAGTGAAATGTATTTTTTATGATAATGTATTCTTTGTTTGTTAGTTGTTTTGAAAAACTAATTGTTCTCCAACATTGTGTGTCCCTTGCTGAGCTTTTTATACTCGTAGTGAGTTATTAAAATGTTTATCATATTACATAAGGAAAAATAGGGTCAAGGATGGGATCAGGGAAAAGTCATGATGATTAAAAAATGGAAGTAAACTTTTTTAAATTATTTGAAGTGTTTTTATTTTATGAAAAAAATTGGACACATAGTAGAAGTTTCTACATGTAATATTCAAATTGTTAAGTATATGTTTTGACTGAATTCTCCAAAAAATTAACTTTTTATTTTATTTTTGAAATATGCTTTTTTGTATGAGCGGTAAAATAGACCAATCCATATGGAAGATAACTTATTCAAAATAAAAAATTAAACAACAAAGATCTCCATCATAATGACAACCTCTTCCACGAATCTCTTTCCCAAAGCATCATCAAATAGCCACGAGCCACCATCATGCACCATCAGGACAGATCTCCAAACGTGAGCTTCCTCGACAATACCGCTAAAACGACTACCGGTGGGACCACATTGGACCTTGTCCCACCACCAATTCTAAGAACCATAACAATTTAAACCATGCCAAACCGCTTCATCTCATCACCGATAGCACAAATCTATTGCTGCTAGTGAAATTCCATAACCAGACATCACAGAACATCTAAAACACAGACAAGATGAGTTATAACAGACCCCTATCTCCATCATAACTCAATGAGGTTGACCTAAAGCCTCTGTCAGAGACCATATTAATAAAAAAAATTATAAATATTGAAACGAACTATTGTGAATAGCCGAAGGTCACCACCATAACAATACTAGAACAAAAAACATACCATAAACATAGACCAAAATCATCACCATAAAATCCTAAAATATTTCTAGAATGTATTACACAATAAGAATATCTGGTCGACAAATCACAACTCCCAAAACAATTTGAAACGCTACACTGTATCTGACTTGATGATGGGTTGAGGGTATTGGGGTCAGAGAAGGGAAAAGAGGAGATGATTCCTCTTTTCTAGACAAGACTGAAACCTGATTCCAAATCAAATAAGAGGCCGACAAAGGAGTTCATGAAAACCCCTTAGCTAGAAATCCACATATCCCGAAACCATAGAGTATCAATCCCTCCAGATCCGAACTGGAGAGGCCAGATGGAACAAGAGTTGAGAGAGGGGATGAAGTGGACGATGGATTTATCACCCACCATCATCCCAAAGAGAAAAACACCAAATATTTTCACCACCTGAATGAAGAGATCGATGCCACAATAGGAGGAAAGGAGGAGGGTAAGCGAAGGAGTGGGAACACCCGTCCATAGAACCACTAGATCTAAAGATTATGGTTTTTTAAGAAGCCCTAGGCCAGGTGAAAGATATGGGGAGCGCTAGGGGAGAAGGGTTCCATTTATGACATAAATCTCTAATTCTCTAAACATGATAATATCCTCAATGTGAATTACTTAAACAATTCATGATTATGTAATTTTTATGGCTGGGGCCATATAATTTAAGTTATTAATTATCAAAATAATTTGAAAATATTATTAATATTTAATTTATTTAATAATGAATATTTTATTTATTAAAATCACTTTATTAATATTTACATTGTTATAAGTGATGAGTTTTATATCCAGAGATATGGTGGAGGAAAAAATATTAAACTCAAAAAAATAAATCATTGTTTATAAGTATGTAAAAATTTATATTTGAAATTTTATTAAAATATAATGGGGTAGTAATTTAATGATTTAATTAATAACTATGTGTGATAAAATTCCAAAAAATATCATTTATTCAACAGTATTTATCTGAAATCTCGAAATTATGAATCTCTAGAAAAAATATGAAAATAGACACAATCAATAGTACAAATAAATATTTTGATAATATATTAAATTATATTAGATTAATGGAAATGGAAATAATAAATATGCATTAATGATCCAAAAATATAACTATATCATTTTATCAATGTAGTGATATTGATACTTTTTAGTCAAAAAATGAGGTCTTTAGAGGAATTATGAAATTATTTTATAAAAAAACACCCACCCATTTTTAATAAAAACATTACATGGGTAAAACATTTTATTGCATATAATTTTGAGTGAAATATTATTATTTTAGACACTCAAATATATTTTTTAATAAAACATTGTGTTTTGGTTTCCTTATCCGCATTAGTAAGTGACAAAGTATGATGTAGATATACTGAAGATTCATTCTCTTCTTAATTTCGAGTTAATCGATTAGATATCAACGTCATGGATCCATACTATTTGGAACTTATTTTCATTAATTCAATATTATTCTTTTTAAAAATATGTTTGTTTTTTTAAAAAATAAATTTTTTATACCATAAAATATTTTCCAATTATAGAATTTATTTTTTATGTGTTAAATAAATTTAAAATCTCTTATTATTAGATAATCTCTTCGATTTTATGTGGTAGTTTTGTTTTTTAATTGATAATAACAAATTACCATTATTTATATTATTCATGAGATCATAGAATATCATAAATGGAAAAAATTAGGCACACTGTTTTGATCATGTATAACAATCATTATTCCATGGTCCAAAACTATTTACATAGATTTAGTGGGTATATGATTGTCATGATTAAAAATAAAACCTCACTAAATAATAAAAAAGAAAAATAATTTATAAAATAATTTAATATAGATTATTTTATTATATCATTACAAATACCTCTTTTTAAAAATTATATTATACCCTAATTTATTTTTCAAGATTCATTTTTCAATCAGGTTACTATATTTATATTTTCAAAACAATTATAAACAAACATATTTGTTTTCATTTAATTCAGATATCAATAAATATGTACTCTCTACCATCATATTTCATAATGAGATGACATTGGGTTGAATATTTAAATATTTCAAATTTTATAAACTAATTAATTTTATTAATTATGGTGTTGTTTTCAATCATTGGTTTAGAGGTCATAGAGTGACACCATTTAGAGTGTTTCTTATTACATGTACATTGTGATTTATATAAACATTTATTTATTTTTTTCATTATTTTTTATATGTGAATATAAGATTAAAATTTTCATTTCTGTAATATTATATATATTATGAAAATACAAGATATTGTATTGGTCAAATCATGATGTATGATACAAGAACATCATCAATCCTAATAAATAATATCATTCTTATAACCTTTTGAATAATTTTATACTAAATATGTTATTTGAAAGCCATATTGAATTATATTATACAATTTATAATAACCTGTGATTTATCTATTATATTAATGATATTTCTTATCATACATGTGATATTTTACATGAATTATCGTTTAATATTTACATTCCCTCAGATGAAATGTTTTGAAATGGAATAATGCATTCATGTGATATATCAAGGAATACAGAATTCTATTCTGAATCATTTTTAATTGTGAAGTTAATTATCTAATGATTCAATAATGTCTTTAGGGTTTATATAAGGGGTAATTCATCATTAGAATGTGTGAGAAAAAGATTTAATATTCCATGGTTGAATATATCCACCAAACAAAATCACACATTCTCTTCCTCACGTTATTGTTATATGTACTAGAATAATATGGGTAAAGAATAGTGCCACATTTTCATATAGTGAATATCATAATTCTAGGGATGCACACTAGAGGAGCAAGTATTAATATTTCCTCACAGTGATATTCAATGATAACATTCACTTAAGACTGGTACAATATCAATAATTAGGGTAAGATACAAATATAAAATCATCCATGTTAACAATACATGGTTTTAGATTTCATAAAAGTATTGTATTGGGTTTATAGTTATTGTATTTCTTTAACTATGTCGATTAAGTGTTATTTGATCATTTGAAACCCAATAGTGGTATTGGAGCTTTATAATGATCTACATTACATAAAATAAATTTTCAATTTGAGAATATTT
The DNA here is from genome assembly GCA_963277665.1 of Viscum album. Taxonomy (NCBI): domain Eukaryota; kingdom Viridiplantae; phylum Streptophyta; class Magnoliopsida; order Santalales; family Viscaceae; genus Viscum; species Viscum album. The sequence continues at coordinate 1,991,104,126 of OY728121.1, read as the reverse complement.
GATATCATAAATCTGTAATTTTATCAATCATAGAATATTATGGATATTTTATTCTAGGATTATTTTTTAACATGATATATCATAATATTTGATTGGGATATTCCAAGAAATATTTGATATAACAACCAGTTGAATACTTGAAATTAATTAGGTTTTGGTTGTCATGACATAAAAATTTGGACAACAAAATAGTATATAACATCATTAATAATCCTAAAAATGAAATATTTATAAATTTTGCTAATATTGATGTGTATCATTAAATAAGACATAGACCATTGGTTTACATATACATATCATTATATCATATGACAATATATCTAGGATCTATTAATGCTTCTCTTATAGAGGTCACAATCAATGATTATCTATCATAAAATATAATAGTTAATAGTCTTATCCTAAAATTATGGTATCGGTATACAATTCAATATGATATTTGTAGAAAAAAAATTCATCAAATTTCAAAATAAATTGATTAAAAATGTTTATTAAATGTTTATAAATCATGTTAAAAAACCTCATTTAATATTTATTTAATTTAAAAAATTAATAGAAATTAAATAATAATAAAATATTCAATGTGAATTAAAAATTGTTTATAAAACATATAATAAATATTAATTCTATAAATATAAAATGTTTATACAAAATAATATTTTAATTTCAATGAAATGATGTATAATTTGGATATAAAATATTTATATGGAAATTGAAGGTTGATTTAAAAAATAATTTTTAAATAAAAAATATTTATAATATTATAAAAGATTACATGGAATTTTATTATTATTTTATAATTAATAATTTGAATTCTTCAAATAAAAAATATATCTTCATTTAAAAATTATTTTAACTATATCAAAAGTCGTTCAGATTATTTTTATGATCAACGTCCAAATAATAAAATTTTTATTAAATTTTGAATAATTATTTAATATATTAATAGTTTAAAAATGTAATTTTTTTAATTAAGACATCATATCTTTAAGGATGTTGTTAACAAATCATTAATAATATGGGTAATATATTATATAAAAAGATAAAAAATTTAAATTTATTTTATTATAGAATTTTTATAATGTGTGGCTAAAAAATGAAAACTATATAAATAACTTACATATAATTTTTACTAAATTTTTATATCTTGTTTAATAAAATAGTTGTTTATTTATTTAATTTTACATTTTTTATTATTAACGGATATATAAGTTATAATTTGATATGTTATATATGATATTGGATTATAATTTTTTTTATAATTTATTAATTTTCATTCATTTATATAAGGAGTTACATGTTTGGTGTGACAATCAATTTATAAATATTTAACCTTAACATTAGAATATATTTCGTTCTTGGTATTAATAAATTGGCTAAATGTGGTAAACATATATAACATATTATAAGTCAACATGAATTGTGGTATCCCTTGAGTAGATAATCCTTGTGTAATGTCCCTTAATCCAAAAATCATTAACATGGGTTTTCATCATGTATCGAATTTTCAATTATATGTTTTAGGCCTTCCTTTTTTTAAAATTCAAATTTATTCTCTCATTGTCACATGATTAAATAGGCTTTAAATTGTTCCTATTGTTGGTCGGTTCATTCCATCATGAATTAGTTGGTTCCGTTCTGTGATTGTTTGGTTATTAATGTGTTTAGTTGGTTCATTAATATAATCAATTATTCTGTTGTGTAGACAGTTGGTACACTCATGTGGTTGGATGGATCCCTCGTGTATTTATATATTTCATTATTTTTTATTTTTTCCTTCACATGATATGTTTTTTCTATCTTGAAATTAGTTTTTTCTTTATATATTAACTTTTTTACTTCATATTGGACCTTCATTCCTTCATATGACACATTGGTACCTCCAGGAAGATGGTCATTTCTTCATATGGTAACTTGGATGGCAATTCATATCGTCAAATAGTTGACAACATTACTGTTTATCAAAATACAACGAATTTTTAGAATTATGTGAATAAGAATTTTATATATAATCTAGAATTAAAGGCTAATATTAATATTTTTCTTAATAAATTTTAAAGAGATTAAAATTATATTTTTAAATCCATCAATCCAACATTATTAAATGGTCCATTCTATGTGTTTTTTAATGAATGTAAATTAAATGATATTTGAAATAGAAATTTGACCACCCTAGCACATCATGGATATTCCTGAATCTGTATATGCAAGAATAAAATTATATTTTTCTCCAATTTCTATGTTTTTTAATTTATTTTAATTTATACGAACAATTACATTATTTTTAATCAATGAGAGTCTCCTACTTCCACTGGAATACATAGTTATTATAAATACAACTTCATTCATGAATCCTTTCTTCCTGAATTTATAAATAATTATTTGTTTTAATGTATAATATTATCTGTCACTCTTGGTTCTTTTTTCCTCTCATGAGTTATGTGGTTGATCATGAAATTAACATATTATTATCAGGTTAGTGTCATTTATTCCAACTTTACCCCTATTTCATGTAGAATATTTAGAATCATTTGTGATGTGAGAGATCCTTATAATATATTCCTTTTTGAATATATATAATTAAATTTATATCATTTTCCATTGGCATCGTATTATACATTTACTAAGGAAAACAATTAATTACATTAAATTTAATTTCATGAGAAGGGAAGAAACTGTGTGTGTTGTTCTATATCATTATAATTTATGATTTCTTTTATCCAGATACATATAACCAATTAATAAATTCATGTTTTGGTTTCTATGAATTATATCCCATTAAATGGATTTATAACAATTAATTTGTTAATCCATATAGTCATAAATGTGTAAACACAAGTATATGTCTTGTGAACCCATTATGTGTAAATTTCTTCACAATGTAAAAATGAACATTCATGAGTTGATGGGATTTTATAAAATGCATAATTATATAAATAAAGTTTATCTTTGTGAATTGGTAATTCAATTTATAATTTTGTATGTTTATTATCGTTATGGTTGTCTTGGAATGTGGGGGTTACATGCTGATTGTGGAGACTGGTTCCGTTTTTTGGTGTGATAAGGGATGGAAGGATATTGGTTATTATTGTGTGATGCGTGTTTCTTGTTGTAGTGTTCTTATGTATTTTAGACATGGTGAGGATATTAATTAGTTTTATAGTGGTAATGATATAGCTAGTATGTATGGTATATGGGATGTGATTGATTCCATAATGAGGTAGTTATATATTTAGTGACTCCTTTCTCTTTTATCTCCGTAGTGATAGAATATGATGCTTCCAATGATGAAAATTAATGGATTTGGTCTAGAAATTAATGATGTGGGATGGAATTTAATAAATTTCGGAGGTATGATCATGTTTAGTAAATTAATTAAGCAATTCAATGAGAGAAAATATGTTGGAATTAAAGTTGAATTAATAACTCTTGTTAGGTATAATGACTGTCAATAAATATGATGTTAAATTACTCAATTAATGAGGAATTTCAAGTATCATAATAATCTTTAAAGGGGTTTAACAAATAATTGGATGAATGGAAATTTTGGTCTTTGTATTTTTATTATGTGTGGTGGGTAACATCATGTTAATGGAAACATGTTTTAATGATAGTAACATGTTAATGATATATAGTAAATGAAAATGTATTAATGTGAAAACATTATATTTGTCTTTTATGCTTACAACATAAATATATATTCATGCACATGTATTTTAATTTATTATATACCCTAGCCATTCCCAGTACAACGTATTGAAATCCCAAAGTTCTGGGGGGGGGGGTTTCTTCCATAAGATATGGATGTTGTGGAATAGGTGAGAAATTAACCAATATTCTACACTCTCTATTTTATTATAGTATTGGGAAATTTTATAGTTGGTGGTGAATCCAATCCCATTATAATGACATAGTTGGTGGTGACTCATGGTGATGAGAGTATGTGATAAATATTGGTGTTTATGTGTGGTATAATGGGGGAATGTGGTGGATTTCCTTTGTGTTTATCATATCAAAATACATTGTTTTTTAGGTTTCATATGTTTTTGTGATGATTCAAATGATTTTATGGAATTGGAATGAGATCTGAGATTGATTAAGTTGATGACGTCATATGTTTCTATCCCTAGTGGGAAGATGGTGTAGGTGGGGTTGCAACCCATTCCACATTAGAGAAATAATGACATTCTTTAATGATATTGAATTGAAGGGATTTGAGAATATGATGTTTAATTTTAGGGAATATTAGAGTTATGTATGTGGTGTAATTAGAAGTTTGGTACATTTAACTATGTGATTTTGTTATTATATTACCACAAGTTTTCATTATTTAATGAGTAAGACATTCATGGATTTTCATTGAAATTTTACATGGTTAGGAGTTATTCGTTCTATTATTTTTTCACTCAATCCTTTGTATTATATATCCTTAAATTCATAGGATAACCTAGTATGAATCTATTTAGTAATAAGTGATGCTAAAACAATTAATTTATAAAAAAAATTCAACATTCCAAGGATGGTTATCAGGACTATATGGTCATTGTGGTAATGGAGAATGGAGATGATGAGGAGATGAAAACATAATTTCTATTTTTTTGGAATTTTATTTGGATGATTTATTTTTATTCTCTACTATAATATGTTGTATTGATTTGTGTATTATATACATATATATTTGACTATTTCATCCGGTGGATGATTATTTTCTATCTTGATCATTTTCAAATATCATGTGTAAGACCTCTGATTTTACTATTTTACTCCATCAATGCAAATCACCATCATCAGGCCTACTGTGTAGTGACCTTGACCTATGATTTATGGAGAAAATACCAATACCCATACATTGGTATGTGTTTGAAGTAATCAAATCCCAAATTACTGTTCAATTTAGTAGTTCTGATAAACTAGATATATATATAATTCAAAAATTTTAATTGGTCAAAAAAACATTCAATCGTGTTTTATTGGAAAATAAATTTATTCCTTATCAGGTATCACTACAGGTCAGTTGGAGTAATATTCCTGGAATACTAGAAAAATGAAAAAAATAAGTGTTAGAATAAATGAACAAATATTTTTAATAATAGAAGATTAAATAATTAATCAATGAGCAAAACTAAAATGAAAAGGTGAATAACTGAGCACAAATTACGTTAAAATGAATGGAAATTGAAAAAATTAATTCTTAAAGAAATAAAACAAATTAAATATTACTTGTAAATTACTAGATATTATAATATAAATATATTCATGAAATTATTGAGAACACATTTCATATAAATAACAAGATACATTATAGTCAATATGAAAAGATAAATAAATAAATAGACATTATATTTATTCAATAAACTAAAAATGAAACTCATCCCCATGTTTTATAAGAGTGAAATTATCTTTGAAAAATATTATTGAATAATGAATGAATGGAATGCTTAATTGTTGGATTTCATTTTTTTCACCAACATGATACCATTAAAATATTGATATAATATCATGAACTTTTAAAATGGTGGGGTAAAATCCAATTTAACTAAAGAAATAAATAATAATCATCCCTTTATATTACCAATGAATTTATAAGCTATCATTATTCATTACCCACTATTGTTTTAGCTTCAATGTGTTCTTCATGTTTCGAAATATAAATTTAAATCATGAATCAACATTCCTTTACATCAAATATCCATATTGAGTAAAGGATACAAATTAATTAGTATTTCCCCATTAAATAAAATAATTTTCAATTAAAAAATAATATATATAAATGATAAATAAGTTATGAAATATTAATATCCCTAAAATTATATATATATAGGCAATTTAATGTTTAATGGCCCCATGGAGGTGAGTATTTGACAAGGATATTAACGAAAAAAATGAATCATGGAAGTGAATGTCAATACTATAATTGAATAAAATATTTACAATCCATCCAAATGTAGAATAATAATGATAGTAATATATAACCAATAAATTAAATGTAAAGGGGGTTTCTCATTGAGGAATAGAAATATCATTAATATATAATTAAAAACATTATTTATGAAAAATATATAATGTTTTAAATCAATTTTAAAATAAATTTATTTAAAAAACAATTTATAATAATTCTACATAAATTAAAATTCATAAATTTTGAAATTATGATTCAATGAAAATACTGTCATGTTATTGGGTAATTCCTTACATTATGTAAAAAATATTTCCTCTACATTCTAGAAAGTATAAAAAAGTTCCTTGTTTTGAAAGAAAAAAAATCTATTTAATACTTTTTATAAAAATAATAATTCGTCCAAATTTGTTATAAATAATATATAAAATTTTGAGAAATATATTTTTAAAAACACTTATAATAAACATGGTTTTTATGAATTTAAATTCTCAATTAAAATGAAATAATATGTCTTATTTTATGAAAACATTTTTTATTACCTTTTAATTACAAATTATTTTAAAAGTATTACTATAACAAGAAAAAGATAATCAATAAAATCATAAGAAAATAATTATAACTATTTATTAAATTTTGGCCATATAATTTAAATTAATTAAAATTCAATAATGAAAATTTTTGATTAGAATGATTCTATGAAATAAAACCTTAAAATCATTATAAAATTGAAGAGAATTTATTCATTGAATCCATTATGTGAATAAGATATAAATAATAAAATCATTTTTAATTACATATATATATATATAATATAAAAAGTAATTGTTCACATAATCATAGAATATTAATGGGAATGAAGGAGTAATATAACCTAATGAAAAGAAATTTTGTCATAAAATTATTTACATATTGGAAACATTTAATTAAAAAATATATAGATGAAATAAGTAAAATATAAAGTAAAAATATCATTAATAAAATATTATTTATTATATTACATTTAAATGGTATGTGATATTCGCCATATAATATAAACTATATCAACAAAATTTCAGAATGGGTAAATGAAATGAGATTGAGACAAAATCCCTTACATCATGATTTCCTATTGGACATTCTTGATATAAAATATGATATTGGGGTTATAAAAACGTTATTGACATATAAAAAAATATGTGTGATATCATATATGATTATATTATAACAAATTATCATCTTTTTTTTAATAATCAAACATTGTTCTCATTGTTTTAGGTCATAATTGATTTGTATATTTATTATGTTTTGACTTTTTAGATTTTGTTTCACATAATTATATAATTATTTAATCATATAGGGAAGGATAACCATGATGAAAATATCATATATATTAATTATATTGAAATTTAGTTTAATTCGTAAAATTTGGTGATATGATATGAAATACACCATTCATGAAGACGGTATGCCGTACATACTCATGAACTTTGTTTATTTGTTCATCTCATATTGATGGATAGATAAGAAAAAGTTATATTTATTGGTATTATTCTGATATCATATTATTTTATTTATATAAAATATTATTATTAACCCAATCATTTTATACATTCCATGTATAAGGTGAGATAATCCCATCAACTTTTGAGATGGCAGTTTTCGTACACACGAGCGATGATTTCATATTCCAAAAAATGAGAAGCTTGATGGTATGTATAATATAATAATTAAAAAAGAATAAAAATCATCAATATATTATATATCATATATTCAATATAAATTTGTCATTGTTCCAATCATTGAATGGTGGTAATTTATAAATGAATGGCATCAGTTATTGAGATAGAAGTCCATTGTGCACATGAATAATTATTTCATAAACCATTTGCATGATGTGTGTGTTTTTTTTCGTATTAACCATAAAAAATTATCTATATATGCAAGAAACTATTGTTTTTATTTAATCATTTAATAATATTAATTGATGTATATGGAGAATTTAATAATTTTGAAATTATTTTACAATAATATAAGCACTTATTAGGGAATTTTCCATAGGTTTTCACTAAAACCATTAAATATTTTTTATTGGGCCAAAATAGGTCATATAATATTATTATAAGGATATTTTTTATTAATTTCGTTAGGGAATGTCTAGTCCAATGGGTTTGGTGGGGTGTTGTCGATAGGAGAGTGGGTGGACTTTTATAAGTTGGGCATCTTGGAGACATGATTATTTTTTAAAGGGTTAATTAATCCCATATTTGATTAATGTAACAAGGCCTTAATAATATTCTATTAAGATTAATATATCGTATAATGTGAAAATATATTTTAAAATGAAATTTTTATATATTTTGGGTCATTTTTACATATTATTTTTTAATTTTATTCAATAAACAAGATAGTTTTTCACTTAATCTCTATAAATAATATTATATTTTTTTCATTATATATTTTTTAAAATATATTCTCAAATTATTATATAATATAAATTATATATACTAATAATATAGATTCCATTTTATCATATTAAACACATAAATGTGGAAAATGTAAATTTAAAATTAATTCCACTAAAGTGGTAAGAAATTATATATTTATTGTGATAATTTTCAGATGATTACAATGTCTATATATCAAAATAAAAAAATGAAAACAAATAAATTGAATAACATAATACAAGTAGATGTATAATTTAACTATTTTGACATTTAAATCCAAATGGAATAATAATTTCAAAATAAAAATTATTTTAATGAAAAAGTTGTTGTCCATAAATAACTAATATCATTAAGTATTCATTAAAAAATATAACAATATAAAAAATTCTAAAAAATTTACCCTAATATAACATTTTATTGATATTTAATAAATAATGAATATATTTTTCGAATTTTTTTTAATAATTTCTAAAATTAAGTGTTAAAATACATGAGCCATTAAAAAGTAAATACATTATTTTTAGAAAAATATATTTTTTATCCATAAAATTTGATTTTTTTCTTATATTATTACTATAATATTAATTAGTAGATTTTCCTATTATTTCAATATTTAATATATAATTTTCAATAATTTTATTCAATAATAGTAATTAATTTATTGACTAATATTAAATTCTTTATGGTGTAAAAAATAGTTTTTATAAAAATATTTCCTTTATAATGACCCATTATTTACAAACGTTGATATAACATCAAGATGGATGTATGTATATAAAAAAATATAACAAATCCACGATTGGTCCATATAAGTATAGTGTCTTTTGAAACATGGAAACATAAACATCTGGTTCATAAAACAACTAAATTCCATCTCGTTTATTTCAATATAACTAGACTCCTTTTTTCATATCGTACATAATACGCTATTTCATGTCTGGGGGAGAAGAAACATATAAAAGAGGGAGCTAAAATGCTCACTAGTGGTAAAAAAATTAAATAACAATCATATCATATTAATACAATCCTAATATTTGAAAATCATAACCTGCATATGAAAGATCAAAATAAAATGTCATGGGATAAATCGTAAAAGTGAAACATAATCCTAATAGTGAAAATAGAATATATGATTTTTTGTTTCATACACACATATTTATAGAAAATCATGTAATATTAGTCAAGGCTCATTATTAAGACCATTATAATAGAATACATCTATTGATGAACAAAGTTCTCTCATGGTTCCAGTCCAATATCAACAAACAAGATTAAATTTATGTTCCATCCACATCTATATCATGAGATATAAATCTTTACCTAATGAATTGGATGTCTATATTGGTTCCACCCGTCTCATAATTAATCCATTCTTACATTTTCCACAAAAACATAAGAAAATTCACCACAATAAAACCATTGAAATCAAATGGGTTTCTTAAACGTCATTACTTCCAAATAGATATTAAACAAATAGATTTAATAAATAGAATTCTATCATAATCACAATTAGATATTAATAACAATGATAAAAACCTAATCATATATAATCCTACATGCAAAATAATTTTTATAAAACACTTGCGCTTTATTCAAAAATAAATATCCATTATTCTTCAAAAAATAATTTCGTTTCTCAAGATGTCATTCAATTTTAAAAGAAAATAATTTTGTCAGACATTCACTTGTAAATGTGTAGATTAAGAATCATAGAAATAAGGAGTTATTAATATTTAAAACCTTATTCAGGGAGTATATGTTAGAAAAAAATTCTCCTCATAATTTTTTCAGAAAGGTAAACCAGTACCTCGTACGGTAAACGAAGAATGAATCCTTCGAAACCATGCAGTAAAAGAAAAAATGGGTAAAAATGACTTTAATCCTACAAAGAAGAATATTAAACATTTTTCGATAATATTATTATAAGACATGGAAATTGTTGATAAATATATTCCCAATAGATACTTACGAATAAATAATCTCGGATAAAATGATATTGGAAAATTTATCCATTACATTAGGTCTGATATGATTTTTTTGTAACCAAAACATCAATACGATGATCTAAATAATTTTTATAATTTATACAATAATCATAATAATTTTTATGATAATATTTATGATCAAATTTTCATTTTATTTTTAGTAACATTTCACTATTACTCATTATTCAAGTAATAACTGCATTATGTTCTTATGTTTGTTTTTTCAGAAACTTTTTTATTCTTATTTTTAGGTTATTGTTATACCATTTAGAGCATGGTATTAGTATAATATATAAATTATTTTTTCATTCAATTAATTTATATTATTATGATTTAATTAGGATTATGTAGAACGAATCTCATCAAATTGTGGATATGGTAGGTCGTACGTACACATGATGGATGTTATTCTTACCATAATTATTGAACATTATTGAAAATGATTGTGTATAATATCTCATAATTATTATAATATTATAATAATAATATATAGTTTTTTTCTTCTCCATTTTACCCATCCATGTATGGTGGTGGTGAATAAATATATTACATCACGACATGGAGATGGTAAGTTGTGTGTACGCACACATGGTTATTTCATTTTTCGTAGGATGGATAGAATGTGAAATAGGGTTGTGTCATCTTTATAATAACATATTAGTATATTAATGATACCGATTTTGTTTGTTTATAATGAAATAACTAACGAATAGGGTGTATAAGAATAACGAAATTTGAATGAATCAGAAGATGATAATACCTCATCTTCGATGTGCCTCCAATAAATTTCCTCTTAGGACATTAGAGTTGGACTTGTGAGAAGATCGTAACCTCTAGAATTTTACTATGGATGTTGAGAAGAAAAAATGGAAGGGTTTTTTCATTCATGATGGCTCAAAATGAAGTTATGAGGAAAGGGATGATGTCCCCTTTCATATAAGAGGATAGAGGAACTTTATAAAACACTAAAAATATTAATTTATTATAAATTTAATTTTCACTAAACCTAGCCCAAAACATATTTAATTTGACGATAAGATGATTTTAGTTCGATTTCACAGATGGTTTTTGGTGTAGTAGAAGTGTTGTCGGGTCATCACCAATTTTTTATTTGTACCACGATCAATGATTATTCGGGGATCAATATGACAATGAATTCCAGTCTCCATTGAATAGAATCAATGAATTAGATAAAGAATAAAGAGGCCTGAATCATTTATAGAGGATCTTTCATATCATGTTTATAATTAATTTAATTAATAATATTTAGAAAATAATTCTAGGATATTTTGTATTTTCATCATTGACAGTGTTGATCATCCAGAATGACCATTTAAGATTATATTGTTCTAATTGTGGGTATCCAAACTATAATCCACCAAGTGGTTATCCACACGTGCTCTGCTAGCCTCCAATCAACAACAGTCATTATCCAGGTTCTTGTGTGTCTAGTCAAGTGCCTTTTATCAACCATTTTTGATCCCTTGTTCTTCAGTCTTAATGAACGTCTATATTCTTTGATAGGGGCAGGAAGAGGATTTGAGAGAGAAATATTTAATCTCATCAATTTTCAATTATCCAGTCATGCAGTTTGGTACAAGAGAACAATAGACATATTTATCTATTTATTAACATGGTGATTCACATACAATATTTAATTAATTAACAAAAATTAAATACAATCTTAACCATAGAGAAAACACAGTCCATTAATAATAACACAGCATCATTATTTATGGTTCTCCAACCTGTGAAAAATAGATTTATAAATAAAATTCCACATCACAATATAATAGAAGAATTATATTAATTTGTTCCAACTAGTTAAATAATTATTTTACTATAGCACCGACCAATGTCCACTTAAACTCAACGTCCATTTATCATACACCAAAAAAATAAATAAATAATTTTTTCTCATTAAAAAATATTTTATTTAAAAACTACTAAATTAATATTTAAAAAATGTTCAGTAAAATAGATTTATATATTTTTCCCAAAATCTGGTGAATAATTATTTATTTAATTTGTGAAATCATGTTAAAATGAATAAAAATATTCCACTAACTTGAGAATAATAGTTTTTTAATTAAATTCAAATAGAATTTCACCATGAACATTGGAACACTTACTATGTGACCTTCTATGATTATTTCACAATGGCACTAGGTGGGCATTGCCTAAAGTCCAAGAGAACTATCTCGCAATGGGTCATGGGAACCAAGATAAAGAACATAATGTACCAAAAATGATATCCACATTTGAACGCTCTCTGTGAAATATAATACATGTGTCTCAATATTTCATCATTTAGGTGTCATGATAGAGTCATCAAACATTGTTCATAATAAGTCGATCTTTGACTACCTGAAATAAACTCATCGTTACAGCAATATGACGAAATTTTATTTAACTGTTCTATTTCAATCAATGGACCATGTTATAAAATTCCATAAAGGGATGGGAAGAATCCTTCAATGACTTATACATTAATAACATGCCACTCATGATGCAACCAACATACACTACTTCTCGCCAAATCTCTTTCTAATGACTTCACTCAGTAAATCAATGTGTGTGAGTCATGAAACATATTAATGATAATCTCAAAGTATATAGATCATTACACATGCTCAGTAATAGAAATATTTGATATCACCAAAACAGTTGGAATTCTCACTGGTTGGTTTGTTCTCATAATCTCATGTCATGGAGATTACTAAGTGTGAACTTCATGAGAGGAAGTCTCATCTACTTACAAGTACTCTCATATGATTGTTTGCATGCTATGTGTCCCATCATAGTATGACATCCAATTTTAGAATTAATTTTAGAACGTTGTTATAGAATTTCATGGTTCTCATCATAGAGGAGAACATCCTTGACCTTCTCAATGAAAAAATACTCTAGGTACTTATTAAATCATATTCAAACAAAACAATGAACTAAATGTAATATTAATTTTAATAATTAAATTAATTAATTATCCATGTATTAAATGTACAACCAGTTGGATCTATAAATACAAATCTTACAAACTCACACTTGTATTAGATCCAACTGCCAACAACTTTTAGTGTACTAGACCTCTCATGGTGATCATGTTTCTACTGAGTCAAGGATTTAGTCAAGGGGATCACAACATTGTCTTCTTTGGAAATAATTTTCACTGTAACTTCACCTCTATGAGAAAAATCCCTCAAGAGATTATACTTCTGATGTATGGGCTTCTTCTTCTGATGTGACATTGGATCCTTTGTGGAAGCCACCACTATAGTATTATCACAGTACATTGTCATGGTATCTTAAAATCTAGGTATCACATCCCGCTCCTAAAGAATGATTTCCATCCAAACTAATTCATTATCTACCATATAAGATGTGATATAATGGGACTCTACAATAGATTCGTCGACCACATTCTGTATTGTGCTCTTGCAACTCACTGCACCAACATCCAAAGTTAATATGTATCTTGTTTTCAACATCATGTTATCTTGATCAGTTTGGAAACTATGATATCTAAATACTATGATGACTACTTCCTCATCTACTCTATAAACTAGTAAGACATTCTAATTATGCCTAAAATAAGATAGTATTTTTTAGACTGCCATCCAATTGCGGTCACCTGGGTCAGCATGATATCTTCCTACCACAGTCAATACATCAGAAACATCCAACATAGTACATAGCGTAGAATACATGATTGAACCAAATGCTGGTGTGTATGGTGACATTTCCATTACCATTATTTCCCCATGTGTATGAGGAAAAGCTTTCATGGAATGATGAACACCATGTGATGCTGACAATAATCACCTCATAGATTATTCCATATTGAATCGATTCAGTGTTGTATCAATGCATGTACTTGGATATAAGAAAAGAAATATCTTGGATGTATCACAATGTATATGGATCCAATGAATATATGATTCCTTACCCAATTTCTTCACGGATATGCATTTATTCAACCCTGATGTATTGGAATGTAATACTGGTTTCTATTTTTCAATTTGTAATATGTCATCAACATCATTTAATAGGAAAACGACTACACTCCCACTAAACTATTTTTAGTCACAAGGATCACATTCATTCATGATAAAACCAAATTTTGTTATGGAATCATCAAAACAAATATTTCATGGCCTGGATGATTCCATTAGTAAATAAATGGATTTCTGCAACATGAATTCATTATTAGGATCATTTGAGTCATAAATCTATCAGGTTGTGTCTTGTAGAAAATATTGTAACGGTTCGTGATAAGGAAGGGTGTCTGACATCCATTTTCCAAATATCATAGTCATGGTAAGAGGAAATAGACATTAAAATTATTTTGGACTTTAGCATTGCAACTGGTGAAATGGTTTCATAGTAGTCAATTCCTTGACGTAGTTTAAACCATTTTTGCAACCAGTCGTGCCTATTAGTTACTGACATGCACATCTATGTACATTTTTTTCTTGAATACCCATTTGCATCAAACATGATTTAAATAAACTGGATGATCTACCAAAATTTGTACTAGGTTTTGGTATATGGAATCCATTTCAGAATTCATGGCTTCTTGGAACTTTTCAACATATATGACAACTGAAACATCATTTTATGTTAGAGAATCATTATTCTCAACTAATAATGAGTCACCATCCTCGGTTAATAGAAAACCTTACCGTTCCATTTTTCTAACCACTCTTGTACTCCTACACAGTTCTTGTCTCTCTCGAATAGTTCTTTCTTCCATGATGATTTGTGGAATCTACACATGTATCATCTATTCTGTACCTTGATCCTTAACTTCATCAAAGAATATATTTCTCCATCTATCTTTTTTTGGAGATGTGCTCCCTATCAAGGAAAATAGTGTGTCTTTTCACTCTAAATTTTTTATTATAGGGGTTCTATAAGTAATATCCCCTTGATTCATTTGGGTATAATATAAAGGTACACTTTGTGCCTCTATGTGTAAGATTGTGACATGAAGATGACTTTACAAATGAATCACTTCCCTGTGCATGTAAATTTGATAACATTGCTTTCATTACACTCCAGAACTCAAATGGAATTCCATATATCGATTTATTGGGTACTTGGATTAGTATGTGAGCTGATGTCTGAATCTCATATCCCCAAAATGATAATGGAAGACTCGCATCCATCATCATTGATCTCACCATGTATAAAAGTGTATGGTTCATATGTTCTCTTACAAAATTCTATGTAACGCCCCGACCCCAGCTACCCAGAGTCAGTGCATTATTACATAACATTGGCATGATCACAAGAAAGATCAAATCCCGAAAGACCGATTGGTTTAGTAGCCTTGGAAACACTAGATATAATCATAAAGTTTTACATTACATTTCAAAGTGAAAAACTACTACAACAACAAAGTCTTCATATCCACACTATTAACCCCTCATAATATCCCTGCAAGTCATTCATAATTTACTTCTTCACTACCTGGGAAAAATAAAACATAGAAAAGGGGTGGGCTCAAATTCCCAGTAAGGATAACAATATAGCGGAACATTCAAAATAATCATAAACATTTAAGGAAATGAATTACTAAAACAAAAGACTTTTAAAATTGAACTTCAACATAGTATGGAAAAAGTAAAATGAAATAATGCCATTTACTTATTCACAGGGATATTCTACTAATCGAATAATCACATGAAATATCAATAACCACTTTCATAATGTTGGAATGAATAATGCCAGACTATCATAACCACATAGCCAAGGCCTCATGCCAAGACTACAAATAAGATTTTGTCAAGGCCTTGTGCCAAGACACTAGTTTGTATCATGAGACCTACCGATGCATCGAGGATCTATAGCGGGCTCCACCTGTCACTTATTAAGTCCAATGCATTCCCATATGAAAAGGTTTAAACGTAACATAAACATTCGTATTAAAACTAGCATACGAAATGTCAATAATTTCACCATAAACTATGAATGGTATAAAAATAGCACATCCACAGTCAAACATATCACAAAACCTTCAATACAATATAGAAGTTTTGTATCATAATAAATCAACTTCAAATAATCTTAAAATCCATCAAAGGATGTTGACATAGATGAAATCAAAATTCTTTTTAAAGAAGTATCTCCTTTTATTTTGAAATCATTTATGGTCCATATAAAATAAAACATTTTCTTTGAAAATATTCTTATAAGCTTGTATGGAAAGCTTCGACGATTTTATAATGGCGGAAAATAACCGCACCCGCCGTATAAGTTAAAAAAAACATTCTTACCTCAATTCTGTCGAAAAGGTTAAAAAGGACCTTGTTTTGAAAACGACGGAATGATTCCTTTATAAACCTCTTATAAAAAGTCAAACAAGGGTATAAATGACTTTAACCCATATTCTTGTAAATAGTAAAAATGTTTTGAAATACATTTCGAAGAAACATGGATGTGGATGATAAAGAGATCCCAGTAGATTATTACGTATAAACAACCTTGGATAATGAAGAGGTTGTGAAGTAAACCCTTACCTTGTACTTTTCCTTGGTTGGGGTAGGTTAACCTCCTGTATAATAGTGAAATAATTGTTACTAAATTATACAAGAATCATATACATTAATATGATATCATATATGATCTTTTAATATTGATTTGATAATAATATCTTAGTATTATCGCCGTTTCGGGTGTTAACTTAATCATTTTCTTTATATGTTTTGTTACATAAGTCATGTTTGTTGTATCTTATTCATATCCAGAATGATATCAAGTCCTTAAACATCATTTTTAAATCATTAAATGATAATTATACTTGAATGGATACGATGGAGAATGAATCTCATCGCGTTCGTGGAGACGGTAGTCCGTACGTACGCACGAACGCTATTTCCATTTAATTTTTATTTTAAAAGAATCGAATCCAAATGATACATAGGTATATTACTATTCCAGTATAATATAATATTTTATATATGTTAATTATGTTCATTAACACCATCCTTTATACGTTCCATGTGTGGTATGAACGAGTCATATCATTTTAAGGGGGCGGTAGTCCGCACTTCCTCAAATGAAATTATCGTATGTATATACAACATGAAACGAATAATGGTATGAAATAAAATGGAATTACAGAAGCTTATATATAAAATATATATCATTAATATCATATTTAATTACAGTTCCATCATAATGGCCACCATGAGAGGCGGTAAGATGTATTTGAACAATCATCGTTTCGTGAGGCGTTAGTTTTCCATCCACAGAAACATTATGTTCATCATCCATTAGATGGAGTTGTGTGTATGTGTAGTTTGAATCCTTCTTATAACAACATCCTAGTATATTGAGGATACTGGTGTTGTTACAAAAGAAAGGAAATAAAAAGAGTTTGGGGGTTGAAGAAGCAAAATAAATGAAAATAATTTAAGAGAAATTGTTACCTTTAATTTAGGTAACTCACTTTGGTTGGAACCAAAGGACTTGTTGAAATGCTTTCTGCCTAAGGGGAAACTTCAAGGAGGAGGCAAGAGATGTGGGGAGCTTAGTTGGGCAGAGTTTGGACGAGCCAAGTGGCTTGAGAGGTGTGAGGAATGAGTAGAAGTGGTCTCCTTTTATAAGGGAGAGGAGGGGCTCTTTAGGAAAGAGTGAAACTATTACTTCATAATATAATTATATTCGGTTTATAATGGTCCAAAAATCATTGAGGTCGAAGATAAGATGACTAATATTATAAATAACATCAACCAATAAGAATTTTACAGGTTTTAGATAATATTTTAATCATTATAATATTATTTATTTCAATGATTTATTAATGAGGTAAACATTGCATCATTATTGTGTCATTAATAATTTAACTTATTTGATGTCTAAAAATTATAAATAAAATATAATCATGTAGGAAATATTTTTATCTTTCTAATGAATATTTATAATCGAAAATCCAACATGTATAACCCTATGTAAAAATTGTTCTTCTAAAAGATGTAAGCTTATGCCATTTTTATTTTTATTTTAACTTTATTAATATAATGTGTCCCTACCACATACAAGTGGCTCCAAGGGGTCCCCAAATTGACCCAAGGATGCCCATGGTCGGGTATGTGTCCACCAATAAGGTTAGGACACGTTTTAGGGTAATTTAGTATTATTATAATATTATTTTTTAACCCTTATTTACAGGATTTACCCTTAACCATGGTAAATAAAATATTTACCACAGTAATTATTCAAAATGTCTAAAAATAAGAGTTACCTATTTACACAATTTGAACATCCTAATTCCAAATATGGAATCCATTTTCCTAAATTCAAAACACATAAGTGGAAGAAATTAATTTAAAATTAATTCCCGCTGTCAAAACAAAAAGCGTGTTTTTAAGAGATAATAACTATCAAAAGATTGACACTCGTTTATGTTCGGTTTAATTGTAAAATTATGTCCAATGACCAACATTATATTAAATGGTAAAAATATTTTCTGAATATACTTTAAAACCACTCAAATTCATAATTTATCACTATTAATTATTTTGATTAAAAAAGTTGTTTTTAGTTAAAACTTAGTAATTTTCACTATTCATCAAAATATGAAAGTTATCCGAAATGTACCAAAATTTCACCTTAGGCTAAATTCGATATTCTGAATCCAAAAATGAAGTCCATTTTCAAATATAAAATATATATAATTTCAAAAAGTAGTTATTACTATTCATAACGGCTAGTTTGATTAGTTATGGTGTGTTAGAACTCGGTGTTGCGTACAACACACGCTATCACATTATTCAAAGAGAAGCGTACCGTAGAAGCTTGGGGTGTTACAGTCTCCCCTCCTTCAAATAATTGCGTCCTCGCAATTTCTAGGGTATTACTGCATAAAAAGACTCGGGTGGTTCTTCATCATAAGTTCCTCGGGTTCCCACGTTGCCTCTTCCATCTTATGATTTCTCCACAAAACTTTTACCAGACGCGTCGTCCGGTTTCTCAGCACTTGTTCTCTCGTATCAAGAATCTTGACGGGCTCTTCGCAATAAGACAGATCGGGTTCCAGTTCTAATTCCTCATAGGTGAGTACATTAGTTGGGTCAGGCATGTATTTTCTCAACAGAGATACGTGGAACACATCGTGAACTTTGGAGAGACTTGGCGGCATTGCCAATCGGTAAGCTACAGCCCCAATTCGTTCTAGAATTTCGAAAGGTCCGATGTACCTGGGACTCAATTTACCTTTCTTTCCAAAACGTATGACTCCCTTCCATGGAGATACCTTTAGGAAAACATGATCACCGACTTGAAATTCCAAATCTTCCTTCGATTATCGGCATAGCTCTTCTGCCTACTTTGAGTTGCTTTGATGTGATTTTGGATTACATTCGCCTTTTCCACCGTTTCCTCCACCAGCTCTGGGCCTAAAAGTTTTCTTTCACCAACGTCATCCCAACAGGTTGGTGTACGACATCTCTTTCCGTATAACGCTTCATATGGTGCCATCTGTATACTCGAATGGATGCTATTGTTATAGGAAAATTCTACCAGTGGTAAATATTGATCCCACATACCCTGAAAGTCAAGTGAGCAAGATCTCAACATGTCTTCTAAGGATTGAATAGTCCGTTCTGATTGTCCGTCTGTCTGAGGGTGGTAAGCAGTGCTCAAATGAAGTTCAGTATCCAGGGATTTCTGAAGACTTTTCCAAAATCATGAAGTAAAAACGGGGATCACGATCAGAAACAATCGATAGGGGTACTCCATGAAGTCTCGCAACTTCATTAATATATAGTCTTGCTAGACGTTCCAGGGGTATATCTTCTCTTATAGCAAGAAAATGTACTGTCTTGGTAAGACGATCAACAATAACCCATATTGCATCGTTCCTTCTAGGAGTCTTTGGTAGCCCCATGACAAAGTCCATCGTAACATTGTCCCATTTCCACTCCGGTATGGGAAGAGGTTGCATGACTCCTCCAGGCTGTTGCCTTCCAGCTTTCACTTGTTGACAAACCATACATCTTGACACAAAATCAGCAATCTCCCTCTTCATGTTGTCCCACCAAAAATGTTCCTTCAAATCTCTATACATTTTGGTGCTCCTAGGGTGTATAGTGAAATTGGAACTATGAGCATCATCCAGCAATTCCCTTTTTAGATCAGGTATATTGGAAACACAAAGACTCTTCCCGAATTTCAAAATTCCATCTTCATACACAAAGTCTCTCAATCTCCCATCATTCACAGCTTTAATCTTCTTTTGGAATTCTTCATCATCGGTCTGAGAACTCTTAATCCTTTCTAGTAAAGATGGTTTGGCAACCATTTGAAAAAGCATTAATGTTTCACCTTCCCTGGTTATTCCCATGTCTATCTTCACTAGATCCATGAAAATTCGATCCCTTTCAATTCTCATATTGTTCAAAACTCCATGGTCTTTTCTACTCAATGCATCTGCCACCTTGTTTGCCTTCCCCGGGTGGTAGTGTATCGTACAATCATAATCCTTGAGTAATTCAAGCCATCTCCTTTGCCTCATGTTGAGTTCTTTTTGTGAGAAAATATACTTCAAACTCTTGTGATCAGTATAAATCTCACATTTTCACCACAGAGGTAGTGCCTCCATATCTTCAAAGAAAAGATCACAGCTGCTAACTCAAGATCATGAGTAGGATAGTTTTGTTCATGAATTTTCAACTGTCGTGATGCATAGGCAATAACTCTATCATTCTGCATAAGGACACAGCCATGTCCTTTCTTCGATGCATCACTATAAATAACGAACCCATCATTCCCCGATGGTAGAGTCAATATAGGAGCATTGACTAATATTATCTTCAGTTATTCGAAACATTCTTCACACACTTTTGTCCAAACAAATTTAACCCCTTTACGTGTGAGCTTCGTTAATGGGTTAGCCAATCGGGCAAAATTCTGGACGAAACGTCGATAATAACCTGCCAAACCAATAAAACTGCGTACCTCAGTTATACTCGTAGGTGCTGGCCATTCTTGGATTGCCTTGGTCTTAGAAGGATCAACATAGATTCCATCTTTTGAGACAATATGGCCAAGAAAAGAAATCTCCTGAAGCCAGAATTCACACTTGCTAAACTTCCCATATAATCCATGCCTCCTCAGAGTCTTCAAGATAATGCGCAAGTGATTTTCATGATCTTCGTAGGTTTTGGAGTATACCAAGATATCATCAATAAATACCACCACAAATTCATCGAGATACTCCTTGAAAACTCTATTCATTAGATCCATGAATACAGAGGGTGCATTAGTCAATCCAAACGGCATTACAGTAAACTCGTAATGCCCGTACTTGGTTCGAAATGCTGTTTTCGGAATGTCTTCCTTCTTCACACACAACTGATGGTATCCAGATCGAAGGTCAATCTTTGAAAAGTATTGAGCTCCATGCAGTTGGTCAAATAAATCATCAATACGAGGTAGGGGATACTTGTTGTTTATCGTTATAGCATTGATCTCCCTATAGTCGATACATAACCTCATAGATCCATCTTTCTTTTTAACAAAAAGAACAGGGGCTCCCCATGGAGAAACACTAGGGCAAATAAATCCCTTATTAATCAATTCCTATAGTTGTTTCTTTAGTTCGACTAACTCTACAGTGGCCATTCAATAAGGGGTCTTCGATATAGGCCTTGATCCAGGAATCAAATCAATAGAAAACTCAACTTCTCGTTCTGGAGGATGTCCAGGTAAATCTTCCGGAAATACATCTACAAATTCTTTCACAACAGGTACATCCTCTATTTGAACATTCCTTTCCTCACCGACAGTTATTTCATTCTATTCCTCCCCAATAATTGAATTAAGTTGAGCTACTGGGGGTGGATCTAAATAAGAATTAGGTGGTGATGATTCTGCTCTAAAAATAAGGTGCTACTTATCATTATCATCAAGAATCGTAACCTCTTTCTTCTTACAATAAATCTTCGCATCATAGTCCGAAAGCCAGTCCATACCGAGGATTATATCAAACTCAATCATAGGTATGACGATGAAATCAGCAGATAATGAAAATTTATGTGCTCTAATGGGGACTGATTCACAAAACTTTGTTGCAACGATACTTCCCTTAGGAGTTTTAACTGACAACTCCCTTATTAAATCAAATTGGAAATATCTAATTTTCTTAGCAAACTGGGAAGATATGAAACAATGTGATGATCCAGAATCAAATAATGCATTTGCTAATCTTGAGGAAACCATTAAATTACCTGCCACCACGTCTTTAGGAGCTTCTACCTCAGCAGTAGTGATAGCATAAGCCTGGCCTTGATCCCTTGGCCTTTTCTGAGGTAAGTTCTCCTGACGCTTAGGACATGCATTTGCATAATGCCCCATCTCACTGCAATTGTAGAACTGAACGTTGGTAGCTTCCTTCTTCCCCTTGCAATCATGAGATTGGTGGCCTTTTTCACCACACTTGTAACAGACTCCCATTCCCTTCAAGAAAGTACCAGGATGTTTCTTCTCGCATTTACCACAAGATGGATATTCAACCTTTCCCTTCTTCCCCTTATTTCCATTCCCAGATTGATCAGCAGGTCTCTTCTTCTCTTTCATTGCCTTAAAGTCATAAGACTTAGAGAATTCCTTTTAGGTCTTGATAGCACATGAGACAATGTCTTCGTACGATGAAAAGGATTGTGAGACTAACGCTCGACGGAGAAATGGTTTTAACCCATCAAAGAAACGATCAATCTTACTTCTTGGGTTACGAATATAATCACCAGTGTACCTCGCTAACCTTGTAAAGTTAGCCTCATACATTGTAACATTCTCATCCCCCTTTTGTCTCAGACTTAGAAATTGCCTTTCCATATCTGCTCGATGGTCGCGAGGGAAGTATTTTTCTAAAAACAGATCTTTGAACTCCCTCCATTCCATATTTGATACTTCATCATCTTCCTTCGTATTTTGAATCAATGACCACCATTGATCAGCATCTCTAGTGAGGCGGTAAACTGCCATGATAACTTTTTCCCTTTCACTGCTCCCCAAAGCCTGAAATATTTTCCCTAGGGAAAATATCCATTGCTCAGCTACTAAGGGATTTGTATTCCCATTGAACGTTGGTGGTTGTTGCCTCATGAATCGATCTAACATTGATCCTCCACGCTGCGGATCAGGGTGCTCCATACGGGTAAGGTTATTATTCATAACCTGAGTAAGTTGTCCCAGTATGGTGATTAGCTGATCGGCACCAGTTGCATCACCAGCCCCACTATAATTATCTTGAGCAGGAGGGCAATCCCTACATGGAGTGCGTGCATTGATACGGTTTCCATTTCTTCCACTAGGTGCCATTTCTAAACAATGGCATAAACTAGATCAGTTTATGAATTAAAATACATAATCTCATACTTATAAAACACTTAACATAAATTGAACTATTTATGGATATAATCCATAATCATAAGAATTTTTTTCTTTGAGGATGTATATACTCATAATACCTTCAGAATGATTTGTAATGAAAATGAGAGTTATCCTAAGCATATCCCCCGGGAGTGTCGTTACCAAGAGTGCAGCAAGGCCCGTTGTCGTGCACCAGTTCTCGTTCGAGTCTAGCTCAAAGCGGTGTTTTCAGGTTTTACCCCTAGGTACATCTGTGCCAGAGCCGCCTCTACCTGCTCGTATCCAGACAGGGATGTATTGCTTGGAAAACTCACAAAATCTCTACAATACCAAAATTCTAGGAAGTTCTTCTATACTAATCCTCAAAGTTCATCTTAGGTCTACGTGCTCTAATCAGAGTTTATCTTAATCTAGTTTCCAAGGTTTGTACTAAACATCCTCTAATACCAACTGTAACGCCCCGACCCCAGCTACCCAGAGTCGGTGCATTATTACATAACATTGGCATGATCACAAGAAAGATCAAATCCCGAAAGACCGATTGGTTTAGTAGCCTTGGAAACACTAGATATAATCATAAAGTTTTACATTACATTTCAAAGTGAAAAACTACTACAACAACAAAGTCTTCATATCCACACTATTAACCCCTCATAATATCCCTGCAAGTCATTCATAATTTACTTCTTCACTACCTGGGAAAAATAAAACATAGAAAAGGGGTGAGCTCAAATGCCCAGTAAGGATAACAATATAGCGGAACATTCAAAATAATCATAAACATTTAAGGCAATGAATTACTAAAACAAAAGCCTTTTAAAATTGAACTTCAACATAGTATGGCAAAAGTAAAATGAAATAATGCCATTTACTTATTCACATGGATATTCTACTAATCGAATAATCACATGCAATATCAATAACCACTTTCATAATGTTGGAATGCATAATGCCAGACTATCATAACCACATAGCCAAGGCCTCGTGCCAAGACTAAAAATAAGATTTTGTCAAGGCCTTGTGCCAAGACACTAGTTTGTCTCATGAGACCTACCGATGCATCGAGGAGCTATAGCGGGCTCCACCCGTCACTTATTAAGTCCAATGCATTCCCATATGAAAAGGTTTAAACATAACATAAACATTCGTATTAAAACTAGCATACGAAATGTCAATAATTTCACCATAAACTATGAATGGTATAAAAATAGCACATCCATAGTCAAACATATCACAAAACCTTCAATACAATATAGAAGTTTTGTATCATAATAAATCAACTTCAAATAATCTTAAAATCCCTCAAAGGATGTTGACATAGATGAAATCAAAATTCTTTTTAAAGAAGTATCTCCTTTTATTTTGAAATCATTTAAGGTCCATATAAAATAAAACATTTTCTTTGAAAATATTCTTATAAGCTTGTATGGAAAGCTTCGACGATTTTATAACGGCGGAAAATAACCACACCCGCCGTATAAGTAAAAAAAACATTCTTACCTCAATTCTGTCGAAAAGGTTAAAAAGGACCTTGTTTTTAAAACGACGGAAAGATTCCTTTATAAACCTCTTATAAAAAGTCAAACAAGGGTATAAATGACTTTAACCCATATTCTTGTAAATAGTAAAAATGTTTTGAAATACATTTCGAAGAAACATGGATGTGGATGATAAAGAGATCCCAGTAGATTATTACGTATAAACAACCTTGGATAATGAAGAGGTTGTAAAGTAAACCCTTACCTTGTACTTTTCCTTGGTTGGGGTAGGTTAACCTCCTGTCTAATAGTGAAATAATTGTTACTAAATTATAGAAGAATCATATACAATAATATGATATCATATATGATCTTTTAATATTGATTTGATAATAATATCTTAGTATTATCGCCGTTTCGGGTGTTAACTTACTCATTTTCTTTATATGTTTTGTTAAATAAGTCATGTTTGTTATATCTTATTCATATCCAGAATGATATCAAGTCCTTAAACATCATTTTTAAATCATTAAATGATAATTATACTTGAATGGATACGATGGAGAATGAATCTCATCGCGTTCGTGGAGACGGTAGTCCGTACGTACGCACGAACGCTATTTCCATTTAATTTTTATATTAAAAGAATCAAATCCAAATGATACATAGGTATATTACTATTCCAGTATAATATAATATTTTATATATGTTACTTATGTTCATTAACACCATCCTTTATACGTTCCATGTGTGGTATGAACGAGTCATATCATTTTAAGGGGGCGGTAGTCCGCACTTCCTCAAATGAAATTATCGTATGTATATACAACATGAAACGAATAATGGTATGAAATAAAATGGAATTAAAGAAGCTTATATATAAAATATATATCATTAATATCATATTTAATTACAGTTCCATCATAATGGCAACCATGAGATGCGGTAAGATGTATTTGAACAATCATCGTTTCGTGAGGCGTTAGTTTGCCATCCACAGAAACATTATGTTCATCATCCATTAGATGGAGTTGTGTGTATGTGTAGTTTGAATCCTTCTTATAACAACATCCTAGTATATTGAGGATACTGGTGTTGTTACAAAAGAAAGGAAATAAAAAGATTTTGGGGGTTGAAGAAGCAAAATAATTGAAAATAATTTAAGAGAAATCGTTACCTTTAATTTAGGTAACTCACTTTGGTTGGAACCAAAGGACTTGTTGAAATGCTTTCTTCCTAAGGGGAAACTTCAAGGAGGAGGAGAGGGATGTGGGGAGCTTATTTTGGCAGAGTTTGGACGAGCCAAGTGGCTTGAGAGGTGTGAGGAATGAGTATAAGTGGTCTCCTTTTATAAGGGAGAGGAGGGGCTCTTTAGGAAAGAGTGAAAGTATTACTTTATAATATAATTATATTCGGTTTATAATGGTCCAAAAATCATTGAGGTCGAAGATACGATGCCTAATATTCTAAATAACATCAACCAATAAGAATTGGACAGGTTTTAGATAATATTTTAATCATTATAATATTATTTATTTCAATGATTTATTAATGAGGTAAACATTGAATCATTATTGTGTCATTAATAATTTAACTTATTTGATGTATAAAAATTATAAATAAAATATCATCATTTATGAAATCTTTTTATCTTTCTAATGAATATTTATAATCGAAAATCCAACATATATAACCCTATGTAAAAATTGTTCTTCTAAAAGATGTAAGCTTATGCCATTTTTATTTTTATTTTAACTTTATTAATATAATGTGTCCCTACCACATACAAGTGGCTCCAAGGGGTCCCCAAATTGACCCAAGGATGCCCATGGTCGGGTATGTGTCCACCAATAAGGTTAGGACACGTTTTAGGGTAATTTAGTATTATTATAATATTATTTTTTAACCCTTATTTACCGGATTTACCCTTAACCATGGTAAATAAAATATTTACCGCAGTAATTATTCAAAATGTCTAAAAATAAGAGTTACCTATTTACACAATTTGAACATCCTGATTCCAAATAGGGAATCCATTTTCCAAAATTCAAAACACAGAAGTGGAAGAAATTAATTTAAAATTAATTCCCGCTGTCAAAACAAAAAGCGTGTTTTTAAGAGATAATAACTATCAAAAGATTGAGACTCGTTTATGTTCGGTTTAATTGTAAAATTATGTCCAATGACCAACATTATATTAAATGGTAAAAATATATTCTAAATATACTTTAAAACCACTCAAATTCATAATTTATCACTATTAATTATTTTGATTAAAAAAGTTGTTTTTAATTAAAACTTAGTAATTTTCACTATTCATCAAAATATGAAAGTTATCCGAAATGTACCAAAATTTCACCTTAGGCTAAAATCGATATTCCGAATCCAAAAATGAAGTCCATTTACAAATATAATATATATATAATTTCAAAAAGTAGGTATTACAATTCATAACGACTAGTTTGATTAGTTATGGTGTGTTAGAACTCGGTGTTGCGTACAACACACGCTATCACATTATTCAAAGAGAAGCGTACCGTAGAAGCTTGGGGTGTTACATTCTATTAGGCCATGTAATGAGGAGTTTGTTGGGATATCATCCCACACTTTAGTGTGTAAGAAATGATATCATGATTAAGATATTATGCTCCTCAGTCTATGAAGTGTTTATTAGTCTTCATTCCATGCAAGTACTCAAATTCATTCTGGAATTATTTTTAACATATTGAAACTATCGAAATTATACCTCATTTTTTAGATATATCCATATCTACTAAAATCATTGATAAAAGTTATGATGTATGAGTACCCTCCCCTTACTTAAACTGGAAATAGATGACATAAATTGGAATGAAATAATTAAATATGTTCTTTATCACATTCACATTTCCCAATAATTGAGGTGTCACATCTCGTGTTTTGAATCGGATAAAATACCAAGGTTTTTGAACTTTTTCTTTTATCAACGGGTAAATTTTAAAAACCGAGCTTCAGAGCTTGGTCCCGAGTTATGGAACAGTTATAAGTGGTGATATCGGACTGCGTGCGGTAGGATTAATTGTGTGGGTAAAATTGTGTTCTTGGGTGAGTTTAGGTTTTTGTTTAAAATTAAAATATAATTAAATAAAATAAAATAAAGAAAAACCTAAACTAACTCCCCATCACCCTCACTCTACAGAACCCCCCATGGAGCACCTCCCTCCTCTCCCATGAGCCACACACGACCCCCCTCTCCATCTCCTCCCCCCTCGGCCGACCCCGCAACAGCAGGACCACCAGCATGGCGGCCCCCTCCCCATCCTCCTCCCACGACCGACCCCGCAGAAGCAGCGCAAAGCGGTTCAGACCGAACTGCTACAGAGCGCAACAGCCCGACATGCGACCTCCTCCTTCCGTGGATGGGTTCGTCTAGTTTTATTCACCTTGCGAATTCAATCTGCCATGGTAAAGTCTTTAAATGCGTCCTTCATCCTCGGTTTGACGATTCTTCCCTTTTTTCGGTGCCTGTTTGGTTTGGACGAATTTAGGGTTTTTGTGGTAACCCAAATTTTTGGATTTCTTTTGGTTTTAGGGAATGCAAATGATTCCTTGGGATTCCTTGAAGCACGTTCTGGAAACTGCCACTGAAGGCGAATCGGTTCCAGTGGTCCCAGACCGTTGGTTTGGTTTCGGGGTAAGGATTTCACCTCTTGCACTGTTTCGCACTTGTTAAATTTGGGGCTTTATATGTTTATGAGACCCTGGTTTGTCATTGGAAGTGTGTTGAGCTTCGCGATGTGGTTCCCCTTCGTTTTGGTTTGTCCCCAGCACCCGAGGTAAGGGTTTATTATTTATGTTTGGTTTTCCCTTGCCTAAATTGTGTTATCATTGATTCTTAAGGTTCGTAGTGGTTGTCTTATAGTGCGTTGGAGGTATTGGCGTGGTTTCGAGTCGCCAAAGTCTAGGAAACTCACCTATACAGGCATAGGTATGTATTTATATGTATGTGGGTTCCCCTGGCATGTGTATATTTGTCCATGGAAGAGAATATACACGTACGAGGCTACTTGTCCCCATTTCATATATAAAAGGTGCATGCGCTGGTGAGCAGAGACAGGTGTATGTGTATAAGCATATGTGTAAGGATCCTCTTGCGCATGCTCATGTCCTTGTGGAGTGTGTGCATAGAGGCTAGGTGTCCATATACTTATGTTAAATCACATATGCCTCATGGGGGAGTAACAACGGCTCTTAGTTAGAATGCGCCAAGAGCCGGAGTGGATGGAAGGATCCACCTTGAGGTAGGCTCCCCCTCCCTGCCCTTTAAATTTAAGTAAAGTAAGAGTGAGTTTAATATTGCACTAACTTAGAATTTTAATTATGCAAGTTTAGTTTTGATTAAATGATTCTGTGCAAATCGTGTGAAATGAAAAAAATAAGATAAAAGAGGTTTCTTGGTCACTAAACTAACGATTTAATAATAAAATCCCTCATCCGAGGTGTGCTGCCTTCAATCTAAAAATGTAGCGATAACGTTTCTTGATTCCCTTCTTTATTTCTTGTCTTATTAATTTTGTTAAGTGTTTAATGAGTTTTTAAATAAATGTTTAATATCACCAAATGAATTTTTTGATAATGTAATTACATGTTCTCCAATAAAACTCTTCCAATAAAGGTGAGTTGTCTTCAAGATAAAAATGTAGTAGTAGATTTTTATGCATCCTTGGTTAAATGTCTTATGACTCTTTATACATGACATTATACTTGAAAAATTACATTCTTGTACATGTACCTTACTAGTTACCTCAAATTATGTTGCTTCTTGAAAAATAATAAATGAGCCATGACACCTCATAAGTTCATGGCATAACATGTAATTGGAACTTTTAGAGTAGGGTGTCTACCCTCTTCCCTTTACTTCTATGCTTATGTCATTCCACATATTATGCTTCTTGTCACATTCTTTTAGTGATTCCCCATTATCTATAATTGAAATTATTGGGTTGTTCGCTCATGCCCATTGTGGCCTTCGTTTATGGTGAAGCCCATCTGAGGTGCTCGCCTTTCCACTTGGCCACCCCTTTGTGTGTGCCCTGCCTAAATGCCCCTTTTCCTTGTTCATTAAGTTATAAATTTAATGTGATATTTTGAATTTAATGACTTTCTTGATCATGTTTGTTATCTTGTACCATTTAATGTCATTAATCACCTATCATAGAGGCATGTTGATTCCATACGCTTTTGTTTACCTTCTATTTCTTGTTCCAGTTCCAGAATGTTGAACAAGGATAATTAATTATGAGAATTGATTATAAAAAGTTGAGATCTGATTTGGATGATTAAATGTGAAGAATTAATTATGATATTTGAATTGTGTTGACTGATTAATTAATTGATAAATGGTAATAAATAAATGAGATTCTGGGTCCTCGAAATGGCATTCTAGACCAATTTAATAGTTTAGTTTGGACATGGCGTTCCTTCCCAATGGTTATCCAAGCATGAGATATAGGATGTTTGACATGGAGATCTACACACAATAAGTATCTAGGTGTTAGACTTGGTGATCTACACAAAATGTAATTCGGCGTGTTAGACATGGCGATGTACACTAAATAATTATCTAAGTGTTAGACATGACGATCTACACCAAATTTGATTTGGGGTGTTAGACCTGGCGATCTACACCAAATGAGAATTGGGGTGCTTGACATGGCATTCAACACCAAACGAATGATAATAATGATATATGAAAATAATGAGATATGTGGTTAAATCCCGATTGAAATGCGATCAAATAAAGAAAGGTAAGAATGAATGGATTCCCAATCTGAGTTGAAATGACAGGTGAATAAATAGATTAAGTGAGAAAAATGATAAAAATTGTTTTTATGCTAGAACCAATTTTACTTGAGTTGTTTTAAGCATGGTCGTTTTCCGGCAATGGACCGATGCAGGTATTTCCATCAGGTGTCCTTTTTGGAACATAGAAAGGCATTTATTGTTTGTATTGTATCATTATTGTTTGGAAATACCAGCACAGTGTTTAATTATATTTCATTGTTTAGAGTGGGCAAGACCCCAGTGGTTCCGGCCTACTAAGATATATATCGCACACCCTACACAGGCCTCTATTGCACTGGGGTACCCGAGAAGATTCTATTTGGTTGCAGGACCTTGTCAATGTTGTTTCTTGTACTTGGAGTTTGGAGAAAAGGACTGAACTAAGGCTCAGGATGATTATGGAGATCTTCCTCAAGATTGAGTCTTTTGTTTATTTACTTCCTGCATTAATGTGTAAGTATTTTGCGTGTTTACTACTTCCATTGTATCATTAGCATAACATGCATGCATCTTCTATATAAACTGACGTTTGCCAATTTTATTCAAACCTTATAAATGAAAAAAATGTTTTCTATTTCTTTCTTATTATTTACACTGCCTCCGATGTTGTTGTATTTTGTTCCATTTTTTACTTTAATAAGAGGTTATAGTCTCCCCCATGACGTACCTTACTCCCTTGCCGCTAGTTGGTATCCTCCGGCATAAGGGGAGACGCACTTGAGGCCATTTCGCGGGCCGGCCCGGGTGACCTGTTTAGGGTCGACCCGGGTTGGTTCGTGACATGGGGAATTGGTCATTTTTCTTTATAAACATTCATGAAATATGACAAGTTGTTTTAGTTTTAAATAATATAAATATCCATCTTGATGTAAATTTTTCATGTGTTTCTTGTTTAAATTACCTAGACTATGATTCCAAATTTGGGTGTGGTATGAGTCATGTTAAGTATCTTTATTATCTATTATCATAACTTTGTTTTTGTAATTCAACATGTAATGATAGTTTTATAAATGCTCCCTACAAAAAAAAGAAATATTTTTAAAAGTACAAACATTTATTTCTAAAATTAAAAAAAATCCATACTTATCAAATCTGGATAGAGAAATAATGTTTCTAGTAACCGAAGGAACATAATAAAAACCCTTTATCACCAAGATGAACCAATTTGGAAAAGTGATGTGGTGGTCCCCAATAGTTACATCAGCATGTCTGGATCCATTGGCTGCTCACAGATCTACCACTACTCTTTCAATATTCATGAATCTTCTTGGTTCCTATACTTGGATACATATGTGAGTACCAAAACCTATATCTAATACCCAATTTTAAAAAATATATATATTTAATTTGATAAAAAAGTCCACTGATGATTCCCCATGCTTCTTAGGCTTGGTGCAGTTCTTCTTCCAGTGACCTTTTTTTCACATGTGAAACAAATAGCCTCATGTTCCTTTGCCTTCACTTTGATCATCCTTGTAGTTGAAGGCCATGAAGAATCATATGGTTAATGCTATTATCCTCCCCTTTTGTCTTATTCATCATATGGAAGGAAGGATTTTCATGATTCATATATTTTTTGACTTGGTGAATGTGTATAAGAAGATAAGATAGTGGCTTCTCAATGTTGGTCATGGTAAAATTAAAAACAAAGATAGAGAAACATTGAGGGAGTGATGCAAGAATGAGATCTGAACCCAGTTCTTCTGGGTGTTTGAACCCTATAACTTCTAGGCACTCAATGTTTCTAATGAGATTGACTACGTGAGGCCTTGTTAGAGAACCCACTCCATGCTTACTCTAAAATAGAGCCTTGGATTTCTCAAACCATTCATTTCTTTCTCTCTTTTGGAAATGTCCATAGAGGTTCTCATGAAAGCTATAATAAACCATGTTTTCATTAGACATCATGAGATCACTATAAGTTGATGATATCACCAGACATTGAATTTTGACCTCATCATTCAAATGTTTCTCATAGACAATAATGTCCTAATCACTCATCTCATTGGAATGAAGATGAGGTAATGCTGACTCCAACATGTTAGAATTCATTTGATGGCATAGGATAACCCGTAGTATTCTAATCCATTATTGAAATTTACTACCCATGAGGATGTTTTCTTTATATAGAATTCATCGTAGGGATAGAGTGGTTGATGAGTATATCATTTTGATTCTATAATTAAAATAGCCTATCATTACTACTATCTTGATTAAATTTTTATGAGAAAAAATAAATTATGTCCCCCATTATTTTATCAAATACAAATGGCCCTTACCATTGAACTCGGAATGTCTAGTTTCCATGACATTCTAGTGGTAAGGATCCATATTCCCCTTTTAATAAAACCATCAATGAATTTTCATGCTACTTGATGGTATTTAGGTAAGAATGGTTTTTCCAAATGTGGGATTGCAGCTCCTTGATCTGTTGAGTGGGCTTCATAATCCTGAAATCTGAAATTTGTATTTCCTCATCTCATGCATCCAATATTACACAACATCTAAAAATGACTACTCTTATTGATGTAATATGTTTAATTCAACCTGAATACTTTCTTATGGGCTTACTGTATAAAATTATGTGCCCAAAAAGGGGTTTTCAAACACATAGTTGTATTGAGATTTTCCCTTAGTCATGTAACAGAAGGATTTTCCTAACTTGATATTTTATTTGAGGAATTTTTTTCAATTATACATGAATTTTTTTTATTATCATTATAACATACATGTTAATATTAAGTGGAGGATTCTGATGTGATTAACATTATATTGATACTATTTACTCATAATCCTAGTTTTTGTAAGTTCAATATTACATTCTAGTTTAATTGACAAATTATGTGATCATGAAAACATATCCATAATGGTAAATCAGGCATATAATAGAAAAATAATATTGAAAATGGAATGATCATGAGATTTTCGATTGGTTAATTTATCTAGAGGTTATAAACTAACCATAGCATATGCGAGAAACACCTTGAACCATTTGAGTTAGTGGTTACTGATTTCCACCTTTCCACCTCTGTAGGCCCTATGATTGATTTCGTATTGGATCCAACTTGAACAGTCTCCACTAGCTTGGTTGTCCCATACATTATATAAGACTTTTTTAACTGACATAAAGGTGAGGGTTAAAAAGGGGTTTTTCAAAAAAAAACCATCGGTACATAGGCCTTATATATTAATAATTGGAAGGCCAGTAGGCCAACAAATTTAATTTAAATAATAAATTTAAAAGTAATCATCATCATAAAATGGTCATGCTATTCATCGTGATCATCAATAAATGCAAAGATATTTACAAATAAATAAAACTATTATTCTATTCTTAAATCATTCTTGTTTATGATAAATCACACTCGAATAAATTATTAATCGTCTTTAATTAATCAACAAATTTAACTTAAACCCTTTTCGGAATTTCCTTGAGATTGTCATCCCTCTGAGTTTTAAGCATGTTAATTCTTTTAAAATATTCTTTGTATGGATCCTTCCCATGTACACATGAGAAAACGGAATGTCAGTGTACATTAGAAATCATTGGAGTACACAACGGGTCCAATGGCCCATATGTCATGTAGTACCTCATTACAAAGTCTCATGCTGGGAAATCCGTGTATGGGGTACATGGTCAAACCCTAACACGAAGTGACCACACATTGTGTCCATTGGGCCACACAGTGTGTAATCCAGAAACCACATTCCACATGTTTCTGGAAAATGTACCGATTCATTAAGATATAGAAAAACTCCAATGACATGGATTGGTTTCGCTATCTAGACCTGGTGAATAGAACATTTACTATACATTGTGTACTACTGGATATACATCATGTGTTCTTGTGTGGTACGACCATGAACCTTTGGAACATCTATATTAGATCCTTTATTTTATTTATGTCAAAATTAAATGAAAACATCATTTCTGTAAAGTGAACAGGAAACAAATGAGGTAGAACTGATCTTGAGATTCAGATTTGTAGAACGATTAACTTCAGTTGAGGCAACCAAATTATTAAATGCGTAAATAGTCATATAAATATTTAAATTAATTATAAACTCTGATGTTACCCCTCTTCTACAACATGGAGGATTTAATATCAATGGAAGCGGGATTAGTCCGACACCCATATTTAATCTTTACCTTGTTCAATGATTATTCCATGATTAATACGACGATGAACGTCAGTCTCCATATAATAGAATCAGCATTTTAGATAATGAAGGAAGAGGCCCAAAACCATTAGATAGGATTTTTAGCATCAAGAATATATTTAACATAATTAATTTCAAAATGAAAATAATCCATTGAAATTTGATATTTTCTTTTTTGATGATGTTGATGTCCAGAATGGCCATTTCAGATTCTCTGATTCCTCTTGTGAGGATCCAAATTAAAATCCCTATAGTGGTGATCCACACGTGCTCCGATTATCTCTTATTGACATCAAACATTCTCTGAGTTTTAGTGCGACAAAGGGAGTGTCTACTGTTAGTCATTCTTTATACCTTTTTCTTTTGTAATGAAGAACGTATCTCCTTCTTGATAGGGGAAGGAAGAGGATTATAGAGGGATATTTTTTATCTCAACAATTCTCAATTTTCCATGGTTTCAATTCGGTACATGCTACGATAGACGTATCTGTCTATTTAATGACATGGGGATTCAATTACATTATTTAATTGAATAACAACAATTAAATACATTAATTACCATAGTGAAAACTCATGCTATTAATATTAATATGACATCATTATTTTGCGGTTTCCATGTTGCACAAGAAAAATATAAATAAAATTACACATCACAAAGTAATAGAATCATTATTTTAATTTTTTCCAACTAGTTATATAATTATTTATCAACATGAAAATAATTTTTGTACTGTCAGACCAGCCTTGGTCCGCTCGAACTCCACTATTATTTATTTAAAACCCAAATAAAAAAATAAATAATTTACTCTCTTAAATAAATATTTTAATTACAATCTTTTAAAGAAATATTTATTAAATGTATAATAAAATAAATGAATAATATTTTCTCATAATCCGATGAGTAAATATTTATTTAATTTATGAAATAATTATAACATGAATAAAATAAATCCAATTCCTTGAGAATAATATTTATTAATTATATATAAATATATTTTAACTGAGACATCTACTTTCACATAATGTTTGATCCCCTAGGATTATTTCTGTTTGGTATTAGGTGGGCATGCCTTAATTCCATGATTACTGTCTAGAAACGGGTCAAGGAACCCAAAAGAAAGAACATAATGTCTCAAAAAAATTCCACAAACTAAAAATAATTATTTAATATAATCTGTGTGTCCCAATATCTCATCAAGTAGATTTGAAAAAAGTTTTATCATCCTTTGGGTTTGATATGTCATTCTTTGAGTACCTGAAATACACTTGTTGTTACACCATGACCATGGAATTTCCAATGACGATTAAATTTCAATAAAAGGTACACTATATCAACTTCCATAAATGGAATAGGAAAAACCTCCCCTATATATATCCATTAATAACATGCCACTTGTGATGCACACAGCATACGCAACTTCCAGCCAACTATATATGTCCCAGTTTTCGTAATTAAATCAAAGTGTGCAAGTCGTGACACATATTAATGCTAATATTATTGCCAAAGGATCCTTACACACTCTTGTAGATAGAAATATCTAAGGACGCCTAAATATTCATAATTCCCACTAGTGGGTCTGTTCTCATAATCTCTTATCCTGGAGATTACCAAGTGTGAACTTCATGAGAGGAGGTCTCTTATACTTACGTGAACTCTCACATAACAAACTGCATGCTATTTGTCCCATCAGTTTATTTCATCTAATCCTACGACTATATATATGAATATTTTTATAGCATTTCAGGTTTCTCATCATAGTGGGGAACTACCATGACCTTATCAATGCTTCAAATACTCTAGGATATTATTATATCGTAGTCATGGAGAACAATGATCAATATGTAATAAGATGGTTAATA
The DNA here is from genome assembly GCA_963277665.1 of Viscum album. Classification (NCBI taxonomy): domain Eukaryota; kingdom Viridiplantae; phylum Streptophyta; class Magnoliopsida; order Santalales; family Viscaceae; genus Viscum; species Viscum album. The sequence continues at coordinate 1,991,067,120 of OY728121.1, read as the reverse complement.
TTTAAATATTTTAATCTCCATTGAAATAAAAGTACAACTAGTTAGTTTTAGGACATAAACTCTTTCATACCCTATATCCAATAATTTTTTGACAAGTTGAGAATATTATTTATCATTATCTTTTTTGTTTAACACTAATGTTACCCTTTTTAATCTTACCAAGATATCATTTTATGTACACAATATTGGTTAATCTAATTACTATATCATGTCAAATGACCCAAGAGTAGATATCTATGAAATGTATGGATTTGGATGAATATTATATTTTTAGTTATCTGATATCATTTAATAAACTATTATATGTTCTATGTTATGAACTGTGTCAATTTTGGACAATATTCATACATGACTATTTAAAAATTGATCACAACTTGATTCCCTTAAAACTATGGTATTAAATCATATATAATGTGACAATGTAATCCATAGGATTCTTTGATGGCATCCAAATAACCAAAATTCATTTTTTTAATATATAAATATATTCATTTTTTTGAATAATTCATTAATGAGTTAATCGCAACATCATAATTGTGTAATAAATATAAATATTAATCTCATTTCTAAAAATTATAAATAAAATACCATGATATAGGAAAAAATTTATTCTTAAAATTACTATATATAGGAATAAATATCAGTTATATTAACTTATATTAAAATAGATTTAGTAAATGTTATATGTTTAGGTTATAACAGTTGTTTCCTTTAAATTAATTCTTATTTAATGTACATTCACATATATAAGAATCCATGGGGTCCCAAAATCGTCCCAAACATTCCCATGGTTGGGAATATAAATTTCAATTGGATTAGGACACATTTTATTGTAGTTTTATATTATTAAATAATTATTTTTTACATTTATTTACCTGATTTACCTTTCAACTATGGTAAATAAAATAATAACTGATGTCACTATTCATAATGTCCCTAAATAAAATGTACCAATTCAAAAAAAAAATTACCTTATGATTCATAATATGGAATCCATTTTTCAAAATTTAAAACACATCATTTTTAGCAATTAATTAAAAAATAATCCCATTTTTTATATTAGAATATGGGTTTTAAAAGATTAAACATTGCAAAATTTGAAAATTTTTTAACCATGAACTCCATGTAAAATTAATGATAATGAACTACATTATATTAAATGTTAAAATTATATTATATTTGTAAGTTAAATCCATTCAATATTATAATTTAACCATATAAATAATCTTGATGAAAAATGTTGTTTTTAATTATGAATTTGCGTATTTTTATTATTCATCAGAACATGAACATTATCAGAAAAATATCATAAATTTATCAGAAATAAATTTTTATATCCTTATTCAAAATAACATGTTTTTTTTTCATAAATAAATTATCAATATATCAAATTAAGAATATAAAATTTATTTTCCATTCAACAGTGTAAATTTTACCTTAAAAAATTGGTTCTTATATATAAAATAAGGTTTATCCACACACTATATCCTAAATATCCATTGAATGAATATGAAAAAAAATTATTTATATAAAAATTATACCTCATTAATTCCAATAAAAATGTTATTCAATCAAAAATAAAAATATCTAATTGATATATAGTTTTCCTATAAAATTAATAACCAATGAATTCATAATGTATTTTCATAAGATAGTTTTAATTATTTTTTCTAACATAATAACTATGATATAATAGTAAATTTATATTACGAGCATCTTTAGGTTCTTTAAAACTCACATTAGAGCGAAAATAATGCTACTGAAGAATAAAATTTATTTAAAGAAATCTTTTTATAATAAGATCAGTGGATTACATTATACAACCCCTACACTGAATGTTTTTCTCAAAATTTTTTACATGGAAATAAACAGATGAGGATACCTCTACCACATCATATCCTCAAGTTCCCATGTAGAGTCTTAAAATCTGTGGTTCCTCTATAAAACATTAACAACGTGAGAGGTCATGTTTTCTAGATCTGTTTTCTCTATGATCTATAATATCTATCAGTTGTTCTTCATGAGATAGATCATGTTGTAGTGGCACTAATTCTAAGAATAGTACATGTGTAGGACCATGTTAGTACATTCTTAGGAGAGATACATGGAACACATCATGATATTTAGAGAGATTTGGTGGAAGCTCTAATATGTAAGCTACCTTCACAACACGATTGATTATATTTAAAGGACTGATACACCTGGAGATCAACTTTTACTTCTTTTATAATCACATAACTCTCATCCAGGGAGATATTCATAAGAACACATTATCAACCACTTCAAATAGTAGTTCTTTTCTTCGATTGGAAGCATAACATATTTTTCGACTCTGCGATTCTCTTATGTATTGTTTAATAGATCTTACCTTTTATGAAATTTCATCAACAAGATTAGGTCCTAATAGATTTCATTCTCCACCTTCATCCTAGATATATCGATTTATGAACTTTTTTCCATAGAGGTATTTATAAAAAGTCATCTTAATACTAGAGTGTAGTTTATTATTTTTGAAATTTCAACCATTGGTAGGTGTTGATCCCAAATAACTTTTTAATCCATATATCATACTCTCAACATGTATTATAGATTTTGAAATGTCCACTCAGATTGTCCATCTATCTAATGTTGATAGGTAGTGCTGAAACAAAAATATGTATCCCGAGAATGATGAAGATATCACCAAAACATCGAGTTAATCCGTGGATCCCAATCAGATATAATGGAATGTGGTACTCCATTAAATCATACCACTTCCTTTACATATTTCTGGGAAACCTGATCAAGAGTAAAATACACTCCAATAGTAATGAATTAGTCCAACTTCATAAGGAGATCAAAAATAACGTGGTAGCTCCATTATATTCGGATGTTTTGGGAAGTCTGATGACCAATTCGATAGTGATGTTTTCCCATTTCCATTATGGTATGTGTAATGGTTGTAACATCCCCTTAGACACCTTTCTCTCAATCAAAACTTTCTGAAAAACCAATAATCGAGGGACATATTCGATGATATCTTTTTTAATTCCATCTAATAAGAAGTAATTTGAAGGTCCATGCACAACATTGTGCGTCCCGGGTGAATAGAGAATACAGAAGTATGAGCCACAACCAGTTTATCCTTCTTTAATTCTGGTATGGGAGGAACATAAGCCTGGTTCCTAAACCTTATTATTTCATCACATTCATGGTTTAATTCATAATTTTTTCTCAATATCTTTTGTAACTCTAAATATTATTTCTATGCGCCTTTAATATTTACCTATATATACTGATGAACATTCATTATAGAGAGATAAGATTTCCCCCCTTCTATTAAAATTTCAATATCCATGCTTTTTAAATGCATAATTATTAGATCATTCATGATCCTCACCATGGATAATATATAATGGCCTTTTTGACTGATTGAATTTTCCACCGTGTTCTATTTCACAAGTGGTAATTTATTAAGTGGTTGGAATCATTGATTAACTCCAACCATCTTCTTTGGAACTTGATCATAATAATTTCTTTGAAAATATAAATTAAAATTTTACGATTCATATAAATATCACACCTTTTACCACAAAGATAATGCCTCCATACTATTATACAATGATTACGAATACAAACTCCAATTCATGAGTTGTGTAATTTTCATATTGAGTTTCAACTATCTTGAGGAATAAACTATCACCATATCATTTTTTTCACGAGAAAACACCCCATCCCCTTCTTGGATGCACCACTATAGATAACAATCCATTCAACACTAGAAGGAAGTGTGAGCACATGTCCACTCACTAACCTTCTTTTTATCTCTTTGAATGTATATTCACATTTCTATATCTAAACGAACATTACTATTATACGAGTCATCTTGGTTAGTGTATTAAAAAATCTGGATAAATCATTCACAAAATGTAGAAAATATCCCACCAAACCAAGAAATTGTTGGATTTCAATAACTGTTGTAGGTCTCATACATCATTCAATAACCTCTATTTTGGCTTGATCCACACATATCCCCTATCATGAGATTATGTTACCCAAAAATGAATCTTTTTGAATAAAAAATTCATAATTGGAAAATTTGGAAAAAATATTATCGATTCATAGGTTCTTTAGTAAAATTCACAAGTAATCATTATGTTCTTCTTTTCTCATTGAAAGGTATAGAATATCATCTATATAGACTACCAGAAACTGATCAATATAGTCTCTAAAGACACTATTAATTTAATCCCTGAAGATAGGAGGGGACTTTTTGAGACCAAAAATAAACATTATAGATTCATAGTGTCGATATCTTGTACGAAATGTTTCCTTTGGTATATCCATCTTTTTGAGCGTAAATTGATGATATCCTAAATGAAGGGAAATCGTCGAAAAGTATTGAGATCCACGTAGTTGATCAAACACATCATCAATGTGAGGGATGGAATATTTGTTCATTATAGTGATATTTTTATGTTCTTGATAATCAATGTAGAATCTCATTGATCCATATTTCTTCATAAAAAATAATACATGTTCTCCCCAAGGTGATATATTAGGGAGTAATAATCCCTTATCAATAATCTCTTAATGTGGAATCATGAATTCTTGGAAATCAATTGTGGATATTCTACAAGGAGCCAGTGATGTAGGCATCAAAATCGTTGTTAGTTCTATAGGAAACTCAACTTAATTATTTGATGGATGTCCTAGAAATTACTCCATAATAATGCCATAAAAATCTAGTATATCTTGATTATTCCTAATCTTGAGTTTCACCCCATCCATTTGAGATAAATAACCTTCATTTATTGAAATCAATACCCATATGATGGATAAAATTTCTACTGGAATGTTATATTCATCCTAGCACTGATAGATGATCATAGATTGATCTGGAATATGAAATGTGACTTTTATTGTTTTCCTAATGATTTGAGGTCCATATAAATAATTCCAATCCATTCCATGAATCATATCAAATTGCAGTATAAAAATTATCTCAAGAATTATAGTAAGCACATTCCAACAATGTTCAATTAGAGAATAATCGTAACCTTTTTACTTGATTGTTATTCCATTATGAGTTGTCACAGCTAAATCTACATCTAATTGCTATGGTAATATTACGATAACCTTAGAATTTTTTTCTGAAATTAAAGAGTGGGTGGATCCATAATCAAATAAAACATTTTCTATATTAGATTTGATGGTATGTGTACCATTCACCACTTCATTATCATACTCGATGTCACCCATAATCATTGAATGTCACATTCCATTTTCATTAGCCATAAGGGTTTGTAGACATCGATCATCAATAATAACCCTTGGATTGGGGAATTTATTAGAATAATGTCCCATTTCCATGCACTTTTATCATTAACATGTAACATGTTCATTCTGTGTATCCTTTTCTCTATTTGCATCATTAGACATATTTTTCCCATCACATCGGAATTCAATTTCTTGATGACTATATTTTCCACACTTAAAACAAATACTTGTCACATTATGAATATTACCTCTATGTTTCATTCCACACATTGAGCATAAGGTAAAAATCATATTCTTTTCAGTATGGTCTTTATATTTTTCATTGAATTCTATTTTACTAAACTTATCAAACCCATATGACTAATGGGTTACTCAAATCTCCATATCCAAATTGAGAGAACATAAAAAATTTCCACATAGCTATTGATGTCCCATGTGGTTAATTCCATTCAGAGACATGGGTTTTAGCTACTAAAAATTTGATCAATTTTAATCACAGGTTGGATAAAAATACACTATGTGTATCATTGATGTTTTTTTAAATTTTATTTCTTTGTACTAATAGATTAATAATCCTTTTTAATAAGTCCATAGAAGTCGTTATCCATATATATTGAAGATAATGTTCAATTTAATTATATAAAAAAATATGATCATGAACTTATCCTATTCAATGATTCAATTTAAACACTTTTCCTCATATTCTTAATAGGATTCCACCATTGATCAGGTATACTGTCCAATATATATACTACTAAGATTTTTTTATCATGTTAAGAACATCTTAGAACTGAAAATAACTTTTCAATGGTAATGATCCATTGTTCTGGAACCAGTGGATTATATGACCCACTGAATGAAGGTGGACATTGCATCATGAGAATTTTTTTTGATCATGGATATGTGATTTTTATTCTAGCTCACATAACATTTAGTTTCTCTTAGTGCTAATCATTGCATTTCCCATTTTATTTAGCATTAACATGATTCCTTCAGGTTCCATCCATTGACTAAAACCAAGATGTATAGTGTGAGAAACACTAATCGTAACAAGAAACCCACATAATCAAGAATAAAATCTCAATTTTGGACACTTTAGGGTTTATCTTAGGTTATTCATGGCCATTTCTATGACAATAGAATTGAATCTTATACTTAGACATATCCTTATATTTTTATTATACTAGTTTCTAAATGTTAACTATACCGTTCCTCTAATACAAAATTTTATGACCCATTCATTACATACATTGATATCACATCAAAATTTAAGTATAGTTATTACAGAATATAACAAAACCATGACAAGACCATATAGTTATAGTGTCTTTTGATGCTGGGAAATTAAAAAAGGGTTCAAAGAACATTTATATTGTCTCATGTTTATTTCATCATACTTGGACTCCTCTTTGCTATATCATAATTAATACCCTTCATTTTGTCTGGGAGAAAAGAATCCCAAAAAATGGTGAACTCAAATTCTCGTTAAGGGTTAAAAAATGAAATCACAATCATATCATATTCATAAAATCATACCATTTTAAATCTTAACCTGCATATAAAAGATCACAATATCTTATCATGGAAAATATCAAAAAAGTAAATTTTAATCTCAGTGATCATAATATAAGACATGCATTTTTTTTCATACCCACTTAATCATAGAAAATCATTTTATATTAGTCAAGAATCATTAACAGGACCATCATAGCAGACACTGTCCATTACTGAACTGAGTTCTCTCCTCATTCCATCCCTTTATCACTGAACCAGATTAACTTTTCATTCCATCAATGTCTATCTCATGAGATATAAATATTTACCCAATGAATTTTAGGGTGATATAGTTCCCACCAATCTCATAATGAATCGAATTTATTCAATCCAAAAAAATATAAAAACAATCACTATAACATTACCCATGAAATCAAATGGGATTATTCAGCATCATTCCATCATAATCAATATAATACGAATGGATTTATAAATTAAATTATTTTTATAAAAGAAATAAGATATTAATAACATGTACATAAAACTAAACCTATTAAATCTTTATAGAAATTAATTTTGATAAAACTCTCTATCTTCATTCCAGATGAAAATTTCATTTCATTTCAAAAAATGATTGGTTTTCTCAAAATGTCGTTAAATTTTATAAGAAAATAATTTAGTTGGAAATACACATTTAAACATGTAGAAGATTATTCATAGAAATACAGAGTTTTGATGATTTAAAAAACCGATCATGCTATATATGTTAAAAAACACTATCCTTATAATTTTACTGGAAAAGTTAAAAAGTACCTCCTATTATAAACAAAAGAATGATTCAATCCATACCATGTTGTAAAAGTCAAAATGGGTAAAAATTATTTTAAGCATACATTGAAGAATATAAAAAATTATATGAGAGTATTTTTAGAAAAAATGGTCATGGATGATAAATATATCCATAGTATATAATTACGAATAAATAATCTCGGACAAAATGTGATTCGAAAAGTTATACCTTACCTCATTCTGAAATGATTCGTACGTACCAAAACCTCCTACATGATGATTTATAAAATTATAATGATTTATTATTTATTCGTATTAATTTTTACGAGAAAATTTATGATCATATTTTCATCCATTTGTAAGTTGCATTTCATTGTTACTCGTTATTTGTGTATTAATCGCATTATGTTATTATGCATGTTTTGTCAGATACATTAATTTTCTTCTTTTTAGGTTATCATTATATCATTTAAATCATGGGATTAATATAATATATATCATATTTATTCATTAATTTAATTTATATAATCGTGATTTAGTGAATAATATGTATAACAAATCTCATCACATTGTAGAAATGGTAGGTCATACGTACGCACGAGCGGTGATATCATTCCCATAATTGTTGAACGGTACCGACATGGATGTTGTATAATATAAAAATAATTAGTAAAGTTTTATAATAAAAATATGTTGTTATCATTTCCACCATTATACCCATCCTTTTAAGGTGGTGGAGAAAAACATATTACACCACAGTGGGGTGACACTAAGCCGTACGTACTCAGGTGCGATAATTTCTTTTATTGTAGGATGGATAAAATGTGAAATATGGTTGATTAATATTTATAGTAACATATTAATATACTAGTGTCACTGATGTTTTTAATTTATAATGATACAACAAAATACGAGGATTTGGATGAAGAATGAAATTTGAAACAATCTGTATAAGAGATTACCTCTTCCAAGACGTTACTCCTATAAGTTTCCACATATGGAACTAGATTTGGTCTTTGGAGAAGTAAATTAACTCTAGAATGTAACTATGGATGTTTCTTAGAGTAATGGGATCTGTTTGGCTGATCATGATAGGTGAAAATGGGAAAAAGAATAGATGTAGTTTGCTCCCTTTTATAAGAGAGGATAGGTTCACTTTTGGAACACTCAAAATATTAATTTATTATAAATTATTTTTCAACTAGAATTTGCCTAAAATATATATTATTCAAATATAAGATGATTTTAGTTCTAAATACCATAATAAAGTTATTTTTATAAGTTTTTTGAATATTTTCATATTCCCTATATTTTCGGTTTAACCATATTTTACCCTTTTAAATCATAATGTGATATCATGTTATTTACACATTGTGGAATAATGTAATTCTCATATCACTTCAAACAAACCAAACAATATATTTATGTAATATTTGGACATTTAGTAACCATTTTTTCAAATCATATATTTTGTGAATTTAATATCATTTAATAAACTATTTTATTTTTTATGTTATGAACTGTGCCAATTTTGGACACTATTCATACTTGACATTGTAAAAAGTATTTAAAAACATGATTCCATTTAATATAAGTAATTAAATCAAAGATAATATGTCAATATCATCCATAAAATTTTTGGATGACATCTGAATAACCTAATTACATTTGATTTAATATTAATAAATTCATTTATTAGAATCTTTCGTTAATGAGGTAATCACTAAATCATAATTATGTCAAAAATAAATATATTTATATAAGGTCTAAAAATTATAAATAAAATATTATCATGTGTTAATTTTTTTTATCTTTTTAATGAATATATATATATATATATATGAGTTATATAACCCAATATTAAAATTAATTTAGTAATAGATAAATGTTTAAGTTATAATTATATTTACATTAAATTAATTCTTATTAAATGTCATTTTTACATCCATGTGAATATATGGGGTCCCAAAATGGACCCATGGTCGGAATGGATAACCTCAAATAGGATTAGGTCATGTTTTAGGGTAGTTTCAAATTTTGAAAATATTATTTGTTTACCCTCATTTAACAGATTTACCCTTATATATTCTAAATAAAGTAATTATTGAACTTACTATTCATAATATCCAAAACTATAACATTACTATTCACATAATTTGGAATATATTAGTCAAAATATGGAATCCATTTTTCCCAATTCAAAACACATATGTTTAATTAATTAATTTAATATTAATCCCATTTTTTTAAATTAGAAAACATGTTTTAAAAGTTAAACATCGCAAAATATTACAATGTTTTTACCTTTGAACTCAATGTAAAGATAATGATAATGTCATAAATTATATTAAATTGTAAAAATTTATTATTTTATACTATAAAACCATTGAATATTAAAAATTTTCCATAAAAATTATCTCAATGGAAAAAGTTGCTTTTAATTACAATTTTTCATTTTTTTGTATTTATCAAATTATGAATGTTATCCTAAATATCAGAAATTTATAATAATAAAATATTTATATTCTACATCAAAATAAAATTTTTATGTTTACATATTAAAATTATTAATTTTTAAAAATCTATATTAAAAATGGGTTCCCTATTAAAATGTGTAAAATAAATCTTTATAAAAGTTTATCATGCATAAAATAAGGTTTTATTCATACCCTATAACCAAAATATATATGGGATGAATATAAAGAATATTATATTAATTATATAACACATATACCTCATTAATTTCATTAAAAAATGTAATTCACTCCAAAATAAAATTATCTAACTGAATTATAATTTTAATAAATATTTAATAGTTTATGAATTAATAATGGTTTTTAATATGATTGTTATTGTTATTCATACTAATATAACGGCTAGGAAATAATAGTAATTTTATATTAAGGGCATCTCATAATTCGTTTCAACTCATGATTGCATGAAAAGTATACTATATAACAACAAAAATTATTTAACAAAAGTATTTCCTAAAAACATCCAGGTGTTACATCCTCTATATAAAATTTGTTTTTATTTTCATTACTATTGAATTGGTAACCAATGAATTGAATTTATATTTTTAGAAACTATATTATTTATATTTTATTTAATCTTATTCACCCTTTATAATCTAATTTTATAGTGACATTTACAAAATTAAATAACAATATTAATAGTATATTGTTGCTCGATGAAACTCAATATTGCGTGTAAAAAATTATACGATCATAAATGAATGAAATAAAATCTATGGAATATATTAAATTTTTTAAAATAATAATTAAATTGTATTTTCATTAAATTTTATATTCATTATTATGCTTGATGTTTCAGTTCACACAGGTCATCAAGTATAATTTTCATGGTTTAAAATTATTAGGTGTCAAATAATCCCCACCATAAATAATATGTGACACCACTATTTTAATAAGTTTTGGGTAATCAAGGGGTTCACATTTGGAAAATAAATTTTTTTAAAAAAAATTACATCATTAAAGTATAGAAAAATCATCCTAATAAGAGATAATGGGATATTCAAAGGCCACATGGATTATCCAATAATGTTTCATCAATATAGTAGATCATTGGAGGAAAGAAATGATATAGACATAGAGGAAACAATTAATTAATTATAGATATTGATCGAGATCATTGGTAAAAAAAATAAAATTATAAATGAAATGATTAAAGTATCAAAACCAAAAATAAAATAGGGGTGAGAAGGTCATTTATATCTCCATAAATAATTGTTATATAATAGAATTTTATTTGATGATTGTTTTTCAATAGATGTGGAATTATGTCATAATATATGAATATAATGAAATATAATTAGTAGATATGTTCCAATTTAATACGATTAAATTCATCATTGTATTATTCTTTGTTCAATTTTCAATTCATCACCTACCTCAATTAATAAAAATCCAAAAATTATTATTTTCCCAATGCACTACAAGTATTATTTAAAATATCATAATATATTTAAATTATTGAAAATACATTCCACGTGTCTAAAAATGTTTTCTATAACCAATATGATCGATACAATAATCTACGAAACTAAAAAATAATTATACTTGTTAATAATTCATGTTAATTCATTTTATTGGTAAAATAAATGAAATTACATATTAACCAGGATATCACGTAGACTAGTAATATTCATGAAACCCCTATCATCCTTCTGTTGTCGGTTCACGGTGCACCACCTGACACGGTAATATGGGGTTTCAGCCAACATGGGGATTTTCCATTTTATAAACAATATACATATAATGAAACAAAAAGTATGATGGTTATCCTAGAAATAAAATTAATTATTATATAATCTTTTTTACTCTGATTTACATAGAATTTTTTTACAATGTATAACAATACGATTTTACTATTTTTATAATTTGATTAATTTTCATATCAACCATAATGGACAATAATAACATTTGAATTATATGTATAAAATTTAAAATCAATATTCTTTAAATCACTATTACAATAAAAGAGAAACTTTCCGTAAATTTGTCAAAAATTTCCATCATCATTGTAGATTCTCGTAACATAAAAACTAAAAAGGGTGTAAGTGACATTGATGTTATGAAAAATATTAAACACATAAACACAATATGGTTTAGATAACTGTTATTATTATTATTATTAAACATTTTCTTTTAAAATCTAATAGAATCCTTAGATTTTCCATTAATAATGTCACTATCATTTTACAGGACATGCACATCAACAAAAAATTTACTAAATCACATTACATAATAATATAATAAATTATATATCTAATTAGATCAATACTTGGTCTAGGGGTTCCATTTTTTAATTTTATTGAATAAAATAGTACCTCGCTTCCCCACATTTATGGTAATAAAATATAATTTGACCGGCATGATGATAAATATTTCCTTCAATCATACTCTTTATTTTTTCCTAAAAAAAATTTTATGCCCTTTTAATCCAAACATAATGAATTTCACCATTCCATCTTGACACTTTCATGGGTGTCTCCAACCATATTCATTACCTGATGGAAATCAAGACTTTATTTATTAGTGTCCTCCCACACTTGAGCTCCTAGAAAATTATATGATTAACTAAATTAAGGAGGCATATAGTTTTTAGGGTATATATTTATAATCAAAATTTAGGAAAATATTATTTATTACTATGATATATTTTTCCCTATCGATATCACATTTTATTGAATATCGTCACCGCCATGCCTTCATGTTCAATGTTAACATGATTCCTTCATTTTCCTTCAATTTCAAAAAACCATAATGTATAATATGATTTAAAATTATCACAGTGGTATGATAATTGATTATTTATAGGATATCTAAATCATTAAAATTTATTTCCAATATATGACATGTTAGTCTTATGGTAATTAATTCATTTTAGTTATCTATTAAAATAATTCAGAATGTTTTATGAAGGAAATATTTATTAGCTAAAAAATATACCATGGGAGTGTCAAACGAGATTCACCACTGTTCTAGTTTATGGGTAATATGTAATTATCTTTAAAATAATAAAAAAAACATTTTTGAAATTATTCACCCTAGTTACCATTGTCCAAAAATTATATCTATTTTTAGTATATATAAATGGATTTATATAAAAAATCAATTTTTTTATCTAGAATAAAAAAATTAAGTATGATATTAAAATATTATCAAAAAAGTCTGTAATCATTTTATGTTCTCTATTCAATGCTTTCATAACTACAATTCCCATGGTTTCTACTAAACATGGTCTAAAAGAAACTGTTCTAATCTGCACCCGATAAGCCCATTGCTTGTGACTACTTCTATTATAGTGGAAATAGATAAATGGAATCAAATCTCAATGGACCAATTTGATTTGTTTTTATGGTAAACATAAAATATTCATGAGTTTTATATTAAATTTATAGCACCCAAATTACAAAATTTGTTTTAAAAAAAATTATTTTATTACATATAGAGTAACCTATCATATTAGTCTGAGTAAGAATTCTGTAATCCTATGGAAAAAAAAAATTATGTATGAGATCAAATTAATATTAAGGATTATGTAAGTAAGAAAAAATATTAAATCGATGATCATACTCCACAAGGAAAGATAATTAAGAAGGCAAACATGAAATTTAAAAAAATAGATGAGGAAAAATAAATATAAAATCAAATATAACACAGTTCCCATGGAATTTTATTAACATGATAATGAAAAAATTTATATTACATAGAATAAACATTGTTTACATAAAATTTAATAATCATTGTATGGATAATCAAAAGAAATTGATGTTAACTAAAAAAGTTTCCATTTAATTAATACAATTAAAATAAAATGCATGGATAAATATTTTCATCATGAAAATAACATGGATAATAATAATTGAGTTATGAATGAAGGAATATATTATTTATTGGACATCTTGTTACCTAACACATTATACTTTTACCATCAGGGTATATTCTCAATATATTTTAAAACAGATGGTTATGAACCTATTCGTCAATGGCTAACCAACTGATTTGTTGCATGATATTATTGATGCATAATAGGGGCGTCCATTAACAGATCCCCAACAATAAATTAAGGTCCAATTCATTCATTTTATATTGATTAATTAATATAATTATTTAATCGATATTCCATAGTATCAAAAATAAATTTTTAGTAAAATATGGAAATTTATCAATCTATCCACATTCAATAAAATTACTTTCTATGTAAAACAGTATCTTTTAAATTGAGGTATTATTTAATTATTAAAAATATACATGATATATAATATGGAAATTTAAGGGAAATTTAAGGTATAATGATCACAGTGAAGTGAATATTTCATGGCGATATTGATGACTACAAAATAAACTAAGTGTGTGTCATTACAAATTTGTGTAAAAATAATCATCAATCATGTAGAGGAACAATATGTACGACATAAATATATAAAAAAATAGATTAATTATAAATGGTTATTATCATTAAATAATATAAATATAATAGAAATATAATTACATATATTATTGAGGAATGTAAATTTTTCATTTTAAAAAAGAGACATTGATTTTTTTTGAATATCACTTTTATTAACATTGTAATTAATAATATCATTCTTAACATGATATATAGGATTCAAATAATTTATAGTCACTTCATTGGGTAAATTCATACATGACGTAAGTAATATTGCTTTTACATAGTAGATTGGTTGGAAAAGTGAACTTTTCAGAAAGTCACAAAAATATAACATTGAAAATATTCTATGAAAAGGAATAATGTGTGGAAATTACTATTGACAAATCATTTTTAATTGGTTAATGATAACATTTTAAAAACATTTTTAGATAACAGTTATTTTTATGAAAACATAGCTTCGACCAATGAGAAATACAAGGTCGGTTGTTCTGTAATTTTTTTTAAACAAAATAAGTATCAAAGAGTGAAAATTGGAAATATCACTTGAAATATTTCATGAATAACCATAGTATAAGAAAAATAAATAGTTTATTAATTAAATTTAAGGTAATTACCTTTATTTTAAATTTTTGAATAAATAGTCTCGAGTATAATGAGTCTCTAAAATGAATACATAAATTGATCATAAGCTTGATGTATAAATTTATAAATTAATTGACTCTGTACATCGAAGGTAAATAAAAAATAAAAGTGTAATAAAAACAATAGACATTTAAAAGACCTTATATACATGATCATTTTATACTAATGACAATAAGGTTTTCATCTACAAAATAAAATGTAATTGAGTTATAAAATTCATTACTACATGGTATGCTATAATTAAAATCAGCATTGACAAAATAATTCAAATTGAATCATAATAAAAATTGATTAATGGAATATTCATGATATTTCATTTAAAATGGAAATTATATACACAATATAATATAAAACATGTCCATAACATTACAATATACCACAAGGAAATTGTAATTTTTATAAATTCTTTTACCTGATGCATTCCTTTTGGGGATATTTTCATTACTCTACTATATAGTTTTTTTATTCAAGTTATTAATGTATATCGTAAACGTGTTAAAATTTATGACATCATATATGAATACTTTATAACATCTTATCATCTATTTGTTAATTATCATTCAATATTTTCATTTCTTCGAGTGTTAATTTCCTTGTTTATTTAGAATGTTTTTACTCTATATTTCTTTCTCCTAATACTTTTATCAATATTTAATAATAAATACAATGTAAAACATGATTTCAATATCATATATATTCAATATATATATATATTTTATAACCCAATAAATATTGTGGTAGGAAATAAAATAATTCTTCGTATAGACGAAATACTTTACATATGCATGAACAACCATTCCATTTTCATGTTGTATTGAATGAAAGAAACATAAATTCTATATATATACATATATTCATTATTTTATTATCACTTTTCATTCATATACATAACATCGATTTATTAAAACCTCCCTTTAATGTAATGCATGAAGAAATAAAATTACTTTGTGAAGTTGTAGTCATTCGAACATACAAGTGACATTATGGTATTCCCAAAAAAATTAAAACAATTAATGTATGTGTAATATATAAATTAATGAAGAAAAAAAATAAATATTATATAAAAACAATAAATACATCACTATTTCCAACCTTTAATGGTGGTAATGTTAAAATGAATGACACCATTTGTGAGGTAGTAGTTTTCCGTACACACCAATGATGATTTTATAACCCATTTGACGGATGTGTGTGATGTTTCAGGTTGTACCCATAACATAAAACATATTTTTATATATAATAAAATTGTAATATTATATATTCCAGTTATAATATGAATTTACTAATGCATATAAGGAAGGAAAATATAAATTCTTTTAGAAGAACATTACGTCATCTTATGATATCATCTATATATATTCATAAAAACAATAAACGTTTTTTCATATAAACACTAATGATTATAGGAGAATTGTAAAGAATTTTGGGAATTTTTTGGGTAGGAATTACCTGAAAAAATTTTGATTGATTGGATTATGTGGATAAGAGAGTGGGATTTCTTTTACTAGTGGGGTGTTTGGAACACTCGTAATTTTTTGAATGAAAGAATTCAATCTAGGGATTTTTATGTAAGCATGCAACAATATTTGTAAATTTTTAATTATAAAATTTATTTTGTAGTAATATGTCTTTAAAATGCGTTTTTTAGTAGTACGGGGTCAGTTTTAAAAATTAATTTCTAAATTTAACCACTAAATAAACGTGTTCTTATCTTTATCACTATAATTAATTTCTCTATTATCACAGATAATTTTATTACAAATATTTCTAACATATTATAAATTATATATCAGTTATATTATGATTATGGGATACATTCTTTTTAATTCAATGTCCAATATTATTAAAAACCAACATAAAATTAATTTCACAAATAAGGAGAAAAAGTAGGTTATTAATACGATGATGTTCAAAAGGTTACATTGTTTGTATAAAAAAATTATATGAAGATGATTCAAATGAAATAAATTATTTTAATAGATTAATATTTTTACAATTTTTACATTATAAAAAATTAAAAATATAATTTCATATGCTATATTATTTAGATGAAGTGAGAATTTTCAATTAAAATTCAGTACTATTCTCTATTCATAAAAAAACTAGGCTCCCTAAAAGATACCAAATATTCACCATAATAAAATTTTGATAATAATAATTCAATAACTAAATTTTTCTTGGGAAATAAAATTTCTAAATGTTTTTAAATTTTATTTTAAAATAACTCTAACATTTATATGTGTGAAAGCCTCTGTTTAAGAAAATATGGTTTTTTATACATCAATTTCGATTTATTTATATATTATGCCAATAAAATGTATTATATGAATTTAAAAACGTTTATTGTTATTTAATATATTAATATCATTAATATAAATCAAAAAAATGAAATGAAATTAAATTTATTATGATAAAAAAAATTCGTGATGATAAGAATAGTTTTTATAAAACTATTTCATTTATATTCAATTGTATTTCATATTAATTTATAAATAATTGGGAACAACTGATTTTAATTTAGTTTTGTTTAAAAAATATATTTTCAATATATAGTCAATCCTATTAAAACTATCCCTTCCCACAACTGGTAAATTATTATCAAATTAAATATTAATATTAATAGTTTATTATTGTTTGGTAAATCTCAGTTTTACATGTAACATAAGATATTGAATGTACACGTTCTCTTATGTGTAATAAAAGATAAAATTATAATTTCATATAATGCAAGCTATATAAGATATTTAATTGATTTAAAATATTTAAAAAAAATGTCCAGGGAGGCTATATTCATTTCTAGGTTTGGTGTTTCATTTTTTACTAGCAATCAAAAATGATATTCATATTATAAAATCTTGTGGTGTTACATTCTCCCAACATTAAATATGTTGCATCCTCTCAATTTATAAATGATAATATTAATCAAGGTATTGACATTATGATATTTGTTTCTTCTGAAACACACATCATAAAAGGGTTAAAAATATCCTCTTAATGAGAGAGGATAGAACGTACAAAATTCACATACAATAACATATAAATAGGTTTTTGAAGAGGATAACATCGATGGAATATAAATATATGTGAATGGAGGAAGAGTGTTAATATTTATTGATATTGAGGGACCCCATTGATAAAAAATGTGTGAATGATAAATGTAATGTTTTGGGGTGCAAAAATAATCTAATTGGTCAGAGAATGACATTAATTTCATAAAAAATTAAAGTGATGTGATATAAATTTATATCTCAGTCATTTTTCTATTGTCGGTGTGTTATTTTAATATCAAATAATATAATGTAATATTCATAATTGACATGATTATATTTTATAAAAACCATTTAAATATTTAGATGTGCTTTGATCAATATAGATGCTCTCCCTTACCTTAAAAAATAACCATCAATTAATTTTTTTCCACCTAAAGTAATATAAATCACTTCTAATAAGTATTTAGATAAATTAATTATTGAAAATTCATTCAATATATATCTATATAATTTCTCAAACTAATATCATTAATATTTAAACAAAGGAAATTTAATAATAACGATCCATCATCAATTTTTAGTCATCAATGAATATCTTTTAAAAAAATAATATTTACTGGGACATCACATTGGATAGTGGTTGGAAAGAAACACTTATCATCAATCGACCATGGATTCAAGACTCAGTTCTTTACCCGATGTGATGAATTTTCATTGTGTATTTAGTTTGTGATTTTTGAAAACAATATTTATTTAATGCTTTAAAAAACTTTATAGACATCCTTGAATTAAAATTAATCATTAAATAACATTTTTATTATCACTTTAAAATAACACTTTTGGCAATTTATTATTTTTACATTTTACTATTTTAAAAATGTCATTAATGATTATATCTACCATAACAGTTAATAATACTAGTATATATTTTTATATACAATATAAATGAATGATTCCTTATATATGTTTTCTAATTACACATATACATTCATCAAATTTCTCCAAAATGTCCTCAAATTGGTAGACTCAATTCATATAATATCTAAAAATTGTTTTTAATATATTGTAATTATCATCATTCTTAAACACATAAATCCATGTTGGTGTCCATAATCATAAATTTATTTAATACAAGATTTAATTTAAAATTTAATATAGTCCTTATATGATTAATGTTCATTTTGGGAAAATACAATTGAAATAAATGTTTTAATATTTATTTCTTGAATCACATTACATAAGTACATCATTTTTTTCATTCCACATAGGTCCTTAAATTGTATATTAGTTAACATATAATGAGGTAATTCACTCAAGAAGTTCCCTCCTTCCAACATTCATGTAAATTATCTATAAATGGTTCCTCATGTTTAGGTTTATATACTTCCATGATAATATTTATTTTTCCTTGGAAATTTTTTCCTTATAACCTAATTTCTTATAAATAATGATTTCCCCCATTCCTTTAGGAAACTATCGTGTGTTTCCACATTCCATGCATGATGGTTGTTGATCCTGAAATTCTCTTTTATCACCAAAACTCAAGATAATATAAAAATACATCTAAAAATTCAATTGTGATTCCAGTGGTTGGTTACAGTATATTGTTTAAATCATATTTCTAGAAAATTGTTTAGGAATATACATGATATCATTTACCCATGTTTATAACATATCCCGCCCCAATATGACCACTATTTCTTTCATGTTCATGGTTAACATGATTCCTTCAACTAAACATCATTGACTAACACAAAAAAAATCTCAGTGTGAGAAACAACTATTATATTGGGAGGACCATATTATCAATTATAATATGTGTAAATCAAGACACAATATTTTCATTTTAATGGATCATAGCTTTATCCTAGTTTATTCATTATCATTAATTAAACAAATATAATATAATGAATTTTAAAGAGAATATAATTTATCCTAGTGATATTCATTGGGAGTGTCAAACTGATTTCATCGTAAGGACCGTTTTTGGGTATCGTGTTTTGCTCGAGTCAAGATCGACACAAATTTTTTGAATTATTACCTCTATAAGACCCTATGAAAGAACCACATTCAATTGTAGTTTCCACATAGGATTTTACTGTGATAAATAATAACATAACATCTTTTTTATAAACAGTTTCGGATGATTCTCTATACTTGTCCTCATTTTCAATAATAGTTGTTTGATTCCTAATATATGTTTAAAAAATATTATTCCAATCGTTCATACGAAACATGAAATGTTACCAATTATCGTTAACCCAAAAACCTAATCTCATTGTTTTTTCTTACCCTAATTACCTTGAAATAAGATATAAGGGATTATATGTTGAACAAATAATCAGGTTAGTTGTCTCAGTAAACTAGTTACGATCTTGATTCATAGATTAATTTTACAATACAAATTTTTCAATAATTTTTTTTTGGAAAATTAATTTTTGTCATATTGTCAATCCTTTAATGTAAATTAAACTAGACTATAAAGAACGTTGTGGAATGGAAAAATAATGTGTGAGATGAAATTATTAGTAAGGTTTATGTATAGAGTATTTAATATTAAATAATTGAGCAGAATCATCATAGAAAGGAAAATAAATGAGGAAAATTTATATTTAAATATTTGGATAAAAAAATAAATTTGGAAAGGAAGGTTACAAAATAAAAATAAAATTTAAATAGCTGGATAAGGGAAAATCATTATGGAATGGAATATAATGAACATAAATGTGATTTATGTTTCTAGTTGTGTAATAATTAATATTAAAAGGTAAATAATGGAGAATTTATTAAATTTAATCAATTAAATGTTAATTAAATGAATCCATAGATTATTTAATTGTTACAATGTCATGGATAATAGAAACTGAATTATGAATGATCAAAATGATTAATTATTAGATTTCATGATTCTTAGCCACATGATACCATTACAATCATGATCAATTATCAAAAAAATTAAAAATGTATCAGTAAAAATAAATTAAACAATTGATTTCCAGCTGATACATTCCACGAGACTAACGATATATAAATGGACTATTATTAACTAATCCCAATAGGGTTTTTTGATCCAACGCATTACTCTTATATCAAAAATTAAATTTAATTCATGTTTTGGTATTCCTTAACATCATATATCCATATTATGGAAGGATATAAATTAATCAAAATTTCTCCTACCAATAAAATAACTTTCAATGTTGAACACCATATATATAAATGATTTAAATTTTTATTAACATGAATATCCATGATAAATAATATGTATATTTATGGTAAATTTAATTTTTAATGATAATATTTAAGTAAATAATTCCATGGGGAGTTAATGGAAATTTAATAAAACAAGTGAGTGAATTTAAATAAATTATTTTTTCAAAACAATCTAAAATCCTGCAGATGAATAATATGGATTGTAATAAAATATACTCATAGAGTAATTATAAATTATTTTTTTCATTGATTAATATTAATTCCATTAAATTATAAATAAAAAATTTATTTAATAAAATTTGTTTTATTTATGAAAATATGTATAGAATTTAAATTTCATTGAAAATAATTCTTATGAAAAAAATTATATTAAAAAATAATCAACAATATGAAAATAAGAAATGGTCCTTACGATGTATTACCTTGTGCTTTATTTTTGGTAATAAACAAAAATGAAACTAGTTGTAAAATAATACAATATAGCTCAGTGAAATGAGATTGAGATAAAATGCATCACATTGTGCTTTATTTTTGGTAATAAAATATTTAACCTCAGGCATAGTCCATAAATATTGGATCTCTAATTATAATAGAACCATATTTTTTATTATATTATCATTCATGAATTTTTTTATAACATATAATCATTTGGTTTTCAATAATATTTTATTATTTTCATTGTTTCCAATTTGAAAAACTTTATTTTTCAAGTGTGCTTTGTCGTGTAATTTTTTGATCCACTTACAAAATATCATGATTTAAAATTCTCATTAATGTAAGCCAT
Organism: Viscum album; assembly: GCA_963277665.1. Taxonomy (NCBI): domain Eukaryota; kingdom Viridiplantae; phylum Streptophyta; class Magnoliopsida; order Santalales; family Viscaceae; genus Viscum; species Viscum album. The sequence goes on along the minus strand of OY728121.1, from coordinate 1,991,045,031 downwards.
GATGAAAATTTATTATATATTTATCATATATTCATTTATAGTAATAAAAACTATTTTGTCATTTAAAAATAAAATACATTATTCATAGGGATTGCAGGTCATACAGATTCATTAATGTTGTTACCCATAATTTTTCATATCAAAATAATGAATAATATTGCATCGTGAAGCAGTAGTGCATCGTACACACAAGAGACATTATTATATTCCCACAATATTATAAGAATAAAAATATGTGTAATGTTATATATCTATAAGAATAAACAATTGTAAATATCGTAAATATATTATATACACTATAAATCCATCATTATTACCAACAATTAATATTGTAATGGAAAAACAAATGACATCAGTTCATGAGGTAGTAGTCCTCCACACATAGAAATGATGATTTTATAACCCAATTGATATATATTTTTGAAGTTTTATGACATGAAATTAATATAAAATATATCATTATATACACTATAATAATTTTAATATAATATCAATTTATAATAGGAATTAATGGAGGTGGAGAAATAAAGTAAATAAAATATCATTTAGAAGACCATTACATGTTCTTCCGTTATAGTCCTTATTTTTAACTAAACAATTCGAAGGGTTTGGTTATATCTTATATATCTCTTCATGGATTAGGCTAGCGATTTTAATTAGTGATTTAAGAAATTCATTTCCTAGATAGTTTGGTTTTAATGTGTTAAGTGGTGAGCAGTGGGGGTGGCCGTTTATATGCGGGTTGGGTGGAAGACTTGTAAATTTTTAAAGAGTGAATTTCACAGACATTATTTTCATGTTAATATGCCCAAATATAGGTCCCTTATCGACCATTGAAGGTATATAGTCAAATTATTTACATTTAATCTTTTTTTGAAAAGATTTGATCATTTATAATCATCATATTCCACGTTTAAAAACTAAAAAAACACATATTTTCTTATTAAATATAATTAATTTTATATATTATCACTAATAAATTTGTTAAAAAATTAAGGTGGCCCCATTAGAAATTATAATGTATTCTACAACCAAATATTGAATCTATTTTTCAAAATTCAATACAAATAAGTTGAAATTATTTTTTATAATTAATCAGAAATACAAGGTGAGAAAGAATGTTTACAAAGAGAAAATGTTCAAAAGTGTTAAAAAAATTTACATAAAAAATAAATCTGAAAATTATTATATTTTACTAAATTTTATAAATATATGTATAATTTATATTTTTTATCTTCGAATACAATTGTAAATATTATTTAACATTGTAAATAATTTTTATTAAAATGTATTTATCAAATAAATTCAACGATGTACAATATTCATAAAAAATGAGACATCTCAAAAATAGAATTCAACCTAATAATTTTTTTTATTAAACATTAAAAAAATTCCATTTTTTTTTAAAATAAATTTATGAAGTATTGATTATTTTTTTTGAATTTAAAATATTTAAATTTCATTAATTTCATTAATTAAAATTAATAAATTTAATTTTTATGGAAAAATTCCATTGGGTGCATGAAAATAGTTCTAATAGAATCATATATTTTTTAATTAGTTGGTTTTTATTTTAATATTTAATTAATTGGTATAAAATATAATTCAAATTATTTTTGTGTAAACCAAACTTTTTAATATGTTATTTAATACTATTAATAACTTTTATTCCAATGGATAATTGAAAACTATCATGGTATAATAATATAAATAGTATACTATCCGTTAAAAGTTAGTCTTGTGTGTAATTAAAGCAATCAACTGAACACTTCTATGTGTGTAAATCAAGACAACACAACATTGTGTGTAAAGAAAGAAATTAAATAGATTAAATTTATTTAAAATATTTAATATATCATAAATTCTCATAAATTTATAATGCTTTATATTCTTGTGGTTGCATGACATACATTTCATTGAATATGATGTTCAAATTTTTATATTTGAGGTTGTTACATAATAGAGGTTGTAGTTGGGTTCACTCATTCACATCACTAATACTGTAGAACGGTTACTAGTATTGGGTGTTCATGAGTGTTTTGAATCAATAGTTTTTATTGAGAGATGGGATATAGTTTGTAGATACACTATGGAGAGTCTTGTATGGGTTGGTAGGGACATAGTGTTGGTTGAACATAGTGTATAATTTAGTAAAAGAGACCTGCAAGAATACATGATTTAAGGTTCCCCTATGATCTGAGATAAAGACAATAATCTTATTGAACCCACATATTGTGAAAATCCTCATTACTGGTTAATAATCATGGAAATGTACATGCATCAATACTTTTTGTGACTAAGAATAATTTTGGGAGTGTTTATGATTTAAATAATCCTAATTAAATATGATTTAGTTAATTCCATTCTAAGGGATTATAATTTTTTTATTATAACTTCACTTATGGATAGAATAATATTTATAAGGGGGAAAATGTACTATCATTATGAATAATTTAATATCATGTTTTAACACTATGCAGGTCTGACAAGGCAACCCAACTAAAATAATATCATTGTACATTTGATGGGATCCAATGATTTGAATATATGTAGAATATTTATTATACTATTATATGTGCTTGTATTACTGAGGAAATTATAATTTATCGATATGTTGAAACTAAAATATATATTGTTACTAACAATTGGTAAATGGTTGATGGAGGTATTTAGTGTTCATTGTATTATATTTGATTTGGATTTAGTGATTTATGAGTTATAATAACATATTAGACCTTTATTCCTAATATAGATAATTTATTCTTCCACACGATCTGTGAATCATGTTTTGGGTTTGATAGCAATATCTAGTTCAGAAGTTGTGCATGTTGATATTGACATCAAAAATATAATGATTTTTTTTCAAGACAGATAACATACTATCATACATTTCATATAACATCTAATATTTTTTAAAAAAAATTAATCAATGGTTGACTAGATTTAATTTATTAGGTGTTCTATTCAAAACATGGTTATCTTTTAAAAATGGAAAAATTGTATTTAATGTTTTATGGTAACTTTTTTAGAGGGATTTATGAATATATTTTTTGAACATATTTTTATCGAATGAATATTATTTTTAATATTAATATATTTTAGCAATGATTATTTATGATGTTATCTTTCTATGTGTTTTTTATTACAAAAAAGGATTTTATGAATGGGTGGAATGGATGAATTTTCATTTTTTATAATTGATGTTTCTTTTGAAGGTCATTCCAAGAATGATTCAATATATTATATTTCTATTCGGTGTCATAATCCTTATAAAAATATAATTTAAAATATAATTTTTAATTATTATTATATTATTTACTTGTGACATAATGTATTAGTATGATGAATGAATTAGGATTCAAATTTATTCCTTTTAGATTGATAAATTCAAGTTATACCTCAATTTGTTACATGTTGGGAGAATACTATAAAATTAGTTATCTATAATACCATTCCATATTAGATTTAAAATTTTCACATTTATATTTAAAACATCTGTGATTATGTTTGAAATTGAAATTAATATTTCAAATGGATGTTTGCAGTATGTTAATATGATCACTAGTGAACAATAGAGTCCAAATGATTTTAATTTCAATGAATAACATATCTAAAATATTTTGATAAAAAAATATGGTTTTCATTTAAAACCATTTATTCATGAATATAATATTAAAATATAATTTTTTAGAGTCTAAAGATCATAATCATAGAATTTTATTCTATTTTCAAAGATTAATTGAATTTATATACCTCAAGTTTAATGATGGATTTATTTAATTATAGATATTATTATGGTTAGAGGATTCCTATTGATTAGCTTTTTCTGATAAAAGAAGTGGTACATTTCCACATTATAGTATATTGTATTTTAGTAAAATTAAACACCTGATTACATATATAAATTGAAAAATCATATACAAATTAAACCTATAAATTAATGTTTCGTTAATGTTATGCTATATGAGACTCAAATATGAAAATTGATATTTATACATAATATTTTCGTTATATTTAACATATTATTAATATTAAATGTCTAAAATTTATAAATTATGTGTTAAATGAAGATTATAATGATTAATTAGAAAATGAGTACAATCATTCAAATTTTATGATGATCAAATTTAAAAATATTATTTAATTATTCACGTACACAGCATGTAACATTCTATTAAAATATCCCAAAATACATGGATTAACAATATTATTTCAAATTTCCATATCATGATTTCTATAACATATTTAACACATTTTATTTAATTTGTGATGAATTTCATAAAATGTTGATCTTATATAAAGACATATTAATATGGAATGAATTATTAGAGATTAAATATTCCTCTTTCATAAATTTTTCATTGATGGAATTATTCTACTCATAAAAAGAATGAATAAATCATTATTAATCAAATTTTTTATAAATGATTCATAAATATAATGGCATGAATCTCTTTTTAAGAGTATAATATGCATTTTTAAGAGAAGTTATTTAATTTTATGAATTATAATATAATTAAATATTTTATATAAAATTTGACACAATGATGTAATTTATTTGTATATAGAATGTTTACATGAGTAAATAGGATTAATATTATGATATATTTAACATGTATCACTCATATTTTCAGATAATATTGAACTAAAAGTGTGTCATACCATATATCGAATAAAATCATGTTGAAATTTATTATAAAATGACAAAATATCCTTAAGATGATCCAGTCGAACATGAAATTTTCCATTAATAAATAAAAACGTGATTTTGGTAATATTGAAAAACATCACTTGTGTGGCAGAATGTTTAGTGGGATATTTTTTTGAGCTTTATAAACAAAATATAATACAATTCAGTTTGTGATTATATTAAATTCTAAATCCATTCTATGAAGTATTACTGAATTAAAATTAATAATTTTTTTTTTCTGAAAACCAAACTTAATGAATCATAATATATATTTTGAAATATTGAATATAGATTATACTTTATAATGTTACATGGGGTTATAATTATTGTTAATATAGTTTTAAAATATCCTCCCATAAAAAGTTTATTCATTTAAATCTTTAATAAAATGGATTACTTTTAAATGTGGAAGCTGGTATATATGACTTATTATCAGCACATAATTCATAATGTTTAAATATTGAAGTGTGGGTGATAATCAAATATTTTTTTCGGATACCATTCTATTATGTTTATTTGTGCTACCTTTTTTATGATATATATGGCCCCATACATATATCATTCTGGCTAGTTTTCATTGTGTGAGATGATGAGAAGAGATTATTTTCAAGGTTATCATGTTTTGCGTGAGTTGTTGTATCCATTTTAAGAAAATGATGGTTTATCTATTTATTTGGTATAATAGTGTATTTTTTAGTTATTATGTGGGTATGATATTAAGGGAGAGCATTATAAAGGTTGAAATTTTTCATTGATATCTTATTCTAATGGAGATTTTTGGCGTAGTTAACATTAATTATTCACTATGATAATCCATCATTAACGAAGATTCAATTTTAGAAGTATCTCACATGGTTTCCTTTTTTACTAGTTCTTATTGTTGCTGTTGTAAGGAAATCAAATTTTAACCTTAAATAAAATGTTTCGAGTGAAAATTTAATATTTCCCAATGGTAGATATTCCATTATATAATATTAGTAGTAGTTTCTCTTATTTAATATGTTATTGTCTATGTGGTCTCTATCATTAAATTTTCGTATCTGGATTTTTAGGAATACACTATGCAGCATAAGTAAAATATATTCACACTATACCCCATGAAATTTTCATTATAGTCTTGTTTCTGATCTGTTGATATGATATAAGTTTAACTTATTCTATATATAATTATGTTCTCTTTTATGGTTTTAGATTTTTCTTAGTTATGTGTTTTGATTCCTTACTATGATATTGTGTTCTTCCTATTGTGATATTTTTATGATTTATATCTTTAGGTGGTTGTTTATAATCATTTTACCGACTTTGATTCATGAGGAAAAAAACTGTTTGATAGGTATATGATGATCTTTATTACATTCCCCAAACTATAACATGATGTTTTCCCATGGACTTGATGTTTCATGAGGGTTATCTGTGAATTTCTCTTTGTCAAAATTTTTAAATTTTATCTCATTTTCACAAAAATGATTGTCTAGTCACATATTCCTTTATTTATTTAGTTAGTTACATTATGCGACAAGTTTGTTAAATTCTGTGAATGGATTATTATTTTCTTCATTTGAAATTTTCCTTTCTTTGGAAATTTTGTTCGTTTTATAGTAATGTGTTAATTCAATTGTTCGATATGTTCCTTTACATAGTCAGTTTTTTCAATAATTTTGCTAGTTGGTTCCTTAAAGATATATTTTTGGGATCCATGGTGTGGTAGATTATTTTATTATAGAGGTTAAGAGTTCCTTTTTTGAGTTTTTTGGTTACTATATATTGTTGGATTCGTCCTTAATTTAGTTCATCTATTATATTCACTTATTAGTTGATTTTTTCTGGTGGTCGATTAGTTTATTATTTGATAGGTAGGATCTTCATGTGGTATCGAAATTCCATTGCATGGATATATTAATAGTCTACCAAAATTTTATTTTTAATACAAGAATAATTTCCTAGAATTATGTGAAAAAAATAATATGATAAGAAATATTTAATTAAAGGAACATATTAATGTTTTAAAAAATATATTCATAGGATCTATGCTAATATTTTAATTCCTTATTGCCTATGGTATTAAATAGTTTCTTCTAAAAATTTTAAAGGAAATTAAATTATATGATAAATTAATTGGAAATTTCACATTTTTTATTCCTCAATATGCATTGTAAATATAAATATTAGATATAAAATTTTATTTTTTAATGTGATTCGATTATTTATTATTTCCAACGAGAATGTATGAACTATAACATTATCCTTGATCCATGAGAGTTGACAACTGACACTATATTCCTTCCCTATATTGATTCCAAGTCTATTCCGAAACCCTTTTTTCCAATCTTTTCTACACCATCATGTGAAAACATGCGAAATTGGATTGAAACTATTTCATGTTAAGACTTTTACTTTAGGTGTTGTGAAATTAATCAATCCATTAAATTGTGATATAACAGTAGTGAAATCTCTTCATCTTTTTCCCTATTTTTTTAATTTGTAATTTCATGATTCATTTCAATTATAGGCTCATTTGAAAAAAAAAATTTGAATCTAAATAGTTAGAATAATTATTATTCCAAATTTAGATTGAATTATATATAAACTAATGAAAATAATATATTTGATTAAATTTAATTTTAAGGGAATTGTGGACATTCTTGTTTTTATTTTTATCCTTATTACCAAACAATTCTATTCTGAGGTAATAAACTATGAAAATTTATTAAAAAGGGGGAAAATTTATATAGGAGAAGCCAATGGGGATGAAAACATTCCCACATCCAACAACATGACAACAAACCATAGTATGCGAATTAATTCTCATAATATTACACATTAGAAATTTACCATTCGAATAGAGATTTTACATGATTAAAGAGCTTAAGAATATCAATATTGAAATTTCATGACACTTTAAAAGAACATATAGTTGGCACGGTTCATGGAAAATTGGAGTTGTCATTCCCCAAACTTCTCCTTGGGGTAAAAGATATGAATATCTCACAATTAATCATATTTTCCCTCCCACATATGGTCTTTTTTTGAATAAATATTTACTATAGCTCAAGGCATGGGGTGGATTATTTTCTGTTTCCTTTTCATCGTCGACAAGATTCTCCTACCAGAATGATAGTTGTAATGAACTATGATGTTTCAAAATCTCCTTATGGAAATTATTGTTTTATAAGTTGGGTCCATTGTCCAAATCGCTTGGATCATGAACTAGAATATATGATCATTTTTTATGCACAAAGTCACATCCCATGAATTTGGGATTTTTATTATTGTTAAAAAACAATTGGGATCTTTACCAGTATCACAAAAATCACATGTTTCCTCATACCCCCCAAAATCATTTTTTATATCCCATTGGTCCTCCCTCTCCTCATTCCCAACGTCATCATCTTGATCTAGACAAATATCTTCCATTGTAGTGTTTCTAAGCTGAACCCCATGCCCTGGAGTGTCCTCACAAATAGGTTGTCCATACAAGACATCCTTATGAACTTCAATAACCTTAGGTTGGTTAAAAGATCCATTCTATAAATCCGTATTAGAATCCAAAAATTCAATAGAAGGTGTATTCCCTTCAATCCCATTGTAATATTAGGGACCATCATTTTCATGGTATCCATATTCTCTTTTAGAAAATTCACATACATCCTCTACATTATCTTGGTTAAAAATGATCCTAATGGGTACACCACCTATATTTCCATTTTCAATATATCCAAAAATCCACTGACCTTTATATAAGGAGGTAACATCTATACATTTACCAATATCACATCTTTAATCAAACTCATAAGAGAATCCTCTTCTCTAGTTGTTTGAATATAACCCTCAAGACGATTAATGGACACATTAAAGTCCATAACCGGGGGAATTACATATATATAAGTACCACCTTATGACTAGTTTTCACAGTCAACAAAAAGAGATCCTTACTCTAGTGACCTATTACGCCTACAACCCGCCAGTCTATACCCTATGTTTTTAAACAATGATTAGAAATAACACTATGATTTAAATATTCCCATATTTTTATTCCAAAAAACCATAGCCAAAAAAATATGTAAGGACTCAACTGGTGCCTTAGATACATCAACTTCAATACATGATCTAGGTGAAATCGGGTAATGCACATCCCAAGTCATACTATATTAATAGAGATAACCCTTATCTAGGATCCCATGAATATGAATAATCAAATGATTTGAAAAGGTGATTAATAGATCTATAATTCATACCGATACAACCATTTTTTGGTGATTATCGGGTCATATGAAATTCATATGACCACAAAAAAAGAATAAAACAAGATCCATCACATGTCTGAGCTACCTTCGACCAAGCAACGATCATATCATATTCAGATGAAAACATAATCATAACATATTTAGAGTCAATTATACTTTATGTTTCCATGATACAGAAATATGAAGATTGAAGCAGTCCACTAATTTTCAGTTGTGTTTTAATCATGCAATCGATGATTATTCCATAAATTAAAAGAATCAATGAATTGTAAATATTTGTTTGATAGTTGCTGGGATCCAAAAAACCACACATGGATATATGGTGATAGTGGTGAGTTGTTTTGTTTTTGTATGTGATGACTATTTAAATGGTGGTGTTTGTTGCACTGTTATTGTGGTATATTGTTTCTTTCATATTTTAGTGTGGAGTTGATAGTGATAAAATATACTTTTGTGAGTAGTTATTGAGAAAGTAGTAATGTGGATGGTATGTGTGAGATTTTTTATGTTATGGTAGTTATTGGGATGTTTTTTTTATGTAATTATAGTATCCCATATCATACATAATATAATGTTGGTATAGATATAAAGGTAATAGTGTGTGATAGAATTTTATTTTTTGCACTGGAATATGAAAAATATGGGCTATAATTTCTTAATCTTGTAATGAATTAACAAAATGAATTTTAAAATATGGTGTGTACTTAAAAACGAAATTATTTTTGGTTTTGTACTTAGTTATTATCATTAAATATATATTTTGACCAGTTTTTAAAAAATAACATAAAATGTAAAAATATGCAAATGGATTGAAACTATAACTAAATTATATAAAACTATGTATTTTTTATGGTTGTTCAGTGTGGTATGTAACATATATTTGGTGTCTGCTTTTGTTAGTAATACAATAAAGTTAATAATAGGTCAAAGTTGAGCATCTGTCTATGTGAAACTAATATATCGATCTTCATTGATATCTATTTATAATTATTTTATTATTCTCAAATGTTATATTTTTATGAACCCCAAACATATTGATTACTTTTTACAAATTCCTGTATGTTTTTGAGGCTATATAACCTAATATATAAATTCATAGGAATGGATGGATGATTACCCCCTATTTGATATTCTACATTTTGGACCATTGTCATAAAAATGTATAGTTACTAAAAGAGACTATCCCTTGTGTGTGAAACATTTTATAGAAAAGACAGATTATGAGAGTATGTGATATGTTATGGGGTTCATGTGTATTAATGTAAGGAACAAGGTTAATTTCATTCAAATTCATGATCCCCTATATCTGTGGTTCTGAAATTAAAGATCAATATGTGTTTATTAAAATGAGGGATTTGAAGTTGTAAAAGGGATTTTAATGTTTAAATTGATGTAATAACATGGTGATATTCCCTATGTGAGTCTGGGGTCAGTATTTATGTGATGTGATCCAAATCTATGATGGATTTATATTTAATTATAATAAAACATTATGGTGATATGAGCATATGGATTTTGAAATTGAAACATGAGATAAGATACTCAATGGGGAAAGAGAAATTGGGTTTCCTTCAATAAAACTATGTAAAACTTATCATACTACTTTTTTCATTATTTATTAAGTGAGACAGGTGAGGTTTGGATACATAGATGAAGAATTTAGTTGATTTTTTAATTTTTAAACTAGATTATTAGTATTCACCTTTAACATTTAATGGGAGACCCTGGTTATAATAAAATAACTATAATTTTTATTCTATCACTTTTTATTTATAATTTTTTTTTCATGTTTCCCAGGAGGCCTATGTGGTATGTGCTTGGAATACAGGGATGGAGATTGGAGCTACAACAATGTCACTAACATATTTTTTTTATTCATGGTTTTTTTAATTAAGAGGATAAATTTTATTACCTGAATAAATTGTGGGATAGTTTGGTATCTTTTTTTTATATGATGATTCTATTTGGCGTTTTTTATTTTCCCTCTTCATTATTTTCATATATTCAAGGTTATTCCCCGACATAGATTATTTTAGACACATGTTGGTAGTCACCAACATTGTTCCTACAGAAGGAAAGACATGAGGGTCACTATAAAGACCCAAAAAATATGTATAATTTTTAATAAATTATAGGGAATTATTACAAGACTGTAAAAGTCACCTAATTCTGAGGCCCGAATAGTTCTGAATGGAATTTTGAATTTTTTAAATGGTATGTTCAGTAGACGTGCGAACACTATTTTCTGTCTTTTGAACCAATGCACAGATTGATAATATGAAGGCACCTTTGAACTCGTAGTGCCGGGATTCTCTAAGGTGTAGGATAAAATTGACAAGAAATGTTCGGAAAGAAAAGATAATTTCTCAGACATAAGGTAATATAATATTAAAATAACTAAATTTTATTTTATTATTTTCTTACATCGGTTAAGAATCATTTGTTGAACTGCAACATAATATATGGAATTAAATGAAGATCAATAAATGACTTATTACTTTGATTGTGTAACCGTAACACTCGTCTGATTAATTGGATCATTAATGAAGGATCATTATTGAACCACATTAATGAAACTATTGAGAGTATTTTGAAATTTTAATTTAATAAATCTATTGGAAGAATGATTTGGACAACGTAGGTAATGCTCTGATAAATGTCGCCAATGTCAGCCTCAAATGAAGAATGGTGATCGAAAAATTCCTACTGGAGTATTAGATCCGGAGGGTGATGAATGGTGACGAACATCAAAAAATGCAGAACTACTTCCTCTATCCGTAGTAGATTCCATGGAATCTATGTAGGGAATTTAATTTTTTCTACGTGAATATTGACTTTATATTATCTCATTCTGGGAAAATTTTGTAGAATGTGGATCAACCCACTAACAGGTTGATCCATGATTTGAACTATACTACATGAGGTAGTTGTGGGATTCATTTTGGGGATAATATTAAACTATATTATTATTTTTTATTTCCCCATGTTAATACACTTAAGAAGTGTGTGCATGATAATCAGAAAAAGGCCCAAACCCCCTAACATTCTTGTTTTTTTCTTTATTTTTGCGCGAGAGGGAATCAAGGTGGAAATAATAATCTATGTTCTTCATAGAAAAGGCAACAACCCGATAGGCCCATAGGCACTGACATGATTAAGAAAAGACCACTGATGTGTGTCTAGTGGTTTGGAGAAGATCAGGTTGGGCTATCAGCAGAATGTGGTGGCACCGTCTATGAGCTGGTTGGAGGGGCAGCACATCATTGAGGTGGTTGCGACAACTGTCTAGCTACAACCGAGGTGGTGAAACTGATCTAACTACAGGAGTAGGAAATCCTGTATATGTGGATCACACTGAGTGATCTGTCCACACAGATCGGTACACTAAGCTGGCACCAGCGAAGGCGGCCACAGCTGGTGCTTCCAGTTGGTGGAACCATATGGAGCCCCCCACGCATCATTTTAGGAAAATGGGCCTTGCCCTATTGGCAAGACACGCACAACCAATGGGTCGGGATGGTTTTGATGCCATGGGGGGTTAGATGCCTAGTACGGAAGGTTGGGCCGGACCCAACTAGCTGAGTCTACTCTGGTTGGGTCTACCAGGATGGGACGGATCGGGCCTGGACCCAACCGACCCCAGTTTTTCTTAAACAGGCATAACATTCAAACGGAGCATCTGATTGATGCGACGTATGTGGAATGTGAACCATTTCAATGATGCGGTTCTTTTGAGATACTCCAATTGTGTTTTAATATATTTTTTAGTTAAGCCAGTTTGGATCAGAATCGAATCCAACTAGACCATATATACTTTTTCCATATATCTTATATTCGGGGCATCTGGTTGACGCACCATCTGTCACGTTGGAAATTTACAAGAAGACGGTCATTTGTGTAACTTCAAATTCAGATATTGTGGTTGTGGCGATACTGCTTAAAATATGAGGAGAATAATCTTCATAACTCAAGTGCACCCTGTGCAGGAATTAGGTTTGTGGCTATTAAGTGAAGAGAAACCCTTTGTGGATCGTTATTAGTGAAACCCTCTAGAGATAGAATACATTGAGATCCTCCATGGATAAAAATTGGTGAGACCTTATGTGGATTGTCATTTTTTTGACCCTCTAGGTATAATTAGTAGTGTGATCCCTAAAGGAACAGTAGTAGCGCAACCCGACATGGACCGACGGTAGAGTGATCCATCGAGGATCAGTGGCAGAGCGACGCTTGATGGATCAGTAGTAGAGAAACCCTTATCTGATCATTATTCGAGCCACCCAATAGAAAAAAATGATATATTTTAAGAGTAATCATATTATTTTTCATATTTTCTATGTTGAATACATTGTTTGATATATCGTTTACTTATTATTTTTGATTGAGATCATGTATTGTGGTTTTTACATTGAGGAATTCTAGAGGCATTCAGGTGTCTCAAGGTCTACACTAGGTATTTTCATACTCATTCCTGGATGGGCCCCACCCGCACATTATTTTGTATTTTGGCATACAAATGATAGATTCACTAAATCATGGGGAGTTAGGGCTAGATGGTGGTCGGAGTTGATTGAGAGGCGTGGTGAGTAATAGTGATGACATAGGACGAGTTGTCCCTACCCTTCAGGTATGGTCCTTGGTGGATGACCATCAGTGCACATATTCCCTTGTTTATATAATTTATATTCAGTTGGGCTTGTATACTGGCCCCTTTATCATTTAATACATACATTGAATTTCAGTGTTGGGTTTTAGTTGTGGTTGTACCATTCCTTTTCTAGTGTTTTTTATTGGCCACAGTGTACCCTTTCTATGTGTGTACGTGTCTAATGGAAATGATTTTACTTTTTGGGTTTCTACTTTATGGTGATATTCACCAGCCCCAATCCTATGGATGATGTTCTTGGGGTAGTTTGTACACATTCCTCGGGGGACGGGTCCTGACAAAGTGGTATCAGTGTTTGGTATGTTTTACAAGAAGAAATAATAGACTATGATTTCAATAGATCAACAATTTTATGTGTCTTGAGTTCAGATTATTGATTACGGTGTCCAATTATAGTGATGTGGTTGATGTATCAATACACCAGGACCCTGAACTATGTTTTCGGATTCAAGACACTAAAAAATAGTTGTATTTTTCTTGAATTTTATTCCTTTTTATATCTTTTGAGTCATCTCACCAGGTAAATCATATTGACTAAGGCGCTTTTGTTTCATTAAAAGATTCCTCCACATAGACATCTATTGAGGATTCTAGTGAGAGATCATGATGATGGCCTATTGAGCGATTAGGAGTCGGGGCATGGACCTCTTTTAGTGATAGAACCTTCGGGTGGTGTACTAGCAGCACCACCACCCGTAGGGAAGCAATAGAACCCAAACCCACAAGTAGATAGTGCACACCGATTGAGCTCATTGCACAAGTTCTAGTTATATAGGAATATAATGATTTGAGGTGAGACATATCTTTAGGTAATTGAGGACTGGATGTAGAATGTGGCATGAGTTTTCTGCATTCATTGGACACTAGCAGACTATATGGTGATCATAACTGGTATTATCATTCAAAGAAATGTATGGAGTTGGTGGACCCGTTCAATCCAAACACACAACGAGATGAATCATTCTTGTTTGGACTTCGAGAGCCTCCTCATGGAGGGGTTCATACCAATGACTCTCTGATTTGTGTGTATTTAAAAGCTACTGCACTTATAGTAGTGCAACCTGATGGTGGGCTAGTAGTCACCAAGATTCATTGACCTGTCTCGCTACACCATCGGCAATGAAATGGACCATTTCTTCAGGTCCCTGATCATTTTCAGGTTTTTGACAAGAGATCAGTGCATCCATGAAATCGCACAAAATTCCAGTGTTTGGAAGAGTTATATAGAGAGCACTATTGGTGGAGATCTTCTTAACTATGTAGGCGCTGATAGTGAGATCCACCACTCAATGATAGGTATATGAGTCATTTAATGAAGGTAGTAGGTTGGTGATGCATAGGTCGAAGGGGGACAGCCCTTCCAAAGGAAAACCCCGGGATGCAGGGTCGGAGGTGTGGATATCACGAGGAAGTGGCGGTCAGAAGAGGAGCACATTGTGCTACATGTGAGTAAGGAAGGGTCACAAGGCTCATGACTCCCTGAAATTCTGTTTTAATGATAATAAAATGGTCTATGTACCAAATATACAATGATAGATGTTTGAGAAAGGAGTTATGTTTTATAGAATATTTTGTAGAGAAGCAGGTCGTGTAACATGCAGTGGAATATAGTTTGAGGTTCTACTGCCACCACCTCTAGGTGGTCCACCCCGGCCTTAGGGACTAAGTTTATAGGGACATTCTCAGCTTCAGGTGGAAGAGTCATATGACCACGGTGATACGGAGATGATTCGAGGTATAATATATGTCGATTCCTACCTAGTTTTAGTTCATATAGACATAGGTTCTAGTCACACTTTCACTTCCACAACTCTCATTTGGAGATCAATGATTTTGGTGGAGCAGTTGGCTCAATTATAACAAATAGAGACTCCTATGGGATATGATTCAATGATTTCACACTAGTTCCCTTAATTTCATATTACTATAGGAGGTGAGAGATTTGGTTGCGATACTCTAGAATCAGCATTGAGGCCTTACGAGATCACCTTGGGTATTGAAAGGTTTTCTGCGGTCCATTCTCAGATCAACTATTTTTGTCACAATGTGTGTTGTGTTCACAACAATGGGACTAATGTATCATCCACCAGTGAGATTTGAACATTGGAGGTAAAAATAATAATTTCAAGGATGAAGTTTCTTGTTATCCATCATCTGTTGTCTAGCCTTACCCTCTGTGTAGTGGATGAGGGGAGTCTGATCTATCCTATATTGGTCAACCAGTATGTTGATGTCCATCTTGAGGATGTTCTAGGATTACCTCCTTGTAGAATAGTATAATTCTATATCGACCTGTACCATATAAAAACTTGCTTATCTACACGATCATATCGTATGGACCCCATAGAGCATTGTGGGTTGAGGGTACAGTTGAAGGACATTCAATTGATTGGGTTTTTAAGGCCAATTGTTTTTCTAAGGGAAGCCCTAATTCTGATCACCAAGAAGGATAAATGGAGTTTTTAGGCTTTGCATGGACCATATGACCCTGAACCAGGTGACCAAGAAAAAAAAGTATCCTCTTCCATGGACTAAGGATCACTTCGACCAACTGAATGGGGCACAGTGGTTTTAAATGATATACCTCATATTAGGCTATCTTCAGCTGCATTTTTGGGATATGGACGTACATAAGATTGACTTCAGATTCCAATATAGCCACTAAGAGTGCTTAGTGATTCCATTTTGCAGTACCAATGCCGTAGTAGTGTTCATGGGACTCATGACCATGATATTATAGCCTTCCCTAGATCGGTTCGTGGTGGTTTTCATTAAAGAAATCATGGTCTACTCGATGCTATAGGAGGAGGAAACCACAAATCTACGGATATTCCTTGATACACACTAAGAGAACTAGCATTATTGAAAGATCTTGAAGTGTCAGCTCTCGATATGGGATGTCCACATTCTGTAAAATGTTATCTCGGAGGCTGGATTTACTATGGATCTGGAAATGATAGAGGTAGTACATGATTGGGAGACACCTCAGAGTGTGACTGTGGTGCAGAGATTAATATGGTTGGATGGGGAAAACTAATGATTTGTACCAGACTATTATATAGTAGAAAAACGTTTAACATCTTTGAAATAGAAGGAAAAAACTATCCTATGGATGGAGAGATTCCAGTACAGTTTCTAGGATATGAGGTGGAGACTGATTAGTGCCCCCATATTGATTCTATCAGAAGAGAGGATTGGGAAAATTGTATACTTTTTCACACTAGGGACATGATTTGGATGTTTTCTAACACAAGAGGGAACAGTGATCACCTATGGCTAATTAAAGCAGAGAAAACATCAACATTACTATGCAACCCATGACCTAGAGTTAGCAGTAGTACCCTTTGCATTGAATATGTGGAGACACCACTTCATGGGTGAACAATTTATTTTCTACTATGATCACAAGAGTCTTAGGTATATCTCATCTCATAAATAGAGTAACCTAATAAAATCGAAATGGATATAGTCTATCCAGGATGATGATTTTTTGATATTCTACACACCTGGGAAGGGAAACATAATGGCAGAATCTTGCAACATGAGGTCGTGTCTACAGCTACTGAGTGAAGCAATAGAGAATCTTTCCACGTTCAGGATATCATTCTTGGAAAGGGATAGAGAAGCAAACCACAAGTCTATAACATTCACTCCCCCACTCATTCAGCGAGATCGGGAGACAAATCTTAGGGACATTGACAGGAAGGCATGACATTCTCAGATATCCACAGAGCAGGCTCTTAATAGATTTTCGATTGGTAGGTAGAACTTTATCCTTTTTATAGGATGCCACATGTTAGCTGTGATATTCTAGGAGGATTTTTTGATGTATTTCCTTACATCCCCATTGGTGGTATATCCTTATGTAGTGAATATTTAATAAGACATCTGATGTCAGTATATGTTTCCAACAATGAAGAAAGCAGTGGCATAGTTTGATTCACGATATGACACTTTTTAGTATGTGAAATCCAAGCATCAGGTTCCACCATTATTTGCACTACAACTATAGTTAGTAGAATATATGTGGGATAGTATCTCAATTTTCGTTGTTACTGGGTTACCACACACATCTAGGGTCCATGACCTTATCTGGTTGATCATTGTCCATCTCACCATGTTACCCATTTTCATCCCTTCAGAGATAAGGGAACAGTATAGGGATTGGGATGACTATATGTTCAAGTGTAAGTATGTCTTTACATGGTACCATCAATGATTTTTTCAGACCGTGATTCCCATTTTAAATCCTATTTGTGGGAGATATTACAAGAGGTGTTTGGGACTCAACTATACTTCAGTATCACATTTCACCCTCAAATCGCTGGACAGATAATGCATAAAATACTAACATCGAGGAAATGATTCATGGTTTCTTCCTGGATTTTGGATATATTTCTTAGGACACCTTCCACTGGAGGAGTTAACATACAACAACAACTATACCTCCATCATGATCATGGAACCGTTTGAGGCCTCATATGGGCAACCATGCAGATCACCTCTATGTTGGACAGACCTAGGGGAGTCATCACATATGGGTATAGAGTTGGTACGGACTACCACAAAAGGTACAGATCATCCATGAAAGGATAAAGGATTCATATATGAGGCATTAGTTTTTTGATTATGAGAGAAAGAGATCATTTGTGTTCTTGGAGGGAGACTATTTCGTCCTACAGGACACACCCCAAGGAGGGTTTCAAGGATTTGGTTGGGGAAACAAGCTATAACTGAGGTTATTCAGACCATTCAATATCCTGAGCAGAGTTGGCGAGGTGGCATACCACATAGATCTTCCCTCTATAGATGTATCTAGTGCATATTGTTTTTCATGTGTCACAGCTGAGAAGATTCATTCATGATCCATCACATGTCATCAACTGGGACGAGCTAGAATGTGAAGATAGGTCGATGTTCATGATGTTCCCAATGGAGATAGAGGATCGATAGGAGTAGGATCTATGGGGACAGTTGATCCCCCTATTGTGTGTTCAGTGGTAGTATAGGGACCCCTAGGAGTGAACATCGGATCAAGAGACTCTGATTCGTTCTTATTACCCCATTTGTTTTCTTATATTTGTTGCAGCTTTTGGGGACATAAATCTTTAAGGATGAGAGAATGTGAAGACCAAGGAATTCTGAATTTTTTATTTTAAATTATATGGAATTATTACGATACTAAAATATTTGAGGGCACGTGATGTCTATCCCCAGAGATCCTGTAATATAATTTTGAACTTTTTTCTAAGGAACATTATGTAATTTTCTGACTGGGATTATCTATCCTTTGTACCTGTGATCATATTGAAAACCTAAAGGAATCATTGAAATCACATTTCTAAGGCTTTAATAGGTGAAGAAAGACATTGATATGAAATATTCTGAATGAAATGTTAATTTTCAAATATTCAGAAAATAAATTAAATAAATATATGTTATTTTATTGTTTTCTTCCATCGGTTAAGCCTCGACTGGATGAACCACACCATAACTGAAGGCATTAATTGAATATCAATAAATTACCAATTACATTGTTTGTTTAACTGAAATGCTTTGGTGTTATGTTGTATAATTAAATAAGGATAATTAATGAACCAAATTAATGAACCTCTAATTATTATCTTTAACTATTTATTTAATTAATCTATTGGTAGAACGATTTGGGAACCACAGGGAATGCTCTAAGGAAACGTCGGTGATGTCACCCTCTAACGAAGAATTTTAATCAAATGACATCTGTGGGAGTATGATATGGAGGGAGAATAATAGAGACTAACTTCAACGAACATTAAATTCCATACTTCATCTATTGTAGATTCCACCAAATCCAAGTAGGGGATTTAATTTTTTCTAAGTAAATAATAATTTTATCTTATCTCATTCTTTGAAATTTATATAGAACATAGATCAATAGACTATCTGGTTTGTCCATGATTCATAATTTAATATGGGTGGATTTCATGGGATTAGTTTTGTAGATTACCATACCATATTTGATGATTGATTATTTCCCCTTGTTAAAAATCTGATTTGGATGGTGCGGGTCAATCTGAAGAAGGCCAGAACCCACCGTATTTCATGTTTTTTGTGTGTACAGTGTCTGACTGGGGAACATGGTGATAAGATGAATCAAATGGATTCACAGAGAAGGAAGAGACCTGAGAGGACCGGAGTAGTAAATTATATGAATAACGGACCACCAGAGTGCGTCTGGTGGTACAAAAAAGATCGTTATGGGCTATAAGCCGGGGGGGGATGCAGGGGTGTGGTCGCATGCCAGTCAGCGGGGAAACATGCTATGTCTGAAGAATCCATTTGGCTTCCAAAGAGTAGGCACTATGACTTTGGCTACAGTGGTAGGAGGTCCCTCATTGGTGTGTCACAACACCAAACCGGTCCACGAGGACCGGGCAGCTAAGGTAGTGCCAGCTGCTGCCACCATTCTGTGGAACCAAATGGATTCCCCCAGATAATCTATTTAGGCAAAGGGTCCATGAAATATTTGTGGACTATGTCCAAAAGGGTGGGCCTGGTCGGCCCAAACCGGGTTAGGTTGACCCATACCAAGTCGTGTTTTACTGGACCCAGACCAAACAAATCGAGTTTCACTTAAAGGCCCATAACATTAAAACAGATCATCTGATTGATGAGATGTCTTCGGGGTGAGGACCCTTTCTATGAGGAGGTACTTTTTAATGAATCCACATAGGTTTTGGAATATTATGGAATGAGTATGTATTTGTCAGACTTGAATCCAACTGGGCCTTATTTACCTTTTCCCTTTATCTTACAGGTTTTGCATCTGATTGACGCACCATCTGTCACATAGGAACCCTTATGAAAAGATGGACATTTGGGATACTTCTAAGTGGGACTTCATGGAGGTTGGGATATAGATGGAGGTATGAGGACCATAATCCCTATAAATCAGGCACACCATGACCGGGAATTGTGTGGCTGAATGTTAGTGATGAGTTACCCACTATGGATTGTCATGACAACAACCATCCGTGGATTAGCAGTAGTGCAACCCTCTATGGATCATAAATGGAACGATGCTTCATGGTTCCCCATGAGTATCACCCTCTATGGATCATCTATAGTGAGACCCTCTGTTTATCAGCTGTAGTGCCACTTGATGGGGACCGGCCGTAGACCAACCCATCCAGGATGAGTGGAAGAGTGCTCTATTGTAGATCAGTGGCAGAAGAACACATATACGGATAGTAGTCAAGCCAACCAATAGAAAACAAATGATCAAGAATAATACTAATCATCTTTATTCATATTCTCTATGTTGTGTCCATTCTTTGAGTTGTTTTTTGTTCTTATTTTTTATTGTGATTAGCATTTATTTTCCCTTTTTGGAATTCTGTGAGACATTTGGGGGTCTCGCGGTCTCTACATGGTTTTGTTATAGTCACCCATGCATGGGCTTCACCCTCACCTTGTTGTGTCTTGGGATGAGGACATAAATCTTGAATGATACTTTCGGTTCCATGGATAGATAGTTCTCAGGGGTGATTGATAAATGTGGTGAGAGAAAACGACTATAGATGAAGATCTTTAACTACCATTCATGTTGGATCCTAGCTGGATGACCTTCGGATCACGTTATCCCAATTTTTACTTTATTTTCAGTTGGTCTTATATACTGCCCCTTTTACATTTACTAATTACTTTTACTTTTAGGGTTAGATTTTGTTAGTGGTTCTACGTTTTATTTTCCACTGTGTTTAACTTGAGCATAGTGTTCCCTATCAATGTGTATATAGGTTTAAGGACATTCTTTCCCTTTTTTTCATTTCAAGAGCCACTCCCTAGCCACTAGCATGTGTAAGGTAGGCTTGGGGTTGTCATGACACGGGTCATAGGGGAAAGGTCATGAGAATCACTTCTTCTCCTTGTTGGAATCCATGTAAGGGAACTATTTGAGTTTTAGTTTGTTATCCTCGTGAAGAGAGACATTGATTTGGATCACTCCATAACCTTGAGGATTATGTACTATATAGAAAAATGTGTATTTTTTATCTATCAATACATTTTTACTATTTCTTAATCTTTTTTATGATATGTGTACTTTTTTTCAATGTGGTTTTTCATGATTATTAAATACATTCATTTAAATCCTTTGATATATAGTTTTCTTTAAAAAAAATTAGTAACATATGTGATGGGTTGTGTACAAAAGTTCCCCGAAAAATGATATGAACATATTTATTTTTCGTTAATAATAATATTATCGATAAATTCATTTTATGATATATATATGTTTTAAAAATATATTAGTCATGATGGAGATCACAATTTTCAGTAAAATAATATATTCTAGATTATATCAACAAAAATAAATTTTCAATGCCTCAATCATCCAATAATGTAGATTAATGCAAACATAGGGTCCCCCAATCTTATTTCATTTATGAGAAAAAAATAACAAAGAGTCCTCGAGAGTTATCTTTATGCTTTTTCATATTTTCTTTTTGTTACTCTTATCCAGGAAAACATTAGAGTATGGACTCAAAATACTTAGTGTTATGATTACTAATAGAATAGACTAGTCAATGATGATTCCACCGAACCATCCAGTAGTTAAATCTAGAATAAATTGAAATATTGAGTATAAACATATATAAATTTAGAGTAATAAATCCCTATATGTGTTATTTTATTATTGAATAGGGATATTTTTCCAGTAATGTATATGATTTGTTTAAATTGGTATATTTTTTGGGTACACATTTAATAATATTCCATATTAAATGAATAAAAAACCTGATACTCGTGAAAAAATTGATTGTGCTATAAATCAATAAAACATCCTCACCATTTATTGTTTCATTCATATCAATCAAAATTAAAAAATATATTTTTTGTGTAAATCTTCTTACAATGGTCTATTAACATTATAATACTTCTTATGTATGAATAAATATTTTATCTATTATATAATAACAATCAATGAGAAAAAAAATATTTAATTTTTCTAAAAAGTTACTATAGTTTCTTATAAGATTCCTAGAATGAATCAATATAGTTTTAAAGGTCATTAGATGAAATAGTAACAGCATTGAATAATTATCCACTAATAGAATCAATATGATTTTGTGTTCTTAATAATTGAGGATATTGGTGGTTTCTGAAAAGGAATATTCTAGATAACTATTTCAATTTTTTATCATTTTAGAATATTTTATAACTCAAAATAGTATTTGAATCATATAAAAATATACTACAATAATATAATGTCTAATAAACTATTAGTTGTTTGAATGACCATAAAAATCTCAAATATAAACAAATAAATTATTATTCAAATAAAAATTCAATTTGTATGTGACTTCTTATCCTAAAATGTTTATGGTGTGTTTTGAAGAGATAAATGTAAATAGTTAAAATAATTAATAGGATATTTCAAGGAAAAGATTGATGGAAAAGGTTCCAAGAATAATTATGATTATATAAATAAAATGTTTTCTAATTAAACCATTAATATAATTAATATCATAACATAGAATGATGTAATGTAAAGGGGTTCTGATCTTTGTTCATTTAGTAGAAAGTGTTATATAAGATTCCAAATTGTCACCATAATTCCAAATGACACTCTTCAAAGTTATTACTAAAATTTTCATTTGGAAAGATGGGTTTTTATCAAATGGTCCTGCAGTTATATAGTAATATTTATATGGGTTGTAATGATATTAATAAAATAATAATTCTGAAGAAAGCAGAAGATTTATCTGATATACTATAAAATTAGATAGTGAAAGTTATGAACATATATATGATATTTTTAACATTTAAAAAGATATTTAAATTATAAAATGTATAATATTATATAAAAGGATATATATATATATATATATATTCATTAATTCACAATTGTTGTATATATTTAGTGTAGTAAAATTATAATAGACATTTAGAAGTATGAAGTTTAGTTATCACAAACAAGTCATCGTTAAGGAGTATTATAGGTTATGAAAAATTATTATGGTTAGTACGAGTTGGATTATTTTATCAGTATATATAATATTTTAATAAAGCAAAAAATGGGTATTTTACACTATATAGTCCATTAAATATACCGCGTTGGATTTCATAATGTATATCAAAGTTATATTAGGAATTCATGTTTAATATTTGCAGTTCATCAATACCGATTTATCATATGTTATATATATTGATTAATAAAATAAAATTCGACCTTTCATACATAATCCTTAAGCCATAACTAATCAATGGGTGGTTGTATATTTTTATGATGACGTCATCCATTAGAGCTTATATAAGATTTTTTTCCAATTCATATATTGATTATGAAATATTATCCCATTATTTAGATTGTTTTAGGAAGACTGTGTATAGATATAGATATCAAATATCTTGTAAAAATCTATTAGGGTGGGTTTCATGTGATGTTATCATCAATAATGATTGATAGTGTGTGACACATTCATTGGAAAATTCAATTTAAAAATTGGGGATCTAGTTGTATTCTTAGTTATATTGGATTAAAAAATCTATATTCATATGGTTAAATGGTGTCTAATAAAATGGATTATATGAAAATCTATACATATTATACATCTTGATGACATTGGTAGAATGATTTATAAGTTCAATGGAGATTATGATGGATAACTATATAACATAACAATCATAGATCCATTGTTAGAGGAAAATCATTGTTTATATTTATTAGTTTGGTAATCAAGATATATTTTTAACTCAAAAAGGACACATGTGGTTACAATATGTGATTGATGAATAAGAAATGAATTTCATATATGGAAGATGCTCAATATTTTAATTATAGTTTATCCAATAGGAGTCCAAAAGGGTTTTCAAAATGAATTTAATTTGATTTAATAAGCTATAACATTGAATATAGAAATTCCAATGTGTTTTTTAAATATAAAAAATTATTTTTTGATATGGTATTACAACTTATTGTACATGATTAAATAAAAGGTACAATGATAATAAGTCAATGTGGATTTAGTATAACATTGATATTATTAAAAATATTCCCTATATTTATGACATAGTTACCGATATATCCTATGGTATGGAATAGATAATTAATTAATAATTTTATATGTAATCATAATACTTATTTTTCTTTTTATTAGTATAAGACAGAAGAAATATCTATAGAATAATGAATTATATAATAAGATTTATAATATACTATTATTCATCACTAAATCGAATGTAAAAAATTCTCATTTAATTGATGGTTTTCATGGGATTTAATATAATATTGACATATTATATGATAAAATAAATGGAATATGGATTACAAAATATGTCTATAAATTCATGATTTAAGATAACTTCACAAGTGTGTTTTATAATTCTTTAGTAAATGGTTTCGTTGCATTGGAATGAACTAAGGGAACACATAAGCGAGAAGTCACTGTGCGAATGATTGTGTGAAACTATGTAAGATTAATAATGATTTCTATACCTTGTAAATGATCTATTTATATTTGTCTATTTTAAATTATTTGGGGTTCTCTACCATTTCTGATATAATGTCATTACCATGCATCATGTAATTCAAATCATCTCATAGATATATCCTAGAAAAGGGATTTTATTGTCTAATTCATAGAGACCATCATTAAGAACTATAATTGAATAATTAATTGGTTGTATCAACCCATGTATGTTATACATAATGATTGTTCGTATAATTTTTTACATGGTATAATGTTTCATTAAAGTCTAAAAAAAGGTTATGGTTTTTTATTTCACATTAATTTATTTATTTATTTCAAAAGAAAAATATTTTTTCATTCGTGATGAATCCTACTCTATGAGAAATACCAACACTAAAACATAAAATGTAAGGAAATACTAAATCATAAATAGTAGAATAAACCTCACTAATGTTTGAAAGATGAAACAAAACCAGAAAAATGCCTAAAAAACCTCATTATTTATTGAATCATTTATATACCAAAATCATAATTCTATAATATTGGTTAAATATAACCATACATTAATAGAAATGGAATCAAATTAACTTTAATATTAATCATGTTATCCACAATAATTAGTTAAATCCCTTAACATAAAATTGATATATAGTTTAATTCCCATTTTTCAAAATTTCAATGCATTTGATGGAGATGTCCCGTATATGAATTCAATGTAATTATATACTATATTATTTTCTATATATTCTAATGTGTTGTTAGATTTAATTTTTAAAATTTTTCATTTCCCATTATCTTCATAAAATTATATAAAGAACTAGTAATTGTTTTATAATAAAAAAAATATAAGATGAATTATTTCATCAATTTTTTGAACACATTAAAATATTTTATACATGATTTCCAAACCATTATATAAGTTAAAAAGAATCATTCCAATAATTTATAATGGAATAAAACCTATATATGATTGTATTATTGATGTATATATTGGTGTTTCCATAATAGAAAATACAATATTAGTGATAAATATTCATATTATAGAAATGTAATAAATATCTGACATTCTAGTTCATGGTATTCTAGGAATTTATGATGTGTTTATGCGGCAAAGTGTTATAATTTTTAGATTAATATGTACACAATTTTTGAAGAAGTTTAGAATATTGATCAATGTGATTCACTTGTTCTTGGATTATCCAAACATAAACCTCTATTATATAACAATATTTATACCATTTAAATGCTTAATTATTACTAATATTTTTAATTGATATAAATTTTTATGTATTATTCAATAGTATTTCATGTGAAACCATACATAAAATCAATAATGTTGGAACATTACTATAATTTAAATTTTGTATCAATGAAAATTATACCATTTTACAAATTTTAATTTTATATCTCTATAAGTTTCAAATATTCAATTACTATATGATATCCATCATCTATTGCCTCTAAAATATATTCAAGCCCATATATGGCTATTACAATCACCCAAAAAACATATTAACCTGTATTATATGATCAAATAAAAAATTATCAATAAGTATATCCACCAACAAAAAAAAATAAAAAAAATACTTTAAAAAAAAGTAATGATACGCTACTGGATTGGTGAAATCCAATTTCAATAGTCTAGTAAAGATTTATCATAACAAATATTCATATAATAGTATATGGAATATTTATGTTCTTCAAAAATTTTAAGATGAACAAAATAAAAAAACTATATGTCTTTTTTGTTATAGGAATTCAATTCCTATGTAAGTACCATTAAATCATAAAATAATAGGGAGGAAAATTACATCGATGTGTGGAGAACCCACAAAAGATTGAACATTTCCATTGAGTACCACTATCATAACAATTCCACTCCAATTTCACGTAATGTTCCCCCAACCAAGGAAACAAAATGTAACAGATGTTTATAATGAAATCCTTTAAACATTCTTGCAATCCATTGATTGATATTGTATAGATTTTTCCATAAATCACTATTTCTAATGTGTTATTCCCACATTGAATTAATATTTAATGTGGAAAATTTTGATATTTGGGTGGAAATTATTTGAATTGAACCACCCATAAATAGCCATGATAATAATTTGTGCTATAATATTATTGAATAAATAAATTGTATTTTTTTTGATTTTTTAATTCAACTATTGATTTCGGTGACTCTACCAATGTAATGTCCTAATATATTATCTCTTACTTGAATGTTTGGGATTTATATCTCATAAGAATAATTTTTTGAGTATAAATTTTAATTATTTCATACCACATTTTTTTGATAGAGGATATTCTTCGGCTGAAAGATGTTTATTTTTTCATGCTACATTTAATGTTCATAAAATTTAACGTTATATGATAAATGAGAATTATTATATTTTTTTGAGGAATCCAATATTGAATAATTACAAATCCATAAATAATATACCTTTTTTTAAATTATAAATGGATTTTAGTAGAGAAATTATGTTTTTACCATATTATATTCCATGAATGACACATAAGTAGATTATTTTTATCATGTGATTAATTTAATTTATATTTTCAATAAAACCCTATAGAAAACACATATTTTTCATGATTCCCTGCTTATGATTTCACAATTGATACTAATTAATGATAATAATTTTATTGATGTATGCTGTAAGGTTTTATAAATATTTTAGTCATATTTATTAATTTAATAATTCAAGTTATCTATGTACCAAATAATCACCAATGATTATTATTTGATTATAGAATCATATTCTCCTTTAGGGGATGTTTAAATGTTTTCGTTATTTGGTATCATAGACCTTTCTGTTTCTCATTTCCTCTCACAAATCCAAAATCCACATGATTTAGAACATAAAAAATTTTAAAATTTAAAATATTTATCATCCAAAAATGAAATATTTTTAATGCAATGATATTTCACTCCCTATAAAGAAATAATAATTATTTGATCACATTTTGTGTTATTTTAATCATGTACGAGGATGAATATATTTTGATATTTGTAGTTTAAAAAAAATTATGTTATATTGTTCATTTAAGATGTTAAGTTGGTGTGGATGGTAAAATGAAATCTAAACCATGATCTCTATGACTTCATTAAAAATATTTTAGAGAATTATTTATTATTAGAGTCATTTATTTTATATATAATAGGAAATATATTATTATAATGAATTCAGATCATATTAATTCGGGATTATCATTCATAAAAATAGAAAATTATTAATTGGAACTGACACATGTGTAGTCTTAAATATATTATAGTTTAAATTATCCCAAAATAAACCAAAAAATTATGAATTAATATTACAAGTAAAATTAATTTAAAATTAAATAGGATGTTAGTATGGGACAACCACTACTAACTTAAAAATTAATATGCATGATATTTTTTATCAATATTTTAATATAGAATGAAGAAATTACCACCATTCCTCAAGGATTCAAAAAATTGCAATCACAAGGATTTCATTTCGATTGGGAATAGGACCAAGTTCCTTTAAGTAATTCATGTCCGGTAACTTTTTGGATAATGATGATAATTTTATATAACTGTTACTATATGATTTGAATATGAATTAGTCCTATTTTGATGAGTTTTTATGTAATAATTCTTCCAAATATTATCATTTTATTTAAGGTAATCATGTATTTAATTATGATAAATTTCATTTTGTAATGGGACTAAGGATGTGACATATGAATTTTCATTATATTGATGGTCTCTAATTAGAAAAAAGAAATGTCAGGATCTTTTATTTCCTACCATTACATATAATGATGCGTAATATATAGTCGTTTTTGGAGAATATTTGGTTTCATACAATTTTGATAACAACATTACAAAATTTTCACATCTACACGCCTGATTAATCCATAAATAAAAAAATTAGGTTTGATACAAACTAAGAAGATGACATTACGAAATTTAAAATGATCTTTATTTCAAATCAAGTATTCATATGACTTTCATTAGATTTGTAATTTGAGATCACATGTGATTATTTAAACATTAGATTGTGTGCAATCTTATAATATTTTTTATTAATATGCCTATGAAATTATATATTAGTAACATACACTAAAATATCACTAGAAAACTACACCATAATTGAAAAATAATTTCATTCCTTTCATTCATTGAATATATGTAGTTAAAATATTTTTGGGTATAATGTTATTGTTTATTTTGAACCTGTGTCAATATAGTATTTTTATATGAAATATCAATTCAAACATAATCTCGTACCTTGGATTATCCTCATTTCATCCTAGATAATTTACTAACCCCCAATATCAAAATAAATTATAGATTTCATGATTATAAACTATACTAAGTGTGAGAAGTTATTTATTATTACTCTCACATTGTTTATTATTATAATAATCATTCATTCCTACAAGTATTTAAAGAAAAAAATATCAGTTCTTTAATAAAAACCCCTGATGGGACATTTTTGAATACCCTTATCATTGGTTCATGTATATTGATTATGTCTTCAATGGTTTTGTTATATATAGTGATTTTTTCATCATTAGTTTCTTTAACATTTATATATATATATATATAGGATACTTTTATCAATAATTAATTTCTCAATAGGATATTAATTTTGTTTTTTTTTCACATCCCAAGCAGCATAACCAATAATTTAAAACATAAATATTACATTGTTTTAGATCCCTATTCAATATATCTATTAATATTACATAGTTTAGAAAAACAAATGTTTAGGTAACATGGGAAAAATATGTATATAAATAATATTTAAGTTAATTAATTATCATCACTAACATCATTAATTATATAAGGTACACATCTAGGCTAATAACACATAGTAACCTTATTCATAACCTAGATGAAATTAAAACATAGGATGTGGTCAGTTTTGGATGATTAGAAAGGGTTGTCACGACCCGCCTTCACCTAAAGGAGGGAAGGGTCAGCAGATTTCCAGGCCCTTCCTTCTTTAAGTTGTAGGAGAGATAATGACCCCCGAGTCCCACCTCTAGAAGGCCCCGGGGTGGCGACTAGCACCAAGGGTATGAGTTTTCACAAATATGGGAGGCATTACCCTTTTATTATTTAGGATCGGGAAATAGGATAAGTCAACCACCCAAAAAAAGAAAAGAAACAAGTGTAAATGAATAAACCCAAACAAAGCCCCCATGCATGTTTAAACAGTTTACAACAAGGTGCAAGTACAAAAAGAGGCTCAAAGTACAATACCAAAAGAAAACAAAGGTACGACAACAGCAACAACTCCAACTGTCCGACTAGTAGGGTCCCGCACAGCCCTGGTAGTCCTCCTGGAAACCTGAAAGTAAACGTAGGGTGAGCATACAAGTACACTCAGTAGAGAAAACCAAGACTCTCGTGCACAAGTGGGGGAACGTGCTAAAGTCCCGTGAGAAAGGAGCAAACCAAACGCCTATTCAAGGTAAACTAACCACCCCAGGCCTCACCAAGGCACGCTCCCCAAATAACGCAAGTCAAGTAAAATATATAATCAAATCACATCGATGTTTGGGTACCCCGCGCCACTTTCCCACTGGTTATTGAGACATCCTATGCATCGGACCAATCCTGCCATTCTCACCGCAGTCCCACTGCCACACCCACCCGCACACACCTAGGCCACAACCACACGCAGTCCCACTGCCGAAATCCCGCACGCACACACCTGGGCCTCAACCGCACCCAGTCCCACTGCTGAAATCCCGCCCGCACACACCTGGGCCTCAACTGTCTCACGTAACCAAGCCCGAAGACACCTGGGCTAGAAGATCAACTGCCACGCCTGAAGACACCTGGGCCTCATCCCGAAGACACTTGGGAAACCACCTGCCGCACACACCTGGACAACCACAGTACTACCCTGCCCGAAGGTTCTTGGGCTAATAATGGACCTCCGGCCATCACATCCTGCCCGAAGATACTTGGGCTATCTGGGAAATGGAGCAGAAAAAAAGCTAATAACCAGCCACCAAGAATAGTGTTGGTAAAAACACCCTCCCCCATGAAATGGGGGTTTTCGGCACTTAAGTGCTCAACTTGGGTGGGGCGCGAATAAGAAACACAAAACTACAAGTATAGATATAGGTAACAAACACTCGCCCAAAGCTTAGGTTTTCCTAGCCAACCTACAGAACACAACACCACTGCGTCCGAGTCACGGTTCACGACCCTTGCCCACAAAAACCATTTGTCCCATTCTTGTTTCACGTTCAGTCAAAATGTCCAATTAAGTTTAAGCACTACTGGGCAACTACCATAAGCATAACCAAGGGAAGCATCAAAAGCAAGGATCAACCAAAACACTCACACTCGGTTCTGTCAACAGAGGATCTCTCCCCAATTTGTGATATCAACGAGTACCCACCCAGTCTCCAACTCACAACCACAGAAACCATACCAACAGGGAATCCCATCCCCAAATTCACACAACCACCGGGTAATTTCAGATTTAAAAGACTTAACAAACTCTGTGATTTCAAACCTGTGTGTTCTAAACTAGAGTTAACATATTAGGGTTTATCCTGGTGCTTCCAACTTATTCAGCCGGGTATACGTGATTAACCAATTTCACAGCAGGAGTTCACAATTTCAGCAACCCATTTAAAACATCACGAGGGGATTCATCAGTGCACATACAACGACCACCAATGGCCTCAATTTTCAGAAAAACATAAACCAGCACAACTAAAAAGGATGCTCACAAGATAAAGCATAAACAACGATCACAACCCCTTCCCCTTCTTTCTTTAGAACTTCTATTATTATCTTCATTAAGGTTTGGTTCAACCAATTCCATAGGAACAAAATAACACCCACCCCGCATGATACACAAAAGTGAGAGACGAGAGAAAATTCCCTACTTGCTGATAGACAACCAACGCTTAGGTCAGGGGGGGAGCCGGAACTTCACGGATAACGACGTGGTGCGCCCGATGCACTAGAAGAGCCACGATCGAGGAAGGGAGAAACCACGGCCAAACCCTTAATTTATAAGAGCCGGGGACGGTTGAGATAAAAATGCTAAACCGTGAAAGACGTGGAAGTCGTGGGTTGACCACGCGGCTTGACTCATCATTAAAGGTGCTGGGTGGTTTAAACCGACTCAAGAGTTGATTCAGTATCTAATTAAAACTTTTGTGCGCGTTTCGGGTCTCTAAGACATTTTTTTAGACGAGGCAGAATAGGGTTTAAAGCCCTATTTGCGAAAAAGGAGCTTGGCATGGCCGGGTGACGTCAGCCGGTTCTAACAATCGGTCACACCGAGCGGTCTCACCGATCGGTCTCACTGGTCGGTCTCACCGAAAAATTGCACCGGTCGGTCACACCGAACGGTCGCACCGGTCGGTCTCACCGATCGGTCGCACCGATCGGCACCCCTTAAGGATCCGGATTTTGGCAAAGGAAGGGACCAAGGGGGGGTCTGGGTCATCACAAGGGTAATAATGAAATATATCATTTAATAATAATTTATAATAATCTAATGAGAACAAAAATATGAGTATAATTTATCATTATTAGAAAATATTACCCTGAATGATGGAATAAAACATTATCATGTCACAATAATTCAGAATCGTCAGAAATCAATCATGAGACAGGAGTTGAAATTTGAAGAATATAAATTTGTGGTTATATTTTTGCACAATAATAGGCAAAGAAACCATATCATATACAAGTATTCTCTATTGATACCATAATATCTTAGTGGATCATGCATCAACACCAATTTCCCATGTCATAGTGGATTAGGCAAAAAAACTTGTTTCTCTTAAAATATTAGATTAGGCATCCCTAAATGTTTTTCATAGTTGATGAATAACATCAAATTCTTTCCATTAATTATCAATGGATATATAAATATTTACCCAATAAATTGGAAGGATTTAAGAGGTCCACCTAAAACATTATTAAAACCATGTGTATATGTTCGACAAAAATAAAAAATATTCACTATTTCATAGTAGTAGATATCAGGGAAATGACAAATATTTCATGATGATTTCATCATCACAATTACATAATATATTCATAAAAAAATAATAGATGTGATAATTATATATAGTCTCTAATGAAACATAAAATACATCAACTGATTTTGAGATACATGAAAATATCCATTAAAATATCATTAAAATATATCATTTATAGCCTCAAAAAATAAACTAATATATTAAATAAATTGTTAATAAAAACCCATGAATATTAAGAATAAAATTTTAATTAAAAATATTATATGATAATTAATAATTTTAGATCAATGAAATATATGTTATTTATTGTAGAAAAATAGTATCATTTCATATATGTTAAATGATATAATTTTTTCTAACATTTTGGTAAAATGACAAAAAATAATTATTTAAAAAAAATTATATTTATTCCTCATTAGAAATTGAAAATTATGTCAATGGTAGTGGAAAGAATGTTTTAAAAAAATTTCATGTATATTTTATACTTTTTTAAAAATAATATTTATTTTTATAGACATGGAAAAAAATTCATTGATAAAATAATAAATATGGATTGATTTTGTTAATTTATATTTCCATATTATTTTATGAACCACAAATATAAAAATTGATATAACACATGATTTCTTTTGGAATACTAAAAATGATAGTTGAATATATATGTTTCAAAGTGTAAAATTAAAAAATTACCCCCAATACTAATTTATCCTCGAAAATCTAGAAATGAAATATGATTGTAACATATTCCCTTACATCAAGTATCATCTATCATTGTTTAATTTTGAACTTATGATACAATTAAGATAGATTTGTTAAACATGCATTGAATAACCCTACTAATATATATCCCTTCAGTCGTAATTTACATGTAATAAATTATAACTCTTTTAGTAATAATTGTTTATTAAAATAACTATTCCCATTGATAAAATCCTCATTTTTCATTAATTTTTAGGTTTGGATATATAATCCCTTATAAATTGATCATAATTACATTATATATATAATTTTAATATTTTCATTGTTATTATATTTAGTCATTTTATAATATTTTATAACTATTCGTATAAAGTGTTGTATAAATATAAATTACATCACTTCAAGGAGATGGTAGTTAGTACATATGCTTGAGTGATGTTTGAAATTTTATAAGGATGTAAGGATATAAAATTAAAAAATAATTTACCATTAAAAATAGAATATAATTAAAAAACTATTTTAAATGAAATATATCATTATAACAATCAATGTGAATTTGTGATAGAAAATATATCACGTCATTGTGTGGAGGTGGTACACATGATCAATGTTTTCTTTCCCCATATTATAAAAATAAGATGGATAATGGTTGTTCAATCATAATAAAAAATTAATATATTAAATATTTTTTTGTAATTATTTTATAATGGATTCCATATATTTAATAGAGGTATATTCTGAAATAAAATTTAATGTACTCAGTTAAGAGTTATACCAAATTATTGAGAAACCCTTTTGTCTTACTCCTTATTCCTTAGAAGGATGATTTTTTCAAATGTAATCAATTTATAGGATATAGGGAATAAATATATAATGATATTATAGAAGGTATTCATTAATATATAAAGATTAAAATTTTTGAATAATGGAGGTGATGAGGTTACCTTAAATAATTGAGTGAATGTATTCACATAGATTAATAAAAATATTTTAACTAAAATATATTTGAAAATATTTTCATGTGGAAGGAATGAACATATTTTCGAATTTAGGAAATTATTTTTTCTATATACCTTTAAAAAATAAAATTATAACATGTTTCTATAGTATATAAAACATTATCATATAGTACAACATCCTCATTAATTATTTTTATCCTTACCTATAGTAACACTTTTTATCCACAGTGTGTCATAAATTTAATTCTAAGGTGAAATATTCATCAATAATATTATATGGACGATTTTTTTAGATATTAACCCTAAAAATTATACCATTTCAAGATTTCATGGATTTATATGTCATTTAATAAAATATTATTTGACCTCAAATTTCGTTAAAGAAAGTTTTGGGACTGCCCATTTAATTTTACTATAAATAAGACAAGAATGAAATTAAATTAAATATTATTTTTGTAAGTATAATTTTTCTATTTTCAAATGAAATACATAGTCATTTTAATTATATTAAAATAACAATATTAGGGATTAATAGGACTTTATGGTAATTATATAATATCTAAAGAAAAAAATATCATCCTATAATAAAATAAGTTATTTATGGTGAAATTAATGATTTATATTGATCCAAAACTTATTTTTATCCTTTTAATAACACAAAAGAGAAACAAAAATTAGTAGAGTTTCAATTTGTATTTTTCATTTTCATAAAATTATTTAAAAGTCATAATCAAACAATAATGAAAAATAATTTCCAATTTTTTTTAAATGTTATTATAATTTCAAAATAAACTCATCCAATAGGATATAGCCATGATTTATAGATATTTTAATTCATTATTAAAATTTTATATCATAGATTTACTAAATTCATAGCCTTATTGAGGTGATGCATCATTAAAATCGTTATTTATCCCAGTGAAAAAAATAACAAAGTTATATTTACAAAATTATAAATATATAGTTCTGAATATAGAATCCACCTTATCAGTATTAATTTTATAGAAGAGTAATAAATTTATTTTAAAATATGATCACATAATAGAATGAAAATTATTATTTGAAAAATGTGTTTTTATATATAAAACAATATTTTTTATTATCCCATGAACAATAAAAACCATTAAATGAATATTTTAAAATTTTATTGAATATATAATATATAGATTTCTTGAAAGTAAATCACATAAATTGATTAAAATAATATATTAAGATGAAAAAACATTGCGCATAAAAATAGTTTATCTTGAAAAAAATACTTTTCTTTCAAATACATTAATACTCATTTCAATCATGTTGAAAAATAATTATTTGATTTTGTACATGATTAAAGGAATATTTTTACTAATAACGTAATTTATATTCATACCAACAATTCCAATTAAAAGGATAAAAAATTCATATTGAATATTATTATTTCAATAGTAAATTTGGGATCACTAAATGTTGATATTTTATATAAATAAATTTATCCATCAAGTGTAATAATTTTTAAGTGAAATATATCAATAAATATCAGGGGCTATATTTTACCCCACAATAATAATTTTTCCCTAAATATTATATTAATTTGAGATGATATAATATAAACAATTATACTACATAATATCCATAGGTTCCTTGGTTGGGTCACATAATTAATGGTTTAACCACAAAAAGTTGAGCAGGGAAGTTGTATTTAAATAATAAAAAATTTCTATGTTCTTAAATTTTCATATTTGTTTCCTCATAAGAGATAAAATTCTATATAAGAAGGACTGCTGACTTTATTAAACGTGAAGGATCCCGAGTCTAATCATTTAGACAAATACATGAAAAACAATATGTAATTGATAAAGACATGGTTGAGTTTAAAAATTGTATGTTACAATCCCGATGTGACCATGTTTTTAAAATGGACTTATATATCTAGTCTTATTATAACAATTGCATCTGAATATCATATCATTCTTCATAGGAGAAATTAATATGAGTAAATTTTCACCATCTATGTGCATTAAAACTCACCGTACATTATTAGCATTACATTTCAATCAATTCTATAATGAAGTAATGTCACACCATATTGATATTACAGTATCATCCATCTCTAATGCTTTCTCGAGTTCTAATAGATTTCATTCCATAATTCCATCCAATAATGTTTGATTATATATTTCTTATAGTATATGGATTCTTAAGGAGTCACCAAAATTGTCAATTGAATGATAATTTTGTAAGGAAATTTGAACAAAGGAAGGTGTTGATACCAACCACAATTTAAATCCATATAGAAATATCTCAACATGACTTATAGAGTATTAATATACCACTTATAATAACCATATTTTTGAGGATGATTCATTGTATTGAAATATATTTCTATTTCTATAACTATATAAATACATTCATGAAATATTTAGGAAAACTATGTAACATGATCAAATGTGATTGATAGTGGATGTATATGAAATATCGAAAATTATTTACTGTATAACCAAATAATTTTATCCATAGATATAGTTTATATTAAATAAAAAAATTAAAATATTTGTTAAGGTAAATTAAAATAAGCTAAATTTAATTTATTTAATATTTATCTAAGTATACTTTTTGCATTTAGTTGTTTTGGATCATATTTTGAATAAATGGTGTTTAATGTTTCACCCTTTCATTAGGGTTTGTTTAATAGTTCTAAGAGAAAATTTGGGTTATCTCACTCGAACATAAATTGTTCAAAAAATAGGAATCAATATACATGCTCTAAAATAACCATTTTCCTATTATTCTATAGGGAATTTTTATTATAACTAAACATTATATTACTTATTTGATACACTAAAATTGATTAACTGTGAGATATATTTAAAAATACATTTTTAAATATTGGTATTTGTGGGACATATACACTATTTGAAAACCTCATCATTATAACACAATCATGGTTAAAATCATATTCATTCCTCACATTATGTTGTGTTCTATATTCTTTATGTCTTCTTTAATCATCAAAACGGTAAATGTATTAGTATTTATTTGATTTAGATAATTTATATCGCCCTTACTCTGAATTTTTAGTTCCAAATTATGTAAAACATTATGTATTGGATAGTATTCAATCCTCATTAATGATAAACTTACATAGACCTTTTGAATTAGATCATTAACCACCTTTTATTCCTTCACGGGTTAGTAATTTATTATAAAGTCATAATATTCAATCAACTCTATCAATGTTGTCACATGTGAAAAGATGATTTATTAAGTTTCTTTATTTTGAATTTTTTTTAGTTATACAACACCAATATCAATTGATACATTGTAAATATGTATTTTAAATCACATGAAAATAAGTTTTTTAATCAAAATAATCAAATTGTTTTTTAACCCAGATTATTATATAACCAATAAAAAAACTAATGTGATAAAGGGTTTATAAGACAGTTATATAATAACCATCCTATAAAATATTTTTTAATGATAGTTTTTATATTACTGAAATAAAATAAAAATTTTAAAATAATTATTTTCAATGTTCCTCTCCATAGCCACAAAAAAATTATTACATATAGTAGTAGCATAAAAACATGTAATACAGTAGTAGGAACATTACAACAAGAAATATACGTACAAAAAAAATAGAAAAATATAATATTTAGTAAAAACAAAATAAATCCAACCTAGCCTCCCAAATTAATTTCCCATTCCACATGTAATTTTTTGAGATATTGTGCACTATAAGGTTGATTGTCATAAAAAAGCTACAAAGTAAATGAAAATCATTTAACATGTAATATGAATAAAACAATTAAAATTTTAAAGAACAGTATGCAATGAAAAATAAACTAATTGAATTTTGTAACTATAAATGTAGAAAATATTTCATACTCTAATTACAACACATAATATTTGTATTATTTGATATCTTCTTTTTTATGAAAGTGCTTTTGAAATCGATTTTTCAATTCAAAATTTCATTTTTTCTGTAATATACCAAAAATATACTATTTATAAATGAAAATTAACCATTCCTTTTAAATATTTGATCTTGGCGCTCATTTTCATTATAGTCTCCAATATAAAATTCATTCCCATGTTTGAAAATAAAAATTATAAAATAAGTTTAAAATTAATTATAATACAAAAATTGTATTATTAAATTCAAACATATATATCCAATACATTTTTAATATTTGTTTTCACTTCACTATGGATAGAGAAGAACCAGAAAAGTGTCATCTCACTTTTTCAAAAAAAACATAACATTGAATGGACATAGATATAAAATAAAATATAATGATAGTGGTTATTATAATAAAACATAAATAAAATCCTTTTCAGATAAATGAGCCTTACTCTTGATGATATGGAAACATTTACCACTAAATAATTATTTTCTTTTGAAATATTTCTATAATATTAAATGTTCTCTCCACATCAGTCATTGTCCAGGTAATCAGTTAAATGAAATCTGGGTCCATAAATCTAAAAACACATTCCTTTTAATTCACCTGACACATTGTATAATGTTACGTAATACCAAAAAATTAAGCATAAATTTCAACAAAAAAATAATATAAGGAAAGATTTATGTTTGGATATACATGGGAAAAAATTCAACATGTGGATTACCAACATTTCTCTAGTTACAAGCTCCACGATTATATTTTTTATCAATGCCCAATATTCATTTCATGTCCATGAACATCATCTTCCATTGTAATATTATAATCACTTGAAAAAAACATTGATTATCCAAAAAATCGATAATGACTTCTAGAATCACTATACGATTATATAACTCTTCATATTAGTTATTGAATATAAAATATTTCATTTCCATTATAGTATTTCTGATTAAAAATATATAAATATATAAACATTTAAATTTTAAATCAAATTTAATATATAAAATAAAACAAAATATAAAATATACACATACATATATAGTAATATGTCGAATATGTCGATATGGAAAAACAAAAAAACATGCCAATACATTTTCCAACTATAGTAACATCTATGTATGTTCTGTTACTCCAGCCGATCTATCTATAATATCCTGTATTGTATCCCTATGATGCTCTATATCTATTTTCTGATGATGAACGATATCCCCAATACAAAATAATATTCCCTATGAAATAATATTATAATGAGGATCCTCAACCTATAACTCATAGTAATTGGGATGCTGTGGAGGTGGGAGTTTATGAGTATAATATGTAGTGGGGTCTGTAGGTATAGTTTGAAGAGAGGGAGATTCTAGCGGAAGAGAGGGCATAGGATTTGTAGTCTGAAAATAATTTTTCATGTTTTCAAATATGGATTGTACACACATTTTAATATTATCCTCCATAGTTAGATCAATATTATGCTCATTAGACTACAATGATTATATTTTTTTATAATATACCACCATTTTAGAATATGAATAATTTTTAATTAGTTTTCACACTGATACACCTACAAGGTATCCTCATACCCGAATAGGATTTTTGGGAATTCCTATTGCTATAGATAAAATATCTCAGCTACCCTTAGCTACAAATCACTAATGTGTTCTCAGTTCCTCAATAGTATCGTGTATGAATTATTTGAAAAAATCTATAATGATTCAAAATATATAATAAATGGAACTATCGTAAATAAATAAAATAAATACCTTTCAATACCTTTACTTACATCTCTCAAATATTCAATGACATATTGTTCTTTTTTACTCATTCATGCCCTCTTCCATTTTTCATATCTAAATAGGGAGGATGGTGGTGTATTCTCTCCTAAGGTTGAAGAATTAGCTCTAAGTAATTGAAAACTTTCTGCCATTATTTTTTCATATAATAAGGTACACCATCTTAGAAATAATTAATGATGGTATACATCTCTGGATTGGATATCATGGTGATATCTCCTTGATTACCACAATCTAAGAATAATAAATTATTAATAATATCATTAATACAAAAAACTAAAAAATTCTACATTTCCCTTACAATAAATGAATATTTCTCTCAACATTAAACAAATTTCATCCATGTGTCTTCACTAATAAAAGAATATATATCACATGGATTTTTATGTTTTCTATTCACAAAAAATGAAATTAAGTTGGAGGGTTGATTTGAAATCACCCCATCTACTAGAATCAAATAATAACCTTTTCTTCCTCACAACTCCAATTTTAGGTATATCATATATCATATAATAATAATATTAAATTAAGGTAATACTATAAAAATTTCAATATTAGTATCAAAATAAAATGGTTATTACCAAAATGTCCTCCCACAACTTGGATAGTTTTCCATTATCATAAATTCTCCAATTATTAATTAAAATACTATGTTTTCATCTACACAGAACATATACAAATATCAATAATTGTTTTGAATAAGGACCTATTGTAATATTATTGTTGTCAAAGTATACTAGTACCCTCTAATCCAAACTATGCACAACTGATAATTTTGGTAGTATTGTGATACCACATTTACCAACCCTCGATCTCCTCTTTGGCTCTATGGGAGTCTCTCACTATAGTAGGTAAGGATGTCGATCATCAACAAGATCATGTGCATGTTCCTCCCTAGATGTATGATTATGAACATCTCCAAAACTAAGTGGTTTATCAGTTTATGGATTTTTTATTATCCTATAATCCATAGAAACTAACAATTAATACATAAAAATGAAAAATAAAAATATAAAAATATTAAGGTAAATAAAAAATAAAAAATTATGTAATAGAAAAATAAAATAAAACATAACACGTTATTATAGAATTTATTATAGATAACTAAAATTATAACTACAATAATTATATATGAAAATTCATGTAAATGAATTAAAACAAATAAAAAATGTTCATGGAATATTAAAAATGGTCTGACTAAATATATAAAAAAGAATATTTTTTTCAATATTCTCTTATCAAATAAAATTTATTTAACAAATTAGATTTAAAATAATTTTATTTCCACAAAATCATTAAAATTATAAGTTATGTAAGGGTAAATACGTTAAACTACAAAAAATAAACTAATATAAACCTATATTTATTAATAGTTTTAATACGTGTTTTAAAAAAGAAAATAAAATGAACACATATTCCATTTTATGAAAGTTATTAATATAAATAATAAATAAACAGATGTTACCTATATTATTTGTAATGTACAAAAAATTTTACCCAGATTCTTTCATTATTCAACTAACCATGTCAACGATGTGGTCAACATTATAATTTTTTAATCATTCCATGGATATATGGATCTCATAAAAATCAACATCTTAATCAAGTTGATCACAAAAAACATATAGTTTTTTTCATTATAAAACAATATAAAACTGCATATCTAATTGATCAATAATATATAAATTTTTGTTAAAATCGTTCCAATAAAAAAGAATCTTCTATGTATTCTAATCTATTCAGATTAACAAGTGTTATTCCAAATTTATCTTTTAGGACATATTTTTTACAGGTATATCATTTACAATTATACTTATAAACTTAAATATAAAGTAATTAACCCCCCATATTTCTACAATGAGTACCTAATATGCACTTGATGTGTTAATTGGGTTTTTGTTTATAGAACATGAAAATTGAATTTATTCTACAAACACAAATACAAAACTATTCTTAGGTTCACATCTATTGTGATCATCATTCCTTTGAAATGTATATCCATTAATGTAGTCCATAGACTATGTTATAATATTTAGTCATAGAAAATCCACTAACAATTTTAATGTTTCTGATGCATTTAATCAACCAAAATTGACTTTTAAAATGATGGAAAATTGTTTTTTCATGCTCATTCAAAATCTGTGTATCATTATATTTTTTAAAATTTATATAAACACATTAATATAAAATTATATATATGTTTGACCACAATATATGTTATTTAAGATATATAGTTGTACTTTAATTATGTTTTCACCAAATAATGAATTGAAATTCAAGACATGCATTCCCTTTCCACCATAAATAACTCATTTTGGTTAGATGGAGGCAAACCAATGTACCCCACCATCGATAACTATCTCATAAAAACTCATGAACCACCTTAGAAATATAATTTTCAATAATTGAGGCTATAGGTCGATATGAATTCATAACTTACCACTTAAATATATTTATATAACATTCAAAAGGATACATCCAACATAGATATATAGGTTTGAAATTTAGTATTTTGTAAAAAATTAACCATCAAATGAACCACATAAAAATTGAGGGAAATAAAATTTAAATCGTGAAAGATTATAAATTTCATCATTTTCCAAAATTCACAAAGCTATAATATCAATCAAATTATTTCATTTTGAGTTGAAAAAA
Source organism: Viscum album (assembly GCA_963277665.1). Classification (NCBI taxonomy): domain Eukaryota; kingdom Viridiplantae; phylum Streptophyta; class Magnoliopsida; order Santalales; family Viscaceae; genus Viscum; species Viscum album. The sequence goes on along the minus strand of OY728121.1, from coordinate 1,991,001,987 downwards.
ATACACCTTCATGATTTTTTTATAATAATTGCAAATATTCCATTTAAAAGAACATGTATAATTTGTTACATCATGACGTGAAAAGTCATCTAATTTCATACTTGCCACATTTAAATCATTTAATGGAAAAAAATTATTATTATTTATGAATAAACATGAGGAACATAGATATCATGAATACACTGAAAATATATTTTTTTATTAGGTATTGTATGAAAAACATGTGGATGAAATGTTGACATTCTATAATGTGTGGCAGCTTACACCAAACTTATTTCCATTGAAAATAAGCCCAATCTTTAATTCAAAACATATTTAGTATTTCATTCCATATATAACATTTTTGTAATCAACCTGGCCCAAATATTCATCTACATGTTCCTTGAATCAATTTTATGTTTCACCTCATGATATTTATAATATTGTAGCTCAATAAATAATCACTATTTTATTGAAATATTTCAATCATTACTAGATTTGTTTTCCATTAAAATAACACATCATGGTATTTCACCATCTCAAAATATTGATCAAGGGAAAAAGATTTTGGAGCAATATCAATATCAGGTTACCTATAGAATTCATTTTATATTATTTTATAATAGTTATCCATTTATAAAAACATTTATATCCCCATATATAGTAATTTTCTCAAAGCTGTGTTTGATTATTTAAATCAAGTTTTTCACAAATTGGTCACTCCTTATGCCCCTTAACACTATAATAATATGAATTTACATACTCATGGAAGTAATTTGTAGTTAACATAATAATTCCTAGACCTTGAAAATATTCCATTTTACATATAATTATATTCCCTATAACCATCCTCAAATAAGATATTCAAATGATAAATTAATGGTGAAAATAAATCATCTATATCATTTTTGGGTGGTTTTGGTCCAAATACCATTTAACTCAACATGACATATTTTCTCTTCCTTCAAAATTTATTACATAAGATGAAAATTACAAATAAAATAGGACATGAACTAAGTGTGTTACTAAGTATCTGATATGTAATCATTACATTCATTCATATTCCACATATGATATTTCAAACATCATTTGTGAATATTGGAATCTGGTAAACAATTTTTGTCAACTGTGGACAATCATCTATATATTGTATTCATCCATCACATATATGCACATCATCAAGCCATATTTCCCTTTTTGAATAATTGGAATTTGAAAACAAATTAATCAAATAAGTAATTATAGAATGATACCAAAATGAATTTTTTGGGTCTCTAAAGCCTGTAAATTAAATTGTTATTTTTCTTTCAACATATACCATGATGTCCCACATATAGAACACTCTAATAGAAATTAATATTCCTTCATATATAGTACACAATAATTTGTGAAGGCATGTGTATTTTTTTACCGTAATCCTATCAGGCTTAATATTTTCTTCTTCTTATAATTGTAATATGAAGCATCATTGTATTTTGGTATTATATCATTCATCAATTAATGAAAGTCAGTAAAACATTTTTCAATCCAACCTTGATGGACCTTCAAGTTATTCAATCTTAACGTCATTGATAATACCATAAATTAAAACTACCATGATATAATGGTTTAGTAGTATCAATATATAGAATCAAATTTTTTAAACCATTCCCAATTTCCTCAACATCAATATCATGAATCATATCATTAATTTTATTAGAGTTACCATCTTGAGAAGAATAATCTTTACCAGATCTAGAATTATACCCTGTTTCACCATGAAAAACCTGATGGCTTTAACTAGGATTAAAATATTGAAAAATTGAATGAATATTTATCTCTCTATTTTTCATATTGTTTATATTTTAAAAGTTCTGGTAAGGAAAAAATATATCATTGTTTATAACATTTTATTCAGAAAATCTCATAAAGGCATCAACCCCTTCCTCATATTCATCACCAATTCAATGCTCAAAAATATAACACTGACTCATTATTACATATGACTTATATCAAAGATATATATCAGGTTATTATAATAAAAAAATATATTTATATAAAATATTCCATAATCTAAAAGTTTATAAATTTTGAAATATAAATCAAATATTTACATATATGAAAATTTTAATTATAAAAAATATAAAAGAAATGTATATAAGTTCAAAAATATATGGTAAACAATAATAAAATATACATGGATATAATTCACAAAATAAAATAGTCATATAATCTAATATTATATTTATATGAAATATGATATAATTTTAACATATCACAATTTTGAAATACAAAATAAATATATGCATATTTGAAAAATAAAATTTATATTCTTTTCAATAATTTATGAAATATTTAAATATAAATGATAAATCATAAAATTATGTGCATGGAAATAATTTAAATAATAAAATATGGTAAGACTAAATTTTGGAATCAATATACGTAGTCATTGGGATATTGGATATTTAGATTTATTGTGGTTGTATGTTGTTTTGTCAACAATGTATTCAATTAAGAAACCATAAGGAATGAAAATTAAATTGTTATAGGGATTGAAAATATATTGTAATTATCATACATTTAATGATATTTCACGAACTCAACTAATTAATTATAGTAATTTACCCACATTTTAGTGATTTTTTAAAATAATATTAAAAACTGCTATGTAAAAATAAATCATCGTCAACATGAGTTATGTATTATTAATGTATATCAATTTTTGGTGTCAATGAATCCCATAGAAAAATAAATACATTATAATAAATAACTTGATTCCATATAAATATTCCATCACATTTTATGTCACACTATAGTTTTCCATTTTTATATAATATGTGTATATGAATAAAGTATAAGGGTTACCACATAGAAATTATCGTCTATAATTTATCCTAACACGAGTCAAGGTAATTGATTTCATTGGGTGAGGAACCATGCTTAAAAAACTAAAATTAAAAATGATGAATTTGGTCATATGTGACAATATATATATATATATATCACAAAATGTATATGAATAATTAATTGAAATATTTATTAATATTTCCTATGAAATAATTATTGTTTATATAACACTGTGTTGAAAAAGAAAAATGGTAATATAGAATTTTTAAATATATTAGATGAATGTATCAATCTATATAATATTACCCATCAAATTTAATGAAAGTCCTATGAAACTGGAGAATAAATATTAAATTGTATGACCAATAAAATTGAAAATAATGATTATCATTATTGAAACTAAAGAGAAATTAATGATAACTTTATTTTTAATATATATATATAAAATAATTTTTTCATCCATGATACTATTATCAATGAACATTCATGGACATTCAAAATTACAATAGAACATTCTTATGTCTTGTAGGTGAACAAATTTATTCATTTTTGTGGAGAAATTTCCATGTTCTGTATACAGATGCAATGAGATAACATGAAGATAATGTCAAAGATATTAATGCGATATTTTAGTCAATGGAATTGATTAATGGGGTTTAGGGAATTGGTGAAATTGGAGGATGGAAAATGTAGTTTATGAGGCATACAAAAGATTTGAGGTTCGATCAGATAGAATCAACTAAGGAATAAGATGATTAATGAAGCTAAAAAACAAGGTTGGATACCATGGGATCACCGAAACGATTGTAGGGTTTCTACATGGGGGGAGAATGAGTTTACCTTTACTCAATCGAAAAACATCGCAAGGACATAAAATGGGAATTATTTAAATTTTAAATTATTTATCACCATGGTTATTATATAACAAAAATTATAAAAATATAATTATATTTATCACTCAGTTTTCTTTATAACAGACTTAATAAATTTATTTACAATGCTAGTTATTTTATAGACAATGTAATAATGAAATGAAATTCGTTTTATCATGTAGAATATTATAAAACCAATATAAAAAATGAAAAATATCATGCTTGTAATAGACTAATAGATGTGATTAAGCAGGATAAATCATTTATCATGTCGGTTATAGAGTAATAGATGTGATAAATCAATATGGATGAGTTCTCATATCGGTTATATATAACCAACATCAAAAGGCCGATGTGATAAATCATTTTTGTGATTATGTATCTTGTGCATATTTGAATGTTTTTGTGAAAATATATAGTTAATGGTCATATTATTCATATATATCTGAAACCATTCAAAAATATCATACACATACATAATGATTAAATTTCTATAGACATCTCCAATTCATTAGTCTGATAATTTTTCTCATGTAATAAAAATTTTAAAGTGGAATTTGTTATAACCATATCATTATATATAATGAAAAATAAATCTCCCATATTTGATGCATAAATATAGATCAAACCCCCATCTATATTTCTATGTAGTTTTATTGTAGTTGCACTATCTAAACATCACATCAAATCCATGAATTCAATTATCATTCATCTTTTCACAAGAAAATACCCCATTGTATGAAAACGTCGTTATTGGATTACATATTCATGGGATAAATCATTTAATGAATCCATTGTATGCAATAACCATACAAACACTACAGATGTCGATCACTTTAGATGGTAATGTTAATATCTTAAAAACATCAATCATATATTGATCTAGTAATGTACCACAACAAGATACTATATCACAAAATAATGAAAAATTTTAAATCCTAAATTCACATATAGTATATTAAAAATAAAATATTTAGATCCATATCATCATTATACCAATTAAAAATTATCTACCTTCCCATTGATTGATATTTAATTTATCTGAATATCATCATTAAAGACTACCAATAATTGATTTTGGTTATCTTTAAATACATTATTCATAGAATACATGAAGATGATATGGGAAGTAGTAAGTCCAAATGGAACCATAATAAATTGAAAATGATCATACCTCATATGTAATGAACATATTTGTATGCCCTCATTATTAACCCGAAATTGTTGATTTCCATAATGAATTCAAATCAAGGAAATGTATTAACCTCCTCAATATGGATAAATCAAAAAATATTTATAAGGTAAATGGATGTTTTTTATTGTTATAATGTTATGTTTCCATTAACCAATGCACATTCTTCTTGAAATTTCATTCTTCTCCACAAAAATAATATCATCACCCTAATTTTTAATACTAGAGAATATAAATCCATTATCATGATTATCATGGAGTTTCTTCCACAATTCCGGAAACACTATTTACCCTAATTTATACGGTGTATTTGAAATATTTATACCACAATATATGAGTTCTGTTTATAACTCTACAACATGAATTAGAGGAAGATATGGAAGCACTCCAAAATAATATATCATGATATTATATTATAATTATTATGTTATTAGTAATGAGTTTCTCACAAACCATCTGAGGGAGATGCCCTTTCTAGATAGTAATTAACACCCATAAGGTAAATTTTCCCTCTATTTGATGTTCATATTCATCCTCACACCGTTAAAAAATCATACCATCATTTTAAATATGATATATGGATTCCCTAACTTTTTTATTGATAATATATATATATATATATATCCAATTCATTTCTCAAATAAAAAAAATTAAAAAAGAGGGATAATAATTAGATTCATAGAAAGAACATTCCATGGAAAATTAATTAGAGAGGAACTATAGTATTGAGATGTGCTCCTTACCCCATTATTAGTTTTCACCACATTCCCAACATCAAATCATTGAGGTTGTACGATAATGACCATTGTAAATTATTTAAATATAAAAGAGTGTTTAGTGGTAGAACCAAATGAGGCATTAGTTATTTTCTTATGGTTCATATTCATACCATTCACTATATAATTATCAAATCCCACATCAGATGTTGTGATCATATGAGGTTTCCCTTTCCCTTTAGACTTAAAATGTCTTTTTTATCCATCAAAACCCTTATCATTTATCTATATGCAATAATCGGTGTGATGGAAATTATCATTGCATGTAAATTATTAGTGTGAGGCTAGTTAAATAGTTGGTATCTTCCTTCACACAATTATATCTACCAACCACTATATTTAATTTTAATATTTATGGGATTTTTGAAAAACACATCCACAGTATATTCAGAACATAGTTACATTTCTAATATTCACTTGATGTTTCTTCCCACATTTTTATCATCAATATTATTTTCATTTATTTCATCCATGTTATTAATTCTAGTTTTCATGAGACTCTATATTCTAGTACTTACAAAATCCTATGAATAAAGGGTATCACTAATTTCAATTTCTATATATATAGTACAATGAATGGATTCCTCATTGATACTAATGCCTTGTATAGCTAACACCTCATATAGAATTCATTGTATGCCAACAATAAATTGATAAAATTTTCATTAAGATGTTATTATACAACTAGAAAAAAACATTTAAAGGCTTTTAAATGTTGCATTATAGGTTCTATTGGATTCATAATCCGTCTACATAGCCTCATGGAATACATGGGCATGGGACTTGAGCACCAGCATGACTCTGGCGAGCCTGAGATTTCAGTCCAGATCACTTCAACCAGTCTGGTGAAGGTAAGGTTTGATGATCCTATACCATGTTCCCCAAACTATTTTTTCGTATTGGAAAGTATAGATATTAGAGAGGCTCATGGGGTGGAAGAGGAGCAAACCCCTTTCCATCAATACAACGAATGTGATCTTTCTATTCTGCCAAGCAGTGATTATGCCCCTGGACTGATTATTAGGTAGCTGGGTGGTGGTGAGGCTGACCCGGAGTGAGTCAACATGGTTGAAATGGATCAGTCGGATGAGGATGTATCAATTCATTTCCCAATGTGGTGAAAGAGGATCCTCAGGTTTTAACTAAAGGAAACGTCAATGAAATGGGCAGTTCTACAGGGAAGGTAAGGACCATAAAGGAACCCATCCTTTGTTCCGAGGAGGACATGGTAAAAGAATTTCTATATGTTGACATTCCACAACAAGAGGCTGATATGATGGGAAGAGTTGTAATAGTGGAGGTAGGCAACGAATAGGCAAAGTGGATTGAAAAAGAAGATATGATCTTAATGAGATGCTTCAACGACAGGAAAATCGGCAAAGAAGAATATATCCGCACTTGGGACAAAATGTTGAACCGTTTGTAAGACATTATTGGAGAAGTTCCTGAGGCTAAGGTATGACTAATGCATTGGAATCTCTACATGGAAGAAAACAATAATAGTCTAAGGCTATGTTTTGGTAACATTTCCTTTTCTTATGAGGCTTTTCCCCCGGTCTGATTTGGGAAGTGCAGTCTGGACATCCTCGTTGGGCTAGAGCACTATGACATAACCTTTGTAGGACATTTGGGATATGGATGATTTGGAGAGATGGCAACATTGGGAGGGACCATTCTTGCATGGGATCGCCGAGTGTCCTGCATAGGGATGGTGGTTGTTGTTGTTGCGTGTATGAGGTAGTTCCTGTTTCTTTCCTGTTTTTGTTTGGGGTTGTTTTGTTGTTTTGTTGGACCTTTTGGTTTATCACATTTTCCACAAAAGTGTTTTCTTTAATAAAAAAATAATTTTCAGTCAGTCATGACCTAGCCCAAGGATGAAGGAACTGCAACTAACTCACACCCACCGTCAGTAGGCCAAGGGATGTCGACAAGAACCTATAAGGCATATATATCACATGGGAGGATTTATCCTAATATATCATAATATAAATGCACATATCCAAGCCCATACAATTTTTAATTTTAAAATATTTTATAAAACAAGATGCATAAATCAAATTTCAACCTTCAATGTATGATAACCAGTACAAGAAATTAAAATGAAACAATAAAATCCCACAAAAAAAGAATGTGATGAAAGCCCATCCATAATTTATAAATGGATACAATTTACAAGGTAAAAATAGGAATATTCATTTGTCTATCCAGATCAATAAGATCTTCCTTGTTTGGGTTCCTCTAAGGCTCTACCCGAAGTTTGATTTTATTCAAAAGACATGACACATGCAAGAAATTTCTATTTAGCGATGATTATAATATTACCATATAGAAATAACTGAAATCACTAAGAATATAACATTAATAATAATATTAATCTCATCATTGCTATATTTATTTGTAACATATTAAAAGTACATAAAAATATACTCCACAAAGACACAATTTCTCCTGATATATTCATAAATGTAATGATTTTCTATGATCCATTATCAAAGGTTCCGAATTGAAATTTTCCAGGGGAACATGCACGATGAGTCTTAAATCATATCCAAAATCCAACTCACTTGTTCATATCATTGGGTATCTCCTTAAGTTTTATATGATATATTTCTAATGAGAAAAAAACACATATGCGAATCATAAACCCATCAATGTTGTATACCAATAACTCCACCTAGAATAACCCAATATGTAAGGATCTATTCTTACATACTATTTATCAAGAAATTACCAAGGACACCACCATGAGAATGGATAATGATATATGATCTCACTGCATGCCTCAGAGAAGGATTCCAACTACTCTCTCAATGAATTATCCCCTCTGACATGAGATGCATCTAATATATAGGATGTGACTCTATACTAACCCTCATTGCATGGTTCAAGTGAAATCACCACAGCAAAACATGTCAAAATTGAATATTACATGGTCTTTAATTCATGTTTGAAGGAGAAAATGACTTTTATATGTTTTTAACGGTGTGCACATTTGGCAGTGATTTTTTCTGGTCTACCACAACCCATGACCTTGTCCATTTTTCCTGAGTATATGGAATTTTCATTTCCATGTACTAATGGAAATATCCATACATATTTCTTTACCTGTGAACACATGTTCCAGTCTTTTCCAGTAAGAGTAGAAAGCTTGTCTAATACTTTGACTGATTGGACATATCGATGTATCCTCATAGGTATATGAAAACTTTTAGGTGAATTAAGACACCATGTGTTAGGGATCACACTTTGTATGATATTTATCAGTCTTCAAAAACCCATGCACCACACAAGGAGGACCCATCGGTAATATGTTCGCAAAATAAAATATATGTACTATAGGGTTTTCCATAACTTATAGTTTAATACTCCATATATTCCCACTCTAATATTTCATACATTTCCTCTATCAATCACTCTTCTTGGAAAGTATTTAGTCTATCTGGAGCTGACCACCACTTATCATCTAAATATGAACAACAAAATCCATGGAAGACTTATTACATTGATCACCATAATATACACACACCATGCACATTTTGGGGTCTCAAATAGATAATCAATCCCTATATTCAACCATTACATCTTGATCATATCATCAATCCAATCCGAGATCTATGGTGTTAGTTATTTTCTACAAGAAATTTATGTAAACCAATATATTATTAGGTATTATGGTTGAACAACTAGTCAAACATAAATTGTTGATTAACTCATGAATAATTGTGGTAGAATTCCATGAAACACACAATGAGGAAATAAATTTTATGTGTTTTGTTTTTTTATATTTTTATTCAAACAATGAATGAGGTATCAAATAATATTAAATAATTCATCGAATAAGAACTATACATAATTTCCAACCCATAATATGAATGATCCTTAAATCAATCTGATATTTTATTGATATGAATTCTTCATATAAAAATTAAATAAAGAAAAATAAAAATTAAATAGATTTCCTACCTCTATTTGGATCAATAATTGGTGAATAGATATCCCATTTCATAATCATTCATCAGTTCTTCATGTTTTGTCACACATAGAAAAATGATTAACAATTTGGTGGTTTATCTCAATGGAAACTCCTCCAACACTCTCAAATGTCCCCTTTAAATGTTCAGGATTATATATCTAACACAAAACATTATCCATAATAAAATATTTATAATGAATTATATGATTATTTTCTAAAATAAAAAATAAATAAATATAATTTATTTATTTAATTATTAACCCATGAAAATTATAAAGTCTAACACCCGATCCCGAAAATGATTATTAAGAACCTTTGGTAAATCTCATGCTCTAAATTCAAAGGTTTCCTCATATTTCCAATATGATCCTCAATTTATATGATATTAATATGTCTCAAGAATAATACACTGGTGTCCATTTAATAAATTTATTACATTTGAAAAAATTATTCTGGTCATATTGAGCCTTGGAATCACACATCATCTACACACCTTCCTTGATAAATAATATTTACAGAATAATTAAATATAAATTGAAAAACTTAGAGTTGTTAAATTCTCCACACCTTGTTGATCGACAACTCAGAAATAAGAAACAAAGGGCTACATAAAGTGATGTGGGTACTGAGTGTGAATATGGGTATCCAAATCCAAGGTGTTGTACCAAATCTTCATGTGATGCCCCCTAACACGAATTATGGAAATTGATTTCTCCTAAAGGAACAAATTAGGATGGTTCTTGATATGTACTGGGTAATAAAAAATGGTATCTCTATACTTCCTGTGAAACTCACCATTGTTTATAATACTTGATTGTTCGTTCATGTATCTCCTCAACTAGGACACATGGAATATATCATGTACCTTATCTAATCGTGATGATAGAGCTAATAAATTTAAAACATCGCCAACACTAAAATTAATCTTGGAAGGACTAAATAATATTCAATATTTCTAAACACCCCATAAAGATCTCTATAATCCACATAGGGAAGATACCCTTAGAAATATATGGCCTTCCTCCTTGAACACACAAAATGCCAGTGTTTTCTGTCCATATAGAATTTATGAGGAATCCAATCAGTGCTCAGCCTTTCCATGATGGTATGAAACATAAAAATAGTGGGTCACAATAATATATTCACAAAATTAGTGACTCTATATGTTTTCCCCAGTATATTGGTAACCTACTAAGTCACCCAGACAAGGACTCGAATGTTGTCATACTGATCTTTGGATGGTAGGTGTTTTTGATGAATAAAACCAAAAATAATAGATTTACAACCCATATATAGAGAAATTCCAATATGTTTTCCCATAAAATGTCCCCAATAACCTAAATACACATCATAGTTTGGCCATTAGTCTGAGGGGTAAAATGCTTTATCATAAGGAACTCAGTCATAAAATCCTCTAGAAAACCATTCAATAAATGATATGGGATGCGAGAATCATGGTCGTAAATGTTCATCATTGGAATACCATGGAGTAGAAATTTATCCAACATAATAATTTATCCCATGAACTATATTTAAAACCTCACTCTAATATAATTAAAGTAGGATGACATTCAGATTCATTAAATGTTCACCAATATGGAATCATGTCCACTGGATTTCAATGGTAACCTCATCACAATGTCGATGGATATCCCATCCAATATACACCCTAGAACATGAAAGTATTAATATAGTTGTAATTGAACATAGTTCTCAGACATCACTAGTTGATATGTAAGGAATCAATAGTCTAACACTACAACTAAATTTCTCATACCATTCCATGGTAACTGATGTTGGGGGTCTTGGTATATATATTCCTCTATATGATATATTGCTTATAGCTATGTATAAAGAACTCTCAAAACCACCCAGTAATATAACTACTACCATCATCCATCCAATAAAAATAATGACATTATCCATATTATTAAAACATTTGTCATGAGAATTTCTATTGGTTATCTCAGTATTTAGGGTCTCACTATTGGTATCCCCATATCCTACCCCATGTAATCCCTATATAATAGGTGGTGTAACAAAAATCTACTGGAGGTAATATTCTATGTCTCCATAAAAAAATAATAACTAGAGTAAGACTATCTTCTCTAATGCCTCAACCAACAACTACGATGAAAATATCATACAAAGAGAATCTTCTACCATGTTACCCTTTCCATGAGTATTTTCAATCTCAATGTTATAATTATTGAGGATAATTAGAAGGTGATTCTATCTCATGTTTATATAGTTATGAAAGAAGATATAAATAATTTTTTTTAGTCTGAATTGATGACAAATCCTTCTCCCATTAGGTTGTGTCAACACATCGTCTGTGTGAAAACTACTATTTCAAAGTAAAGATAATCGGTCCTGTAGTTTTTCTCCTGTGGTCTAAAAATACAATTACCACATGAAATCATTTTCTAAATCTATATCTATTCAAAAAAAATTCTTATTTTCCATTTCATCATGAAATACTAAATACTCAATACCTAATGATTGAAATCTCATAATGGTAGTTCTTATCAGTCTCTACCTTAACTCTATGAAATCCATCTTGCACATCCTTATCCACACGAAAGATTTCTCCTTTTGAGTCAAATGTTTTAATGGATATGATATCCTATATGAATCTTGAATGAATATTTTATAGTATCCATCCAAACCTAGTTATCTCGTCACCTCCATCTCAAACATGGGATGTTCCCAATCTAAAACTAGTCCAACCATTATCATGTGTTATGAAACAAAATATTCATAAATTACATATCCCAAAAGGATGAAATCTTGAATAAATAACTAGATCATGAAGAGATTCCCATAATGACGGATCTCTCAGAATATGTATATAACCATCCACAAGATTCATATATTCTCCTCCTCAAATGTTGAGTGCACTAGGATATCATAGATGAAGACTACCATTAAATGGAAAAATAAATGTCGAAAGAGTAAGTTAATGCATCACATGAACACTACTGTGTCATTGTATATTCAAAATTGAATCAATATGTACTAATAATGACTAAGGTAACATCATAATGATATCTTAGTTATATCGTCATCCCTTACTCACAACCGATGATACCCTAATAAGTGTTCAATCTTTGAGAACAATCATGCCCAACCCAACAGGCCTAATAGTTCATCAATACACGACTATGAATTTTTTTTAATTTCAATCACCTATTATATGTGAGTATAATCCACAAAAAACCACATCGTCTCATCCATGTCATTAGAAAACAATATTGGGGATACCATGGTTGAAAAATTATGTTAATAAAATACCATATTGTACATGTCATCCAAATTTACCCTTAATTCAAAAATATTAGAAAGAATAATTTGATATTATTTCATATATATCAAATATTTATGAGGTAGTTGATCAATGCCTATGTCTATATCCATGTAGGGACGAAATCCTGACAAATCCTGATGATTGATTTCCTTGTACTCCACCACATTTTAGGAAACTAAAGACTCGTTTCATCTACTGTACCAAGGGTCCTGATATCCAATTATTGAGTATTCATCTTCCCCATTCTATACATGGGTCCATCCAACACTATATGGGTTCCCATTTCACACACAATGGAAAACCGTAACCCATCACCATAGACACACCTCATCCTAAGGTCAAAATAGTATATCTGGGAATTAACTATAGATATCTAATATGTACATAAGATGAAATCATAAGGCCTTGTTTCTATTAAAATGATATCCCAAATTAATCCCTTACCTACAAGAGTTAGTTCGCAATTTTTTTAGATGTGTGTGATCAGTATGTCACCTCTATTAAGGGTATGTATATGGAATAGATGAGCCAAGGGCTCTACTGTGATCTCTAGGCCTCAAACCTAATAAGTGGAAAAATTGGTATGACACACACCTGGGTCTACCAGTATAGAAACTATGGTTAAAAAATATACCATTCCTTATATCAACCCAATATCCTATGTGTTATAATTTTTATAGCTGTTATCTTCCCATTACCCTTTCCCCCATCACCCTTTGCCTGATATGGACCACCAATGATGATGGTTGGAATAAGTCCTAATAGCTGCTACATGTACCTTATCTCATAGCTCATATTCAATGTCATCCCACCTATGGACCTACATACTCCTACCCCCACTACTATATAGGTGGATCATCCCTAGTTTCTCAATCAGCCATATAAAGGGCCAAAAAATATAACTTGAGAAGTCTCCAACTATCATAAGAGTTACAGTACCACTCTTGATGTTTTCGCACCAATATTTTCACCCATAAACCATAAAACATATGCATATGGACTGCCTCCTAAATCTCATCAATTTTCTAGATACTTATAACTAACATGAACTCCTTACTTCTGAAATATGTACTATTTTTTTCCTCTACTATAGAAAATAATCTCTATCTTATCAAGAATGAAAATATCAACCACCAAAACACAGTCTAAAACCTAACATTTACTGTAAATAAAAGGTTAATATTTAACCTTCAAATTTCATTATGTAGTCCTTGCATAAATTTATAATATTATATTTTTTGATCATGTACCATATCCATCAATTACTAATAGAAGTTGTAAAACCTCAATGTATATCCCTCCACTATCACACATCCCTACTGAAGTTTTAAAAAGTATTGGATAAAAATATTCTAAAATTTAGTATAAATTAACTTCTCTAAAAAAATTCACATGAATTATTACTAAGAAAGAGACACCTAATTGTATGACTAGGTCATTTTCACCACTATCATCCTATAGATCCATAGTGGAAGATATCTTCCAAAACCACCATCTGATCTTCCAATGATTTGAAAATATAGATAGAGACTGTTAGATCCTCATTCTAGTCCAAAACAACTTGTGGTCCAAGAATTCCTCAAAAAAAGAGGTGAAACTATTCCAAAATCTGATTAAGTGTTCACATCTAGTGCATCTCATCCACTATCTCTACTATTACCATCTTCAAATCAACATGTGTTTTTATAACTACTGAACAACTAATAGGTAACACCTATAAAAAATGTCCATTAAAAATTTCCCCATAACATAGAGGATCAATAACATTAATGTGATTTTGTATCTAAAATTGAAAATGTCATGGAGGGTTCCTAAAAGTCCTAATATGTACCACAATCATTGGGTATATTTGAATAATTGACTTATGAATGACATTGAAACCAAAACTTATTACAATACGATGTATGGACCAATGTGTTCCTAATACGAAGTGAATGTAAATACTAATTCTAATGGAAGGTGATCTATGCCTTAGTGCATGGATATGTTGTGTGTCGCACCAATACATGAGTCTATATCTTAAAAGATGAAATGGATAATATTAACATTATTTCCCCTAACAAAATTTTAGAGACTTCATTTTAATGGTAGAATAAACTTCTTTGATAACAGCCCTTCATGGCTCATCATGAGGAGTCACGAACCACGACTATCCCAATCCCGGATCGCGATTGATTGGGGATACCAACTAGTGCCGAATAGTCATATCACTCAAATGGGAGTCCTCGTCCAAATGTACATGTACACACAAAAACATATCAAACCCAATACAATCATGAAGTTTAAAACAAATAATATATCATGCATTAATTAATTAAAATACCACCAAGAGATAATGAAAATATGTACTGAAAGAAAAAATTGTAAAATACAAGCCCAGAAGAATGAAATTAAAAACAATTACATCCTTAAAATACAGAAGGGGATTGCTATCATGGAATCCATTAGAACACATGTTAATATTTATTACTCTCTAATCGTGGATTGGTGTTCATCTCATTCAGGGACTATTAAATGATTGACCATATGAATAAGACCTCAAAAATGATGGAAAAGTCCTTGAAGGGGTGATTATAACACTACCTAATATGACACACTCAAAAAACCAAAAATATAACATAAACAATAATAGTTTACTAGATACAGGTAAATTTCTAAAGCACTTACATAATTAGTATCTATATATACTCAATAGTGACATATAGTCTGAGGGAAAATTAAAAACCATAAATATGTTGTACGATTGATCCTATAAGATTCTACAAATAACTAATTTAGGAGGACAATATAAAATAGTAATATAGTAATGATGGAATTCTTCTCAGATATACTTTTTATCATGTCTCACAATAAGAAGTATATACAGAAATAATAAAATAAAAAATAAATTATTGGGGATCACACCAAAGGGAATGAGGTATAATAACATAAAAATCATTAATAACATGTTATGTAAAAGATAAATTTACATTTATTTGTGGTATTAATGATTCCCAAAATCTCACATAAGGAAAATATAATATTAGAGGTTCTCAATACAAGTAACATTGAAGAATATCAATAAAAATATCTAAGATTAATGTCACTTTGATGGGATCCCCAACCTATGTTTAGTATGTAGATTTTTACTAACCCCAATGTAAAGGATCAAGGGAACACACCCTAATGAAAAATATTCAAGATGAATAGGAAAAAGATATGATACATGTTTAAAGGAGTGCACTGTTTTTTCTAGTTGTACACAACAATTTAATTTTTCACTGTTTAATTCTCATGTATAATATCTAGTTCCCATGTCTATGTCCATTTCTGATTATATAGAATCTCCAAGCTCATGTACTCATTGTAGTTTCCATGTACACAACTCTACATGTGTAAATCATTTTTAATTGTTCCCTTGAAATATAAAACATTATGTAATACCCAATGTAAACAAATTTATTTCCATTTACCCTATGAGGTAAATGTCAAGATGCTAGGTGCTGTCACATGTTTGGTGAAAGTGGTCCCAATCCGAGTGATATTTATCATTCTCTTGAAACCCTAGCACCACACCAGGGGTCCCAAATGGTGCGTGTTTCAGAAATACAAGTAATATACTATGGGATTTAATATAAACGAATTTGTCTCCCATTGTGTACTTTCATACTTTAGTGGCCTCTTAATCAACCATTAACATCTACTGTAATCCTGTAATTGATTTGAATGTATCTCACTACTACTTCATTATATAATTCTTCATCCATAACACATGTGGCTATAATAGTTTTTGGTCCCCAAAAAAATTCACACCCCACTTGAATGGGGGGGGGGATCTAAAATTTTTCATCAATCCATCTTTTCCATCATAATATCTCAATACAATCATTGATACAAACTCAGATTGATGACATCAATTCATTGAAAAAATAAATGACTGTGTAATGATTGGTTTTGTGATATTCTGGATTTACCACCTGAAATATGATCACTGAAGATGAAGGCATAAAGAATGCATGTATAAATATAATAATCCCACAGAGAGGAATGACCCTTGATCAATTTTTCTTGTCCTTGATCAGTTTGGATAGAACAGCGAACACAAATACAAATATCAATAAAACAATTCCCACAATAATCCCAATATATAATCCCATAACTATAATATGACTTATCCATGAAATAATTCATTAGTAAATTGATTTTAATTTTTTTATAATAAATAAATTGGGAAATATAAAAATAAAAAAGAATCCTTGTGTGATTTGGATCAATATCTAGTGAAGAATGGTCTGGTGTAATTTTCATCGGTGGTATCCTTGAGTTCAATATCACACCAATCGATGACCCACGCGCCATTCATTACTCATTCAGTGAATCTCCTCCAATGCTCTCCAATATATCCATTTAATTATTAGTTTTATATGATTAAACCTAAAAATCATCGATAAGATTTTGTTTTTATGTAACTTATGATTTAATTTTTTAGATTAACAATTAACATAATATAATTAATGTTTTTAATAAATTTTTCTTGAACGTTATCAAACCCAACACCTAATGTAGATAATGATTATTCACTTTTTATGGTAAAAGAAATGATATAAACTCAATGTAATACAAAAATTTCTTATATGATCATATTTTTAGATTTTATTCCACATTTTGGAAAGTTATTCATCTGTTAATATAATCTATTTAATATGATTTAAATTTAATTTATGGTGACACAGGGCCTCGAAATCTCACACATACTTCATTTTTAGCTCTGAAAATATTTCGTACAATATTCCAAAACAAATAATTTAAAAATCATATTTTTTACAAATTCTATAATTTTATATGGTGAAAATTTGGTGAATTCTTACTAAAAAATATAATTTTAATCTCATATCATTCCATAAAGTCAATTTCTTCCACTTAAAATGTATTGATAAAAATATTCCTCTAATGATTTTCTTGAAATTCAAAAAAATAAGTTACCAGGAGACAATTTTAATGTAATTGTTACTATAGAAAAGATATAATTTTCTTATTTATACATAATCATAACACAACTATGAGTGTTTTTTCACCATGATATTTTATAATTTATATTTATTCGATGATTTTTATCCTCTTAGATAACTTATGACACATTCCACCCTGATTCTAAATAATCAATATTATAGAGTAACATTACTATATATCTCTTAACTTAGTTTACTGAATGGGAATGACCATATTTAAAATATATTATTTTGTTTTTTGATAAATGAAAATATTTAGAAAAATATATTCACTTTTTTTAATTCATTATAGTCATTAGAAATTATTTTCCCTCAAAATGATATTTATTTTTTCTATAGGATAATAAAATAAGAAATTTATAATACTAGATGAAAATTTATTATAAAAAAATTAAGATCATTTTTAAATTCAATATTTTAAAAGTATATTTTTTGTGAATGATTTTTTGTAATGTTTGATTTTTAAATTAATATTGAACAATATTGAAAATTTTCTTTTCATTTCAAGAATTTTTAATGTGATATATTGTTTATAAAATGTTGTTAATATGACATTAGTTTTTTTATTATTAATAATCTAAATATATTCATTGGAATTAATTATATGATTTATTTGTAACACCCTGATATTTTGTGAAATATTGTTTTTTCAAATAAATTTAAAAATATTAATATTAGTAATTTCACTAAATGATGAGTTTATCATGTATTACCTGAAATACAAATTTTTTTTTAAAATTTCATACCAAACTAATTTTTACATTTATATTTAGAATCCATGAGTTAATCTGGTGCTAAACGCAATTCCGAGTGTTAATGAAATCTGAAATTTTATTAGAATATAATTATTTGATATGATAGTTATAACAGAGATGTTAGAATGATGAATATGAATATGTTGAAATAGATAATGAAAACTAACAGTTTACACATGTATATAAAAATAATCCTTTAATCATTACTTGTTTAAAAATAAAAATAAAAATTATTTAAATGGAGAAGAAATAATTTTTTGAAACCCTATTTTAATGCAAAAATGTGATCAGTATTAATAAATTAAAAAATTAATTTATGGATAATTATTTTATCTAAATTTAGTTATTATATTTTTAATGTAATTTTATAGATTCATCTTTCGTGTTTTCCGGAATACGAGTAATAATATACCCAATTTTATGATTAAATGTGTATTTTTTCTAAAAAAATATTTTTTCATATTTTGGACCAATATTTAATTATTTTAAATTATAGACATTTTATTTTAAAAAAATTAATCATATTTTAGTTATCATTTCAATATTATATTATTTTAAATTTTTATGATTTTTCTAATATTTCTAAGAAGATATATTTTTTGATGAATATTGATAAAAACAATTTTTCATTATGATTTTCCATTTCATGTAATTAATTAAAAACATAAAAAAATTAATATGGGTTTATAATTAATTTAATAAAGTTGTATATATATATATACATATTTTGTAATTATAATCAATTTAATATTGAAATTTAATATTAAATATTTTCAAATATTTTATTTTTTAAATATAAAAACATCATTATCGTTGTGTTAGAGGGAATACCAATAAATTAAATTTGTTCTCTTGTGTGAATTTTATTTGAAAATATGGGTTCTGTAAACTGAATATTAATAATTTATATTTTCTAATATGTTCAACATACTTTTTTACTATAATAAATATTTAAAACTGTATATCTTAACAACCATTATTAAGGTAAAAATTAGTTTTCTGAGGATGAATCTAAAAATATTAAATCTAAACATGATAAAAATCATTTACAACAGTAGTTTTATTTCTTCAATTCTAAATAATTTTCTATTTTATCAATAATTTTATATATTGGATCCTTTTGTAATTTGAAAAATATGGGAAAAAAGATACCTTATAAAAATTTAAAATTTTACCACTCACTTCACTTATAAAATTCCACCCCTCCCCTCTCTAATCCAAAAACACAAAACCCATTAGTGTTTAATATAACCATCAAATTAACTTAGTTAATTGAATTCTATATTATAATAATTATTGTTTAGACCATAAATCACTCTTATGAATGAATTTTGGGAAATCCTCTAGATGTCACCTTGAAAAGAGGTAATGTTATTCTATGAGAATTTTTATTTAATTTTCTCCTCTGCCTCCTTAAATTCATAATAACTCATGATGATATAATAATATTATTATTTTCCATTAAATTATAATTTATTTAATCTTTAGGTAATTACCTAAAACAATCATAAACTTTATCTAATTGGTGATATAGTCATCATTCGTCTGTACGGTGTAATACCGCCATACAAACACATGTTTTTTATTTTACATCACCAACTCTCCTCACTAGATATAATGTCATATTTATTTTTTATATAATAATAATAATATTTTTCATCTTTTTTAGGAATAATATCACATGTTCATTATTACTTTCCATTCAATAGTAATATGATAACATCATTTGGTTGTACAGATGGACATGACATCTTAAAGTGATGTGATTAATTCATAGATTATATCGATGGTAATCAGGATGAATTTAAGAGAAATATTTGATATAAATAATGTAAATGTTATTAATGACTGGTTAAATTTTATTTACCATTCATTATATAAAACGAATATAAAAATGTATTCAATTTTCATGCATACATACATTAAACTATCCAAATTAAAATATTATTTTATTTTAAATATCTATCAATTATTTATTTAAATACATATATATTTTCTAAATACATATGATATTTTTAATATGGATAAAATTATTTATATTATGAAACCATGTTCAAATTAAGTGAAATGAGAAAAAAATCAAAAAAATGCTGGAAAACAAATGTAGTTATTTCACCAAATGTGATTTTAACAAGGAATATTAATTAACAATGAATAAAAGGTCATTGGTAAATAATATATTATCTGATAAATATGATTATGTTACTATAATATTTCTTTAATAAAAATATATTTACTATACTGGTGGTTGAAATGTGTTTGAATGGATTTGATTTTTAATGTGGCATATATCTATTTCAATTTAATATTTTTTAGATACAATCCATATTAACCACATGTTTTTATTTTGTGGTGTATATATTTCATATGAATATTTCTTATTACTGTGGTACTTAAAATTATGGAAATTTAAATATCTATTTTATGATCTATTTTTTGTAGTGTTTATACCTAAAATGATACTGATGTGGAAAAATTTGTATCCTAAATTGTCTTTATAGGGTCATTTATTATGATGTGATCTCAATTTATTCATTTATGATGATATTATATCTGCTTTAAATTTATAAATTGAATATGATTAATGTCCTGTTATTGTAAATTTAATTTAAACTTATTATTTAATGGTTATTAAAACTAACATTTACCAATGTTGAATGTGTTTAATGTTATTATCTCATAATTTATCAGTTTTGTCTGTGATAATGCTTTAAATAATTAATTCTATTTCCCAAGACACTGATTAATATTCTTTTCAAATGGTTATTTCATGATAATAATTTTTTCCATTCACTTTACATGCAATATGTACTAAATATTTTAAATTAATATTTTTAAAAACTCAATTTTTATCTCCTAGGTTTAAAATACATTTGTTTGAATATACTTTTTATATGAAAATTAAAATTATGTTGCTAAAATTATTTAAATTATATTTTAAATACATTTTCACCAATTTAAAAAAATTATTTTATTAAGGGAATCATCATGATGTTTTCGAAGAAATTTATTTTTTAAATTTAAATAAAATTTGAAATGAATATTTTTTTAGTGTTCATGGAATGGAAAATATTTTACACCCTCATGACTAACCAATTATTTGAAATCATAAATTATAACATACATATATTATTGAAAATTGATAGAATTTCCAAATTTTTTGTTATTTTTTGTTTTAAATAATTATTTTCATTGAAATATCTGTCCAAAAAAAAATGTTTTAAATGAATTTAAAATATTCAATTACTGGTTTTCAATGTTATCATCATTTAATATGATTTTAAAACAATATTATTTTTAATTTTTAATAATATAGTTTAAAATGTTATTTTTTTCAATAATTTTTTTACATTATATACTAATATTCCATTCTAATATTTTAATGTAAATTTCTTAGTAAAAGAATACCCCTACTATTTTATGAATCATAATTTTCTAAGAATTTATTTTTAATTAAATGTTTATTTCAATAAGAAATGTTATAATTGATCTTTCAAATTAATTTTCTATATAATATTAAATCCATTGATGTCACTTATGGTTTACTAGGTATAATATCCTAGGATACCCTTTTAATACTTTAAGGAGATGGGTAATATTTCTGATTAAAAATTATCTTCAAAACCGTGTTCTTTTTCGATGGGTTATACCATGATAAGAGTTGGATGAAACATATTTATTTTCCCATTAATTATAATTACATTAAATGAAGAAATGATTATTAAACTTGTTTTATTTCGTAATGTTATGTGTTGATGATGTTTTTATAAAACCAATTTTTGTCTGTCAGTTTTGATATGATGAATGTTTTAAGATAATATTAAACACATATATATATGATTATAATTATGTGATAGTGTTTATGTTATAATAGAGGATGGTGGTTATATTATAAAACATACAACTGGGACCAATATCTCCCTACAATGTATTGGTAAAAATATATATCTCATGTGACAATATTGATAAATTAGTTGATGTGAGTGACCAAATAAGGGAAATATGTGAGTCCTAATCCATTATGGGAAACACTTGTTTCTTGATCCTATATGGGAATTGAGTACCTCATTATACAATATGAGAAACCATGGTATTATGATCCATAGTGCATAATAAGTGAAACATAATGATCCACTATATTGACAGTCTTGGTAAATAACCTTGAAATATGATTTTTTCATGTTTTTTGATTGTTCCATGATTTTATGAAAATATATTGTGGTTCATTATTAACATATGATTATATCCTTATCTTTTTTCCCTATTTTTAGAAATAATAATTTCTTATGACAAGACTCTTGTTTATGATCTATTATAGGTTGGGTGTTAACCTAAAAGTTGTTATTGACAATAAAATACCTATATTATTATAATACTTATTAATATTATCATAGATTGATATCTAATATCTTTACCCGTAAAGAGTACCCGAGCTAAACCATTATTTTGTTTCCTCCCCAGCTTATGATAATATATTTAGTTACTATACGACAAAGTGCAGTAATATGTGTGAGGATATTTATGGTACATATTTATGATATTTCATGAAATATGATGATTGTGTTTCTATTATCCAACAGAAATAAAAAATTATGGTTCTTAGCAATTTATTTTTTATATATATTGAAAATTCATATAAAAATATGTGATATTTATGTTTGAAAAGACTATGTCTCTAATTCAAGAATCATAAAAAAATATTAGGCAACATTTAGAATCTATGAATAGAAAAACAAATCCATAATTACTAGACAAAGGATATGTTTATGGATATATTTAAGGTTATAATATGGATGAATCAATATAAAGAAAAATATCATGAATTTTGTATAATGATAAAAAATTTTGAACCAAATAAATCAAATACTTGTATAGATATTAAAATTTGATTTCGATCACATGTTGTGGTACCTAGTAGTAATAACTCCAAAAACAGAACATTGAATTGGACTCAATAATTACTTGGATCATGAAAATAGGACTTGTTTCACATCATTTTTGAAACTCTTGGGGGATATTCATTGGATGTTCGCAACCCCATTTTGAACAATCGTGATATTATTAAAATTTTCATCACCATGAACAACCAATGATAATCCAAATATGTCATATATTAAAAATAATGTATATTGATTTAGATATTTTATACGTAAATTTTCAGGATTGTGTGGTTCCCACCATTGATTAGTATTGTTTACACATTTCTTTTTGCCTTTATTTTATAGCAGGAATAAAAATAACTAGATCAACACATAATGTGATATAAAATTTGTGTTTGAGAAACTTAATGGGTTGATAATTGGAGTAATGGATATTTAGTGTACTTCCATTCAGTTGTCAAATTACATGATCAAAACCATCCAATATAACCTACTATAATTCTCACCAAAGAAGGGATGGATAATGGTTCTTGGGATTTTGGATGGTGGAGACCTTATATGAATGGATATTTTGATTAATATATGTAAAAATATGGGATGAATCACCCCATGGATTGTTTCAATGGAACAATAAGATGTTCTGATTGTGGAAAAGAAGGAAAAATTAATGATATTCATGCGTCCAAAGTAAATGTTCAATTAATATATAAAAAGATATTAAGGAATTGAATAATGAATTCATAATTATTTAATGTTATAAATTATGAAGTTATGGGAACATTAAAAATCAATTCCTTAGCTTGAAATATCAAAAAGATGGTCTGAAATGTGGTAATTGTAAATGTTCTTGTGGAATATGAGGATACAACAATTAAAAAAATTAAAATAAATAGGTATTAAGGAATAATATAAGGAATCCTACATAATGGTTTAATAATGACCAGTAATGATTCAAGTGTTTCGGTATATAAATTCATGAATTCTGTTATATGAATCTCAAAATATATATGTATTTTTATTTATATGATTTAAATTATGGTTTTTCATAGATATTTTTAATGACAATGATGACATGGAATGTTTAATTAATGACAAGGTGAAATTTAATATAAAACAAAAGATTAACAGAAATATTCCCCTTAACAAGTTCTATATGATGAGATAATGATGTTGGGATCATGATATAATTGATATGGTTATTAAAAATTGGATAGTAATTATTATTTTGTAACTTATTAATTTTTTTATTACCATTAGGATTATATTGTGATTAATTGAGTTTATAGAATTTTTATTTAATGAATATATAAAATAATATGTAATTCATTTAATGAATATGGCATAATTCTTGTTTCTAGTACTATTTTATGGTAATACATGTTCTTACCCCATTTTCAAACAATAAACGATGAAGGTATTGTCCAATTTGGTATTTGATAATTAATAACTACATCCTTTTTTAGGGGATTTATGATAATTTCAATTGGGATATTCAGTGACCATATTTCAAATTTTTTGTATTTTATCCTTTTGTTAGGGTTATTAGGATATCTATTTACGAAATGGATTATGTTTATCTTTTTATGTGGTTTTAGATATTAGTATATTACATCACAATATTAATATTTATCTATTTTGGATAACCATTGCTATCCATTTTGTTATAATGATAACAATATATAGATGGATTGAATAAAAAATCAATTATTGATCATTTGATTTATTAATGATTGAGGAATAATAAATTTCACATCATTCCATAAAGTCATACATGAGCTAGAAGTTGATTAACGAAAAACCAAATGAATAAATAGTTTGTATGAAATAACTAAATGATAATCCCTTGGTATATAAGTCCCTTTGAAATTATTGATCATAACAAGATTGTAACATATTGACTAGTTCTTCCACTGAACCTATACCAAGTACATGATATTTTCAATGTATATCTCACAAGGAATTAAATAAAAGATCTATCTATTTTTCCTAAATAAAAGGAAATACTAGTCGATCAAGATATATAATTTGGGGAACAACCAGTGGGGATTTTGAATCGAAGCACCAATGGCCTATGAATCAAGATCACCGACATGGTCAATGATTTGTGGAGAAAACACCCATCTTGAGAATGATATAAGGGGATTGAGGATGTAACTATGAATTAGTATACTTGGTAGTATGTACAAAAGTGATAAATATTTACCAGTAAATTAATTTTAAGGGGGTGAATATAACACATTGATATTTAGTGAAATATTTAAATTTAAAATAAATTTTCTATTTTATATATTTGGAATCACATGAAAAGTCATGTTTTTTTGTGTTACATGACAAACTATGTTGAAATTGTACTATATGAGACAAAAATATTAACTTTAGTTACACACAACACATAGTTTACCTTGCATTACATGAAATACTGAGTTTAAACTGAACATGATATTCTATTAAAATATTATTATTTATATGATATATTTCCATTAGAAATTAGAATGGTGGGTATGAACATGATTAAATAAATTATGAAAATATATGGTTCACATATTTGTATAATTATAATTTTTCAATGATTATTTAATAATAAAAGATATTAAAAGTAATAAAAAAACAATGGAAATACTTTTCAATAAGAAAATTAACCCACATCAACATGTTGTACCGCAATTAATTATTCAACATACCCCTGGTTATTTATTTTAATTAAATATATATGTTTTATATTAAATCAATTTTTTATCATTCATCTTATGTTTTATAGGATATAGATGATAATAAATAAGATTTTATTAATAATTTTTTTTTTCCAAAATAATGATTGATCAATTTTCACAAAAATTAATATTAAATTAATATATGTATCATTTTGAATTATTATTTTATATAATTAAACTAAATTTTTAAATGACAATATAAAATTCATATTAGTTTTAATTTTTTATAATTATCAATCAATATAAGTTCCTTGATGAAACGTAAAAATATTGGTATTTATTGTGTATTTTAATTACATTTAATGAAATTACAAAATTTTAAATTGTTTTAATATGGACATAAAATTAATATTTTTCCAATAATAAATCTATTAATATAATTTATTTCATTATAATAAATTTCATATAAAAAGTTGATAAAAAAGAATATATTATTTGAACATTTTTTCATTTGAAACCTTCTTTCTCAATGTATCTATATGATTTATGTTAAATTAGATTTCACAAATGTGGTGAAATGATTTTGGAAAAATGGATACCATATTTTGAGTCAAAATTATTTATTCTTTCAAATAATTTCGTCATTATTTTTCACCATAAATAAAAAAATTTAACATGATTTATGTACAAAAATGTTTTACAAAGGGGTTAAAATAAAAAGATAATGGTTAAAAGTGATTAAAAACATGTACAACACAAACATGATGCATATAATTCGAAATAAAAATGGTTATTATATATAATAGTCCATTTTTTATCATTTTTAATGTGATGAACATGGATACCCAGTTTTCTTTTAAAATAATACAAGTGTGCCACTCAAAACATTTATAAAAGGAGACACCCTATTCTCTCTAATTCACACATCAAAAACCATTTGGATTGGACATTACCTAATCAAATGAACTCGGTAATTCAGAATATTCTTCCAATAATTGTTATTTTGGTTATTAATACAAACTAGGAAGGATGTTGGGGAAAACATAAGGTTGTTACCTGAAGAAGAGGAAATGTTATTAAACAATCATTTTTATCCTATTACCACCTAAAGTAATTTAATTTTTTATTAAATAATGATGACATAATAAAAAAATAATATTTCATATATTTTATTGTTTCTATTCATTTACTTAATTCGAATCATCTTCTATCAAATGCGTAATGAATGCATCCTTAATGTGAATGGTGAATTACCTCTTAATGAACCGACAATTTTCATTTTCCATTACCACATATCATTTATTGATATAATTATTTATTTATGGATTATTTATGAAATTTATGACATTTTTACTCGTAATGATTCATTTTATCTCATATTATTTCTTATATTACATTTTTTTAAATACTGTAACATCAGTCATGTGTATATCAGATGTCTGCCTCATAAAGAGAGGCGATTTGTTCATGAATTATAATGAAAGTAATTTCTGTGGATTTTTTGAAATATGGCTAATATATGAAATAAAAATTAATATTTAATATTAAAATATTATTTAAATTTCTTTTGTAATCCTCTCATGAAAATGGACAAAATGTTATTGCATTTGTAAAACCTACCATCACACAAACTAGTGTATTTTTTTTGTAAATATCTCTAATATAGATATATATAAATACATATATATTAAATATATATGATATTTTTAATATGGATAACATTTTGGAGATAATTTTTCCCTGATTAATGTATTATAAATGAAAATAAAAAGTCGTAATATACACTAAAATTAATTTAGTTATTACCCAAAACCTGATTTTAACAAGTAATTGTAGATAAATATGTAATAAACAGCCCTAATTAAAACATGTATTTTTTGATAAATATGATTTTATTTAAAATATGATTATAGTAAATATATATTTATTATATCAGTAGTTTGAATTTGTAATATGAATGTCAATAATTATGGTTAGGGATTTCCCTATCACATTTATTATCTCTGAGGCAGAAGCCATATTCACTAGTTGTTTCATTGATGTTGTGTATATACATCAAAAAAATGTATTTTATTATTAATATCCTAAAAATAATTGGGAATTTCAGATCAATTGTATGATAAATTTTCTCATGGTTTTTATGGTAAAATAGTAACAAAACCAGTAAGGTATTTTTTTCTCAAATCACCTTATAAAGAACATAAGTAATATTATAAACCTACAATCTTCTATGAGTTATATATTCATCCCCATTTACATGGTATATCATTAATAAAAATTTAAACTATAGATGATAATTTTCATTTCATTTAATTATTTCATAGGTATTACGATTCTATTTTATCAAATTTGTAACAGATTCATGCTATAATCTAAACTCTTATTGAGACTATTTATGATTATACTTTCAATAATTATATACAATTATATAACTCTAAAGAATTATTTATATTTTCATATCCACTTATTATATCATAAAAAAAATTTACTTAATTTTTAACCCTTTGTGTACTCATGAGATCAAAATAACTTTTTAGTAAAATCATATTTTTTCCACACTTTGGTCTAATGTAATTTTTCATCCGCAGTAAAATATTCTAAAAAATTGTAAAAAAATGTTTTTGATGATCTCCAAATGACTTATCAATGGTATTTCCACTCATTTATGTCTATTTTAAAAAAATTAAATTATTCCCCATGTATTTCTTCAATAAATTCCAATTTGGATTTTTCTAAATCTATGAAATGAATATATTTTTAATGTGTATTAGATGAAGAATAATTTCTATATTGCAGACTACATATTTTTTAAAAAATATACATTAAAATTTTCAATTATTATTTTCAAAGAAATTTATTTCTAATATGTTTTATGAATTTTTAGTTTTGAGAAGTGATTTTAAAAGAAATTTTATTTTTCTTCAGAAATGTTTCAAATCATTTTTAAAGCATCCATTATATGTTTTCATGGTAATTATCAAATAAAACAATTGAAGAAATATTTTATAAATACATTTTAAATAATTGATTTTCAAAGATAGGTTATTTTACTCAATAAACGATTTTAATGTTTTTTAAAAAATCCAATTTACATTTCAATATTTTTTTCAGAAAAAAATAATTCCAATATATTTAACGAGTTAATATTTTAAAAAATACATGTTAAAGTTAATTTCATTAAAAAAAATTCCATGAGATATTTCAAAAAAAATTTCTAACTAATATGAAGAAAAATTATGTATCTTATGATTTACATGGTAAATGATCCAATGGTACAATTCTTATAGTTTCTCTATGTGGATTAATTTTATGGTCAACATATTTTTTATAAACATGATTCTTCTTCCTTAAGTCATACAATTATAAATTTATTATTCATCCTACTTATTTTTCAATTTTTCTGATTTAATAAAATTATGATATTTTTATGAAACCAATTTCTTTCTACAGGTAATTACATAATGTAATTTTAAAGATACATATTTCTATTAAAGGATTATAATTTGAAATATGTTTTTCCATTTTTTGGTACACATATATACTATTTACATTATATAATGGTAGTAACATATCAGTAACGTATTATAATTATGTTATAAAAAATTTTTGGTTGGAAAAATTTCACCATCCAAAAAACATTATAAGTATAACACGATGGACATAAACATTACATATTGTAGTGACTTTAAACAATAAATATATTTCATACATTTTCCTATATATTTTTTTATAGTTTAAATGAATTTTAGAATTGTCTTACATAGTAAACCGAAACATTACCAGAGGAAAAATTTAATCAGAATTCATTTTTCCCCCCAAAAGATTTTTTTTATGAAAAATATTTAGTAATTTTATCCTAAGCTTATCATTTTCCTTACACTCCATTAATAACATGTAAAAAACATTTCAAAATTTGGTATGAGAAAAAATATTTAAATAAGGGATATAAAATCAATAAATCTAGTAATCCAATGAAAAAAATGAAATATCATGTAATTTTTACATTTCTATTTAATGTTAACAGAGTAAAGAAAACATTTCTTTATTAATATATAACAAACCTTTACCAAAGTAAAACCATTAAAAGTATTATAAAGAGAATAAAAACTATTTTTAGGAAAAATAAATCATCAC
The DNA here is from genome assembly GCA_963277665.1 of Viscum album. Taxonomy (NCBI): domain Eukaryota; kingdom Viridiplantae; phylum Streptophyta; class Magnoliopsida; order Santalales; family Viscaceae; genus Viscum; species Viscum album. The sequence continues at coordinate 1,990,971,651 of OY728121.1, read as the reverse complement.
ATTAACATATTGAATCACTATTATTCCATTAATATATATGACCTAGTTAAATAAATTTTAATAATCCATTGATAACACCCTCTTTCTTGCTTATCTTGATAAGGAACATTACCCAATGCATTGTAGTGCTATATAGAAGAACAAAAATCTATATTAGGCTCATGTAGTGCTATCTATGTGTACCAATCTATATGATATATCATGATTTCACATGTTCTATAATAGGGCTTGTCCCCTAATATATGCTATATCAAGTTCATCAATCTCAAATATAATGCCCAAGTACCAAATCCTGAATAAAGAATTTTTTCATGTAAATGTTATCATAAAAACATGGAAAAATGATTAAAATCCATATGTTAAACTGATTGTAATAAAAAAACATTATTCAAAACAAATAAAGAGCAAAAGACCAAAAAATATGATAAAAATGATTTTTTTTCGGACGATTAGATCATTAAAAACATTTTATCTGAAAATTAAATTAAAATTTTGAATGAAATTATGTTATTAAAATATCTTCACACACATATATATAAAAAAATATTAATCAAAATAAAAATTTTGATATTATTGTAGAAGCCTAAAATCATTGAGGCTTCATTTTTGTAGAAAAAATATCTCATTCCTTATATGATCAAAAAACATTACCTTTTATCATTTGTATATGAAAACATTAATGAATAATTTAAAAATCATGATGGTTTCCTAAAGTCTAAATATTCATGTGTATCCATTATATTTAAAAATAAAAAAATATATTTTTATACACTAAAATGTATATTTATTAATCTAATTATTCCCATTATATTTATTTTTATCATATTATATACAATTCCAAAAAGAAGTCAGTAATTTGACTATGGACGTAGTTATAATTATACACCTATCTCCAGAATAATAATAATGAAATTATAATATTTTATATAAATCAATAAATCATTGTAATCCATTAATTAAATATGGTATTTAAACGTTAACTATGATACATTCAAGGAGACGGTGGGCCCTACTTACGCATTAGTGGCGTTTCAATTTTTCAATGATCATTATTGAGAAAGGTAAGTCTTATTTAAAAATACCAAAAAGAAAATAATACCATTAATATGTTATTAACTCAATATATATACTTATATATATATATATATCATTTATGTGAATTTTTGATGAAAAAATAATCACATTACTTCATTGAGGCGGTAGTCCACTTGTTCGCGAAAATGGTTTTATCATATTCTTGTGCATGGAAATGTAAAAATGTTATTTATAAATTATCATTTAATAATTATAACTATTTCATTATTATAATATATTAATATAACTTCCATCATTATATATATTCATGAAATACGGTTATTTGAAATGAATTACATTGGTTTCTGATGCGGGAGTCTGTCGTACAAATATGTAAATAATTATTTTCTCAATTGATTGAAGTGGAGATAGATATAGGTATTGAAACTAAGAGAATAAAATATTATTATAAAGAGTATATTCGTTTTATTATATAATTCTTGTGTAATATAGATTTATTTATATAAAATAATAAAAAATATAAATGCTAGTTTAAAATGGAAACTCTACTTCATACAAACTAATTTTCCTAAACCTAAAAGACTACTAAGGGTTTACAAATTAATTACAAATGTACTATCAAAAGATTAAATATTAATTATAATTTTCTAGAGAAAATTAATTACAAATGTACTATAAAAAATTTATTCCCTCATAGACCATATTATTCCCATTTGATCTTATTTAATAATTTTAGGATTTACAAATTTTTAAAAATACATTGATTCAGAAAATATTTCTTATTCTCATTTGTGATATTATTCCTTAAATTGAAATTAAAAACATCAATACAACAAGTAAATTATAAAAAAATATTATATCATTAAAACTTCAGTATAATCTAATATAATCATAGTTTACATTAGTTTTTTAAAATTATATTTATTTTAATATATTTAATATCATTTATTGGATTATGACATTAATTAAATAATTAATTAAATAGTGTTTTCATAGAATTGATGTTAATTATTTATTTAATAAAAAATAAAAATAAATTAACATGATGATGATAAATATATTATATTTAAAAAATATATTTCTAGTCACACATATCATACGGATAAAATCACATTAAATACATTACACTTATTAAAATCAAGAGTATGAAATTCATGACATTTCATAAAATTGAATAGTATAAACGTAGTATTAAAATCCCATTGGTTACAAAAATAAATAAAATTCAAGATTTGGATGATTATTGTTGATATATAATCATTTGGTAAGAATTTGGTCTAGTTTTTTGTTATTTATTAGTTATTATCATTTTAATTTTGCGGTTTTTATAATACATTTTTTGATTTCTCTTGTAAATGTAAAAGTATATCTTCAATGTTTTATAAACAAACAAGTTAATTATATCATATATTAAAATAAAAAATTTAATAATATAATAAAACTAAATTAATTAGCCTCAATATAATCCTTTAAATACATACGTTTTTTATATTAAAAATTATTTAACTCATTGAATCATATTTAATGTCTCAATTTGACATTCCTAGCCTTATAAATACATTTCTTAATCATTTGGATACAAATCGTTTAATATAACTACAAAATTGAAATTTATTATCGAATATAATAATTTATGGTTTAAATTTAAAATTATTCATGTAAATACATTTAAACTATAAATTATAATCTATATGACACTGAATTTCACTTTTATAGTGGTTTTCATGGACGACGTCAACATTGAAGGTGATTTCAATATTACTTATAAAATAAATTATAATTTAAATCTTATGAGTTATTTATTTATGATATTAAAAAAATTATATCTTATATGAGCCATTCTATAAGTTTAATAATTTTTTATATAATTATTATTTTTTGAATATATCTTAGATCATAAAGTAATTTTTAAAAAATGTATGATTTTACTATTTTATAAAAATTTAACTTCATCCTAGAATTTAATAAAATTCAATATATAAATATTGTTGTATGGAGATTTAAATAATGCTTTTCATTTGATCATATAAATTTTATAAAACATATTGAAAATAATTAAAATATTCACTCATAAAATTAATAAAAACACACATTGGATAAAAAAGTATTCATGAAGAATAATAAGAATTTACAAAAAATTCATATATTATTTTATAATAATTTGAAAATAAATTTATAATTATTGGTAACTATAAATTAATTTCATGTATAATTTATTCAAATTCACACCAACACAATTTATGGTTTTTTTATAAGGATATCTTTTAAATAATCTAATTCATTACTTCATTTAAGACGAAAGATGCACATATTGTAAAATATAAAACACGGTATTTATTATTAAAATATAATTATGTTTTAGTTTAAAATAATTTAATAAAATTAGTCCTCCAAATATGATCTGGAGTTCACATACTAGTGGTTTTCCCTATCAAAATACCTTAGTCGAAATACAACATCAAAAATATGAAAAATAAAAAATCCACTTAAAAATAAGAAAGAGGAATGTATGAAGGTATTATAGAGTGATACATACTAGGGTTACATGTAGTAGAAGATAAATGGGACCTGAGAACATTGATATGGAAGGAAAATATAACCTCTATGTAAAAATGGATGTTGAAACAGAATATGGACAGGAGAATGTTATCAACCACCAAACCATAAATCTATGATGGGTTAAAATTCCACTTATTTTTTGGTTAAAATGTAAATAGAGTCATTTTTTCCAAAATTGAATTTCCTAGAGATTAGGAATTATTTGACTACCTAGATTTATATTATAATTAAATATACATACATTAAAAGAATAATTTATTCCATTAATTAATTTAAAAAAAATCCATCTTTTTCCCCAAATAATGATTTAAAATATCCAATACATGAAGTACTTGAATAAAATTATAATATAGAAATCCCAAAAGAACAAAAATATGTTCATCCTGTCATTATAAATCAACAAAAACCACAAAATTTGGTATATGACTAGAAAACTCACCCAAAAATTAATAAATTATATGAATAAATGCAAATTGGAGATCAAGAATTATACATAAATACCCAAATACCATCATTGATTTTTGAATTTATAATAATCCAAAAAATTCTTCAAAAAATATTCAATAATAATATTGAACCACAAAATAATAAAAATAATATCACATATTATTATAATATAAATTGACATTTAACTCTAAATAATATATATTACTCTTATAGTCTCACACAAAAATAATATTTACCTAATCAAATAATATCAACAAGATGCAAAAAAATTATTAAATTACCAAAATAACATTTTATCCACATTATGATCATATACGCTTCCAAAAGATAATACAATATTTATTCCTCAAATAAAATTCCATGATATTATGTTCACTATGATATTATAATTTTCATAATAAATGATAGTGATCTCCCTTAAAATAATATTAATCTCATAGTTAACAAATCTGTAACAACCATGCCCCATGTATCATAGAGTCTCCTGTCATTTTAATACAATGTAACATATACAACTAATCACATCACCTATGATTTATTATTTTAGTAGTATTCAACAACTGGATAAATACATTCATGCCTTTTCACTTGGTAATTAAACATACAATAGGATAATGAAAAATAAACAACCTCCTTGACAACTTTTTAAATTTTTTATCTTCATAACATGGGGAAGGAAAATAAAATAAACTGGTGATAAAAAATTATCAATAAGAGTTCAGTACAATAAAAAATAACAATAAATAATAAGTATAAATAAAATTTTAATGTAAATAACTAAAAAACATGGAAATCAATAAAATGAAATTGGAAATGCATCCATATATTTATTCATTCTGAAAATATTATGGATATTTATATTTAAATATTAAATGATGGTAATTATTAATTACTATACTTCATCTATCTAGGACATAAAACAACATCGTCCATAATTTCAATGTTTGTGTGTTGAAACACATCTAATTCTACTTTTTAATAATTGTGAAGCTATTTTTTCGGAAAACAATTTATCTAATGGGACTACTAATGTGTGGAGGGGCTATTTATAATCGGGACACACCTCTAGGGCTTGCATTAATCCATCCTCAAATCGTAGGATGTTCATTAACCATTCCCAAGACAATTTCATACAAGCACAAATAATTATTCACATATAATATATTTTACTTAATAAATAAATAATATTCCTTGCATCAAATATCTATAATATATAATATATACACATTTATCAAAATTTTCCTAGTTGATGAAATAAGTATCAATGTAAACTCTTTATGTAATGGTGGTATATAGAATATACAATTATCGTATCCATAATGGAATGTATTATAATATTATGTAGGATTAATTCATGATAAATTATGTCCAACTAATATAAGGACATGTAAAAATATTCTTCTAAGAAACTCTAGAAATGACACATTTTTGTTCAGTTTATGGAAAATATTTACAAATATTTTAATTAGAAAATAGATTAAAAATATTCTTTATAAAATAATTATAGTGGAATGTTTTTCTTGATTAATATTGTGAATTTATAATTTTATTTGGGACATAAAACATATTATCAATTCTTCTTGAAAATTAGTATTAAATTTCAAATTTCTCTTTAATCGATATTTATTATTGAGGAGAGGTGAGAGGGATAACATTTTAAAAATGTGATTGAAAATCAATAAATATGAACCAATCCAAACACATGAGTTTGGAATATATAACCAGAATTTATTGGATTTGTATTAAAATAAAAAAAATACATTGGGGTATAGAGACATAATGTGTAACCCAAAGAAAATGTTCAGAGAGAATCCCTTACCACTTTGTCATCAAAATAATTGTATTCCCCATGAAATTAATTATAATAATAGAATGAAACATTTAAAACCATATTTATAAACTAAATCATGATATGATATTAAAAATTGTTTAAAACATACACCCCACACAATTAATAATAATTGAACATGAAATATCGCACATAAATAAAAGTGAGACAAGAAAAAGCTTACAAGGATTTTATCATTTGAGGTAGGATAAATAAAATATAAATTTTTTCATAATAAATATAAATCCATATAATAATAGAATATAAAAATAATTAAAAATTTAGTGGTCATTCCATGGATATTATTTGAATAACATAACTAATTTCATATCGGTCTCAGTCAATGAATAGAACTTGAGTTAATAAATCTCATGCCTCTTGTTAGATTTCATTCAAACATGTCTGAACCCCTGATAAAGTTGTATTAAACATAATATAAAATTATATTACAATCATATTAATATTTATTATATCACATAAGATCCCCTTATAACATTTTATCACTCTTTTGACAATTAAATTTCGTTATTATCCTTTTTCACGCGTTGACTACTTGTTTTTTCCATGCATGTTTGTTTTCATGTAGCATTTGGTTATAGTACAAAAAGAATTTATCCAAAATATATATAATTTCATTAGTTTGATAAATATAATATTTAAACATTAAATACATTTTTGTAACCATTGATGAATTTTTAATATAGAAAATGAATTTCACCTCCAAATGGATATGGTAAGTTGTATATACTCACAATTGATGTTTTTGTTCATCATAATAAGAATAAAAGGAGGAATTTTTTGATTTCATATTCATAACAACATATTAGTATAAATATTATAATTTATATATTATTTTATAACATAAAAAACACATCATGAGTATGTAGAAGGAGAAAATAATTTGAATGAGTCGGTAAAAACGATTATCTCTTCTTCAGCACACTTCATTTACATATCATCTTAAGGGATCTAGAGATCGTATTTATAAAAATTATAGACCTCCAAAACTAGGATAAAGAAAATTATGATTCTAAATTGTTAGGATATGGTCATTCTAAGAGGGTTCAAGTGGAGAAATGAATGAATTATAGAATCCCATTTTATTATTCATACGAGGGGATATTTAGGGATTATATAAAACATTAAATTATAATTTTTCTATTATAGGGATAAAGACTTTAAAAAGGCCTAAAAATAATAGGTGATGGTATATTAGACAAATTATTATCCTATTTGGACATATTCATCATGCTTAATATTTTTAAATAGATTAATTAAATATTATATTTCAGGAAAATAAATTTTTTTCATATATACGACTACTCAAAAATATGATATTAAAAATAAGAAAAAACCTAAAATTAGTAATAAAAAGTTTTTTTGACCTAAAATAAAATATTCATCTATATTTTTTAGATAACCTTAAAAATGTCAAATTATATTGTTTTATTAATTTAAATGTCAATTTTTTCATTCGTTCATTAATTATATAATTATTCCATTATCATTGTGTAAGACATTATGTTATTTATTTTTTCATAAAAATTGGATAATAAGTCCCCTGTGAAAGATAAGATTATTAAATTTTTAATTAATTTTTATTATTTCATATAAATATTTAAAATCCAAAATTTAAAATATTTTATAAATTAAAAAAATCAGTCCGAACAACAAGAATATCATTTAAATAGAATATTAAAAGGATCTTAATCAATACATGTTTCTCAAAATGTTAATTAATTCGATCATTATACAATAATGGTGGAAATATAATCATTATAAGATTTTTCCTTTTTTTGGTAATTTATTTTTCCTTTTTATTTTAATTAAAATCATTTTATTGATTATTTTTTTTCATGTACCTCCACTACATCATTATTTAATATGGATTAAAGTTCATTATACCATATATAAAAATGATAAATAAATTAATATCATAAACATAAATTAACTAATTTCAATATAATATTCTATATTCATTTATTATGTATATCTACTCATATAGAGGTAATGAAAAGAAATTTAATTTTTAAATTTGACAATTTTATCCATGAATAAGTGTTGCACAAACATGTGGATATGATTCAAGTTATAAAACTCTAAATTTATAAAATATCATTAAAAAACCTCAATAATACATCATAATTAATAAAAAATTCGTTGAATTGGTTTTTTCAGTATATTGTTATTTATAAAGAACCAAATTTTACTTTTCCTTGCTATACAGACACTACGTCAACAAGGAAAATAATTTTTATTCTTATTATGAACTTAATTATAATTTACATACTCAAAATTATATTATTATAATATTTTTATTATTAAATAATAATATTTTAATTACATATGTTTAATAAAATTTTTTATCATTATTATATCACTGCTCTATAAAAAATATAATATATTTTATAAAAAAATAGTATTTTCACCATTTATAAAAAATTTAAATTTTGGGATGATTTTAAATAATACACAATAGAATAATATTGTAAATATGATTTAAAAAATGAATTTCAATTTTCTCAAACAAATTATCTAAAATCTATATAAATAAAATCTATTTTTTTACATAAAAAGAAATAAATATTATTTTGGAAGAAAAAATATTTCATAAGATTAAAAAAATCACTAAAAATTATGTTTTATTTTCAAATATTTTATTAATAAATTATTACTTATTGAGACCCATATATTTATTTTTTAAATCATTTTTTCTTATTCATAGCCTCTATATTACTGTCTAGGTTATAAAATATACATTATAAATAGTATATCATGGTTTTTCAAACATGGTATTATGTGATGATTTATTTATCATATATTTTGATCACAAAATTGACATACGATAAAATCATGGGTTTTTATATTCTTCCCTTATTTATTAATTTTAATGATGACAAATTTTTTATTTCACTTTGAAAATTAAATGTTGACTCAAGAAAATTTCATTTTGGAAACCCACATCGTAAATATGGATAATAAAAAATTACATTAATAAGATGGAATGGGAAATGTGAAAGTCACTAAAAAATGGGATTTAGGGACAGAGTAAATTATAGAAAATATTGACATATAATAGAAATATAACAATCATGTTCTAATATACAATGACACAGAACATTGCCATTATATTGTTAATAATTTTTTAACCAAAAATCAACGATCAATTAAAATTCAATTGATTTATCAAATGGAAAAGTAAATGGGAAAATAATTTTCATAGATTTGAGGTAAATTTTTTATTCTATCAGTATTAGAATTAGAGAGAATAAACAGACTTGATTTATTTACTAGTCACCATTATAATATCATTCTTTGGTTATACTATTTTTGATGCTTTTCCAAGGGTGCACGCGTCTGTCAGTTCGAGGATGATGGGGATGTGCTGGTTGTTGCACCACATTCCCACATTCCCATGGCATGTGGCATCGATTCCTTACTCAGGAATGTTTGCTCCTTGATTGAAATGGGATGTGGGGATGTCGATTTTTCCTTCTGTGGATTTCTCCTCAGAACTGATCACCTAGTCCAGGTCTCCCTTATAGACTAAGACATTGTTCCTGAAACTCTTCCTAGTTCCATTACTTCATGGATTCCGGTTAATAACACTGCTAGAGTCGGGTTATTCCAAGGGGTTATGTTAGGGTTGTAACCTTCGGTCGGGGTCATAGTCACGTTGGACATCATTGGCGTGTCTGAAAAATGGAACATTGGCACATCTGGGATTCTTACCCTTATTATAGGGCTTCTCGAGGGTACAAATGCCCAATGCATCCCATGTCGAATGTGGGGAATTATATGCCATATGCATGTGTATCAGTTTTCCTCATCCTCCTATGTTTAACAGAGGGTATGCTGTAGAATTAATGTCTAGCGTAGAAAGATCAGACTAATCAAAACATAGACTAGAGTGGATCAGATGGGTGTAACCCCTGTAGGGAACACAGATGTTGGGGAAAACGCATGGTTAGCTACCCACTTGTTGTTAAAGGAATAGAGAAAGAGGTTTCATGATCCCATCGGGATGTGGCGGCCCAGCTAAAAATCAAGATGGATAATAGATTTTTATGTGAAGTAGAAGGAGAATGAGATGGATTCGACTTGAGGATGAAGATGAAGTTTGGATTGAGTCTCGAAGATACCCCCTACGTATCCCCGTGGTAGGTAATCAATGTCCTCGTAGTTCATCTGATGATTTCATATTGCCGATTGGGGGTTTCAACGGCTTACCGCAGAATAAGGTCACACCGGATTGCCACTAGCTGGGCTCGTAATGGCTTAAAGCGGAATGGGTACCCAACAGCATACAGTTGGATGGGTTCACAATGGATTACTGTTAGATGCAGTTGACAACGCATTACCATGGAATTGGGTTACAATGGATTACTGTGGGATGGGGTCCCAAGGTCTTACCACTGGATGTCATCGCAAAGTATTACCATTGGATGGAGTCACAACGTCTTACCGCATGATGGGGTTGAAAAGGATTTCCACAAGATGGGGTCCCAATGAATTACTACTGGATGATGTACCAATGGCTTACAGCTATACTAGGATGCAATGGATTACTGTTGGATGGAGTTTTTTTCGTTTCATTCATGACAAATAGGGGTGTTCAATTTATCTTTGTGGAGGATGGGGGTGAACCGAGGTGAAGTGGTTGGGACCAATGAGTGTGGGTCATGAACCTCAGAGAGGCTTCTAACGTACCTTGCCTTGTCAAAGATCAAAGTCTACGTAGTTCGAGGTGGGGTGTTTGGTGAATCGACGTGAAGATGGTCGAGACCAATGGTTAGTGGGATTGATCCTCGAGGAGGCATCCTACGTACCTTACCATGGAATGGATCAATGTCCACGTAGTTCAAGAAGAGTGGGAAATGATGTGAAGCTGGATAGAACAAATGGTTTTTATGATTGAACATCAGGGAGGCTTCTTAACTACCTTTACGTGGAAAGGTTCAATGTCCATGTAGTTCAGGATGGGTGGTTGGGGCATACACTCTATGCCTCCAATGGAATATTTCATGGATGATTCTTACTCTAATCCAACGTGAGTCTTGCTCGGTGTGATAAACAAGAGGTAGAAAAGACCTCGAGATCACGTCGCAGAAGGTGCATCCATGGGAAGTTGAATGGGGTCAGCCCGTAGCCAGTGGCCCAAAGAGGAAATATGCGCGTACAGATGTTATGCGGCCCGGATTGATAGAGACTAGGACTTATTCCATGGTGGAGGCCCAGGTGGTGACAATGGCTGATGGGGTAGAGATTTGGCACCGAGGAAGAGATGAGGAGCAGGGGTGCTACCTCCTACCTGAAAGGCTAGGGGCTCACACCAAGGTGGTTTCCATTTCCCCATGGATGAATTTAGTTCCAATAAAGTGGATCTCATTACCTGTGAGAAATGATCTCACACTCATGAAGACCAGTGGGTGTTGAGAATGTTGGAGATGGGGCACCCCATGTATAATGCACAGCACGAGGCCACAGTTTAATGTCATGTGTTGTGAATGATGGTGCTATGTATTTTAACGTTCTACAACTCAGATGAGGTTGGTGCACTCCATAACCCTAGGACATACATAACTGATACCTCTCACCCCATGGGGATGGGAATGCATCGGTAATGTTGTGGGTAGGGGTGTTATGGAGTGACCCATTAGGGGGTCCACAATAGTGTGGCTATGCGAAGAAGCAATAGTCCTTTGCGTTCCTATGTGAAGAATCATGGTGTGAAGCAATGAAATTTGAGGGACCACCCATGGGACTTTGAAGTTACTCTATGAAATCCTAGATGGTCTCAAGGAAAAAATATTTGTGGGGAAAAGGAGTTCATAAGTAGAAGCCTCTTGATGCTCTGGTGATCAAAATAGTGTAAGGGCTTCGTGAAGGGGAGTGTTTCAAAAAATGACGCGGCCTAGCCTAGTCATAGGGCATATTTGCATATAGAAGGTTCTTCACGACGTGGGAAGGCATTTGTAGTGCAATTTCACTCGAAGAAAGGGTTCCCCGTGAAGGGTAATATTGCAATGAAATGGGCCTTCTGAATCATAGTGACCCTACCTTTGAAATTGGGTCACATGTGAATGATGGGTACTCCACGAAGCACAAGTTCTCCTCAAAGACCCATGTCCCTTTCGAGATATCCTTCTTCACAGAGGCCCATGGGCTTCGTGAAGGGAATCCATCTCTGAAGAGGGGCTGAATTCATTGAATGGGGAAGGAAATTTACAAAAAAATGTACCTTGAAAAGCTCATGGTTCGCAGAGTAGAAATTGATTTGCAATGTTGGATCTAAAAAGGTTAAAGGTTGGATGATCCATCCTTTGGGCTCAAGGGGGGCATGTATTTTTTGGCAAGAGGTGACGTGATGTAGGGATCGCTTAGTGCGAAGATGAATCATGCTCCGCGGAGGGTTCGTGAACGTCAAAGGGGTTCACAGAGCATCCATCCTCCTTACGCCGGAGTGGGTTCACAAATGACAAATCTATTTGAGGAGAATCCCTCCTCGTTGCTCCGTGGCAGATTCACAAACGTCAACACAGTTAATGGAGGACCCCCCTTCTTTCTTTATGGAGGGTTCACAAATGTCAAATCGGTTTGTGCAGCATCCCACCTCCTTGCTTCATGCCGGATTCATGAATGTCAAAGGGGTTCATGGATCATCTCGCCTCCTTGCTGAGTGGCGGGTTCGTGAATGTAAAATTGGTTCATGGAGCATCCCACTTATTTTCTTTGCAGCATGTTCAGTAAGGGGCCACTCTGCGCTAGACATGGGGCCATGGGGGCTCTACAAGAGGTATTAGTGAGGCAGCCCCTAATACTTTCCCTTTGTTGATTCTTTCCCCTAATTTTTTCATCAAACAATTCCCCCCTTGGAATTTGTGCCGAAGAGAAAACGAGGGTCAAAGTCGGAGGGTTGTCCGCTAAAATTCCATGGTTAACCACGAAAGTGACTCGCGATGGGGGACTTTGAGGAAGATCAGTGGACACAATCTACCATGCCCTAAAACTCAACGATGACCAGAGTAGCCATGAAGCACTAGGGGGCCTTGACTATAAATAAGGGAGATGACCACTATTTTGTTATTTATCTTCTAAGCGTTTTTTGGCTGGCAGTGCTCTCGATTCTCAATTTTCCACATACTACGTGATTGCTCTCTTCGAATCGGCCATTCTGAATCGTAGTGCACAACAAGTCTTTGATTTCGTAGCAAAGAACATTGCAACTTGTGTTTGGAGTTCGGAGAATGGGTCTATGAAACAGACTTCGCGAATGGACTCTGTGAACTTACTCCACAAAAGAGATTCACGATCTAATCCCTAAGAACACTAAAACTGAAAAACTGAATGGCTCAAGATGAGTCTACTAGGGTGGTCCATGCAGACACTACCAGAAATGGAAGTTATGGAGAATAGATTCTATCTAGGGGCGTCGATAGAGATCCACTCTGACCACAATTCGCTTGTGGATATATTTTCCGAATTCTATAGGAACTATCTGATGTGTAACAGGCTTCCATAGTATGGATTTGGGAAAAGTGATGACATATTCATCTGTGAAGCATGTATGGACAAGCCAACTTACTAGTTATGGTGCACGTTGTGCCAGCGCCAATTGTTTAGGGCGGCTGATGGAGATGCCTGAGATAATTTCAGACCTATAATTTTTTTTCATGTACAACCATCTAAAAAATGATGAAAATAATGAATTATAGCAAGGGACATCCCCACTCATTACCATACGATCTTGATAGAGGCCATGAGGAACCCAAGGAAGGGATTTTCTAATAAGTGGGATTTACACCAGGGTGGCACTTTCATCGATGAATGGGCCTGGGCCAAGATGGTAGGTGTCTTGTTTGTAGAGTTTGGGGAAGATATGAGGAGGGTGGGCCTTTATGCGGTGTCTTGGGCCTCCCAATTTCATATCTACCAACCAAATCAGCTGATGCTGGAGTTGATGATAAGGTGGTAATCGAGAGCCAATACCATCCACTTTCACCACAGGGATGATGGCCTCAGTTTATGGGACGTGCATCAGATCTCAGGTGTCCCGATACTGGAGGTGATGTATGATTAATTCTTCCCCATCATGGGTGTGTGGGAGGATCTGGAGAAAATGTCACCACATGCGATGAGGTTGATGGACCTGGTGCCGGGAGAGGACAAGAAAGCAATGAGAGGCGTCTACTTCAGACAGTGGTTAAAGAAATTTCTAAAATTCCATAATAATAGATAGTTTTTAGTGAGTCATAGGACATTACCGAAGGGGTTTCAATGGGGAAAGGAGCCCTCATACTAGTGGAACGTGGAGGATAGTCAGTGGAAAACCTAGGGATTCAGTGTTAGCATCGAGCAGCAACTGGTAGATAGGCAGGCAGAATTCATTGTGGCTCTCATATACGGTTTGATCCTGCCAGTGAGGGATACAAAAATGGGAATACGACTAAGATAATTTATCATGGATTCCATGTTGTCAACAGGAGGGTGGTTGAAACTCAGAATACTGATGCTCTCTATGTAGTTGAAGATTTTTTTTCATATCATTAAGGGGAAGAGGCCACTGTGGATATTCAAACAATTCAACCTCTTGTATGGGTGGATATCGGTGAATGTCTGGGGGAGACATTGAATATCCGAACCCCATCTACCCTTTTGGATCTAACATGTTCCCATTCATTCTGAATACCATAGGGAGCTTTCCAGCCAAGCTGACTATGCAAGAAGTTCTGAACCACGAATAGAAGGTAGAGGAATTCAACATTCATCCATTACCATTGCCAATGGGTGATTTCACTTATGATGGACATGGAATGGATGATCACTAATCCTATATCCGAACCTTTTGAGTTGTAGTACTTGTAGAAAGAGTGGACCGTGGGCCTCTCTACATTCCATACACTCCACACAGATTTTCCAAAAAAAATCGGTGTCTGCAACTACTGACCCCACAGGTCTACATGTGGGTGCACTATGAGGACCATCCATGTGTGATGAGGCATATGTGGCTCATGTTAACATATGAATATGGAAGTATGTGGAACATGTTATATTCACCCATGAAAATCAACGGGTTAGTGAATGAGTATGCCAAAATAGTGGAGGCGGCCTAGCCAGGGGATATGCTGAAATAGCCAACCATTCTAACTAGTGATTGTGTGCCTCTACAATATCAATGATGGGGATGGAAGGGAGTAAGGAAATCTTGTGGTGGTGGGGATGACATGGCGGTGAGGCCCACAACGGTTGTGGGGGAGGCTGTGGCAGCGGATCCATCAACAACAGTGGACCCAGTGGTCCCAGAAGAATAGAGTTATCCAGAGTGGAGTCTATTGAGAGGATTTCGTTGAATACCCACTAAAGCTTTGGGGAAGAAGTTCTTCCACATAGACACGCTGGAGAATGCTATTTTATTGGAGGCTTGGGACATCTGGGATGTCATCAAGTTATTTCTCAGCCCGTCTGAGATGTGGAAACACTTGAACACTATCATGATGAATGTGCTGGAAATTGGCCCTGTCAGGGCTAGCTTAGCTGTATCCCAGGAAGAGGTGGAGTGATACCTAATGGAGCTGGAGGATTTAGTCCACTCCTGGGGTGTCTCACATCTTATGGCAGGCCAGGTGAAGGTTCTGTTGGATCGAATGACTCCCCTGCAGTTGTCGGCTACTAACTTCAGGGAACAGTTCCCTCTCCCGGAATAAAAGGAAAAATCCACCTTGGGAGAAGAGGTCGGTAGAGGGATCCCAATGTAGGAGGGAAAATATTGTGATCCATGGTCATTTATTGAATAATATGTAGAGGACCTCATGGAAAAAACCTGAGCCCCTTCCCTGAGATCCGCTTCCAGGCTACATTGGACCCCTCACCAATGTTTAAATTGTACAAGAGATCCACATTAACAGAACTAGTTCTCATCCCAATGTGGATGTAGATGTCGGGCCTTCAGGATCCATGCCTGAGGCAATGGTTATTACCACGTCCTATAGGCCCAGGACACCAGAGGTGGCTCCTATAGGGTTTTCAGACCATCCGGCAATATACAGAGGGACACACCTTGGGGTCCCCGCAACAATGTCCCATGAATGAGACCGAGAATTCAATCTATGTGAGTCTCATTTTCCAAACTCATGACATCCAACCATTTACCAGGATAACTGAAGTCTATGTGATTATATGCATAGTTCTTCAAATGGTGTGGGATACCTTGGTGAGAATGTCTGGAATTCCTTGCAGCACTTTTCCCAAGGGAATGTCGGTGGTTATAGAGGTGGATATTAAGACCAACCTAGAAGCGGCGCTCTTGATCACTGGTGGGACCATTAGCAGGGCCTATCTTGAGATTATTGATGTTGTATCCGATGATGAAGATCGGTCGGACAGCCCAAGACAAGTCGTACCTCATCAAACACGAGGTGTGGACTCTCCTAATGAGTTATTAGGAGTGTTCCCCGCATATGAGCCTGCCAAATGCTCCCAATGCGATGAGACACCTCTAATGAAGAGGATAGGAAAATAGTTCATCTGTGATCATGAAATTTTGTCAACGCTTAATTTATGACACTCCCATGTATAATAGATTGATTAGATGGATAAAATTCGTTCGCAGCTTCTGGAATTGTGTGTTGGGGTACTGGATGCCCAGTGTCCCCACATGCTCGTTCGAGATATCATGGCTAAAATATTCGAGATTGTGACCCTGGCCTCAGTGTGGGATGGTAGTGGAGGAAATAAGTGAACATGAAGAGGCTCCAAGAGGCTAAAAATGAGGTTCAATGGATGTCATTCCGGGCAGATGAGCACTCAACCTCCCTCAATGTGAAATCAGAACAAATATTGTGATTGAAGGACTATCTGGAAGAGGTCGAAGAGCGCATGATTCAAACCTCTATAGAAATGACCATCATTCGGACCGATGTATAAAAGGCCTAAATTTTGGCTGATGGATTACTCCCCCTCATTACCGGTGTGGATTGGGAGATTAAAAGGCAAAAGAAACTCTTGGACGCCAAAAGCAAGAGGGTGGTGGTGCTGCAACGCTCTTTTTTCGGGGTTAACCCATCAATGGGTGGTTTCGAAAAACTGATATTGTAATAATTGAAAACCCTTGAACAGAAAATCATGATTTGATCATTTTATTCCAAATTCATGCAATTTTTTTGTTATTTGTATTGGATAATTTCATTTCTGTCATATTTGTGGAGCGTGCAGCGATCAATCCCTAATCCCACGTGGGACGGGCCTGGTGTGAGAAACAAGGTTTGAACACCTTCTTATTCCACCAAAATGTATGAGTGAAAACCAAGCTCTGGGAATTTGGGGGTTTTTAACAACCAATCCGTATTTTTCGAGAAGAAAGGGAGAGGCCTTCTAGAGAATGGGGACCTCAAAACAGTCAAATCATGACTTTCCCAGTGTGCACTACTATACAAGTGGGGTAACGCCTGAGGTGTTGGAATTAATCCAATCATAGTTGAGTGGAATGTGTGAATCACGATACCCAAAATTTGGAACACTGTATGATGGAGGGATAATGAAGAATATCTATTGACCAAGTACAAAAAAATTATCCCTATAGTGTTAGCCTAAAATGGGGATAACAAATGTGGGACGATGGCTGACCATGTTAGAAATATGAGGCCTGACTTGAAATTTCATCTATTTGTCTTATAGAACATTGGCATGGGATAGTAGGTGTGCCACACACCGAGCATACATACTATTAGCGGGTTCTCTAAGACATGAAAGGGGACAAGGTTCTGAATGAAGAACACGTAAAGCGTGGAGATGGAGTGATGGGTTGTTTATTTGGAGTCCAATGCTCTTGAAATCATGAAACTATGATGAAGGAACATTAGCTGGGAGTATCCTTCTGATAATGGATCAAACATATATCCGATCAGGACATCATTGAAAAGGGATCTAGTGAATCCCATGATTGACATGGGAAATCCTGAACTTGTTCTGGGTATAATCATAGTTTAATGTCATATGTTTATGACAAATAGATTCAGGTAGTTTAACGACATATGATGGGACGATGAGTGAAACCGAAGATCCTAGGAATGGATTATGTGGTGCGGTAGCTATAACTCAGATGTGACTGAGGACATAAGTAGTCGAAACCACATCACATATCCCTTGAGAATATTTTTTAGGTCAAGGGTCCAAAATTGAATGTTATAATGTTCCCGAGGCAAAGCGGTCGGGCATTCCAATGTACCCAATGAGGATTAGAATCAAGCCATACGTAGTTCCGAGAGTGCAATTTAACATCATGCAGGATGATGAAGGGAATGCATTGCATGATTGCACCAGTACACGTCCATCCAGAACTACTAATCCCATGTGAGTCGCGGTCGATGTGGGAAAAAAGGAGTCGTTATGGGGATTTCCTGGCACATGAATTCGCATGTTAGGAATGAAGGGACACTATGTTAATGGAATCCCAATGATGTTGATCCGCCTCTATAACGCACATATATGCATGAATAATTAAAGCCAACTTTGTTGGAATTCCACTTGAATGTATGTATGTGGAAATATTTGAATCATGATGCTCGAGATCTGGACCGCAATGATGGTGGAATGACGGTATAGAATAACTATCAACCATGTATGAAACATATTATCAATTTCATGTTAGACTGGAGTGCAGATAGAAAAAGGATTGTCGATTACTGACCACATTCGAAACACGAGACCTATCACAAATTTTGTATGACGTCCTCAGGGACTTTGGCCTATAATGGTAGGTAAGACAATTTGGCATGATTCCAGGCAATAAAGTGGGTCCCTTAAAAATTGAATAGGATGAGGATCCTAATGACGGGCTCATGAAACTAGGACACGGAACGAGGGAGTGTCCTTATGAAAATTCTACACCTCAGGTTCTTCCATAAATAATCTGACTATGACAACAAGATGTATCAGATATAAGGAGTCTTGTCTCCCTTCATGGACTAGGGTCCTGAGGTTGGACACTTCCCAAATTAAAGGTCATACTAAGGTCAATTATGTGGAGATTGATTTAGTGGACTAGGAATTGGGCGATAATGTATCCAAAGCCATCACATAGAACCCATAGGGAGATCATATTTTAGGGTCATAGAACTCAGACCAGATCAGGAAAATACACGGGGGACACATGGTGATACTATTTAGAAACACAACATGAATGAGAACCCAAGAGTTATTCGCCACACTAAAAGCTTATGAAGGATTTCAGGCCAATGGTGCTAAGGGGAGGACAATATTTTAGATTCCTGGTGCAAGACCCGGATACAATGTGTCTCGATGTTCCTACGTTTCTCATGAGGATGCGAATCAAGTCATACATAGTTCTTGGGATGGTAGGGTAATGTACCAGTTCCCGGGAAAATATGGTTGTGCATGTCTGGCCCATGCACCTAAGGATGGAGAATTTGATAGATCTTGTTTGTGCTTTAGGATGAATTTGGGTGGTTTTTTTGTGATGCGATGGTTCTAGGATTGAATTTCTAGGAATCACCACAAGAATCAAGACATATAAAAGAGTTGAAAAATGGTATGGCGTGTGCCCAATACCAAACAGGATGTCCTCTCGAGTGAGGATATCACAGGGCAGTGTCTTTTTTGGTCGTGTGGCCAGGACAATAATGTCACAGTTTAGGGTCATATCTTGGGACCATCCATGCATTTTAACGTCGTGCGGTATAGACGTAACAGTTTAATAACATTTGGGACTAGACAGAATAGTTTAATGTCACATGTATTAGACATTATAGTCATTCCTATGTATCCCATGAGGAAGGGAATCGAGCTATTCGTTGATATGGGAGTGTTGTTTAACGTCATATAGGACGATGGACATGAGGTAAAAGGGACTAGCATCCCGAAGGGGATCAAGTGATGCAGTTATTGGACACTCGACATGAATAAAGGCATAATCCAACACACACCGCATCATGTATCCCTATACGAGCTGGGTCCTATATGGTATAACTGAATAGGTAAAATAGTGGAACTCGAGCAGGACCCAAAAACAAGATGTCTAGGTATTCATATGTATCCCATGGAAATGAGAATCACGTTGTACATAGTTCTAAAAAATATCTTAGTTTAAGGACATAGAGCACAGACCAAGGAGAAGAAGAATCCTTCCACGTATGTGTGGACCTCAATCTGATCCCTATGGCCATGTGACTCAAAATAAGTGTGGGAAACAAGGGAAGAATAGGTTTTTTCGATAGATGGAATGCACACAAAAGGGTAGTCTTTCTGGAGCCCCAAATTATGCATTAATGTGGCTCTGCCCTCATAAAATCCAATTTCTCAATGAGGGATAGTGCCCAAAGTGTTAAAATTTCAAGTGGACCTGATAGAGTGGAAAATAATGTGAATCGTGTAGCCGAAATTTGTGTTATGAAGGGGATGGAATGAAAATGGAGGACAACTATTTACCATGTTTGAAACACAGTATCCATATCATAATACCTGAAATGGGAACAACAAAAGAGCGTCAATTACTGACCATATTCAAAATGTAGGGATTCTATCGATTTGTTGTCTGAAACCCTTGAGGATGTTGTCCCTCAATTTTTGGAGTTCCCTTAGACCTAGTATCCATTCCATTTGGTGGCCCCTTCAGATATGAATGATTATGGAATCCCAAAATTAAACGGAACACAAATCCTGATGAATGGGTGATAGCATGTCAGGTAGAATCTTACACTATAGGTTCAGGACCAGATTACTCGGGGGCCAATTGGTGAATCACCGAAGAGGTCCGAGGAACCTGACATATGGTAAGCTGGCTCAACGAGATGATAGTAGGGGAAGAGAGAAAAGGCCACTCTATATAGATAAAGGTATTTGGAATTGATTTTATAAACTTGATGTCAATTGGTACATAAAAAAATTCCACACACTATACCCCTCTTCAGGAAAAAAGCTTTCCCAGGGGCCAAAATGATAAGGAGGATTCTAAAAGAGGGGGCTGGTCCTGTTGACTAGACGTTCAGTCATTCCAACATATCTCTTGAGGATGTAAATCAAGGTATACATTGTTATGAGGATTGTATAACTCAAATAAGTGCAAGATATTCCAACGATGGGTGTGTATATCATATCGAGTATCCTGACATGAATGATGACAAAATCCCTCACCACATCAGAGAACCCTTAGTGAAAACATGGGCTTGGGGACCGAAAAGGCCATGTGGTATAAGGCTGGGCCAAGGATAGAATATCATGATAAACATATAGTTAATCATCATGTAGTGAAGAAGAATGTATTCTTTATTTAGGGTCATAGAGCTCAGACCCTATATGCCTAGTTTAATGTCATATGCGTTGGAAAGATGGGGAGAATCATTGTGCTTATGGAGGACCACAAAGTGGAAAATATGATAGAGGACAATTATTGACCAGGTTCACAACACAATATCCAGCCTCGTATGACCATATTTCAGAGAAAACAACTGATCATATATCATTTACCATATTCACTATACGTGACTTATATCAATTTCATGCTCGCAATCTTTGAGGAAATCACCCCATAAGGGAAGGAGATCCCTTGGGCTAAGCATCCATTCCATTCGTGGACCTTTTATATATTGAAGGTGATGGAAACCCAAATAATGGGACTCGAAACGAAATGTAGGGCATGTGATCACGGGATAGATGATAAATGAAGGCAGGGATGCAACACGGTGATATGTGTGGTGAGGAGACATTTCTAGGTGCGAATGAAGACTTGAGTCCATACCGCACCACACAATCTAAAATGGGAACATAGACCAGGGGGCTAAAAGGTCGAAGGACTTGAGGTCAAGCGTCTTATCTAAATGTATCCATATGACATATCATGCATTCATTCCTTTCATATCTCTTAATCCCACATGAGAAATGCTCAGAGCGGGAAACAAGGAGTAGGACTGGTCTCTCCCCATCACATAAGGGTATGATAGCTATAGTCACACTCTTACTCAAGGTAGACTGAGGTTTGGAGAGACGGAGGGGTAGAATGAACCACTACACACCATGTTTGGGACATATGGGGGTGGTGGAAATGACACAAGATTGTTGTTGAACATGTTCTAAAAACAACATCCGCGTCGTATAACATGAAATAGGAACAACAAATGGGTTTTGATTACTAACCATATTCACAATGAAAGACTTATATGATTATTATTTCTGAAACCCTTGAGGAAGTTGGCCTGAAACCATAAGAGATCCATTAGGCTACGTATCATTATCCCTTGGGGTCCCTTTCAGATGTGTTAGATAATGGGAACACAAATAATGGTGTGTATGGAGAATAAATGTGCTTGTGCAATTTCAAATAATTCTAGACAACAAAAGAGATAGATATCATCGGGGGAGAGGGATACATGGTACAATAATGATGAACTCGATGTAAATGAAAGAAAAATATTGCACCACACCATGTGTTTCTTTCAAATGGGAGGTCCCGATGCTATGGGATGTGAAAATAGATGAAATCTATGGGAAGTCCTATATATCCCATGAGTATGGGAATCAATCCATATGTAGTTCTAAAAGTGCCATGCAGTTTATCATCTTGAGGTGAGGACATGGGAAGTTTAGAAGAACAAATAGGTCACATTGTTCAATCATTGTAACCCTAACATGGGTGGGGCCAACGAATCATAGTCAACACCATGTGTGTTCCTCCAAAAGAACTATGACTAGGAGGGGATAGTCACAGAGGAAGATGGGACTAGACACAAGACGGAGCATCTGAGTGTCCCTATGTATCCCATGAGGATGGTAAACAAGCCATACATAGTTAATGATATGAAATTTTACATCATGCAGGATGATGCACAGTTGAATGTCTTATAAGACTGTACAGTTTAATGTCTTGATTAACCATTGCAGTTTATGGTCATGTGGGACCGACACATTGAGCTCGTGCAAGACCGTACAGTTTATTGTCATGATGAACCATACAGTTTATGGTCATGTGGGACTGACTCATTGAGGTCACGTAGGAATGTACAATTTAAGGTCATTTTGGACCATATGGTTTATGTTCATGTGGGACTAGAACTTTGAGGACTTGTCGGATCATACAGTTTATGGTAATACTACAACATATAGTTTATGTTCATGTGGGACTGACACTATGTGGTCATGAAAGAACGTACAGTTTAATGTCATGTTGTACCATACAGCTTATGGTCATGGGGGACCAGCACATTGAGCTCATGCAAGACTATACAGTTTATGGTCATGTTCGACCATACAGTTTATGGTCATGTAGGACCGACACATTGAGGTCGTGCAGGACTGCATAGTTTATGTTCATGTTGGACCATATTGTTTAAGGTCATGTGGGACCGTTGGATCAAGGAAATAATTTCACGAGTAACTTGAAATTGGATGGTGATGTTATACGCTAGCCATAAATGGTAAATAGTGAGTATGCGTCATTGGAGTAATCCATGTGAATGATGATAGGTACTTCCAATTTGGGCTCTAACATGGGTGATATTTTGATAGGTATCATTGGTGCCTCAGAGCCAATACCAAGTCACCTTGCAAGAAGTAGTGGTGGCAAAATTTCTTATTGAATGCTCTGGATATCTTCTTCTAAAGCTTTTCCAGAATGTGTAGGGCATGAAGCCAGTTCTCGTCAAGTGCTTCCAACCTGGACAGACATATTTCAGATACATTATATGGAGATTAAAAAACATAGAGAGATGTGTGTAGTGAGGTAAATTGAATCTCCAAGGGCATGGTGGCCTCTGATCTGTAAAACAGGGAATAATGGGTCACCTAGGTGGAATTACAAGTCGTTGTCTGATAATGCCAGAGGGTGTTGGGGAGCTTGTCTTGACAACTCATATTATTCTAACTATCCATTTTCTATAAAATTTTATAGAGTGTGTTGTTCAACATCTCGATCTATATATTTTCTTGCACATGATAGAGAGAGGTGTGTTTTGAACAGATGTTGAACTTAGTGTAAAATTTCTCCAACTCTGCAGCTCGGATGTTCATGTCGTTATCGCTGAGGACGAAGTGAGGGAATGCAAATCAGTAGATGATGTTGGAGTTCATGATGTCAACGATGGGGTGGGCCTTGAATTCCTTGAGTGGAAAAACCTATGAACACTTGGAGAAGAATTGTGTTAAAGATAGGGTGAATATGCCCTGTCGAACAGTCACTGGTATATATGGTCCCACGACATCGAGTCCCCACGCCACAGAAAGAAATATTACATGGTGGAGTGGATATTCTCTTGCAGCCAATGCGTGAAGTAAGCATGAATTTGGCATGAGTGGTACCTCTTGGCAAACTCGATGAAATCATGGATCATAGAGAGAAAAAAGTAAACCAATCTATGGATCATCTGGTTGTCATTATTACCTGGAGAATCATGAGAAATAACTAATCAATGTGTCACATGGATAATCAGATCATCATTCTCGGGCTCCGAAAGTGATGAAACTTGGCCAACTAGGGTGTTAACTCAACCATTATGGGATCAGGGGACATTAGTAACTTCTATCTGAGATGGGAACTAGGAAATTAGCTTGAGAGTACATTCCAACAATGGGAAAGTTCCCCCACATGGGGAAACCCCTCATTTAGCCTGAGAGTAAGGACAAAGGGAGAGGATTCCGTGCTGAGTGTCACCATCATTTGGAGGTCCCTCATTCGGACTGACAGTAGAATGAGGAGGACATACATGCCAAACATGGATGCTGGGAAGAACATCATTCTCAGGGGTTGCGGTATGGGGATGCCCTACGTATTAGAAACGGCCACTACCTGCACCGACGACCAAGAGAGTCAACCCATCGTGCTTGTGGGGTGGTTGGGTCCTCGATCTAGGCTATGTATACATGTCCCCTGGTCATAATACATAATGGTTTGATGATATATATCGGGTGTGGCCATAGCCACAGTAGTTGCTGACATTGCCGCCCCATGGCAGGAGTCCTACTTTGCCTCTTCCTGGAAGTAGCATCGGGTTAGACGGACTGGGGAAAATGGTGCATGTGCATGTATTACCTACTCCATGACTCATGGGACCAGATGGGGGTGTTGGCATGGCCTAATTGGAGCCCACCATGGGGGCCCCTAAAACGGGATCCCGATCGGGTTGGCCCAAACACCCCCTACCACATCGTCATAGTGGAGAGATTTGTCGAGGCGTTCCAGGGAGAGGATCCCGAACATATTGTACATTTTAGTGGGGAGCAGTGGCTCCCTGTGCGGCCAATGGGGGCAGTAGTGTGGATGAAGCACATATGCCTCTAGATCTGAGTGGTCCATATCTTGGGTTGGGATAATCCCCTCCTCCGTGTACCGATGTATGCGGACATTGATCACCCTACACTAAATGAATTCAGAAGGGGAGATGGGGCATATGCACACGAATTTTATAGATATGGAGACTTTTGTAAAGGCAGTGGAGCCCCACGAGACTACTGCGTTAGCATTTCCCTTGATTGTGCATCGATAGATGGGCGGTGATCGAATTCTGACATCAGTTTGGTTCTTGAGAAGCAGACAGATTAACCCATTAGTGATGAAAGGAAGGGAATTGAAGACCAGTGCCCCAACACCATTTTGTCTTCCATGGATGGTAAGATGGATCCACACTGACAACATCACAGACCAGGATGTCCATCCATTTTGTCATGACCTGTCCTCGGGGCCCATGCCGTGACTACCCCAAGCCCGCCTTCCATAGGCCAGGGGCTGGCGACTACCAAAAAAGGCATAATTCCAAATAAATAAGAAGGCATTGCCTTTATAAAAGTAAAAAAAACCACAGAGTACAAGCAGAAGTAATACAGTAAGTACAAAAGGAAGTGCTGAAAACTAAATGGGCCAGATTACAAACCCAATCGAATGTACAACTACAACTGAACAAAAGTACAATAGAAAAAGACAACAGCTGGAAGAAAGGAAGCAGATCATGTGTCGTCCTCCTCGGATCCTACCTGAAGGGTAGGTACAGATAGCGCAGCTCCTGGATCGTCCACCACGAATCCTACCTAAAGGGTAGGTACAGATAGCGCATCTCCTGGATCATCCACCACAGATCCTACCTGAAGGGTAGGTAAAGATAGCCTCCACAACGCTCTTTCCCATCAACCTCCTCTGAGTATCGTCTCGCCGTGAAGTCTCCCTCTGGATACTGACTCGTCGTGATGTCCACCTCCGGGTAACATCTAGTCATTGAACACTTGGCCTCCGTCATCACTGTCCATCGTCTGAAACCAACAAAACGAGGTGCGGGCATAGCCCGTGTCGGGATGAGTATAACCATACTTAGTAGGGACCCTGGGACCCTCAAGGTCTCTCTAAATCCAACAAGGATAACCAAAAAGCATAATCTCAATAGATAACCCTTCTTAGGTATAAGCCCATATGCATAACTAAGTTATCAAGAAACCCATCTCAATCGTGAGGTAAACACAAAGTTCATAGACTCAACGGATAACCACTAACCAGGTATATGCCCATACATTTACCTGAGTTATCAAGTGACCCATCTCAATAATGCGGTAAGAACAAAGGTCATAGACTCAGCTCAAACCAGGATTTTCATTTTTGAAACTATAACTGGTGAAGAGCCCCTTCTCTGGAGTGTACAATGATCCTGTCATGACTCCATGGTACCTCTCACTAACCTAAGACTGCTGAGGTACTCCTCCTGTCGAGTATCGAGGGTCAGCCACCCAAACACAGTAGTGCTACCCGTTGGGGTCTGCCACCCAAACACAGTAGTGCAACCCCCTTAATAGACTACAGAGGTACTCTCCGGACGAGTACCACAGGTATGCACCCAAACACTTTAGTGTTCTTTCCACCATGGGTCTGCACCCAAACAAAGTAGTGCTCCATCCACTGGGCTAGTTGACACACTCCAAGTCGAGTCGGTCAAGCAGTCGTCAGGTCTCATCTGGCTACATGGTCTCCGTACTCCGTACGCTCGTCTACGGGAGGGTCCGCTTCACGATATACTAGTTGATACACCATGTATCTCAAAGTCCCACGAAGAAGTATCTTAATGTTCCGCCTCGTCATAGTGGTCTCAACGCAACAGACGATGCGTTAATCGGACGCCCAGTCTGTGAGTTATTAGCCTTTTCGTCACATGGGCCTGGTTGGTTTCGTGTGTGAACTAACCCAGCTGTATCTCAACTGTACCACAAACTCCAATAGGGTATACTCATAGGGACCATTTTTTAATGTGATCACCAACGCCGCAGATGGTTTGTCAAATGGATGTCTGGTCTGAAAGTTATAAGATTTTCCGTTCCAGGGGTCTAGTTGGATTTCGGGTTCAATCCAACCCGGCCACTATCCATCTGTATCCAAAACTCATGCGAAGTATGCCAAAAGTATTCTCTCATCAAGAGGAATCCAACAATGTCTATGGTACTTCTATCGAACATCTAGAGCTCAAGTTATATCCATTACCACTCCGACGGCCCGGTTGGTTTCAGGTTCGAACCCACCCGGCCATACACAATGTTCTCCGTAACATTGAGAGTAATATAACGAAACAACCGTCTCGATCCAGGGATCACATATCAGATGACGGTGCATAGATCGGAGGTCTATATCCCATGATTTGGGCAAAATATTGTAATAGGTCTGCGAATAGGGGGTTTGGTCCCGGTCCAACCTGGCCCGATTCCCACTGGGTCGGCCCGAACCGGGACGATCTGACACTGTTCCGGGTCCATCCCGCTTGGGCATGGTCCGCTGGCCTAAGGGCTCGACCAAAACGGCCGAGAGGTTTGGGGGGGGAGCTTCCCCCCGCCTCGTGTTTCGTAACCGCAGCCCCCATGCAGGGGGCCGCGACTGTCTGGCCGGCCCGCTTAGGCCGGCCGACTGCTGCACCATGGGATCGGCACGGGCCGGTCCCCCTACTTCGATGCCGGTGGACGGAAGTTGTCTGCTGGTCCTTGCTCTGCTGCGGCCTTGGTCCGTCCAGCATGGCGCAACAGTGTCGCGCCCCTCCGTCGCGGCCCGGCTTCGGCCATGGTCTTTTCGTGATTCTCTGGCACATCGTGACAGTGCCGAAACCTTGTTCGAATTCAGCGGCTCGACGCAACAGCGCCACACATCCGTTCCTCATGATCCAGTGCGGTGTGACAGCACTGCGCCATCTCTGATCCAAACCACAACAAGGTTAATCAAAAGAATCAAGAGAGGAGGTTCGGCCGTGTTTGTGTGGTCCGGCCCCCTCCCGTTAATTGATATCAATCGGTCAAATCGAAACGAGGAATGATGACGGATGAATTCACGAATAAAAAAAATTAATCTCCTACCTCATCAAATTCATTGAGCGAAGGTTCGTCGCATAATTTATCATCGCAGAAGAAGGCGTCGTGGAAGGAGAGGGTCGTTGGCGTCGCGGTACACGACATCGCGTAGTCTATCTCTGAGGATTTGGAGTTCTTCATCGTAGATTAGTGCGTTCTTCGTGTTCTTCATATACTTCGTGTTCTTCGATGAAGAAGAAGAACTTCAATACTCCCCCTTTTCTCCCAATCCCCTCTGAACACAACAATCTCCAACCAAAAAATAAAATAAGTGCTTCACTTATTTTATTACTCATGACTTATGTTTGAAATTCAATAATTGAATTAAAAAACTTAATTAATTAAGTGAGTTGGCATGATTTAAGAAGTGAGAGAGGAGTGGAGTGGTCTCACATTAATGGGGGGTTAAAGAGTTAATGAATATTAGAGGTCACCCACTTAATGGGGGAGTTATAATAGGTTTAAAGAATGTGAAGGGATGGAGTTTGTGTGGTCCCCACCTCACATTCGACCTCAATTAGGTAGTTAGGATCACCCAACCTCCATCCTTAGGGATTAACCACTTTAAAGAAATAAAATTAGTTGCACAAATTTTATTTCTCAGAAGTATTTATCCACAAAACTAAACAACTCTTCCCGAGAAAACGAAACTTTGGAAAAGGCCTTTTGAAGTAATTACCAGCGCTGCAGTTTCATCGGTGCCCTTGGATTTCAATTCAAAGAACCGGATCAAAAGATAGAAAAAACCGCTCATTCCTTCATTGAATGTAACCAAGCTAAACTTCAGAAAATTATTCTAGGCTCACTAGGATTCAGAATCAGGTGCCGTCAGAAACTATGTTCTTGTAAAATCCCAAAAAAAATTAAAAAAATTTCCCTTGAATATTACGGGCGTTTACATTACTTCCACCTTAGGGCTTTATGTCCCCATAATGATTTAACACAAAATAGGGAAACAAAAGTGGTTCTGAGCACACACCTGAGCCTTCTGCTCTCATGTGCTCACCTGGAGGTTCCCGTACAGCCAGTGAAGTGCACCCAAGGAACCGATCATCCTTGTAGGATCCGCTCCTGTCGATCCTCAACCTCTACTGGAACCCCGCAAAAGTCACCCCATCGCCAAGTTCCAGTTCCCCATGGTCGATGAAATGCGTCAGGTCAAGCATGTATCTCCTCAGTTGAGATACGTGGAAGTTGTCGTGCACCCGGTGCAACTGAGGTGGACGGGTCAAGCGGTAAACCACCTCGCCTACCCTGCTGAGGACCTGAAAAGGTCCGTTGAACCTCGGAGATTACTTACCGCCTCGGCCACATCACCATAGACCTCATCGAGGTGACACCCGTAAGATAACGTGGTCGACATCCTCACATTCTAGTGGTTCTGTCTCCTATCAACATAAGACTTCTGTCGGCTCAGAGCTGTCCTCATCCGCTTCTGGATGACCTAGAACTTCTCTGTCGTGGCCTGGACCATCTCTTTCATGGCCTGGATCATCTCTTGTCTCACAAGAGCTACTATGATTTCTTCTTTGCTGATAAGAGAAATCTGGTCTCATCCCCAGGATGAACCATGTTCTTTGCCTAAAACAGTCAATCCTGTAATGAATGGCACTAATCCATTCCTTGGATGACATCGTAAGGCCTCGATGCTACTACCAAGAGATCCAACTATTAATCTCGCCTCCAAGGGTTGAGTCACACTTTCGGCATCTGTGTGTGGCCACTAGGTCACCTCTAGTAAGAATCTCAAAAGTGAGGGTAAAGTCAACCGTTTTATACCAGAACCTCTTAGTATCAATCAAACCAAACAGGGAAGGTAAGTAAACATCACAAAGATAAGTGTCATTAATTACTACAGCTCGTATTACAAGACACACAACAACCACAAACAACAACATCAACAACAAGGAAGCTGGTAGCACAAAGATCAAAGGCCTCTATGCTTGGAACTAGTCCACTCTTGATTAGAACTGACACTCAAAACTCCTGCTGCCACATGGGTGAAGTTGGGCGATTCAAGAGTGATTGGCTACACCTTCTTATGCAAGAGTTAATCTTGTGCTGCCTGGGGTTTCATTTTTTTCTAACCAAGGAATACCCATCCCGATGTTTGCCTAATACCGTCAATTTGTGTATGAACTGTGGATCCAATCCATACTCAGACCAACATCTTAATACCTCAACGCTACCACTATGATATTCCATTCGAAACTCTGACCTCGTGGGTCAGATCACACTGTCGGTGTATGTGTGATTATCGAGTCTCCTTCCAAGGTATATCTAGATGTGAGGGTCAAGTCTACGGCTTACCGGAAACTCTAGGTCTGGGATAAGATTCGTGGAAGGAAGGAACGATTCATATCAATGTTTGATGTTACGGTAGCTAGTAATGGAAACAGGATGTCCCTTGAATCATTCTTATAGATATTGGGTCACACTCCTTGACCGCATGAGGATACTTTCATCCCCTGCCCTCCATCTCCCTGATCCTAGAGGGGAATAAAAAGGTGGGTGAGTGTAACATGTTAAGATTTACACCACCTCATGATGCTCCCCTAGATCTGCCTCCACGTCTGCTGCTTCGTAGACTCATCTGTCCTTAAATTTTCCTCATCATGAAACATTCACACACCCAAGTATCTGAGACTAGCACCAGCTTGCTGCGTTCCAACTTCTAACATTCTCTAGTTGTATTCGTTCAGCCAAAGAACATTCAACCTAAAGGTTCTCTCTAGAACCCTAATTTGAGTAGGAATGCATAGAGGAAAAATTGATTGCACTAATATCCTAAAACACACCACGCTAAGAGGTCCGATCTCTATAGCACTGATCTAATAATATTCATCATGTACCTGGAATGTTCGTTATGCCTCGATGAATTCTCAGCTACCGACACATCATTCTGCTGAAGCTTTAAAAGCTCTAGAAAACTCTCTGCCACTTCCTCAAGCCAGTCCTCAGCTGCCTATGAGTTGGGATCACCTCGGAACATGAGGGTAATTGATGTTGGAAAATGTGTAAGGTAGTAATCCTACATATGTCACCTACCGGTACTGCCAGTTGTAACTGCTGACCAACAGGTCGTGATGTATAGCTGACACAATACCCGATGGCACAATCTCAGGCATCGGTCCACGTAACGAAGCCTCATCACTATGATGATCGTCCTCGTGGTCACTCACTAGAAAACACTAGTAGACAAGTCTACCATCCACTCCACTGGTGTCTCAGCTAGGTGGAAAACTCTAGAAATCACCTCCAGCCAGTCCTCTACTCTCTGGGAATCTCACTCGCCTCGTAACCTCGGAGGCCTCTGCTGCTGGAACTCGTGCAACGTGCTCTGCTAGTGTGCACCATCCACTAGTACGACTGGTGGCATCTACTTCCCAACAGGTTGTGGTGCTGCTGGTACACCACCCGAGGGTGCCAACATTGTAAAAAGGGCCCTACACCGGAGCCTCGTCGCTCAGTGAGCCGTCATCGGGTACTCTCTCAGAAACTCCAACTAACTATCTGTGTGGAGACATCCTGAATAGATGTCTCACTGTCAATGATTTATTCCTGATGAGCTGACTTGGTTTGAGATAACATTAAAACATTTGTAAACACTTACACAATCAGTGTTTTCGTGCACAAAGTCGGAAATCAGAAGTCAGGGTCCTGGTGTACGGATACGTCAGCAGCCGCACCAACACTGAACTCCCTGAACTGAAAACCACACTCGTTACTCTTAACACTATTGCTTCACTGAAATAAAATATCAGAGTCTTATGTTCTGTGGTAAAACCGACTCCTCTAATACCAATTGTCATGACCCATTCTCGGGGCCCATGTCGTGACTACCCCAAGCCTGCCTTCCATAGGCCAAGGGCTGGAAACTAGCAACAAATGCATAATTCCCGATAACATGGAAGACATTGCCTTTATAAAAGTAAAAAAACACCATATAGTACAAGAAAAAGTATTACACTAAGTACAAAAGGAAGTGTTTTAAACTAAATGGGCCAGAATACAAACCCAATCGAAAGTACAGCTACAACTGAACATATGTACAACAAAAAAAGACAACAGTTTGAAGAAAGGAAGCATCTCTTAGGTCGTTCTCCTCAGATCCTACCTGAAGGGTAGGTACAGATAGCGCAACTCCTGGATTGTCCACCACGGATCCTACCTGAAGGGTAGGTACAGATAGCGCAACTCCTAGATAGTCCACCACGGATCCTACCTGAAGGGTAGGTACAGATAGCCTCCACATCACTCTTGTCCCTTAACCTCCTCCAAGTATCGTCTCACCTTAAATTCCACCTCCGGATACTGACTCGTCATGAGGTCCACCTCCGGGTACCGTCCAGTCATCGAACACTCGGCCTCCTTCATCATTGCCTGTTGTCTGCAACCAACACAATGAGGTGCAGGCATAGCCCATGTAGGGGTGACTATAACGATACTCAGTAGGGACCCCGAGACCCACAAGGTCTCTCTAAATCCAACAATGATAACCACAATGTAGAATCACAACAGATAACCCTTCTTAGGTACAAGCCCATACTTATACCTAACTTATCAATTAACCCATATCAATCATGATATAAACACAAATGTCATAGTCTCAATGGGTAACCATTACCCAGGTATATGTCCATGCATATACCTAAGTTATCAAGTGACCCATCTCAATCATGAGGTAAAAACAAAGGTCATAGACTTAGTTCAAACTAGGATATTCATTATCTAAACTATAACTGCTGAAGATCCCCATCTATGGAGTGTACAGTGATCCTGTCACGACTCCAAGGTACTTCTCACTAACCTAAGACTGCTGAGGTACTCCTCCTATCGAGTACCACAGGTCAGCCACCCAAACACAGTAGTGCTACCCACTGGGGTCTTCCACACAAACACAGTAGTGCATCCCCCCTAATAGCCTGTAGTGGTACTCTCCGGACGAGTATCGCGGGTCTGCACCCAAAAACTGTAGTGATCCGTCCGCCATGGGTCTTCACCCAAACAATGTAGTGCTTCGTCCACTGGGCTAGTCGACTCACTTCAAGTCGAGTCGGTCAAGCAGTCGTCAGGTCTCAACCGGCTACACGGTCTCCGTACTCCATACGCTCCTCTCCATGAGGGTCTGCTCCACGAGCTACTGTTCGATACTCCAATTATCTTAATGTCCCACGAAGAAGTATCGTAATGGACCGCATCGTCATAGGGGTCTCAACGCAACAGACGGCGCATCAATCGGGCGCTCGGTCTGTGAGTTATTAGCCTTTTTGTCCCAGGGGCCCAGTTGGTTTCTTGTGAGAACCAACCCGACTGTATCTAAACTGTAAACGAACACCCATAGGGTATACTCATAGGGACCTTTTTTTAACGTGATCACCAATGTCGCTGATGGTTCATCAAATGGACGTCAGGTCTGAAAGTTATCAGCTTTTCCGTTCTAGGGGCACGGTTGGATTTCGGGTTCATTCCAACCCATACACTATCCATCTGCATCCAAAACTCAGGAAAAGTATGCCAAAAGTTCCGTCTCATCAAGAGGAATCCAACAAAGTTGACGGTACA
The DNA here is from genome assembly GCA_963277665.1 of Viscum album. NCBI lineage: Eukaryota > Viridiplantae > Streptophyta > Magnoliopsida > Santalales > Viscaceae > Viscum > Viscum album. Next base: position 1,990,937,909 of record OY728121.1, on the reverse strand, counting down.
TCTATCGGACGTCAGGAGCTCAAGTTATAAGCGTTACCGCTATGAGGGCCCGGTTGGTTTCGGGTTCGAACCAACCCGGCAATACACAAAGTTCTCCGAAACCTTGAGTGTAGTATACCAAAATGACCGTCTCTATCCAAGGAACACATCAAATCTTATGGTGCGTCGATCAGAGGTCTGTGACCCAAGATATGGGAAAAAGATCATAAGAGGTCCGTGAATAGGGGGTTCGGGCCCAGTCAGACCGGGCCCGTTACCCCCTGGGACGTCCTGAACCCCGTCGACCCGACCCGGGTCCGGGTCCGGCTCGCTTGGGTGTGGCCCGACCTGGGTGAGGTGCGGCCCGGCATGGGCGCAGCCCGGCTCGGCCTGGGCGGCCCGTCCCGACGCTCTGGTGCGGCAGGCGCGGTCCGCTGGCCAGAGGCCTCGGCCGAAAGGGCCGAGCAGGTTTGGGGGGGGGGGTGCGGCGCTACCCCCCTGTTTCATAACCGTGGCCCCAATGTGGGGGGATGCTGCATTCCGGACATCCGGGGGTTACGAACCCATATTTCCTCCTCTGACTGACTGGCCCGCTTCGACCGGCTAGCTGCTGCACAACGGGACCGGCGCGGGCCGGTCCCCCTGCTCCGACGCCGGCGGCCAGAAGATGGACGCTGGTCCCTACTCCGTCACGGCATAAAGCCACGGCCTTGGTCAGTCCGGCGCAACACGACGGCACTGCGCCCCTCCGCCGTGGCCCCGCTCCGGCCGCGGTGTTTTCGTGATTCTCTAGTGTGGTGCGACAGTGCCGCGACCTTGTTCTACTTCAACAGCGCGGCACGACGGCGCCACGCATCCTTGCTGCATGATCTCGTGCGGTGCAATGGCACCACGCCATGTCCCTTCCAAACCAAAACATGGTTAATCAACAGAATCAAGGTAGGAGGGTTAGCTGTGTTTATGTTGTCCGGCCCCCTGTCGTTAATTGATAGCATGTAGTCCAATTGAGATGAGGAAGGATGATGGAAGAATTCACGAATAAAAACAATTAATCCCCTACCTCGTCAAATTCGTTGAGTGAAGGTTCATCACGGAATTTATCGTCGCGGAATAAGGCTTTGCAGAAGGAGAGGGTCGATGGCGTCGTGGTACACGACGTCGCGTAGTCGATCTCTGAGGATTCGGCATTCTTTGTCGTAGATCGGTGCGTTTTCGCGTTCTTCGCATTCTTCGTGTTCTTCACGTTCTTCGCGTTCTTTGATGAATAAGAAAAACATCAAGACTCCCCTTTTTCTCCCAATCCCCTCTCAACAAAACTAGCTCCAACGTAAAAAGAAAATAACTGCTTCACTTATTTTATTACTCATGATTTTAGTTTGAAATTCAAAAATTGAATTAAACCACTTAATTAATTATCTGAGTTGGCATGATTTAAGAAGTGAGAGAGGAGGAGAGTGGTCTCACATTAAAGGGGGGTTAAGGATTTAAGGAATATTAGAGGTCACCAACTTAATGGGGGAGTTAGAGATGGTTTAAGGAATGTGAAGGGGTGGGGTTCATGTAGGGCCCCCTCACATTTGACCTCACATAGGTAGTTAGGTTCACCCAACATCCAACCTTTAGTTTTAACCACTTTAATGAAATAAAATTTAGTGCACAAATTTTATTTCTTGGAAGTCATTATCCACAAAAATAAACAACTCTTCCCTAGAAAATGCAACTCTGGAAAATGGATTTTTATGCAATTACCAGAGTTACGGTTTCATCGGTGCCCTCAGATTTCAATTCCAAGCACCAGATCAAAAGTTAGAAAAACATGCTCCTTCGTTCACTAAACGTAGATGAGATATAGTTAGGAAACTTATTCGGGGGTCCCCGGGCTTCAGAATCAGGTTCCGTTAAAAACTGTGTTCTTGTAAAATCTCAAAGACAATTAAGAAAAAAATTTCCCTTGATTTTTACGGGTCTTTACAATTTTGACTACCCCAACCTCTGGTGAGTTTCACGTCAAGCCCTCTATTTCCTTGGTGGGACCTAGAAACGGATATATGGATTTGGTAACATGCTAATCCACTGAAGTCTATAATGCTACTAATATCCATATATTGGAGATTATCTTCACATTGTGCTCACAATTTGTATTTCTGATGCATTCATCGGGGCACACACATCTGTCTGTTTGAGTACGAAAGGTACGCACTGGCTATTGCCCCACATTACCACTTTCCAAAGGTGGGAAACATATGTCCCTTACTAAGGGAAATTTTCACATTAATCAAAATAGAATTATGGGATGTAATTTCTTCCTTCTGTGGATTCCTCCTCTGAAATCATCAAAAATTCTGGGTCTCTCTTATAGACTAAGACATTGTTCATCAAACACATCCCAGTTCCATTTCATCGTGGACGCTAGTTAACAACAAAACTTAATTCATTTTATGGTGTTTCATCATGGACGTATCCTCAAATTGGGGGAGTAGTCATGTGGGATATCATTGGTGTGTCGGGATGCCAGAACACTGTTGCGTCTAGGTTTCTTCCACTTATTATAGGGCTTTTCGAGGGTGCAGAGGCTGGAGGCCTGCAGCGTCGAATGCATGGAATTAAATTCCATAGGAATATATCTTATGTTTTCTTCATCATATTATGTTTAACACAAGGTATTCCATAGGATTGAACTCTAGAGAAGATGAATCTGTTTGGTTGGAACACTGACTAGACTGGATCAAATTGGTGCAACCCATGTAGGGAACACTTATGTCATGGAAAACATGTGGTTAGCTACCTGAATATTGTTAATGGAATGGGGAATGTGGTTGAATTATCCCACTGGGATGTGGATACCTAGGTAAGAATCAAATTGGATAATGGATGTTTAATTTATGTATGTGGAGAATGAGATGGTGTCAACTCGAGGACAATAGTGGTGAGTGGATTGAGTCTCAAAGATACCTCCTACGTATCCCCGTGGTTGGGAATCCAAGCCACCATACATTATAAACAATTTTTTACCTCCAAATGGGGACTTCAACGGATTACCACTTAATAGGGTCACACTTGATTAACGTTAGATGGGGTTGCAATAGCTTGCTACCCGATGGGGTCCTGACGGCTTTCTGTTGGATAGGGTCACAAAAACATACTTATGGATGGGGTTTAAAATATCTTACCACTGAATAGGCTCTCAATGACTTACTACTAGATGGGGTGACAATGGCCTACCCCTAGATGTGGTCGTAATGGCTTATCGGAAGATGGGGTTCCAACAGCTTTCCACTGGAAGGGGTCCCAATGCACTACCATTGGATGGGGTCACAAGGGATTACCGTTTGATGGGGAGAGTTTTGTTTCATGAGCGACAAAGTGGGGAATACAATTTAATGTTGTGGAGGACGGGGGTGAACTGACAGGAATTGGTCAGGACCAATGGGTGATGAACTTTAACCTTAGGGAGGCTTCATACGTACCTTTCTTTGGCAAGGATAAAAGTCTACATAGTTCAGAGGGGGTTTTTGGTAAACCAACATGAAGATGGTCTGGACCAATGGTTGGTGGTCTTGATCCTTAGGGTGCCATAATCACTAGTGAATAAAACGTTTTAAATGTCACCATTTTTTACCTCGGTTATATATAACCGACATGATAATATGTGATAAGTGTTTTTTACGTCGGTTATTTTAATAACTGATGTAAAAAATGAGGTATATAACGCTTTTTTATAACTGACGTAAAAAAGGTGGCATCAAAGGCCTTTTTGACGTCAGTTATTTGGTAACTGATGTTAAAAACCAACCCATAGAATTTAATACGTCAGTTATAATATAACCGACTTAAGAAACCAACACACAACACTTTTTAGATCAGTTATAAAATAAATGAAATAAAAAATGTGTTTTCTAATGTGTTTTTTAGGTCGGTTATAAAATAACCGAGGTAAATAACCAACACACGACTTTTTCTACATCGATTCTTTTATAACCGACGTAAAAAATATGGTATCTGATACATTTATAATGTCTCTTATTATAATAACCGACATTTTAAATGAAATAAAAATATTTTATAAAGTTGGTTATTAAATAACCGACGTTATAAAAAATTTAAAAAATTATCACTCCCCGTGGATTATCATTTCCGATTTTTTTGATCGACAGACATGCGACTCGTCTCTCTCATGCCGGAATCATAGAATCGACTCTTCAATCTAGTTTCGTTAAACATGTTGTTCCATCATGTTTTATCATCTTTACTCACCTCAGATATATCATTTCCTCTTAAAACACTCATGTAAGCCTCCCACGACATTATTTCGTTCGTTTTTTCCGAGATAGTCTATATTTATGTTTTGCGATTTTTTTGTTTAAAATATGTATGATTTTTCGATTTCGAACCCTCTTATCTCGTTTTTCCATCATAATCTTATTTATTATCCCCATATCAGTTAGATTGACTTTCAATATTCATGTAAGCCACATCTACTTCTATTTCATTTGTTTTTGTTTCGCAGATTCCATACATTTATGGTAATATTCGTTGTCATTGATCACTAATGACCTCATTCCCCTATATTACTACAATTTATATCTAAATCAATGTAATACACCCAATCTATGTACCCGTGTGTTTTATTTTATAAGTATATATGGTTTATCATAGTGGAATGTTTGTTTTGGATCCTTGATTGTTTCTATTTTGGGAATCAGTTTTTGTTGTTCCATAAACTATTTACGTCGCTTTTTTTGTGGACTATTATATTTCTTCATATGCTATTAAAACCCGATTCATTAACAAAGAGAGCATTTTATTCTAGTATGAGATACATTTCATGGTTCTAATTTTGAATAATGGCATGATAGAAAAACTAGTATCTTGAGGTTTAAATCCCTAGATATGCCAAAACTAGTAGATTGTTGATAAAATCCCATTGTTCTGGGGGGCTGTTTAGAGGGTTGGGGGTAGTCCAGGGTGTCCATGGAGGAGGGGGGGGGGGTAGTTAAGGGGTGTGTGTGCGGGGGGGGGGGGGGGGGGGTTCTAAGGGGGTGGGGGTGTCTAAGTGGGTGGGGGCAGTCCATGGGGGTGGGTGGGGGTGTCCAAGGGTTGGGAGCTGTCTAGAGGGTTTGGGGGTTGTTCTGGGGGTGGGGGCTGTCCAGATGGTTGGGAGTGTCTAGGGGGGGTGTCCAACGGGGTAGGGGGTGGGACGTGGTGATCAGGAGGGGTGGGGGTCCAAGGTGGTGGGGGCTGCTGTCTAGAGGGGGGAGGGTTGTCCAATGGGTGGGGGGCTATCTAGAGGGGCGGGGGCTCTCCAAGGGTCTAATGGCGTCCAGGGGGTGTCCAAGGGTGTGGGGTGGTGTCTAGAGGGTTCGGGGGTTGTCCCGAGGGTTGGCAGGTGTCCAGGGTGTCCATGGAGGTGGGGGCGGGGGTAGTCGAGGGGGTGAGTGGGGGGTCCAAGGGGGTTGTGGTGTCTAAGGGGGTGGGGGCTGTCCAAGGGGGTGGGGGCTGTCCACGGGGGTGGGGGCCTTTCCAGGGGGGTGGGGGCCTGTCCAAAGGGTTTGGGGTTGTCTGGGGGGGAAGTCTAGGGGGGGTGTCTATGGGGGAGGGGGTCCAAGGCGGTGGGGTGGTGTAGAAGGGGTGGGGGTGTCCATGGGGGTTGGGGGGCTGTCCAAGGGGGTGGGGGCCTGTTCGGAGGGTTTGGGGGGTTGTCTGAGGGGTGGGGGTTGTCCATAGGGTTGGGGGTGTCTAGGAGGGTGTCTAAGAGGGTATAGGGTGGGGGTGGTGTCCAGTAGGGGTGGGGGTGTGCTAATGGTTGGGGGATGCGGTCCAGATGGTGGGGTTTATCTAGGGGGTTTTCCATAGGGGTGGGGGATGTCCAAGGGGGTGGTGGTGTCCACGGGGTGTCCAAGGTGGTGGGTGTGGTTTCTAGAGTTTTTGGCGGACTTTCAAGATGGTTGGGGGTGTCTTGGGTGTCCATGGAGGTGGGGGGTCTAAGGTGGTGGTGGTGTCTAAGGGGAGGGGGGTTGTCCAAGGGGGTGGGGGCCTATCCAAGGGGGTGGGGGCCTATCCAGATGGTTTGGGGGTTGTCTAGGGGGGGTATCCAGAGGGTTGGGGGTGTCCAGAGGTTTTCTATGGTGGTAGGAGGTGGGTGGTGGTGTCCAGGAGGGGTGGGGGTGTCCAAGGGGGTGGTGGGGGGGGGGGGGGCTATCCAAGGGGTGGGGATCATGTCCTGGGGGTAGGGAACCGTCCATGGGTTTGGTGGTGTCTAGGGGTTTTCCAAGGGGGTGGGGGTGGGGTCCAGGGGTAGGGGGGATTTCCAAGGGGGTGGTGGTGTCCAGGGGGTGTCCAAGGGGGTCGGGTGTGGTGTCCAGGTGGTGGGGGGCTGTCCAAGGGGGTGGTGGTGTCAAGGAGGTGTCCAAGGGGGTGTGGGATAAGTGTCATTTGGGACTAACTGTTGCATCATGGTTTGTGATATTATGTCATGATGATTGTATTGTTTCATGGATATTAGTGTTGCAATATGATTCTATTTGGTTATATATATATTGACCAGTCATCGACTATGAGAAAATTATGGGTTATGGGGGAGACCATGTCGTGTTTTTCAAATATCTATAGGTATCCTGACCCCATTGTGCAATGATGATTGTCTTGAAATTGTGATTTTCTCCATCCGGGTAATTATTTTAAATCTGATTTGATTCTCAGGTTTACTCCATTTTATCCAATTTTCTGTCAACCATTTGAGCCATCATGGTTTTATTTGATTACATGGAATTTAAAAATGTTTTATCTAACTATATATATTTTTTAAATCATATTCAAGCATATTTTTTTAAATAAGCATAGATTTGTTTTATATTTCAGAATTGTTTTACATTCAAATTATGATTTTTTCATATAAACATATATTTGTCTTATCATAAAAATATGTATAATTTTGATATTTGTTATAGGAAATAATGAGTCAATGTTGGATTATGTCATATTGAATGTGCAATGAATATGAGGAAGGTGTTGATTACTTTTTGGAATTCGCAAAACGAATTGTTCCAGGTAGTGACGTTTTTTTCTGTCCATGCCTGAAATGTTTGTTTATGAAGATGTTCAAAAGTAGAGAGATAAAATATCATTTGATTTGTCATGGTTTTAATCCATGTTACATAACATGGATTTGGCTGGGTGAAACTAGATAGACTGTCCCGGATGATGATGATTTGCATGATGTTAACTCTGATAGAATTAATGAAATGATTCGCGATATTGCAGCATAACAAATTGAGATAGAACCGACAGTGGAACATTTATATGTTGATGTTGAAAAACCATTATAACCTGGTTGTACAGATTTTATGGTTTTTTCGGCATTGTTATGATTTATTAACCTTAAGGTGAAACATGGATGGAGTGACATAAGTTTTACAGAGCTGCTACATTTGATGAAAGGAATTCTTCCAAAAGATAACAATATTCCAAATTCACATTATAAGTCCAGGAAAATATTATGCCCGATGGGATTTAGATACAAGAAAATACATGCTTGTCCAAATGACTGTTTGATATATAGGAAGGAATATGAATTTCTGTCACAGTGTCCTAAATGTGGGACATCACGGTATAAGGTGAAAGAAAAATCACAGGCTGATATAGAGATTACAAAGATCCCCTCAAAGGTATTTTGGTATCTTCCTATAATTCATCATTTCAAACGTTTATTTTATAATTCACATGATGAAAAAAAGGATAAGATGGCATGCTGATGATCGATTATGTGATGGAAAATTATGTCGTCCAGCTAATTGTCCAAAATGGAAGAAAATTGAAGAGCAGTATTCTTCATTTGGAAATGAAATTAGAAATCTCAGACTAGGGTTGTGCACAGATGGAATGAATCCATACCAAAACCTCAGTAGAACACATAGTTCATGGCCAGTTTTATTTTTAATTCACAAACTCTCTCCTAATGATTGTATGAAGCATAGATATGTCATGTTGAGTATAATGATCTCTCATCCAAAGAAACCCAGCAATGATATTTATGTTTACATGTCACCGGTTGTAACGCCCCGACCCCAGTTACCCAGATTCAGTGCATTATTATATAAAATTGGCATGATCACAAGAAAGATCATATCTAGAAATACCGATTGGTTTAGTAGCTTTGGAAACACTAGATATATTCATAAGTCTTACATTACATCATAAAGTGAAAAACTACTACAATAACATATTGTCTCCATATTCCACACACATATCCCCACATAATATCCCTGCAGGTCATTCATAATTTTATTCTTCACTTCATGGGAAAAATAAAACATAGAAAATGGGTGAGCTCAAATTCCCAGTAAGGATAACAATATATCGGAAACTTTCATAAATAAGAATAAACATTTAGGGCAATGTATAAATAAAACAAAAGATTTTTAAACTTGAACTTCAACATAGTATGGCAAAAGTAAAACGAAAAAATTCCATTTACTTATTCACATGGATATTCTACTAATCGAATAATCACATGTAATATCAGTAACCACTTTCATAATGATGGAATGCATAATGTTGAACATTAATTTCGTTGTCAAGGCCTCGTCCCAAGACCAAGTGGCTAACTGTAACCGGAACCCATCCCGGAGTGCCTCTAATAACCGGACACCAACAGAGAGTGCCTCTAATAACCGGAGACCAAACCGGAGTTCCTCTAATAACCGGAGACCAAACCGGAGGGCTTACTTTTACCGGTCCCCAACCCGGAACATACTTGTCTAACACATTCATCTGAATGAATGTTTGAAATATAACAAACACATTCGGATTAAAAATAACTTATCAAATGTAAATACTTTAAAAAAAACCATGAGTGACATAAGAATAGCTTATCCACAGTCAAAAATATCACAAAACCTTCAATAAAATATGGATGTTTTGTATCATAATAAATCAACTTCAAAAAAGCTTAAAAACCATCAAAGGGTATTGACATAGATGAAATCAAAACTATTTTAGAGAAATATCTCTTTTTTTAAATCATTTTAAAAGTAACATAATTATAAAATAATACATTCAATTTGAAAATATTCTTATAAGCATGTAAGGGAAGCTTTGTCGAAAAGGTTAAAAGTGCCTTGTTTGGAAAACGACGGAAATATTCTTTTCGAAACACAAAAGGGTATAAATGACTTTAACCCATATTCTTGTAAATAGTAAAAATGTTTTGAAATACATTATTAAGAAACATGTATGTGGATGATAAAGAGATCCCAGTAGATTATTACGTATAAACAACCTCAGATAATGAAGAGATTGTGAAATAACCCTTACCTTGTACTTTTCTTTGGTTGGGGTAGGTTAACCTCATGTATAATGGTGAAATAATTGTTATTAAATTAAAAAATAATCATATACATTAATATGATATCATATATGATCTTTTAATATTGATTTGATAATAATATCGTAGTATTCTCGTTGTTTCGGGTGTTAACTTACTTGTTTTCTTTTATATTTTTTGTTACGTAAGACATGTTTGTAATGGATAGGTTGTATATTATTAATATCCAGAATGATATCAAGTCCTTAAAAATGATTTTTAAATCATCAAATGATAATTATACATGAATGGATACGATGGAGAATGAATCTCATCGCGTTCGTGGAGACGGTAGTCCGTACGTACGCACAAGCGACAATATCATTCTTTTAATATTAAAATAATATATAAATGGATGGTATATCATATATAAAGAATTAATAACATGTTATATTTATTATTTACATGAGTTACACATCATTATTATACCCATCCAAATAATAATATATTGAATAACAATTACACCACGACGTGGAGACGGTAAGCCGTACGTACGCAGGTATGGTGACATGTTATTCAAAAGGGTGGATAGAATACTGAATATGGTTGTACCATATTTATAATAAAATCATAGTATATATATGATACTGGACTTATTATTTTAGAATGGTAAAAACAACGGAAGAAGAAGTGGAAGAAGAAAGGAACTTGGAAAAGGGTGGTGAAATCATTACCTCTTCTTCGGGTTCTTCCTTTTGATTTGATCAAAAGGGCTCCATAGGTGGGATTTCTGATCAAAGTAAGGCCTCTAGGTTGTAGTGAGGGAAGTTGGGAGAGAATTTGGGGAGAGTTTGGCTGAACCAAAAGTCTTTGAAGGTGTGTAGAAATGAGAATGAGGAGTTCCCTTTTATAAGAGGGGTGAGGGGAACCCTTGGAAAATCTTGAAATATTAATTTATAATAAATTAATATTCGGTTTATAAGGGCTTAAAAGATGATTATTTAAATGTTAAGGTGGGTATAGGTATAAAACCACTCATCCAATACAATTTATATAGGTTTGGGTACTTATATTAACCTTATATTTAAGTATTAACTCGAAGTTAATTAGTTTCACTTTTACAATGTCACTTTGTATTTTTATATTATATGGTTAATAAACGTACCATATACATCCAAGTGATCCCCAAGTGGTCCATTAATGATACACATATCATTATATAATTCTCTTGGCCGAACCTTAGATTTTTTGGAATTTAATATCAATTCATAATATAATCTTTGTTTTAAAAACTCTTTTATGTCAATTTTGAGACTATTCAATAGTTGATTTTTGTGAAACTTATAACAGAATGATTACTTATAAAAAAGTTAATTAAATAAATCCTAATATGTAATATTATCCTATAGAATTAGTGTCATTCATTAAAAGTCAAAAATTATATTTATATGGGTATTTATAATTTAAATTATTTTAATTTTTCAATATTATTGAATTACTGCATCATCATTGTGTCATAATTAAATTAAATTATTTAATCTCTAAAAACTGAAAATAAAATATCATCGTGTAGGAAATATTTTTATATTTATAATGAATATTTATAGTCTAAAATCAAACATATATAATACTATGTAAAAATTGTTTTTCTAAAAGATATATACTTATGTCATTTTTGTACTTATTTTAACTTAATTAAAATAAAGTGTCCCTATCACCTACAAGTGGCTCCATGGGGTCCCAAAATCGACCCAAAGGTGCCTATGGCCGAACATGTATCAACCAATAATTATAGGACACGTTTTAGGGTAATTTAGTATTATTATAATATTATTTTTGTAACCCTTATTTATCGGATTTACCCATAACCATGGTAAATAAAATATTTACCGCAGTAATTATTCAAAATGTCTAAAAATAAAAGTAAGCTATTTACACAATTTGAACATCCTGATTCCAAATATGGAATCCATTTTTCCAAATTCAACACACAGAAGTGGCAGAAATTAATTTAAAATTAATTCTCGTAGTTAAAACAAAAAAGCGTGTTTTTAAGAGATAATAACTATCAAAAGATTGACACTTGTTTATGTCCGGTTTAATTGTAAAATTATGTCCAATGACCAAAATTATATTAAATGGTAAAAATATATTCTAAATATACTTTAAAACCACTCAAATTCATAATTTATTACTATTAATTATTTTGATTAAGAAAGTTGTTTTTAATTAAAATTTAGTAATTTTCACTATTCATCAAAATATTAAAGTTATCTGAAAGGTACCAAAATTTCACCTTAGGCTAAATTCGAAATTCTGAATCCAAAAATGAATTCCATTTTGAAATATAAAATATATATAATATCGAAAAGTAGGTATTACTATTCATAACGGCTAGTTTGATTGGTTGTGGTGTGTGTTAGAACTCGAAGTTGCGTACAACACACGCTACTGTATTATTCAAAGGAAAGTGTATCGTGGAAGCATGGGATGTTTCATTTTAAATTTTTTTGATTTCCCCATGTAGTCAAGAAGTTTAAAATATTGTATTTAAAAATGGTTCACTATTAAAAGTTGGTAAAAGTGCAATACTGAAAATGAAATTGTTCTTACATTATGTCTATGAAACTCATAATATGGATTCGAAAATTATAAGGATTATATAAAGTTTAAAATTTTGTTAATACTATTCATAACCTCTTTTGAACGGCTTGTTTGGTAAGTCATGGTGTGCTTGAACTCGGTTTTGTGTGTAGTGCATGTTATTGTATTATTTTGAAGAAATAACACACTATGAAATCTTGGGGTGTTACATTCTCCCCTCCTTCAATAAATTGCGTCCTCGCAATTTGAAATTGTTCTTCGAAAATAAAAGGTTGAAAATAAAAAAATATATTTGTGGGAAAACCGACATCGGAAATTGGGTTACTAAAATTTAGTCTTAATATGAGGAAAATAGAATTGAAAGGGTCACAACCAAATTATGATCTCGATTAGGAGAACATTGGTGGAAATTAGAGACATATAATTGGAGGAAAACGTAAATATTTATAGGTAGTGATTGAGGTCATCAATCACAAACAAGTTTAAAATTGAGGTCCTTAAATTCATCAATCTACGATGACAAAAAATACCATCGATTCAACAAAACATAAGGTATTAGGATATCACATTTTTGATGTTTCAAAATATCTTAGTTGAAATCCTACATCGAAAAATGAATTAATGAGGCCTCTATTTAAAATAAAGAGTGGAATGTATGAAGATTACCGAAAATAACACATACTAGGGTTCCATGTAGGAAAATATGGATATGGAAGAGAAATATAACCATCAATTATCTGATGGATAGTGGTAGAGAACATGGCTATGAAAAGGCCAACAATCCCAAAGCTATAAATTAGTGATAATTTAAGGTACCATCTAGGACAACATTTTTGTTCTAAGTTCCTTTTCTTAATGTTGATGAATTTATTTATGAGATTGGATAAGATCATAAGGATATATACTTACTTTATAATTAGAGTTTTATCCATTAATAAATTTATACCACAAACTCATCTTTCACTCGTAAAAAAAATTCTATTTATACTATTCGTACAGGGTTCCAAAATAAACAAATTTATAATTAATCTACCAGATCTTTTAAAAAAACTACATTATTTAGTCAAGGATAACTCGTGGGCCAGTGGTAGGTGATACACCATTGTCGGCCTTCGGTTGCGGGTTCATGTCTCGCGGCCTTGCCGGTCGTGACGGGTTGTCGCCCGACCTCTTGGTTGTCCTTTAATGGAAATCAAAAATTAATCTCAAACTAGAATTTATCCAAAATAATTCTGTCCAAACTCATAGTCCAATATTTATAAGGAAGGTAAACTTAATGTAGATCATTTTTACCCCATAATAGCATATGAATACCTTCATCATGTATTCTTTTAAAACATTGAAACGTCCTGAATTACCAAAATACTTATTGATTACATTCATGCTCCCTTATTCCATATAGAATGATGGATATACTTCATCAATCAACAAATGTTTTAAACCCTAATAATGATGGAATATACAAATCATTAAAGAGATTCAAGGAAGTAAAGAATATCCAATATAATTTATCCAACTCAATCATGTATTATTCTAAAATCACTACCTCAGTATCAAAACCATATTATGGTTTATCTTTCTCTCAACCATATTTTTTCCAAAACATTTAACCTGTTATTGAGTCACTTTTCTTTGTTCCACACAATCTCAAGTCCTTAATGAAATAGTACTGCAGTACAATCCTTATATACTCCATAATTATTATAACAAGTACATTGTTGATACAAAACTCAAATGACATAATCAACATAAGAACTCTAATCATTCCTCTTTATCTATGGTAGTATCATAACATGATTATTATCCAATATCATCATTTGCGGCATAGTCTGATGACTAGGACATAGGTTCGCGTAGTGTCCAAACTCCTTGAAAATGAAGCATTGTACATTTGAAACCATTTTCGTACCCTTGTAGTCACGTACTTTTTTCCCTTTTCCTCCACACTTATAACAAACTCTCAATCCTTTCAGACAAGTTCCTTGGTGTTTCTTCCCACAGTTATCACATATGGGAAAATTCTTATTTTCCCTCTTCCCTTTATCCATTGTTCTCTCTTCCATCCTTTTCTTCTCTTGATTCCCTTCAAATTTATAGGACTCAGTAAAATATTTACTTATCTTATCAACACATGATATTATTTCTTCATATGATGATAATACATGGGAGACTATTTATCTTATAAATTATGGATTAAGACCATGAAAGATATGATCCTTCTTTCTCTTTGGATCATCTGAATTGCTGGAGTTCTCATTCCTTCTAATGGGCGCCATTTCTAAACAATGGCATACACTAGATTAGTTTATGAATAACAATACCTAATCCCAAACTTGTAAGACACATAACATAAATTAAATAGTTTATGGATATAATCCATAATCATAAAAATTTATCCTTTGAGGAAGTAAATCGACATAAACCCTTCATAATGGTTTGTAAATAAAATGAGAGTTATCCTAAGCATATCCCCTGGGAGTGTCGTAACCAAGAGTGCAGCAAGGCCCGTTGTCATACACTAGTTCATGTTTGACACTATCTCAAAGCAGTGTTTTCGGGTTTTACCCCTAGGTACATCTGTGCCAGAGCCGCCTCTACCTGCTCGTATCCAGACAGAGATGTATTGCTCGGAAAACTCACAAAATCTCTACAATACCAAAATTCTAGGAAGTTCTTCTATACTAATCCTCAAAGTTCATCTTAGGTCTACGTGCTCTAATCAGAGTTTATCTAAATCTAGCTTCCAAGGTTTGTACTAAACTTCCTCTGATACCAACTGCAATGCCCCAGCCCCAGTTACCCAGAGTCGGTGAATTATTACATAACATTGGAATGATCACATGAAAGATCAAATCTCGAAAGACCGATTGGTTTAGTAGCCTTGGAAACACTAGATATATTCATAAGTCTTACATAACATCATAAAGTAAAAAACTATTACAACAAAATATTGTCTCCATATTCCACACTCATATCCCCACATAATATCCCTCCAGGTAATTCATAATTTACGTCCTCACTTCCTGGGAAAAATAAAACATAGAAAAGGGGTGAGCTCAAATGCCCAGTAAGGATAACAATATAGCGGAAACTTTCATAAATAAGAATAAACATTTAAGGCAATGTATAACTAAAACAAAATATTTTTAAACTTGAATATCAACATAGTATGGGAAAAGTAAAATGAAATAATTCCATTTACTTATTCACATGGATATTCTACTAATCAAATAATCACATGTAATATTAGTAACCACTTTCATAATGATGGAATGCATAATGCTGAACTTTAATTTCTTTGTCAAGGCCTCGTCCCAAGACCTAGGGGCAAACTGTAACCGGAACCCAACCCGGAGTGCCTCTAATAACCGGACACCAACCCAGAGTGCCTCTAATAACGGGAGACCAAACCGGAGTTCCTCTAATAACTGGTGACCAAACCGGAGGGCCTACATTTACCTGTCCCCAACCCAGAACATACTTGTCTAACACATTCATCTAAATGAAAGTTTGAAATATAACATACACATTTGGATTAAAAATAACTTATGAAATGTCAATACATTAAAAAACCATGTGTGACATATGAATAGATTATCCACAGTCAAAAATATCACAAAACCTTCAATAAAATATGGATGTTTTTTATCATAATAAATCATCTTCAAATAAGCTTAAAAACCATCAAAGGATGTTGACATAGATGAAATCAAAACTATTTTAGAGAAATATCTCTTTTTTTGAAATCATTTTAAAAGTATCATAATTATAAAATAATACATTCAATTTGAAAATATTCTTATAAGCTTGTATTGGAAGCTTTGATGATTTTATAATGGCGGTAAATAGCCGCACCCGACGTATAAGTTAAAAAAACATTCTTACCTTTAATTTGTCGAAAAGGTTAAAAGTGCCTTGTTTGGAAAACGATGGAAAGATTCATTTCGAAACACATATGGGTATAAATGAATTTAACCCATATTCTTGTAAATAGTAAAAATGTTTTGATATACATTGTTAAGAAACATGGATGTGGATGATAAAGAGATCCAGTAGATTATTACGTATATACAACCTCTGATAATGAAGAGATTGTGAAATAACCCTTACCTTGTAATTTTCCTTGGTTGGGGTAGTTTAACCTCCTATATAATGGTGAAATAATTTTTATTAAATTATACAAGAATCATATACATTAATATGATATCATATATGATCATTTAATATTGATTTGATAATAATTTCTTAGTATTATCGTTGTTTCGGGTGCTAACTTACTTGTTTTCTTTTATATGTTTTGTTACGTAAGACATGTTTGTAATGGATAGGTTGTATATTATTCATATCCAGAATGATATCAAGTCCTTAAACATCATTTTTAAATCATCAAATGATAATTATACTTGAATGGATACGATGGAAAATGAATCTCATCGCGTTCGTGGAGATGGTAGTCCGTACGTACGCACGAGCGACAATATCATTCTTTTAATATTAAAATAATATATAAATGGATGTTATATCATATATACAGAATAATTTACATGTTATATTTATTATTTACATGAGTTACACATCATTATTATACCCATCCAAATAATAATATATTGAATAACAATTACACCACGACGTGGAGACGGTAAGCCGTACGT
This sequence comes from Viscum album, assembly GCA_963277665.1. Taxonomy (NCBI): domain Eukaryota; kingdom Viridiplantae; phylum Streptophyta; class Magnoliopsida; order Santalales; family Viscaceae; genus Viscum; species Viscum album. The sequence goes on along the minus strand of OY728121.1, from coordinate 1,990,921,373 downwards.
ACGCACGTATGGTGACATGTTATTCAAAAGGGTGGATAGAATACTGAATATGGTTGTACCCTATTTATAATAACATCACAGTATATATATGATACTGGAATTATTATTTTATAATGGTAAAAACAACGGAAGAAGAAGTGGAAGAAGAAAGGAACTTGGAAAAGGGTAGTGAAATCATTACCTCTTCTTCGGGTTCTTCCTTTTGATTTGATCAAAAGGGCTCCATAGGTTGGCTTTCTGATCAAAATAAGGCCTCTAGGTTGTAGTGAGGGACGTTGGGAGAGTATTGGGGCAGAGTTTGGCCGAGCCAAAAGGCTTATAAGGTGTGTAGAAATGATAATGAGGAGTGCCCTTTTATAAGAGGGGTGAGGGGCACCTTTGGAAAATCTAGAAATATTAATTTATAATAAATTCATATTAGGTTTTTAATGGCTCCAAAGTTGATTATTTAAATTTTATGGTGGGGATAGGTCGAAAAAAACTCAACCAATAGAAATTAGACAGGTTTGGGAACTTATATTAACCATATCTTTAAGTATTAACTCTAAGTTATTTAGTTTCACTTTTACAATGTCTCTTTGTATTTTTATATTATATGGTAAATAAACATACCATATACATCCAAGAGATCCCCAAGTGGTCCATTAATGATACAAATATCATGATATAAGTCTCTTGGCCTAACCTTATATTTTTAAGAATTTAATATCAATTCATAATATAATATTTGTTTTAAGAACTCTTTTATGTCAATTTTGACACTATTCAATAGTTTATTTTTGTGAAACTCATAATAGAATGATTACTTCAAAAAAAGTTAATTAAATCAATTCTAATATGTCATATTATCCTAGAAAATTATTGTAATTCATTAAAAGTCTAAAATTATATTTATTTGGGTATTTATAATATAAAATATTTTAATTTTTCACTATTATGGTAATTACTGCATCATCATTGTGTCATAAATAAATTAAATTATTTAATCTCTAATAATTGAAAATAAAATATCATCATGTAGGAAATATTTTTATCTTTCTAATGAATATTTATAGTATAAAATCCAACATAAATAACCCTATGTAAAAATTGTTTATCTAAAAGATATATACTTATGCCATTTTTGTACTTATTTTAACTTAATTAAAATAAAGTGTCCCTATCACCTACAAGTGGCTCCATGGGGTCCCAAAATCGACCCAAAGGTGCCTATGGCCAAACATGTATCAACCAATAAGTCTAGGACACGTTTTAGGGTAATTTATTATTATTATAATATTATTTTTTTACCCCTTATTTACCGGATTTACCCTTAACCATGGTAAATAAAAAATTTACCGTAGTAATTATTCAAAATTTCAAAAAAATATAAGTTACCTATTTACACAATTTGAACATCCTGATTCCAAATATGGAATCCATATTTCCAAATTCAACACACAGAAGTGGTAGAAATTAATTTAAAATTAATTCCCGTTGTTAAAACTAAAAGCGTGTTTTTAAGAGATAATAACTATCAAAAGAATGACACTTGTTTTTGTCCGGTTTAATTGTAAAATTATGTACAATGACCAACATTTTATTAAATGGTAAAAATATATTCTAAATATACTTTAAAACCACTCAAATTTATAATTTATCACTGTTAATTATTTTGATTTAAAAATTTGTTTTTAAATAAAATTTAGTAATTTTCACTATTCATCAAAATATTAAAGTTATTCGAAAAGTACCAAAATTTCACCTTAGGATAAATTTGATATTACGAATCCAAAAATGAAGTCAATTTTAAAATATAAAATATATATAATTTCAAAAAGTAGGTATTACTATTCATAACGGCTAGTTTGATTGGTTGTGGTGTGTGTTAGAACTCGAAGTTGCGTACAACACACGCTACTGTATTATTCAAAGGAAAGTGTACTGTGGAACCTTGGGATGTTTCATTTTAATTTTTTTTGATGTCCCCATTTAGTCAAAAAGTTCAAAATATTGTATTTAAAAAGGGTTCACTATTAAAAGTTGGTAAAAGTGCCATACTGAATTTGAATTTGTTCTTACACTATGTCTATGAAACTCATAATATGGATTCTAAAATTATAAGGATTATATAAAGTTTAAAATTTAGTTAATACTATTCATAACCACTTTTGAACGGCTTGTTTGGTAAGTCATGGTGTTCTTGAAGTCGGTGTTGCGTGTAGTGCATGTTATTGTATTATTTTGAAGAAATAACACACTATGAAATCTTGGGGTGTTACACCGTTGATTGATGATTTGAAACTTTTATTGCTTGATGGTATTAGGGTGTATGATTCTTATAAAATGAAATATTTTCAACTTCATGAAGTTGTTTTGTTCACTATAAATGACTTCCCATCTTATGGAAATTTTTCTCGATATAGTGTTAAATGGCATAAAGCATGTCCAATTTGCTAACAACAGACGTCATATTTTCAATTGAAACATGGGAGGAAAGAAGTGTACATGGGTCATTGAATGTTTTTTCCTATGGATCACTCTTATAGTAGACTAAAAAAAGGCATTCAGTGGATCACAAGAATTTGATATTGCTCCAAATCCATTATCCCCTGATCTGTATTTTGAGAGGGTGAAAAACCGTGATGTGACATTGGGAAAGACACAAAAATAAGGTAATGATAGACATATATGGAGGAAATGGTCAATATTTTTTGAGCTACCATTTATTCTATATCATGCAGTTAAACATAATTTTGATTTCATGCATGTGGAGAAGAATATCGGTGATTATTTGATTGGATCATTTTTAGATATTAATGGAATGGAAAAAAGATGGGTTGAATGCAATATTAGACTTACTATCAATGGGAATATGTTTGGAGTCAGATCCTACTCCTAATGGATGATGAACATTTATTTTCTACTCTTTTCATACATTATCGAAGAGGGAGAAAATTAGCTTTTGTCAGTTTCTTCCTGATATCAAACTGCATCAAGGATATTCTTCAAATGTAAAAATTTTTGGCTCATTGAAGGAATTCAAGTTGATAGGTATGAAATCTCATGATTGTCACATCATGATGCAATAACTTTTTCCAGTTACATTGGTTGGAATAATGCCCATCAGTGTAATAATGACTATAATGAAGTTGTGTTATCATTTCAATTCAATTTGTAATAAGACAATTAATGTGAATTCTTTGAAAATTTTGGTAAAGGATGAAATTTTTATACATTGTCAATTGGAAATGTATTTTCCTCCAACTTTTTTTGATATAATGGTGCATTTAAAGATTCTTCTGGTTCGAGAAATAATGCTTTGTGGACCTATATATCTTCATTGGATGTATCCTTTTGAATGGTATATGAAAATATTGAAGGGGTATGAAAAAAATCAGTATCGACCTGATGTATCCATTATTGAAAAGTATATTTCTGAGAATGTTGTAGTGTTTTGTACGAGCTAATTGGCTGCGGCACAACACATAGGTTTGCCTCCATCTCACCATGAACGATTTAATAATGAGGGAAAGGGGATTCAAGGATTCAAACTCAAATCATTGTCAGCTAAACAGATGAAGATGTAATAATCATAAATCTTGAATAACATAGATAATTCTCAACCGTATATAACATTTCATATTAATGAGTTCAAATAATTTCATCCAAAGAAGAAAGAAATGTGGATTTTGAATGAGCACAACAAAATTTTTTTGTCATGGTTTAAAATGACCTTGCTTGGTAGATCAGATGTATCAGAGACATTAAAATGGATAGTGAGTGGTCCATGTTTATATGTGATAACATGGTCCGGTTATGACATTAATGGATATACATTTCATACAATAGATCAGGACAACAGAAGTGCAGTTCCGAATAGTGTTTTATTGGTCTTTGTAGAAGCAATGAATTTTTCAAGTGCTATGGAAAAAAACCCAATTTCTAAATCAAGTAAATATTATGGAGTGATTGAATACATATGGGAGGTTTATTACATTAAAATTAAAGTTCATGTTTTTAAATATAAATGGTTTATCGGTAACAACATTTTCATACATGATGAATTTGGAATGACACTCATTAACTTGAATAGATTGGAAGACACAACTGATTTTTTTATAATAGAATGAAATGAAAAAAAAATTTACATTTAGTATATCAAGTAGATATGAAGTGGGATGTTGTTTTATAAGGAAAAACAATATTTTTTGAGGGTGAAATTGATGAAGATGCTGATTTTTGTGAGATCCCTACTTCCATGGGAAGATTAACAGAACATAATGATGATCATGTTGAAGACATGGTTTGTGAAATAAGGAACAATCATGATGAATGAATTTGGGAAAACAATCCATTTGTACATTCATAAATTTATAGGTAACATTTGTTTATTTCATGTTTACATTTATTTTTTCATAAAATGTTAGATATTGTAAGTTTTTTCTTTATTAAAACTTGTATTAAAACGAAATAAGTATAAGTTTTTTTTATTTTATGTTTGTTTAGTTTACATTATCATGTTTAGAATTACATAAATTATATACCTATTATTTTTGTTCTGTGAATATTTCTTTACATTGTTTACCAGGTTAACCAGGTTTACCATATATACCATGTTTAACATCTTGTCCATCTTTACCATCTTTACCAATATTTAACATGCTTAACATATTAACCATATTTACTATTACATAACATAGTAAATTTTTCTATTTTCTGGTTACAATGGTATTAAAATATTTTAATTTGTATATTTATGAACTAATGTTTGTTTTTTTTTGATTTGAAGGATAATGAAAGATCAATCAGTTGGTCAAGCACATGATTCTGGAGATGAGGATATTAATCATACCTATGGGGAGGAACATTCACATTCCCCTCTTGATGTTCCGCAATATTCCTCATGTGCTCATATTACGACAAAGAGTTCAAGAGTTGGTAAACGTGGGTCCTCATGTTTAACAAAATTATCACATGCCCATACGCAGGATCAAAGGATACTCATTGAGTTTGATGAGGATGATATTCCTTGAGGTCCAAATGAAAATGATTTTATGAGTTTTTTATCAACTCAGGGTAAGAGCAATGTAATAATTTTTTATAATTATTGGAGAAGTGTGGATAAAGCGATAGTCGCGTAGTTGTGGGAGACAATTATGGTAAGATCTTTTGCTATTGTTTTCCTATTATTTAAATGTTTCTAGTATATATAATATGTTTTACCACTTCTTTATCATATGAAATTTGATATTCCTGACACTGGAGGAGTTAGGAAGAAATGCTTATCGATGGCTACCAGGAGATGGAGGGATTTCAAATCAACCCTCTAATCTGATTTCATTTATGGACATACAAGTCATGACAATCCATGTCGTATATATCCTTTTATAGATGAAGACACATGGAGACATTTTGTTGAAAGTAGAATAAAATAGTCATTTTTGGTAAGGGAAATGTAATATTTTATAATATTTCTTATATAAATGATCTTATTAATGTTTTGATCACGATTTATTATTCATAATTTACAACAAACAAGGAATGATCATCATGATATCCAATATAAAAATGTATACCCTCATAGTTTATCTCGGGGAGGGTATGCATTTTTGGAAGAATAAATGATGGCAGAAAAATTACAAAAAATAAGAGGTGAGTCTTCATGATCTTAGGAGATGGCCCCTCCATCTCCTCTATCTAGACATGAAAAATGGAAGATATCTCAGTTTTTAAAAAAGGGAAATATCTTTCGGAAGATTCGAGAATTTTAGCTAAGAGGATTGTAAGGTATCTATTTTATTTAATTAAGCTAACTATTTTCTTCATATAATTTCAATAATTTCAGAAATGTTCAATTAATTAATATAGGACTCTATTGAGGAGCATAGCTCACATGGGGTATTTATAACTGATGGGAGGCAAGATATTTTATCTGCAGTAATGGGAATTCCCTAATATCCTGGTCGTGTATGAGGATATCTGGTAAATGTATCAGTAAGAAAAGTGTTTACACATTCTTCAACTTCTAACATTGAGGGTGTTTATATAAAAACAATCCTTGTATGCGGATGTTCATAATATTAATGCGATGATGGAGGAAAATATTAGAGCGTTGGTACAATCTGTGTTTGCCTATAAGCAAATACAATTTCAGACTGCATCTCCCACTCCTCCACCTCCCCCTGCTGACCACATTATTTATCATCCACCTCCGTCAGTAGCTCCCACTCCCCCACCTCATCCTGCAGCCCCACTTATTATCCTACTCCTCCACTTCAACTTCCAATTTATTGAGAGTTGTATGTTTATGATCCTCAAAATCATATAGTTTCGCATGTGTTGGTATATTTTATAGTTGATACAGTTCATCATTAACAATTAGAGGTAGAGAATCAGAGGGTAAATATAAAGCATATTATAGATAGATCATCTCGAGTAACAGTACCTACAGATGAGGTGTTTATAGTTGGACATAGTATCGACCATTTTTTAATTTGGCCATCCAGACTTCTTTGAATCATTTCCATAGAGGTATGTATGTTATATCTTCTATATTTTTTTATTAAAGTTGTTTTAACATTTTAAAACTAATATATATATCTATTTATTTTTACAGGAATACTTCAAAGGTAATGAAATACTATATAGACAACAAAAAAGTAAAATGGATATGAAATCAGATATAGATTCTAGTAGTCTAGACAGATTGTCATGATATTCAAATTTTTTGGTGGGTCATTACGTGTTTCCAATGGAAGCTTGTGTTTGTTGGTGTGAAATAACTTTGGGGATTGTGAAAACTAATTCCATGGAGCTTGTTACTGGAGATAAGATGGGCATCGACGTGCTGTAAGTTTTTTCCATGTTAGTCTTATCAACTTTTCCCTGCGTTATATTTATTAAAAATGTGTACTTCTGTATGTTCTGTATTAGATATATTTATTAAATTTGTGAGAAGAATTAGTGGATAGATGTATAAGGATTCCTGGACCTACAATTGATTTCCCCTAAAGCATGTGCACTAGATGAGGAACAACGAATGCTTTATATTGCTGGAAGACTTGAACAGAATATACTTACACAATTTTGGATGGTGCATTTTTTTGAGAGGTATGAAATCCATCTGTCTCAAAGAGTTCATTATCTTTTAACATAAAAACCCACTAACCATAAATTTTATATTATCAGAGATCATTGGATGTTAGGGGTTTTTTTACCAAGGGAGAAAACACATTATTGGATATTCTCTGTCCATAGTGATGTGTGGGAATGTTTTTATAAAATTTTGGAAAATTAAGATTCAATTTATCGATAGTTTTTTATATTATAATGAATTTTAAATTTACCCCATTCATATTATTTTCTATCAGGGGATGGGTCTACATTCAAAAAAACACAATGAAAAGGACTGTGAAGATCAAATATGTAAATGTGATGGTAAATATCCATTTAAAGTTTGTACTTTTTAATTTATTACATAAAAAAATTATATTGAATTTACACTCATTCAAACAGAATTTTTATGAACAACAGGGCATCATCGAAATCAGATATTATATGATAGGATTTTTGTATGAAATAATAACAAACTGGGACAGTTGTGAACTTTGACCTGGTATGATTACCTTTTAAACATTTCCATAATATTTCAATTTGATTTATTCATTATACAAGTTTACTATTATCCAATTAATTTGTAGCTATTTTATGACCCTCATCCCTATACTGCACAAGATATCAAACACTTACAAGTGGAAAGGTAAAATTATTTTAGAGGTTTGATTGAATTTTAGTTGTTTTTATTGTAAAATGTAATTTTTAATATTATCTTTGTAATTGTGTATTTGGTAGTCGTTTAGGTTGGATTTAGTTTTTCTGAATTTGATGATGTTTGTTTTGAATGTTATATTTGTGAATGAATAATTTTTTTTCTACTTATTGTTTTGGCCTCAATATAATGGTTTTTCTGGTATGGATTCTGGTCTAGGGGGAGGGGTTCCAAGGGTGTGGGGGGTGTTCAGTGGGGTGGGGGTGTCCAGGGGTGTGCGAGGGCTGTCCGGGGGGGGGGGGGGCAGTCCAGGGGGTGGGAGCGTTTCCAGGAGGGTGGAAGGGCTGTCCAGGGGAGAATGAGGCAGCCCAGGGGGTGTCCAGGGGTGTGGGGGTTTCCTGTGGGGTGAGGGGGTTTCCAGGGGAGTGGGATGGAAATCCAGTGGGGTGGGGGGGGGGGTGGGTGGGGGTGGGTGCAGGGTGTCCATGCGGATGTGGGGGGGGGGGGTGAATTCTAGGGGGGTGTGAGAGGAGGCACCGCCATCCCTCGAGGGGATGACCGCCACTGGTAGGTACTCATCACTCCCACATGTGATACATTTTGAGAGCTCAAGCTTCGTATGTAGGAGTGATGAATACCTTCCAGTGGATTTCCCCCCGACGGGGATTCAATAATGGTGGGGGGTGTCCAGGGGGTGTTCATGAGGGTGGGGGTAGTCCTGGGGGTGGGGGGTCCAGGGGTGTGGGGGTGTCATTGAGGGTGGGGGGGGGGTTGTCCAGGGTGTAGGGGGATTCCATGGGTTGGGGGTATTCTAGGGGTGTGGGGGGTGTCCAGGAGGGTGGGGGTTGACCGGGGTGTGGGGGGATGTCCATGGGTTGTGGGGAAGTACAGGGGGGGTTGTCCAGGAGGGTGGGGGCTGTCCAGGGGTGTAGGGGGTTGTCCAGGGTGGGGGGGGGGGGGGGGGCTATCCAGCAGTGGGGGGGGGGGGGGGGGCTATCCAGCAGTGGGGGGGGGGTCGAGGGGTTTGGTGGGCAATTCCTGTAGGGTGAGGGGGTTATGGTCTATTTTTATTATGTTTTTGGTCTATTTTAGGGGTGTGGGTGGGCGGTCCAGGGGTGTGGGAGAGTTGTCCATGGGGTGGGGGGGTATACAGGATGGTGAGGGTATGTCCTGGGGAGGTAAAATTGTCCAGGGGTGTGGGGGGTGTCCAGGGGTGTGGTGTGGGCAGTCTAGTGGGGTGAGGGGGTTATGGTCTGTTTTTGGCAAATTTTTGGTCTGTTTCAGGGATGTGGGAGGGCTGTCCAGGGGTTTGGGAGTGTTTTCAAAGAGCTGGGGGCTATACAGGAAGGGGGTTTCATGGGTTAAGGGGCTATCCTAGGCTGGTGGGGATTTCCAGGGGTGTGGGAGATGTCCAAGGGGTCGGGGGGTAGTCCAGGGGTGTGGGGGTGTCTAGGGGTGTGCTAGGGGCTGTCCAGTGGGGTAAGGGGGGATGTATAGGGGGTGGTGGGGAGATGTCCAGTGGGGTATGTTTTATTTGTAATCAATGTAAATTCTTAATTTTTCTTTGGTTCGTGTTTTGGTCTACTTTTGGTTATCTGGTATGATTTTTTGGTTCGGTTTCTAGTTTTTTCTGGGGAGAGAAGATGGGTGCTTTCTATTTAAAAAAAATTGGTTATCCACGTCGGTTATTTTATAACTGACATGATAAAGGAATGGGGAAGTGGTTATTAGGTATGTTATTTGAATAACCGATGTGATAAACAAATCTGGAATGGTTTATCACTTCGGTTATTTATAAACCGATGTGATAAACACCCATCGCACTGGTTTATCATGTCAGTTATTAAATAACATACCTGATAAACCCTCCCCCTAGTTTATCACATCGGTTATTTAATAACCGACGTGATAAACACCCCCCCCCCCCCGAACTGGTTTATCACGTCCATTATTAAATAATGACGTGATAAACCCTCCCCCCTAGTTTAGCATGCCAGTTATTTAATATCCAGTGTGATAAACACCCACCGAACAGGTTTATCATGTCGGTTATTAAATAACCGATAAGATAAACCCTCCCCCCCTATTTTTTCAGGCTGGTTATTTAATAACCGACGTGATAAAGGACTGTGAAGGGTTTATAACGTCAGTTATTTGAATAACATACTTGATAACAACGAGGAAATGGTTTATCTCGTCCTTTTTTTAATAACTGACGTGATCAACACTCAGCCACAGGTTTTTTACTTTGTTTATTAGATAACTGACCTGATAAACACCACGATGTTATGTTTTTTACCTCTGTTTTTAAATAACTAATGTAAAAATCAATATTTATAACTTCATCCATATTAACGTCAGCTAAAAAAATGTAAGAAAATGAAAAATAACCGATGTAAAAAATGTTATTTGCACTTGTGACTATTTACCATACCTTGGAAAGGATCAAAGTCTATGTCATTCGGGATGTGTGGGAACATACATGTAGATGATTGGAACCAATGCATGTTGAGCTTGAACCTCAGAGAGGCTTCTACATACATTGAATTCACATGTATCAAAGTACACGTTTTTTATGATGGGTGTTTGGGACTTATAATCTAGGGCACGCAAGGAGGATTTCATGCTCGATGCATAATCTATGCCCACATGAGTCATGCTCGATGTGTGAAACAAGAGGCAGTAAGGACTGGATGATCAAGTCGTTGAAGGTGTGTCTGTGGGAAGTGTAATGGGGATGTCACATTGTCAATGGCCCAAAGAGGAAATAGGGGCATATTCATGGTCCGCGGCTCGGTGGGATGGAGATTGGGACTTACTACAGGTTGGAGACCAAGGTGGTGACAAATCCCAAAGGAAGAGAGATTTGGCATTGAGTAATAGAGGAGGTGTAGGGGTACTTCCTCATGCAAGAAAAGCTAGGGGCTTAAACCAAGGTGGCTTCCCTTTCCTCGCATACTTACACCGTTACAATAAAGAGGATATCATTCCATATAAGGAATGATCACACACTCATGGAGACCAGTGGATGTAGAGAATGTAGAAGATGGGGCACCACACGTATAATGCATTGGGCGAGGCCATATTTTAAGGTCATATGATGAGAACTATGGTGTTTGGCAGTTTAACGTCTTTCAGCTCAGACAATGGTCGTGCACTCCACACCACTAGGCTGTACATTACTGATACATCCCACCCCATGGGGATGGGAATGCATCAGTAATTCCATGGTGAGGTGGTGTTATAGATTGATCCATTAAGGGTGGTCCACGTTAGTATGGCTATGCGAAGAAACAATAGATGTTACCATGCTTGTGCAAAAAAGCATGGAGAAAAGCAACACAATGTGAGACACCACCCAAGGGGCATTGAATTTACATCATGAAAACCCAGAAGGTCGTACGAAAAAGAAGGTGTAGATAAAAGTATTTCTTAAGTAGAAGCCTCGCGAAGCACTAGTTCTCCATATAGTGAAGGGGATTAACGAAGGGGTATGCTCTGAAATGTGATGTGAGCTAGCTTAGGCATAGCACATAAGTGCATATGGAAGGTGAATCACGATGTGGGAAGGAATTCGTCGAGCTATGCCTCTCGATGTAAGGGTGCCCTGCAATTTGTAATATTGGAATGAAATGTGTCTTGCAAAGCATAGTGACCCTACCTCTGCAGGCTGGTCACATATACATGAATGGTACTTCGTGAAGCACAAGTGCTATGAAAAGACTAGGGTTTATTTGGGGATCTCCTTCCTTCACGGAGGACCATGTGATTTGTGAAGGGAATCCTTATTTGTAGAGGGGAAGAATTCAGGCAATGGGAAAGGCACTTCATGATGAAAATGTACATTGAAAAGCTCATTGTTCATAAAGCCGAAATTTCGTATCAACATGGGAGTTCAAAAGGAAAAAGATCGTAGGATCAGTCCATTGGGATTGAGGAAAGCTTGGTATTTATAGGCAAGGGGAACCACTAAGTAGAACTCGCTCTGCATGAAGACAATGCTTTCTCTACGGTGGGTTCTCGAACATCAAAGGGCTTTGCAGAGAATCTTTCACTCATGCTCCATGGTGGGTTCGTGAACATCAAATTGTTTTTAGAGAATCCCAACTCATTGCTCTGCAATGGGTTCTTAATCATCAAAGGGCTTCATAGAGCATCCTGCTTTCATGCTTCATAGTGGGTTGACGAATGTAAAATCGGTTTGCAAAGCATCATGCCTCCTTGCTTCATGTCGGGATCATGAACATCAAACCGATTAATGTAGAATCCCTCCTCTTGATGTGAGGCTAGTTTGTGAACAATAAATTGGTTCGTGGAGCATCCCACATGTTTTCTATGTGACGAGTTCTTGATGGTGGAGCACAACATTGGCCACTGTGGCTCCATGAGCGGTCTCTATGAGGAAGCCCCTAATACATTCCCTTTGTTCTTGCTTTTCCATAATTTTTTTGACAATATCTGCATCGATCTAACTCTAAATCACTTCATAAACCACAAGGTGAATATTCAAGATGAATCTTTCTTACTCAAATATCTTTAATCAATTTATCAATAACTCATAACTTATGAAAAAAAATACTTATCATATGTTTTTCAATATGAAAATTCATACTTTAATCTTATTCATTAATATCTTTAATACATTCCATAAGTATTTCACATTATGACACATCTATAAAATACTTGAATAAAATCAATGACTAACAATTTGAAATAATGAGACAAAATTTCCAAAATCAATTTAACATAAGATTTCCCTAAATAATGATTCTCTAATTTTCACATTCGAAATATATTAATACTTTAGTCTCATTTGTTTTTATAATTAAAAAGAATGACTCCATGAATTAAAAAATATATTGTATAATATATTACTAATTCATCGAATATTTCTAGCATAACATAAACCATCAGATCACTAACCACCATACTGCTTACCAATAATACCGCATAAATGTCTATTTATCCCTATGTCAAGATAATAAACAAATTTCGGGTTATCATTCATGAGTCATCCCCATAAAATAGAATCATTTCCCTTTATTTTTAGTGATATTCATTATATGGATCCAATTCCTTAAAGAATAATTATTGCATTACAATTCATATATATCTAATGATTCATATAGCCTGATTATTATGGATAAAATACTCATATAAAATAATTCTTGTATAAAAATACATGAATATTAATCATTCATATTCATATGTGGTAGTATCAGAAGTTTGACCATGATACACAATCGTCTTCTATGGTATATTATTTTGATGCTTGAGACAATGATTTGAATAGTGAAACAACTCCATGAATTTGAAGAATTGTATAAAAGAAATCATTACCTTAATCATTAAATAAGTAAAATCATGGCCTTTCCCACTAAACTTGTAGAAAACATCCATTACTTTAATGAATGTACCACAATTTTCATTCCATAATTACCACATAATGGAAAATACATCTTTCCCTTTATTCATTTAATCATAATTTTCTTAAATAAACAAGTTTTCTCACGCATCCTTCCAAATATACAATACATATCTAATTTTATATTTGTATCCTTAGAACATGATATTATATCCTATTACAATGAGAATTGTTGGGAGAATTGTTCCCTTTAAAATATTATCATAACACCATAAATGATTTAATCCTTATTACTCTTTCAATCATGTGAACGGGTGTGGTTCCCATTACATTTATGACATTACATTTCAAAATGAAATAATACTACCGAATAGTTTATATCAATATGAAACATAATGTATAATCACAGAACGAGTGAAATATTATACATAAATTGAAAAATTTATGCAAAACTACTCTCATAAATATTGTTTAGCATTCTATATTTATCCCCATAAAAAATCCTACGGTTATTTCCCAAAATCTATTATTTTCTAAATATAGTTCCCAATGATTCTGAAAAACATGCCTTGATACCAATTATAACAACCTCGACCCCGATAGCATAGAGTGGATGATTGTATTATTACAATGGAATATATACAAGAAATCACAGCACCATGGATATATCTATTTTGAAATAAAGAAGTACTATATACATACATAGATCCCTCAATAAATTTCTAATTAAAATTAAACCATAAAAATTTAAATAATCTACTTTCTTGAAATTATTTCAATTTTTTCATTTTCGTAATGTTTGGAAGGAAAAAAATAAAATGTTGAGATCAAATACTCAATAATGATTAAGTACCATGAAATATAACATGCGTAAATAAGTATAATATTAATGTTATTGTATGTACCTACAAATAACTTCCAATTAATAAGCTGTGAATGAAAACAAATCCATTTATTTTTCCATAGTGAAATATCATTGATAGAAATAATTGAATACTGAATAAAGAGAATCATTTATAATTGGATGACACATATGTAGCACATGAACTGTTACCATATTGACGATATATGTCTATGCATATAAACTCATCTACTACTTCTTGGAAACAAACTCAAAGGGGGTTTTCACAACTAATTTCAACGCATTAGATAAAGGATATATTAAGGGGCTATATATAATCTGGCCCACCCTTAGGTTTTTCATTAACTAGTCCCCAAACCATATGGATTTAATTAACTAGTCCCAAAAAAAAGTAATACCTATCTATATAATTAATATTATCTTATACGATTTATTTAACTAATAAATAACAAGCCTTACCCTAAAATATCAATATTAAATAAATGATATAAACTTATCAATATTTCTTAAATTAATTGAATAACTATCATGATAAACTACATATGTTATGGGGTATATGATAATAGATTGATCATATATTTGAATGAGTGGATTTAAATGGTGAAATATCTATGATTTAGGGTAAATTATATCAATGTGAAAGGAAAACATGTAAAAAATTGTTTTATGTAACTTTATTAATAAAATTTTTTAGTGCAGTTTATGGGAAAATATAAAAGAGTGTTTATAGAGGAATGTAAAATAATTATTTTCATTAAACCAGAAATGAGATAAGATAGTTTTAAGGACAAAAATTGTTATTTTAGGTAAATAATGTTATTTTAAACAGATTATAGTTTGTACGTGAAAATTTCTAAGAAATTTGAATGATTCCTATAATCAAGATTTCCCATCGGGAAGAATTAGGAAGAATTTTTTTTAAAACATGTATTTCCCATTAAATATTGATGAATTGTTATAGATTAATGAGTTTGTAACATAAAAACCTAATATATAGTATAATTATATAAAAATAAATAATAATTTAATTATAGTAAAAATAGAGAAATATTAACTTGTAAAAGATAGATGTTTGAAGAGAATCCCTTACCAGATTATCATCAATTGAATCATATAAACCATAAAATTAATAATCATAAATTTAACCAATTAATTACAATATATTAATGTAATTCACAATATGATATATCTTATGGTATAATACATACATCATATATAAGTAATAAGAGGTGATTAAGTATTATCTCACAAAAATAAATTTGAGAAGTGAAACCCCTCAAAAAGTTTATATCATTGTAGTGGGGAAAAAAATGAAATAATGAAATTTCAAAAAAATGAATCCCAAAAATAAATTTGGTTATATGTTATAAAAATACAGAGGTAATTTCACACATATTCTTGGTGTATCTTAACCAATGACAGAGATGTTTTTCTCAATTATTGGGAATTCAGTTAAGAATTACCTTGACTTAGGTTTGACTTCATTAAAATGTATCCCAAAAACTAGTATAGTTATTTTGAACATTTTATGAAATTATAAAATAATAATCTTAATATTTATGAATTTATATCTAATCCTATTATTACATTATACCATTTGTTTTTCAATAATATTTCATTATTACACTTGTTTCAAGTGTTAAATATTTAATATATCTATGCATATTTTTTCATGTAATTCATGGTAATATTGAATAGGGTATCAATAAAACACATATAATAAGACATTTATTTCATAAATAACATTTTTGTCATTAAGAACACTTTTAGAATCATTTTATAATATTGATCATTGGAAATGAATTACACTACAACGTAGAGATGGTAATCTGTGATAAATAAAAGGTTGCATATGAATATTTTATTTTAACTATAACATATTTGTAGATATATGATAAATAATTTATTATTTTATAATGGAATAAACACAAAAATACATATTAAAATAATAAATTTATTTTAATGGGTTGCTAAAAATAATTACCACTACTTCTGCTGACATTCCTTAGAGCACTTTTTAATGGATATATAGATGGCATTTCTATAAAGGGGGGCCTCCATATCATCTATAAGAATGTAATTAAGAGGAATTTCCCATAATTGGTTGATTTAATAGGCCCACAGTGGTGAAATGAAATTAATTAAAGATTCCACATTTATAATTGAGGTGAGGTGACGTTTTAGAATTTCTTAAAATCTTAAAATATAATTTCTCTATTATAGATTATAATAAATAAGAATTGAATAAAAATAAATTTGGATAAAATAATAAATAGTGAAATAACCCATTTTTAGTTATTGTATATTTTTTTGATCTTTAAATAATTTTTAAAAATATTATATTCATAAAATTGATGTTTTTTCCAATCTAAAACTACTCATTAATAATCCATTTATAATATCCAAACAAAGTGTAAACTTTAAAAAAAAATTATATTCTATACATATCTTATTTCCATACGAAATTCATGAATCACTGTAAAAATAATAAATTACATTTATTTTATTATTTTTAATATTATTTTTAATATTTATTCAATATTTAAATAATGACATCGTCATTGTTGTGAAGGTCATTAAGGTAATTATTTAATTAATAAAAATTGGGATTAAATTTTTGTGAGGATGTTAGATCACTTATAATTAATGTAATTATTTATTATCTAATTTTTATTCTAAAAACCATAAATTTAAATATTATAATAATTGAAAACTAATGTGTGAACAACATGAATTACATTGAAATAAAATATCATAAGTTTCTTAATCATATCTATCTGGATCCAAAAATAATTATTATATCAATCATCATAAAAATATTGTCAACTTACGATAAAGTAATATGATTTATCTTACCTTTTGAGTAATTTAATTGGTCTTATAATATTAATTATATTCAATTTACTAATTTTTCTTCTACTTGCACAAGCATTACAGAAACATCGTATATGAATTAATGTGAATTATTTCGTATATAAAAATAATATTTAACATAAAAGTAAAAAAATTAGTTTCAATATAATCTTTCATATCTGTTTATTATGTATATTTACTTTTTTTCATGTAAAAAATATATTAAACTTTTTATTTCATATTCCATCCCTTATGCAAGCATTGCACATACATTTTTATAGGATTCATGTTATAAAACAATAAAATTCAAATCCATCATCCAAAAAAATAAATAATACATAGTAATTATTATAAAATTTCAAAAATGAAATTTTATCCATCGATTATTATTTATAATAATCCAAATTTTAGTTCTCCAATGTTTCACAACAACTATGTCACTACAAGCAATAATTTATATACTTATCATGAAATAAATTATAATTTACCTGTAATGTTTTTTAATATTTATAATATAGTATATTTATTTATTTATTACACATATTTTTAATTATTTATATCATAATTTTATTTTTTTAATTTCTTAAAAGATAACATATTTTAGATATAATGTGCTTTTTTTACAATTGACAAAAAATTAAACATTTTCAAAAACATCAGAGTATCACCAAATGAATAATTTTGATATATTTATATCAAAAAATGACATTAATTTTATCACATAAATGTTTTGAAATTACAAAATATTTTGTTATATTTTTATGTATCCAAAAATAAATAAAAATTATTTCTGATGAAATATTTTTAGAATAAAATGACATCCCTAAAAATACTGTTATTATTTTAAAATATGGTACCATTAATTTAATAATATGATATAAAAATATATTTAATTCATAAATCATTTATTCTTATCCATTACCATTAATGTAACATCGTGGTTATAAAAGTCATATTTTATATAGTATATCATTGTTATTTTAATTCATAATTGTGTACTACATATGGAACCAAGGATACTATATTTTTTAAAGACATTGAATAAAGTCATGGGATATTGTATCATCATTTTCAAAAAAATGGTATTATATATGAAAAATAAAATATTATCGAATTAAATGTATTACTCATACATGAAATTTTTTTAATAAATTGAAAATTTTATACTGACCAAGACTTTATATAGATCTACGGTAATAGATATACCCTATACTCCTGTTAGTTGTCTGTTCCA
The DNA here is from genome assembly GCA_963277665.1 of Viscum album. NCBI lineage: Eukaryota > Viridiplantae > Streptophyta > Magnoliopsida > Santalales > Viscaceae > Viscum > Viscum album. Next base: position 1,990,903,309 of record OY728121.1, on the reverse strand, counting down.
GACGTATTGACTAACCAAACATTTCAGGAAGTCACGTGGTCATTGGTTTTTTCTTTGTTATAAAATAATAAAATTTATATATAATCTTAATAAATATCACGAACATCATAAAAAATTACACAATCAAATTCATCTTTATAGAGAAATTTTTAACCCCACAGAATATCTCATACCGTTCTTTTGGAATCATAAAATGTAATGACCCATATTTATGTCAAATATAGATATCATATAAACTATAAGAAGATATGAATAACTTAAACCATATATCCATGAAAACAAAATTAATTAATCTTCAAATATTATTCTTCTCATGTTAATCATAATGGTTACATGAATCTCAATTATTTGATAAAACATGTTATCTCCCAAAAATTATAACCCATTCACAAAACCACCATTAAATGATATCGATTCAATAATAAATTTATTTCAAGATTTTGAAATCATAATTTACTAAAAAATATTCCTTAAGAGTTTCATTATTCTAAATGTTTAGATAAAATAACATTTCATCATAATATATACATAAAAAAATGAATTATTAAATGTCTTTATTAATCCATTAACTATGAATAATTTCATTATTCCTCATTACATAAATAAAAATTTATTTATATGAATTATATCCTTTTGGTTCATCAATATTAACCCAAAAATGTATCTTACTTGAAACAAAAGAAAATTAAATCATACATTAAATCCAAACACATGGGTTTTATTGATATCCCCTTTACCATCCGATATTATCCCAACATATAAATGTAACTGGTCATTCCCAATATGGAATTACATTTTTTAATTAGATGGTTATGTTGATATTTTGCAGTTCAGTATAAATTATACTATGACTGTAATTTTTTTTGAAGATATGAAAATGTGTTAGATAAGTCAACTTGTTTCCTATAAGTAATTTGAATAATTATAAGCTTTTCAAAATAAAATGGAAATAATTTTTAATTATTGTGATAATAAAATCATCCTAGGTAATAAGAAGGTTATTAAAGAGATCTTTATTTTGATATTGATAAATGATACTTAATTAATATAAAATATCTTAATAAAATTAATTATTTTATGTTAAAAAGAAAATATTTCTTTTGATGAGAATACGAATAGAGTTTCTACAGTACATTAATCATAAAATACTTCATTTACATTTATATTAAAATTCAATGTGTATTGTAAAAAAATACCATTAATCACCTAATAATCAATAAAATTAAATAAAAAATGTTTTTTTAAGACCCTGGACATGTATTCAACTTTAAACTAGTAAATCCTTGATTAAATCCATAACTCATAATAAAACGACACTAGAAAACAATGAAATCTATTAATTTTTCTAAACCATTATTTAATTCTAACAATAAGGTCCAATAATTAAACATTACATTATCTAGTGACATTAAACTAGAATTAACATTGTCAAATTTATAAGGATACTTTTATCATAGAGTTTCAGTGGTTTAGGATAAAATCATTTATATTAAACATATATGTTACAAGAGGTATCATATACCCAGTACAATATTTTTACCATACATGACAAGTTTTTCATTTCGTGACCATTCATCACAATTTTATTAGTGCCCTCATAATTTTACCAACCATCCTATATAGCCATGTGAATTTTTTTAATGACATTTATAAGAAAAAATAATTAAGGGAAACAAAAAATAAGAAATCTAATACTCTAGTGAAAAACATGGAATCCACTGTATTATTAACCAACAAATTCAATGTTCTTTGAGGGTATGAAATCAAACAGTTCCAAAAGAAAATAAATCACACATTATAATCAAATAAAAAACAAAATAAAAATTGAATGAAAATAAAATCCCTTTATATGAAATTTAGAGATTCACATTCCTATCCTATTTAATCTCCGAGATCCTAACATCTATAGATAAGGAATATTACCAAATGAATTAGAGTTCTTTACGGGGCGAAAAATTATATAATGGGATCGCACAACATTGTCTTAGAATTCCCAATGAATAATATATATCAAGGTCACATGTGTTCAATAATGTGGAACATGACTTCTTATAAGTTGTATTGGGCTTAATAATTTTACATATAATTATAAATTAATATATAAAGAACAATACATTTTATGCATGCACTTTTCATCATAAACCATTGAATAAAACATTAAACACATTAGGAAAAAACATTATTATAATATAATGAAATTTATTTTAAAACCCTATTCCAAATACCATAATACCACAAACAAGGTAACACTTTTTTTCAATAAATAAAATAACATTAAAATATTTTTGATTAAATTACAATTTTCATTTTCAAAATTGATATTCTATAAAAAATGATGCACATATACAAATGAAATTTTTTTTTAAATAATATTTCAACCATTAAATGTAATTAAAAAATAATTGGGGAATCATGACTGTGGATAAACCATGTAATTATATATAATATAAGAATCATTCCATTATTTTATTATAAAACAAAACATTAAATGAATATTCTTAAAAAAAACTCCCTTACCTCAATTCTGATTCATCATGAATGTAATTTATCATCTTAAATAATAATGATTTTCTAATTATTTTTTCTTTTATAATATAATCTTCTGTTAATTATTCCCTTTATATCACTTGTTACCACGATATATATTTTTAAATATTTAAGTTCACATGAGATGTTTTGATCATATTCAGTACTTCTGTGAAAAATGAATAATGTAATTTCACTATGGTCCTAGAAGTCCATATTTTAACATATATAAAATAATAATTATTAAAAAATTATAATTTCAATACATCAATAATACACCTAAACAAATGAATTATATATGGTTATAAAAAATGAAAATTATTATAGCCATGGAGATGGTATGTCATACGTACACATGAGTAACAAATCTGTTTTTCAAAAAAAAATTATGCAAAGAAGTTATATATTATGTTATATTTTCATAAGTTTAGAAATATAATTAATATCTTATAAATTATTCATATATACTTATATATATCTCCCATAATTTTTGGTCATATAGAACGAATGATATCTCTTCATGAGGGGGATGGGGTGGGTAGTTCACACATACGCATGACTGACTGTTATCATATTCCAGTGCATGGATGGGTAATAACATAAATTATATATTATATTTTAATAAAGATAAAAAAATCATTAATAACCAAAATAATGATTAATTTACTCAGAAAAATCATCCTTCAGAGTTAGTTATAGAAAATAATTAATTCGGTTCGGGAGTATGTAGTATGTCTTACATAAAAAGGCTGAATTTTTTCCCATTTAATTGAAGTGGATAGTGATATTTGTTATTCCTCCAACATAAGAATATCTTTTTATTTTCATGATATATGATTCATTATATTTTTTTGAATAAAGATGTAATGATATATTTCAATGAATATAAAAACGGAAATACTCAATTAAAAATGATAATTATTAATTTCAAACTCTATTTCATAAAAATGTTACATAACTAAGGTTTGTGTTATGCTTAAAAATACATATATACTACATTTTTGGACTTAGGTAAGGTATTATAGTAGTTATTTTACAAACCAAATAAGTTTTTATACATGATTTAATATGAAGAACAATCTCTAGTTTATAAGAGAGAGAATGGTCACATGTGGAATCCATTAAATGATTAAATTATAATTAGAATATTGTAGGGGAAAATTCTTCCAAATGTCCAATAAATTAATAGAGGAAGATATTTTAGAACAAATATTACCCCCTTTCACATATTTGATATCTTTAGTATACATAAATAACTTAATAAAATATTAATCCTATAAAATATCTTAATTTCAAAATTTGATACTATTAATTACTCTGACACTAAAAATATTAGTAAAATAAGTAAATTTTAAAAAAAATATTTATATCCTAAAAATTTAATATTGGGATATAAATATGTTTTATTACATTAAATATCGGAAAAAATATTTATTATAATATTTTTAATATCCCGTATTTTAATATTCCACTAATTAAATAAATAATTAATATGTATTGTAAATGAATTTATTTTTAATTATTTTTTACTAAAATGTAAAAATAAATTATAACGAATAAGATAAATTGTTTATATTTATAAATGCCTTTAAAATTATAACATATTCTCATGAATATTCCATATTAATAATATTAAAAAAAATATTGTGACATTTTTTACTTTTCCTTAAATAAAACTCTATAAAGATTATAATATACTTCATTCTTCTCTAAAAGGATGTAATTTCGAACCTCAGATGTTTATGGTCGATATATTCGCTTAGAAAAATATATAATTATTTTTTGGGTCTATTGACCATTTCATATAATTTTAATTTTTCCTTTTTTAAAAATCATATAATATATTTTTGTTTTCCTTGCACAAGTACTACGTCAGTGTATCATAGGCATATATATTAATTATATCATACGTAAAATTTAAAATAAAATTTAATCAGAAAAAAAATCTGGGTAAAAATACATATTTATATTCATTTATTGTGTATATTTACTCCCATTCATGTTTCTGAAATTTATTCAATTTATAAATTTTACTTTTATAGACGAGTAAAATCATTGCATAATGATTTTGAAAATCATTTTATAATATGACTTTGAATTTAAAAATTATGATCCCAAATAATCATTTTTGTATGAAATTTGATTTAATTTTCCTAAATATCTATGTTACCTACAAATTATTAACTATAAGACAATGAACTTTAATTTTCCAGTGCTGTATAAGAACACTGTTAGTAGTGCATGTGATTTTCATATTTATCATGAAATAAATTATAACTTATATGTTTTGAATTATTTATCATGAAATATTTCTATAATAATATCTTAAAATATTCCTTACAAATTTTTTAAAAGAATTTATATTATTTATTTTATTTTATCAAAAAAGAACCGTTATTTTATAAGAAACAATAATTTTTAGTAATCACTAAAAAATTAATGTTTAAAAAAATATATAAATTAATCCTCTGAATAATTTTGATAATTTAGATTTCAAAAAGAATTTTTATTTTATCTAATGAATTTTATAAAAATCACAATATTAATTATAAAATTTATTCTTAAAATGACGATAAATTAATATTTTGATAAATTATATTCTAGATTAATAAAATAATATAAAAAATATGTAATTATTTTATAATCATTTAACTATAAAATTAAATTTAGAAATAAATAATTATATATATATATATATATCACATATCAGTTAATCCTAATTATACCCTCCAAATTAATTTTTAGGTTATAATGGTAATTATTATGTTATAAAAATATATTTTATATTTTAGAAAAAATTTGTTTATCGTGTACTTTATCAAGAAAACTTTCATTTTAATATCTGATGAAATTATAGAAATGAGATATATATCATGGGTCAATACAATTAAAAAATTCAATGAGATTGATCCAAAATGGGAATCATGTGACACAAGGTCCACTATGGGTAATTGGGGTGTCACAACATGTCCTTCCCCATGCTATAAACAATGTCATATGACCCCATGGGTCTCTTGAAATACCTTAACTGTGTTCCATGCACACCATAAAATATTCCACAATGGGATCCCTTATTTGACTGATTGATGTCATGACTAGTAGACAAACATTCATTAATTGTGTTTTCCCTCACTCACACACAATATAAGAAACATTCAAGAAGTTCACCAATCCTGATCACCATTCCTGAAAAATCACACTTAAATATGGAGTTCTAATCAGGTTAGATTCCAAAATAAAATTATTATTTTTTCTCAAGGTTGGTATCATTTGGAATTTTATGTTATTCATTTTTAGGGGATTTATATTATCCACCCAATTAAATCACAACACCCTCACTCTGCACCCGAAGCCACCGACCAAGGAAACAATTATACACCTCCTGTTGGGTATTATCTTTGATACCATTTATTATAATCTGGTATTACCATGTCTGTGAACAATGTTATCTGATCCCATTGGTCACCAATAATATATTGGTTTCCTTCCGATCACTATAATTTCAATTAATCATTATGGAATATTTTTTGACTAATTACTATCCCCATTGTCCAATAGAAGTTAAACTGTCGATTTTTTCTTCGATCTAAAATACCATAAGAAATATCAAAGATGATCAGACATTATAATAACTAATATATGCCAAGAACCCCTTACTATAGATTTTTATTTTTTTAAGGTACCCAAAAATAATTTTCCACCTTATTAACATGGATGATAATTTGGAATTTTAAGTCTCGCAATTATTTGGGTATGTACCCGATTATAGCACAACACACTCGTTATGGTCCCCAATACTCAAACCTAGTCAGTGCATCAACGATTCTAGTTGGGTATATACTATGATACCATTTTATACAACCCATTATTCCTCAGTTTATTAACCTAGTCTCCATGGGTGTCTTGTAATACAACGGTTTTCTACATAGCACACCACAAGCTATTAATCAATTGGGATTATTATCAAACTAATAATTATCTACATAGGATAAGACATGTTCTATCAGTGTGTTTTTTCCTCACTCACACAGTCCCTATGAATCATCCCTAATGGTCACCCATATTATTCACTACTCAGGCCCTAACAATATTGACGATGGAGTTCTAATCAGGTAGGATCCTAAAAGAATGTTGAACCTTGTTGACAAGTGTACTAATATTTATCGTTTAATGTATAAATTTTTTTGGGAGTTACAATGAATAATTTATATTATTTAATGAAATGACAAGATTCAAATATATATACAAATTTATGGGAAAATATAATGGGTTTCAACTAAAACATGGTGATTTAGAGGATTGTTGGAAGAGACTGTTATTTGGAAGATGACATCAAATTAAATTCAGATTGAGGGTAATTGAAGAAATCAGAGTTTATGGATCTCTTCTATAAAGGAAGAATAATAAAATTGTACATCAATGTTTGATCAAAAATCCATGTATGATGTTTTATTTGATATTTTCCATATATCTATGTCAAACATGAATAAATTTTCCAAACATAATTTATTTTTTCATCGATTGTATTTTATGTCAATATAATTATTTATGTATCTTTTATTTATTCTCTTTTAATTATGTCTATTTTAAGAAAAAATAACTGTAGATCAACAAAAAAGGTGGTGCATCATTCATCACATCTTATGTGTTTTTCCATATATCAGTTCATTATGAATTAATCATAGGCATCCCATTTTTTCCGTGGTTTAATGATGTACTAGAATTTTATCATTTGGTAACAGTTCGTTAGTTAAATAGATTAATACTATGTGTATAAATTGAGATAAATTATTCAATTTGAGAATCAATTATGGTGGTGTGGTAATTGAGGGGAAATTGAATAGGATTGGGCTATAGTTTTATTTCACCTTTATATTGAAATTCCCTTGGGATAGAATTCATGACGGTGGAATTTTGTAAGAAGTTTTGAACCTTATGTCATTGATTGATGATGGAAATAGTTGGATGGACCTAGATATATTGTGCTCTAATGATATTTTTTTCATCTTGTTAGGTAGTGTATGATAAAAATCATAAACTAGTAAATCTAGAAAATCATATTCTTCAAGACATTTAATTCACATTTCACACCATTTTAGACCACAATGTGGTGATGGTGTTCTCATACTGAATTATATAAAAAATATTGTTTTACTATGTCACATGTTGTGTGACACATTATCAGTAGTATAACATATATCATGTAGAAATAACTTATCGGGGTATCCCATGTAGATGGACATAAATAGAGTACCCAACAGATGTAAAAGAACACATAAAAAAATTTATATATGGGAACAACCTCATGTAAACATGATGGTAGATGGAAAATTCTAGTGTTTCATGATCATGGTAAGTTGTCACGTAGAAGGTGTCATAGGATCTATAAAAACTATTAACTATTCATAAATGTTTTCAATGAGGAGATCTACATTTAATATAAGGTAGCACCACATGACAAGATCATGGAGGAGAGATTCATGTCTTTTAATTTAAATATACTCCATTTATTCCATTTGATACAAAATGAATCACATAAAATATTAGACTCAGAAATGATTCAGTTGAGTGGTTTTAAACAACGTCCTCACCCTCAACTGTATAATTCAGCATTACATACACATCTCAGAATTATGATCCCCTTTAAAAGATTTTTCTCAGATAGAGTATGTGGTGTCCCTCTATGGGAGAATAGTTATATCCTGTTTCATGCATATACCATAGGTGAACTTTGGGAAATTATCATGTCCACTGTGATCTGGTAATTTATCTTCCATATATTATATCATATTGGAAGGGTTCATGATATAATTAGCATATGATCATCTATATAGATGGATGATTTAGATTTGGTTCGTGATGTAACTTAATGGACATGGTTGTAACACCATATCTGTGTAACATGGTCTTCTAACACCATTTATCTTTCATTGGTAAGGCCTAATGATCCTTAACTCTTGGATTTGTGTCTCGATTTATGGCATGTCATGTAGAGTGGATTATCCTAAAACAATCATTTATTTGAGAAAATCATATATATGTTTGTTGGATGGGACCCCCTACTGAGATGTTATCCTTACTAAGTATAGTTGTGTGTTGATATTGTTATGAATTGATTTATATATAGTTGTTATGAGCTCACTATTCTTAATGCCTTTTGTTTAGTATTTTCTTTGTGACCCATTGGGTAGTGTTATACTCATGCATTCATGGGATTTTCTTAAACGTGTTAGGCCATATTAAATGAAGCCTCGCTTGATAGTGTCCTGGGAGGATGTAGAGATAGTGGAGGATAACATTGAGAATGACAAATATAGGTATTTTCATAGAGTTTCCATTTCATCATAGTCATTTCTCTTAGAAAAGGATGAACTCTCTAATGTTTTTAGTTGATCATGTATGGGTGACATTTTCTTTTTCAGAATATTGCAGTCATACTCTATTTGTGGGATCAAAGATATATGTAAACACTGGATTCATTTTTTTTAAAATTCATCATTATATTGATATGGATATGTGTGTGTGGGTATATCTACATAAGGATAATTCCTCCAATGTGTGGGATATTCCTACTCAGTGTTTATTTCGATCCCATGTCCTATTAATGACAGGCTTGGGGAAGTTGTGGTTCATAACTCGGGGGGCAGGTCCTAACAATGGACCTTCAAATCATATATAGGAAATTAGTATATCTATATCCACTCTGGGAAACATGTGTGTACAAATAAAAAATGGTAAACATGTGGTTAGTTCTGATCCACTATGTTGACATTATTTGAATTAATCGGTGAAATATGAAACAGTTTTTAATATTTACATTGGTGATACAATTTTATTACAAAGTCTTATTTTTCATGATTGGTATTTGAGGATTTCTCACTCTTATGGGCCAAGTTTTTGAAACTGTTACTTTTTATTCCATGAATCATGTTTATGATCAATGATAGGTTGTGTGTTAACATCGAATGTTATTATCACTATAAAATAACCATATACATGTCTTATTATTTATTTTTATCATATATTTATTACTATTATTCTTGAACATACTGATCATTTTATCCCACCCGTTATTATGTTTCCTTCCCCATGTTATGAATAATGGTTTTTGTAGGGTATTCCTTAGAGAAGTACATTGAGAGAAAATCATTGTTGGAAATATAAATGATTATTAATGAATTAGGAATATTTTGTTTCTAGTCTCAATGAACCCTACACTATTATGATCACCATGAGGGTGTTAATGAATTTTATTGAATATTCAGCTTAAAATATGTGATATTTATTAACAAAAATCTCAAGATGAAAAATTAATTTTGACAAAAAATATTTTATACATAGAAAAAAAAATTCCGAGAAAGTAGTTGTTCACTGAATAATGAAAGAATAATTTTAAATTAAAAAATTTCCCTTCTAAAAATTGTTATTGAAAAATTTATTCCATATTTGGAATCAAGAGATTATAATATGTTAAACATGAAACATTTTTATCCATTACAAATAGTAACCTTATGAAATTTATTTGAATATATAAAATGTATAAATGTGAAAAAATGGATAAAAAATTGAGATATGGTCTCAATATCAACCCAAAAACATTTTTTTTAGTTTATGGGATAAATCCGGACATAGACATATCAAATTATAAAATATATCATTTTGGTGCATTATCCCATGATAATGACTTTTATATTGTTTTATCTATTGTTTATTCCAAAATTTCACACACATGGATTTAATATCTCTATAATTATAACATAAGGAAAATAGAGGACACCTTAATTCATAATTTTTTATTTGATGTATGAATTAATGATATGAACTATGAGAAATAAATTGAATCAAAAATCACAATAATGATATTTTATATGATATAAAATCTTATATAATTATTTGAAAACCATAAAAAACATTAAGAGTACATTTATGATACATATTAGATATAAATTTCATCATTTATCCATTTATGATATAATTTTAAGTTTAATATAACATTATAATCCATTAATATTAAAATAAGTATTGTAGGTAAGGGTAAAATTTGTTAATGATGGGGTTAAAAAAATAATTATGATTAAAATGGAATGAAAAACTTTTTAAATTTCACTAGAATACAATATTTTTACCAAATAACCTCTTCCATAAAATATATATCCATTACGAATAATTTTGTGAGAATTTAATTATTATATTTCAATCATTTAATAATATTCCAAGCCTTTCTTTTCCCTTCATTATAAAATTATTGCCTTTATTTCTATTGCTTATAACACTATAAATCATCTATCATGACCAACCTCAGCCCAACCCCCCTCTAAAAATCCATATCCCTGATTTATTCTTTTTTTCTCCCTAAAATTCCACTCCAAGAATCCTTAATAAATGATCTAATTGAGTATAATAGAAGAATATAAAATTTTTATGCACAACCTATTTCCATTTACTTCTTCATATAACACCACTCATTCTATATTGGTAATCATAAATTAATATATCACGTTTTCAAAAAAAAAAAAATTCTTAATATTATATTACTACCATTTTCCAACCTTCATTCAATCTATTTGGGAGTGAATGTTTCTCTCATTCATACATGTGGATTGTCACCTCCACATTGCAATACAATTCAGTTTCCATTACCATGTTTCTAGATTGTTAGTATGCTTATTTTAATATTTATATATGCCAATTATTTTATAATTAGTATTCATAAACTACAATATAATATATATATATATAACTTATTACAATCTATTCCATTGGACACGGTAATTCCCTTCATAAGTATGTGTCGATTACCATCTCCATGATGCGTAGTGGTTCATTTTTTATTTCATATTTACATTGATGTTAACATGTATAGAAATAAATAATAAATATGATATATATATATATAATATAATTTTTTATTTAAGTATTATATATTACTTAACATTCCTTTCATTCATCAATAGAAAAGTGAATACATCGTTCATGTGCACCTACAGCCTACCTTCTACAAGAATAGTGTAATTAATTTTTCATTTTCTATAATATATGGATGTATATAATGATAAATTTAATTAATATATATAATCTTTAAAAACCAATTGATATTGACTATTTTATTGAACCATGATCCAATTAAATAGAATAAAATTATCAAAAAATAATTTCATGGAAAACGAAAGTGTAAAGGCTTGAAAAGGATAATTATTATGGGAATTATTCAAAAATGAGGGTTTAAATGTTATAATTGAATCATATATCACATTATCATTATGTAAATTAGTATTTATATAATTTATAGAAAAAATATATTCATTTTACTTGAGTTAAAAAAACATTTTTTCAAAATTGAACTTTTGGTAAGGGATTTTCATGTCACATTTATTTTTGCGAGATTGATTCCATATTAACCACAATTTCCCTTTATTTAATGTATATAATACCCATAAATATAATTTATGTTTCATATGATGAAAATTACATCTATTGAAATATCCATATAAATTTCAATCTTTTGGGAGGTTTTTATTTGTATATTACAAATGTTTTAGGTGTTTTATTTTCCAATATCATAGTTTATCAGGGTGGCTTATGGTCATGTTTTTTATTATATAATTTTATGATATAACACTAAATAAACTAATTAATTATATTTTCCAATGGTTAATTATAGAGATTAATTTCTTTAATTAAAATTTCCCCCCATTAAGAACCTAATAAACATAAATAATTTTTTTTTAAATAGAAATTATTTCTCATCATTTGAAAATCCTTTTTTTTCTATGTCAACATTTTATAAACTTTTTACATTAATGATTGTGAATAAAAAAAAGTAATATTAAATTTTGTTTTTAACATTGGTATAATTTATAATAACTATTTTATAATGGATTATTTCTGAAATTTTTCAAGGGTGTTACTTTTTATTTTCTACCACAAATATAAATGGAATCATAGTTTTATTGTACCCAGGATGAAAAAAATTTCCAACCATCATGAATAGCCTATAAATTTTATCTTTTATTAAATGTATCTAGATATAATTAAAAACAACATTTCTTCCTAATTTTATAGATTTTTTTTATTTTAAACAAGTATTTTCAATGTGAAAAGAGTATTTTCCTCATGAAACATTCTATTTATCTTTTAATGTACTTTTTAATGTATTGAATCATCAATGATGTCACATAATTTTTTTGGGGATATTATATTGCATTAAGACTTATTTGTTATTTTTTACCAATTCTGTTTTATCTGTTGTATATACTAAAATGATTTCATTTAATATCATTATTATCTCAAACATCATGTTATTTTATATTCCACATTGAAATATATCATACTTGTGGTTTTGATATTAAAATTTCCATGTGGTAAAATTTATTTTTGTATTGTCACCTTCTTATGTGATCGTAAAAATTATCTTAAAAAAACCTAATTATGAAATTTTTTTGTACCTTACATTTATCAAAAATATTCATAGTCTCATTAAATCAATATTATAACATCCGACAAAATGTATATTTTTACATAGGTTGTTCTCATAGATAATTATATGATTAATTATGGATATATTGATAAATCAATATCATTTACTGAAAATCAATATTTCATGATACAGAATGATGTTAATTAATTAAATCAAATATTTGATATATGAGGATTAATTTGGACATTCACTGTATGTGTTTGGGACAAAAAAATGAAATACCCTCTATTAATTATTTTTCATATGATAGAAATTGTTTGCCCAAATAATATGGGATTTTACTCAGTATGTTTTAAAATGTCATGCATATAAATAATGAATGTATATATGTCATTTTCCAAGGATACATGAAGTCCAATAAATAAAATTTCATAATATTTATACTCATATTATTATTATTCATGATATTTTTTCTTTGACATTATATATTGATGGATTTTATTTTTTGTTTAATTTATTAAATAACATGTTTGTTTGGTTGTTTAAAATTCTATATTGGTTTTTATGTATCCAAATTTATAAATTATTTGTGTGTTTATTGAGTTATAGTTACATATTGATTATTTATTATAAATTCTTGATTAATTCCATAATACATAACCCTTTAAGGGAATTTTAGTTCTCTGTTATTTTGTATCCTTTCCCACGGGTTTTATGATTAAATCATTGAATAATATTTCAAGGATGATGTTCATTAAAATTTTCTATGCATCATATTTATTTATTATTTCCTAATGTAATATTGGAATCATGTATGTAATCATGTTTTCAAAATTTATGGAATTTTTCACTAATTCATGATTTGAATCATCGTAATAATGACAATATAATAAAAAATTGCACCAGATGTGGCATATGAGGTTTGTGCCTTACAGTTGGTATCACAAGAATATTTTTATAAACCTTGTAAAAAATATTTATAAAACATAGATTAGAGACCATAAGCCTATGATTTATTTGACGGATTTTATTAAAGATCATCCAAAAGAATCTATTTATATGATTATGTTATTAGCTATAAATAAATTTTTATATTTTTTTTATGTGTTACACTATGTACAAGATTAAGAAAAGGTAAAACTTTTTTGATCCAATCAAGTATATTATATTATTTATCTGTGGAACTTCGAAGGAATAAGGGTATTAGTACTCATAGAAAATATAGAGGTTTCCATTGTGGGAAAGACGATATAATGGTCATTGTAATGTAATATTTTCTAGATATAGTAGGGAATATTAATCAATTTATAATAAAAGACCATTTAAAAGCAGAGATACTATATCCAATGTGATAATATTCTACTCTCTATAGATTTATGTGACAAAATGCCGTATAATTTTGATGGACAATTAATCATATTTGTTTTGAGAAAAGGATTATGTCTCTATAGAAGATACAAAATTCTTCAAGATGCAGTTATATTGTAAAGGTTATACATGAATATTACAGTCTTAATAGTGGTGATAATCATTGGTTGTATTTGATTTAGGATACTAGGGAAAATTTTATATAGAAACAATGGAATGGAAGGATTTTAGGGGGAAACTAATCAATAATTAATTATTTCACTGGAAAAATATAGATGAATAGAATGTTCAATAGCATAAATAAAAAGGAATAGTAACGATTTATGGATTATGAAGAAAACTATTCAAGTTTATTCATCTATTCATTGAATTAAATATTCAATACAGATAGAATGATTGGATAATTAATTAAATGGTATATGCCTAATGATAGAATGGAATTGGTGTCTCAAACTATTTCATCATATGATGAATTTGTTATATCCAAAATCATGAAAGATATTAAATTAGACAAGTACTATGGATTCAATGGGTTTATGTGAAGAAGAAGATATAAATGAAAATGAAAAATATTATAAATATGGGAAAAAAGTAATTTCTAACGTGTGAAATCGTTGGAACGAATCTGCCTATGAAATGTTTGAAAGGATTATAAGATTGTTACATGTGATGATAAAAGGATAAATAGGAAAGAAAATTCAAAGGAATGATGGAAACTACTATTAATCAGTGCAACAAAATTCTTGATATGGGTCACTACCCATAATATTAACCCATGAATCAAGAGAATATACCTTGGAAAGCGATAAGGGATCAAGTGTATTCATATTCTATTGACACGAATGATGTTGAATTATTACTGTAATTATATTTTTGGATCTATAAAATATTTTATAAAAGTATTTTATTGATGACGTTCTCAAAA
The DNA here is from genome assembly GCA_963277665.1 of Viscum album. Classification (NCBI taxonomy): domain Eukaryota; kingdom Viridiplantae; phylum Streptophyta; class Magnoliopsida; order Santalales; family Viscaceae; genus Viscum; species Viscum album. The sequence continues at coordinate 1,990,888,073 of OY728121.1, read as the reverse complement.
AATGACTTATTCAATATATATAGATGTACTACAATACTATTTCATAATATGTTTTATATTTTATGTTCAATTGTACAAACAAAAGTGATATCGTATGAAGTTAATATTTATGGTAAACATATGGATTATAGAAATATGACCGTTAATTTGATTGAGATGTTGATTTAATTATGTTGGTTAATTAAATGATTGATATGGATAAATTAAATAGGATACTACTAACTAAAATTTAAAAGAATCTAATGGTTTGGATCATGGTCTTTAATTTTTTTAATCATTTACTAAATGGTTTATATTGTACATTGGATGTGGTTTGAGATATTGATATATTTCTTCAACTTATGATGAATCCTTTTCTAAGTGGAGAGGTTGAAAATGTTCAATCCTTAGCCAATGTATAAATATATTCTTATGAAATAGAAACATATCAAATTATTATTTCTCCTTACATTCTTATACAGTGAAATAATTTTTCGACTCAATGAAAAAGGGTTTAAAAGAAAAATATTTTCCGATTAAAATAATTTTAGATGATATGAAAGAAAGATTTCACACAACTAGTCAATATGTTTTGGGTCATCATCATTCAGCTGAACATGTTCTCTATTACTCTCCATCAAAATATAATTATTATATTTCTCTTCCTTGTCTATTTTGTCACTGATGTTCTCATATTTCAAATTCTAGTTTTATGGTGACCTTGGTATAATCATTTACTTATTATTATGAATATTTTTTGTTAACCATATTAAGGATGTGTATTTTTTAATAATTTTTTATAATAAAATATCAAATCATCTATTATTGAGATCATGGTTAAATTATAGGGACACACTTTATATAAGTTGGGTAGTATGTAAAACAACAATGTTCTAAAAATGGGACATTATATTTGATAGAATGTATGTAATAGCACCAAAATGTGGGTAATGGAATATAATATCATGTGAAATTATATATTAATTATATATTTAAATATATTCATTATATTCTATATTCCAGTGTAGTCAAATGTGAAATTATCATGAATTTTAGGCAATAAGTTTCTTCAATGGCTTGCATTATACGCAAGACCGAATCATACTGAATAATATTAATATTTTTATTTAAAATGATAATTATATCCTTGTTAAAATTTTCTCGTGTATGAATATGATTAACTAACATATTAAAATATATTTTTCAATTCATTAGTTCATAATTAGTTAAAAATGAATATTGAAACTAAATTAATATAAAGGAATTATTTCTTTAAAAAAAATAATGTGGAAACATTGTTTTATCTTAATAAATTAGATTGTTTAATGTAGTTTGATGATATTAATGATATATTTATATTTATTCAAAAAATATTTTTTAACAATTTTACAAAATATTTTATAGGGATATGATATGGAAAGTCCAATTCTCTTAATTAAAAACTATATTTTCATAAACGGAGTTTTTTCTCCTTTTAACGGTGAAATGATTTTTTTAATAAAAAAATAGGCATTAATAAAAAGTATTTCTCAAAATAAAAATTATTTTTGAAATATTAATTTATAAATTATATTATTTTGAATTTTATTTATATTTTAAAAATATATCTTTTTTAGGAATATTGATAATACTGAATTTGAATTGAAAACTAATTTTTGAGTAATTTATTCACAAGAATAAATTCTTTTAATGATTGTTTATATTTTATATTTAGGTCAAATATATACCTATTAACACAATTTATTTAATTTTAATAAATTTCAAGTTGAAATTGGTTATGAAATCATTTTAATATTTCGATCATTTTCAATTTAAAAACACACAGTGTTTTCCCATAAAAAAAGTTAATTAAAAAATAATATCTTCTATATATGTGATGGAAATTTGAAAAAATTTATTAAAATTTCGGAATCCGAGTAATTCATAATATTTAATTAGATCAATATGTTATTGAAAACAAGATTAAGTGAAGGAAATTATAATTATTTAAAATGATTAAGAGAAAAACTATATATTCATGACAATAAATAATTAAAATAAGAGATAAATATTAATAAAAACATATACTAATAATATTTTATAGATATATTTAATCCATAAACACTATTGATATAAAATGGGATAATTATTTTAGAATCATAATAAAAACTATAACTCTTAATGGTGTTTAAATTTTTATGTTATCAAGAATTCTACCCACATTCAATATAAAAGGGTACTCAACCACCTAATTTCCTCACTCATCTCATGAGAATTATATTATAAAAAATCTTCCAATATAATCTGGCAAAATCCCTCTTCTAATCCCTGATTCCCCACATTCTGAACAAAGTAAACCTTGGATTCCATTTTGTATAAACCCAATAGAGTTTCTCAAAAAAGCCGTAACACTCTTCAACGATCACTTTTGTTTCATTTCATTATCCACCCCTTAAATTATCATTATATATAATGTATTTAATAGAATATTTTTCCCAAATATGTTTACATTTTTTTATCTCAAAATTCTGATAAATAGTCACATAGGCTTCCATAAAACTATATATGAAATCATTGATCGTTTGTTTGGTGAACAATCATAATGAAAAGTGATGTTAGTCATTTTATAAAAAAATTTAATTATGGAAATAGTTATGTATTTATATTATTTATATTATATATATCATATTGATAAATTATTTACCCATCATTAATTATCAAATAACACATATATTCACTATTTTTATTTTTTTTTGAATATGATGACATTAACTGTGGAAGTGTGGATGACCACCTCCTCCATGTGATATGTTTCATCCAAATATTACATGGAATATAAAAAATATTTCTTCATTGAAATATATATATATAACATTAATATGGTATTTCAAGGATGATATAACATAATTTTTAAATACATTATGAAAATAGAAGCATAGTTCATCCGTACATAAGAACTATCATCTCCATGAATTGTGCATTAATTCATTATCTACAAATTTTATATATTAATAAATATTTAAATATAATGAATATATATAAAATATAAATCATTTTTATATTATGTAGATTATGAAATCAAGATCTAATTAATTTGATCAAAAATAATATTTGCATACTTGCTATAAAAATATGACTATTAACCACTAAAATCATGGAAATGTTGAATGATTGTTAATAAATGTATTATAATATGTTTTAAAGGGACAATTTATGATATAATTGTTATTAATATGGTTATATTGTAAAATAATAACTTAATTTGAATTAATAAATATTATTTCAATGCGAATTCAATCAATAGGAAGTGCATGTAAATAGAAATCATATCAATTTATACTCCATTGAGATATATTTATAATTGGGAACCAATTCAAATTTATATAGTGTATATACTATATTAATTAATTTTTAGTAATTATTGTATCATTTTATTTATATATAGATATTTATTTGAACTATATCATCTAAGAGGGGTGTACATGAAATTTACCTTGTCGTAAAATTTATCTCTTCATTATCACATACTTTTTGTTATTATTATCTTTCCCTTGATACAATAAATTTCATATAATCATTATGATTTTGCATTACATATGTCATAAATATCCATATTCTCATGAAATATATGTTATTATTTTCTAAACCACAATCCATTATTTTATATAGTGTATACTTTGACAGTTATTTAATTAATTGGGGAATATTTATAAATTTATACCTTTTAATAAATAAATATATTAGATGATAAGACATATTGTTAATTAATTAAATTTATTATTTTATATACATGTATTATTTTGAAATGATCAATATGATATTGGGAAATTATAATTCATTACCATTGAAGCATCAGTAGTCCCATGTGACGAAATAAGATCAAAAAATAAAATGGAATTTTACATAATATGTTTTAAACTATCATGAGGATAGATCCTTATGGTATAGGTATCATGTTCTAGGGTAACATAATGTCTACTAATTGTGATCTAAAATTATTTAGAAAACTATTATTATTACTATCATTAATATTATTTCTTTATAATTAAATATAGATGCATTTTTCTAATCTGTTTAAGGATTAAATGATTTGTGTGTTCTGTTATTTATATTTCTATGTATATTATGCAATATATAGTTATATAAATGGAATGTATAATTATTTTTTTTACCTTAGTATATTTATTATTAATAATTAATCATGATATATTCACCTTTACTAAATTCTTATTGATCATTTTATCTCACCATAATTTTGTTTCATTTTAAAGGTTATGATAATGAAATATTTAAATAATATTTTAGAGGATAATAGTCTTATAAATATTTACTTAACATTTTTTATTTTATATTTAAAAAATTTATTATGGGTATCCTACCAGAAATCCAGTTTTCAAATACTTTTTAATTGATTTATCCTTTTGTATTTTATTCTCTATAACCATTGTAATTTAAAATGTAAGTAAAAAAATATGAGATTTTGAGGTCAAGGTGTTACATTTAATGTTCTCCCAAAATAAAGGATGTTATAGATCTGGTGACAATTATGGATTTATCATTGTGTTGTTCAGAAAAATATAGCTTCATAAACTTAGAGATCATCTACTATGAATTATTTAAAGGATTCATTTATTTTCTCTAACCACTTACATTACTTTTATACATATATCAATTATCATCATTGTTTGTTATTTATACTAAAAATAAAATTGAATATTAATAGTGTATAACATACACTAATTTGAATGATGTAATACATGGTGTAATTGTAGAATTTAATTATACATTAAAACCTTCTAACAACTATAAAACAAACAATGTAAGAATATATTATCATAGGAAGTCATTTTTATTCCAAATAGATATGAGAGTTTATCTACGAATATCATCATATATATAAGATTATTTTCTTTAAACACATAAAAATTAAATAGAAAATTTGAATATTTTTATTAAAAAATAAGTCTAAATATTTATATCAATTAGGAGGACAAATAGAATTTATAAAATAAGTTGATAAAAATAAATTTCATTGGGTCTTTCATATATTTTAAAATTTTCCCACCAATAATCAAAATGTTACAAATTTAATATTTTATATTATGTTATACTATTTTTAATATTTTTATTATCAATTATTACCATCCATGTATCAAAATTTTGTGTCATATATTGTGGAAAAAAAATAATAAACCACATAATATTGAAAACATTTTTTCATTGAGATATTTTTGAAATAATAATATTGATACTAATAAAGAAACAAGGAAATAAAAACCTATGAGATATTTGGGTTCTCAAAATTTTCATAGGTAACCAAGAATTCTCATTCATTATCTATATGGTTTATACCATTTTATACAGATAATACACAATATAAAAAATGTACATGATGGCATATGAATTTTGAAAATTTCACATAAATTAAATTACCCAACCAAAAAAAAATTATTGGGACAAACAATGGTTGATGTAAAATTTCACATTTTTGGAAACATTACCATTTCATTTATAATTTGGAAATTAAAATTTAAAAATTATCTTTAAAAAAAATATGATGAAACACCACAATTGTTTATGATGGTACTTTATATAAATATACTTTATTTCAAGGATATTTTTCTATAAAACCAACACCATATTTAACCTAACTATGATTTAATAACAAAATATTATAATTTCAATTCATTATCATCACCGTGATATTGAATTTAATGGTATGGATATGACTAAAAAAATTATGATAATTTTTTATTACTCATGTATTAAATTAATTAATTATTATAAATTTTCTATAATTAAAAATAAAATCATCTGACTATAAAAGATATATTTTCCTGAGAAAACTATTCTAATATATGAAAGGTGTTTTTCAATAATAATTTAAATTAATTTCAATTTATAAATGATATTAATGATTTTTTTGATTATATAGTAAAATTTTTAACATAAATTAAATGGTCTTTCCCTATCTTGGATTAATAGTTTATCTAGATTTATGATGAGTTTATTATTCCCCATTTTAATTAAATTTTTCAGGCTTTTATTAAAAAATATTATTTCAACTTATATATATTTAATCCTGAAAACAAATTATTCTGTATTTTTTATCCAAAGGTTCTATTTTTTAAAATATTTCTCTTTTATTTTTTTTAAATAATAAATATAGTAAATATTGGTAACCTCGTTGTCAGTAAAACTGGTAAATCTTGGATAAAATTATTCAAAATATATCTTACACATGATTATATCATGTTGGATCCGTTCTTCTTTCAAGGGTAATCATTTTTTAAAAAAGATGGATACATGGGGTCCATTTTTATTTGATTAATATTTTTTTTTATCTAAGGAATAATATTAATAATAAATGTCACTCTCTTTGATTTAGCTTCTATAATGTGTTATTATAAATAAAATGTTTTTATAAATGTATACAAAATGTTATTTTTAACCAAAATAGTATATTTTTTGGATTATAATTTATTTTTAATATTTAGTTGATATAATTACTATAAATTCTTGAGTAATTCAAATATGATGATTGTTGGTGAATTAGAAAAATAAATGTAAATAAATTTTTTATAAATAAAATGAAATGAGTTGGACGAATTATTGTATGATATGAATTTAATTAGTAATTATAAATAATATTTTATGGTAAAGGTGATTATATTTGATTTCAATAGCTATATTTATTTCATTGAATCCAATTTAAATGAATAGCCTAAAAAATGAATTTAATGATATTTCATAATGACTAATAATTTATTAACCAATTTAGAAATGAGAATAATATTTAACGTGGAAAATAGTGATGTGAAATGGTTACCATAATAAATTGATAATTAGGGGGTTAAACCAAAATACTGGTTTTGAAATATATCATAAAAATGTATGATTTATATTGGTTAAATGTATTTTGACCTTATAATGTCTTTATTTTAAAATAATTTTCATTTGGATCATATTTTGTGTATTATAAAATATATTATATTTAAGCATTTTATGTAATTCCTAGTGATTCCATTGACTAAACTATAAAAGGTTACTTATTCTTCTCCCTTAATCAAAATTTTTGATCCTTCTATCATAGCAGATAACCACTATAATAATGTTTTCTATTTTATCTCCACATACTAGAGATTTTTATATTTTTAACTAACCATTCATTCAATGAAAAAAGATAAATTAAAAAATATATTTCTCAATAATGAAATATGACTCTTAATCGAGTACATTCAATTACATTTCTTCACCTACATACTCAAAATAAATTTACCCATAATAAAATAATGAATTCAGTATCTTAAATATAATAATTTGTTTCATTACTGAAACCCAATTATCAACCTATTTCTCATTGAATGGGATAATAAAACATCCCTCATGCATATGTGTGGACTATAACCTCCAGATTGTGACATGATTCATTTTCCTACACATGCAAAAATGTATGATTATATTGATGAATTAACTATATACGTTTAATATTTATGATTGTATTATTATTATTATTATTAAAGGGTGAATTATTATTTATATTCATTCTTTCCATCCATTGAAAAGTGGATAAATAACTCGTGTGTACGTATGCACTACCATCACCATATTGATATGAAATACATTTTTCATCATTATATTTTATATAATGTTAAGAAATATTGCATAATTATTACATATTATAATAAATAAATGATTTTAAAACTATATATGACTAAATCCTGATAAAATTATGAGAATTAATACATCTGAATAAAAACATAGATGATAAATGAATCATTTATCAACACGGATAATGATGGTAAAAAAGATTTATTGTACAATAGGTTAAAACATGGGATATATAAATAATATATATGATTTCGGTTCGTTAATTGATTTATAATACATCTATACTCATTATATATGAGTATTGATTTGAAATTAAGAAATAAATGACATGATGTAATGGATTGTGTTATAACATCAATTGATTTTGGGATTATACATGCCAAATTAATATTGATGGGATATTTCTAAATTATATATTAAAAACCCCATATTATTAATTATCCTCCTTATATTATTTAAATTTTGAATTATCAGTACAATGATTCATTATTTTTTATTTGGGTATTATAACAATCAAATATACTTAGAAACAAAAATTATTTAGATCTTAAATAAAATGATATATTTATTTCAATGAAATGGTGACCCTTTTCCAAGTTTATTGATTGAATTTATCTTCCATGTAAATAATCGAAATTGTTTTTACAAATATTATTACCTATATATGAAATATTTTAAAAATATCATTTTAAATACCATTGAGTTTATTTATAATTTATTAAAAGAACATACTTAAAAAACTGAATAATTCGTTTTTGGATGTTTGAAAAAGTGGGGGACAAATTTTTGATTTTAATCCAGATTATAAGAAAAAAATATCTCTTCATCATAAACATATTTTTTTTAAATAACATTAAAATTATAAATTAGTATTTTTAAGAAAATGGAATTTCCCAATATTTTTGAAATTATTATTAAAAATTCTATCAAAATAAAATTTTATTTTAATATATTTTAAAACAAATCACAAAATGGAATTTAAATATATTTTTAATTTCTTAAAACTACCATTGATGTCTTTTTTGATCTATTTTGGATAATATATAATGAAAATATTCATTTTAGTTATCTACATTACTTATGGTTATGTGATGAGGAAATGATTATGAAACCCATTTCATTTCTATGGGTTATGATATAATGAAATGATGACATTTTTATTATCTTATGGAACACATATGGATGATTTTAATTATTTGATATGTGTTTCCTTTAGATCAATAAAATTAATATTGTGAATACATATATCAATTGATAATTCTATAGAAAATGTGTTTATGTTCTTGATCCAATATGGTATATAAGTAGGTATTTCTTCATTAATATAATACATGAAAGATGTAGTGATTTATATTATATTATCATATTATGGTCTCGGTAGATTAAATTGAAATATAATATGGATTATATGCCTATAATGGCTCCACAATCATATGATTTTTTGATATTAATTTGATTTTAACTAATTGATCGTTATTGATTTTTGATAATTTCCAACTATTGTTAATAATAATGTATAATTTTGCGACTCATGATTATTATCTATGTATTAATTGGTATCATTTTTAATAATCTCATATTATATTATACTTAATCTCATAACTACTTTACATAAGAACATTAAATTATATCAACAATTTTTAACCATATTGATGATATGATCCCACCACTTATTATGTTTTAATTTTCCATAGGTTATGAAGAAGTGTACTAATTATAATGAGACTATAAGGGTACCATATGAAATGATTGATGTAAGTGATAATAAATTTTATAATTACTGTATTCATATGTAAATTGTTTCTACAGTAATGAATATTTTTTATATTTTATATCCATAATGTTAATAAGTGTATTGAATATTCATCTACATGCATGAAACATTTATGTTTAATCTTCTCGGGTGACCTCTATTGGTATTAGAGTTGTTATTAGATATGATTGGATATTTTAATGAGAGATCTATGATAAAACCATATGGATATTCATAGTAATATGATAAATTTTAAATGAATTTTTAAGGTACATATTTTGTGTTTTTATAAGTATTACATCCCTTACAAGAAAATACAAGTAGAAGTGGTTTTGTAATAGATTCATATTGTAGTAATAATCCCAAAATATAGTTGACAATATCTCAGAAATTATACAAGTGCATGTGGAGTATATCCTTACACCATGTATATTATGAATCAACAGGGGATGTTTTTATTTTTACTCACAATTTCTCTTTAAACCATTATGAATCATTATAATTGATGAGAATTGTATATGACATTGGTTATACCCAACAGTTTATTGATTTAAGATATGGTGTCATGATCTAGATATCATCGGAATGATTTTCCATGATTATGTGACTTCTCACTCTGATTATTTTCAATTGATTAATATTTTTCATTGGATGGGAATAGAAAATATAATGTTATTAATTAATGTAGTGTATAATGAAATTATTTTCATCTAGTGTAAAAATATGATATTTGAGATGGAATTAAGTGTCATGTTGTGATTCTCACACAACATTCTTAGACCATGAATCATGATGATCATATGAATAATCAATATAATGGAAAATTGTAGATCGTTTTTATGGTATACCGAACATATATTAGTGGGTATTATGAGCCATATATTGTGAAAAATATTTCCATACATAAATATTATATTTTTTATAATAATATTGAATATATAAAATTTCAATTCACACCAAAATCTTGTTTGTTTAGTTTATTTTGAAACATAGATATATGATGAATTGTTTCAAAATATATCTACATCATCTCAGACAAAATTATTCTTAAATTATACACTTCTTAAAATTTATATAGTTAAACACTTTTTTCATAACATGGGTAATGTATAAAAAATAAACGATGTGCTCAGCTATTCAAAAATGATAAAAAAATGTAGTTATAAATGATCCCTTGACCGTTACATGTGAATATGATTTTTAGAATATGATATTAATTTATTAAAATCATACATGATATATCATTGATCATAATCATAATTCATGTAATTTATCATGGGTGTTCATAAGTCATCAATCATAAAATATTGAATAAAATGATCAAAGAGATATTCTCAATAAAATTACATAGAACTGTGTGTAATACATATAAACATATCGATTCATTTCCTTAGTAATGGAAATTGACAAGGTTATCATAGTAGATTGGCTTCAGTAGATAATCAATCATATCTGTAGTCCTTGTTCACTCCCAACACTTTAATAGTAAAAATATTACCCCACTAAACTGGTTCAAACACCACTATAGTCTTTATTATCTCACATGATATTCATAATGAATTGGAGGGATATAAATTTCCAATTAAAATCATCCAATAATTAATATTATTCATATTTTTTCACATGATCATAAATAAATCATTTTAACATAACATATGGGATAAGACTGTGTTTCATTGAAATTTCAAAATTTAACAATAGAATAACAGATTGGAAGGGTTTGTGTTTCCTATATATTTCGTCGTTCTATCATAGATAACATGTGGAATGAAATTTAGATTAATAAATAGTTTACAATTTCATCATAGAGAAAACCATGGAATTGAAATTAGTTTCATAATTGTTTTTTCATAAAAGAATTTATTAATGGGAAATGAACAGGTTTCAGAGTAATCTCCTTAAATTATCATACTCAAAAGTTCTAATAATAAATACTTTCGTTGGTATAGTTGTTCAATATCTCTATTAAATCATTTTTACTATTAAGTTCATAGAAGAAAATTTAATTTTAAAAGCACTAAATGATTCCATATGGAAAATGTACATTTCAATTTTATATCACCTGTTTTGAATATAAGAATTTCTAAAATATTAATGAAACACAATTTTTTTAAAATAAAAAAATAAAAAATTAATGAAAAATTATATTCATTTATTTTTCATGATCATAAAAAATCATTCATGTTCTGTACATTAATGGAAATATTCCCTTCAGTTTTTCAACATTAATTCAAAAGAACCTCTATCAGAAAACATCAATAAGATTCAATTTTATATTTATTTTTTAAAAAAAATATTTGTAAAAATTTGACTCAATATAATTTGATATTATTTAAAATTTTACTGAATAAATTTTTAAAAAATGTATATGAATGAATAAAATAATTTAATGAAAGAGAGAAATAATTTCAGTTTTCCTTAAAAACATTCATTCAGTCTCTTGAGTTCGTGATGGTTGTAATATTAATGTAAAAAATAAAATTTAAATAAATAAAAAGGGTAGATTAAAAATTATTATTTTCATTATATATATATATCATAAAATTTCTTTAATAAACTACATAATCATATAAAATCCTTATAAATAGTGAGATGGTAACATAAATCTCATAGCACATGTGTATCTTTCAAATCAAAACCCCAGGGATGAGTGATTCATATATAAATATTTAAATACCCATATATTTCATGAAAATAAATTTAAAATGTTATCATGGGTTGTATATACATCACCTAGAAGAAACATGTCATGAATATCTCACATGTCTCATAGGAATAATAGTTAGAAAAAATCAATTTCCTAATGTTTAACATTCATCTAAAGTATTCTAAACTCATGAATATTAAAATTAATTTTATTATAAATTTACACATGACTAATATAAATTATTATTATATCATATATTATCATATTATAACATTTAGACACATATTTATTAAAATTATATAAAAATAATATTTTCTTGGTGTTTGATGTTTCAGTTTTCATGGACATTTTAGTGCGTTATAGTAATTTTACTTATATATTGAATATATATATATATATATTTCATATATAATATATATAGATATGTTAGGTAATAAATAAACATGAATGATATTTCCATTTTTCAATAGAGGGAAAAATTATAGCAAATAACAAATCTCCTTTTAGGAATCATATTTATATAAAATAAATATCATATTGATTTTTTATAAATGTATCTATATTACCATCCATGTAAATTGGAAATGAAAAATGAATCACATCGCTTCATGGAGGTGGAAGACCACACAAATGTATGAGAGAGGTCATCATTTTCCAACAGACTGTAAGGTGAAAAGTTAGGCATTATATTAAAATATGATAGTAATAACAATGTTAAGAATATAATATATTAACATTAATCCCATGATAATAACCATACATGAATGATTGTTAATGGGACCTGAATTATATCGCTACATGGAGGTGTTAGTCCACACATTAGCATGAGTAAAAATTTCACATCACATTTCATTAAATAATGGGAGGATATTTTTAGTCAAATAAATATAAAAACATATAATTATATTTATGATGATGAATTTTTTTAATTTAATTTTGTTACAAAATATTTTTAGATTATTGACGAAGAAATAAATTGAATGAGGTCGGGTAAGATTAATACCACTTCTTGGATATGCTTCAATTATATCATTTCATAAGGACCCTTGTAATGGACCATTAAGAAGATCAAAACATCTAATTCATAGAATTAGAAATATATAATGGGTTTTGATAGGGTTTTCTCATGATAAAAGGACTAATGTGTTATGAATAATAGAAATGTGGGGTGTCCATTTATAATTGAGGTAAATGTTGTATTTGTAATTTCATAAATTATTAAAATATTACAGAGAAATGTTATTCCAAAAAGTCATAGATTTAAATGTGTAGTGTATATTACTAAAATATAATTATACAATGAAATTTATAATGTTTTTTTGTCATTTAAATCATTAGTTTTGGTTTAAACACGTTATTAAAAAAAATTTCCTTAACTAGTTAGATAATACTATTAGTCTTAAGGGGTAATAATTTTTTGTATTTGGAAAGATTTCAATAAAAACATTTCAAAGGGATGAAATTTTGAATCATTAATTATCATTATTTTCCTCTATCAATATTTTTAGTGATCATAAGTAATTTATAAATATTGTTTAAAATTTTTAATTAAAATATTTTTTATTAATTTATTTAATATGAAATTAATATCACCAATATAGATATGTAATGAGGATCCAAACCATTAAAACATCCATAATGAGTTTTTTTATCATAAAAATTCACAGAACCCAATAATTCACTAAATTATTTTATTATTAATATTTTTTAAATCGATTTTTTCTTACGAATCGAAAAAATTCCATGTCATAATTGTGTAAATATTTATGGAAATTACTCAATCAATATAAATATTAACTAAATTATAATAATAAATAATTAATTAATATTTTAAATAAGGCTTTATAACTTAATTTATGGCATTTATATTAGTATGTAAATTTTTTAAAGATACTAATGTTAAAAGAGTGATTTTTTTTTCAATTTTTAAAATATTTTAAGCATTATTTTAAATATAAAAATCACATAAAATTCCGTATATTCTAATTTATGAATCCATTTTTCATGATTCAGTTAACAGAAGTGGTAAATGTTTATTTAAAATTAATCATGTAAAACATAATGAAAATATGATTTACATAAAAAAATAGTTCCATTATATGAAAAAAAGTTATAACTAAATCCAACCAAAAATTTATCTCAATGAAAGTAATTTTATAATTAATTATAAAAGTGATTTAATGTAATAATTAAAATCTTTTTGAAAAAAATATTGTTTTTAATTACTAGAAATTAAAATACGGGTTTCAGTATTATTATTATTCATTTAAAAATAATTAATTTCAAAAAATTATTAAAAATTCACTCAATGATAATTTTGAAATGTTGATTTAAAAAATTATCTCCATTTATTAAAATAAACATTTTATATGTTGATTAAATTAACTATATTTCTTCTCAGAAAAATAATTAAATATCATTTTTGTGGAAAAATGATTTTTTAAACAAGTAATGGATTTTGGAAAAAATTGTAAATATTTAAAATATAAATTATTTTATATAAAAAATATTTTAAATAGTTTTGAAAATATGAATATTCCTATTCATTCCCCAAATTTAATGTCTAGGTTATATCATTATTATACATTACGGTTATTTTAATAATAGGTATTCATTATCATAGTCTATTAAAGAAATTAAATTTATTTGAATATAAATATATCATAAAATATATGGGTGTTACATTCTTCCATATATTAATGAATTTTTCACTAAAGATTAAAAATTTTGATACAACTATGAGTGATATTTCTATCTCATCACATCCTTTGATTACAATGTTTCTTTTTTGCATTTTTTATCCCTAAATATAACAATAAACAAGATATATTCTTGTTCTATAGCCCTATTAATTAATTATCCAATATTTATATTAGTCATTCTTCATAGGAAAGATCATTATCTTGTGCTATGACTATTGATTATATAATATTGGAATGATTTAGACTATACTTCCTCAAGAGAGAAACATAAAACACACTGTGAAATTGAGAGTGGATTAGGTAAAAAACTAAAGGATAAGATGACTTCTATAACTGATCATAAAGATGAAAGGGGAAAAAATTCATAGGTATCAGATTTACCTTAATCTAAAATCTCATAACAATAATCTATATAGAAATCATATAATTACCATCACATAAATTTTAATTCTCATATTTCATTTAATATTATTAGCATAACTTTTCTATCCACACTACGATACCTTGCTATGCTTCTAAATGGTTATGATATTCTCTTATATTTCATCAGCTATATTAGGTCCCAATTTCTGTTTATATCTATATTAATTATGGCACGTGGGAGTTCTATAATTTCTTCCTTATTGGGATTTATATGTACCCTTGAAATGACATAGGTGGGAACTATTATTGTCATAAAAAATGACTGAATTTTGGTGATGATACATTCCTCCAAACAAATTCTCATGTCAAGCGAATAGATCCTCCATGGTTTTTATGGATATATTAGAATAACCATCTGTATATGAATGATAAGAAATATTGAAGAAAAACAATGAATCCATATTTCTCTAAATACCATAATATAATATCCGGATAAGCATCATATTCAAAATCAGATTCATTAGAGAGTGATTCCCAATGAAAACAAACCACATATTTATTGTATAATCTTGAATTATTAATAATATTGAAACATTCTATAATAGTATTAATGTACGATGAGTCCCTAATGAAATAGACTATATCCAAAATAGCATTATAATATTTTAACATTTTTTATAGTTTGATAAAATACTCCATTGTGATGTTTTACAAATTTAGTTTTGGTGTGGGTAAAAGTTATAACATCCCTGTAAACAATTGTATAAATTCCTTGTCTTGATAAAATTCGATACACCGAGACATAAACATTTCTATTTCTATCACCAGGTTTATTCACTCAAAATAATTTTATTGACCACTATACATAATAAAATGCCCATAATGAATAATTAATAAGGAACATCATGATTCATCAATAATTTCCCTCTTTGAATCTAGTCTAAATAATTTTCATACATTGTTATAAATCATAATGACTCCATAATATTCAATGTTGACCTCTAAAATTCATACCATCTTTTATAATACTACATCATTATTCTATGGAACATTAATCATCACATGGATTGATGGTTGAACAATCATTTGAGAAATAGATGAGTATTCTACACTATTTAATATTTATAGATTTATCCTTTATAAATTTATTAATATTGGATATTTCTTGATCCATAGAATAAATAACATAACCCGAACCATTCAACTCAAGGAATCATCCTTCTTATATTATTTTCCAATGTGGTAATGTACTGATCAGTCATACTCAATACACATCTATAAATATATTCTCTAGCATATATTCATTTATTTATATATGAATAAATTCATTAAAATTTTATGAAATTTCTATATATAACACCTTCTCATTTATGGATAATTATTATATATATATATATATTATTTAATAATTAAAATAGATAACACGAAATCAAGAGTTGGGTACTTTTTCCAATGAATCTTTATTGGGGTGTGGTAAAATTTACCACCATATAATTCATTATGGGGACATATACTAGTATAATATTTTATAATTCACTATAGATAAAAATCAATGTCTACTTAATTATAGTGAAGGCACATTTTCACTAACTAACAGTCTCCAATGGTCTATGAAATTGTCCACACATTCATCTATCTAATGGCACACGGCTCCATACCGAGTATGAATAATTTTTGGAATATATATCAAGGAAAAATAATCCCAAAATCTCTAAAAATATTTATCAAGAATATGAAATAAATATATATCACAGTCTCGTTGGTTCATCTTGGTAAATGTTCAACAATTTCATTCCTTTTTTGGATCCACTAATATATATTTTTAGGAGATTATATGACCCCAAAAGAAAACTTTTTGTATTTAAATTTCATACATGGTAAATTTTTCACAAAACATATATTTTTACAGGGTCTATATTACAATTATCATGGTATATTCATGATCCTCTCTTCACATGGAATATATGAGAATATATTATATAACGACTTCGACAAACTGATCAAGGTAATGTTTAAACACTCTATTAATTTAATCTAGGAAGATAATACTGGCATTATTATGGCCGAATAGAATCACAATAAATTCCTAGATTCTATAAATATTATTGAATTATGTCAACTATTTAGCCACAAATTTTATTATCAACTGATAGTAACCGGATTGAAGATCAATATTAGAAAACATTGAGCTCCCTATGTGTAATCATTCAAGTCATCAATGTGGTGTAGATAATTTGTTTTTATAATTTATATCCTATTATGTTTTTGATATTAAATGTTGAGTCAAATCAATCCATGATTCCAATTAAAAAAGTACACGTTTAGTCCATGGTGATTCACTGATATGAATGAATCTCAGATCAATATTATCCTACCGTTTATTATTTAATTCATACAACTAAATCAGGACTCTACTATATGTAGATTTTTAAATAGGTGTAGCACATAGTAAGAGTACTATTGAAAACTAAATGTCATTATTTAGAGTGGAAAAAGTAAACACACTATAAAATATATCATTACATTATTTTAAAATACATATATGGTTGATCCTGATATTCTACCTAGCCGTCTGAGATAAAAACCACTTTTGAATATGATTCTTGAACCATATAATTGATTTATTTTCTATTAAATGGTCATATTATTTATTATATTGCAATAAGATCATATTTTATTTCATAATATCATATATTCCATCGATTATATATTTATTGAAGTGGTAATTATATAATGAAAATCCAATCCATGCATTATAAAACCAGAACATCTACTAGATAGTGAATATAATGATTTGCAGGAAGTAAATTCCATAAAAAATAAATAAAATAAGAATCATAAAGCTATTATATTGTCAGAATAACAATATTAGTATTTTGTTCATATATAATATATAATCATTTAGATTTTGAATTGCTATTCGATGATAATTTTCCTATTATAAAGGAATTTATATAACTAAGTTCAAATTGGTACATAAACATTTTCATATTCATATTACCACCATAAAATTATTATTTTATCAACAATCTCTTACTCAAACCAAAATATATTTCATGAATGATACTCAATAATCTGATTTATTAATCTTATAATCATGAAAATCATTCCTAGGACATTAAAATCTTGAAATATTTTTTGTGGTCTATAAAATAATTTGTTTATCATAGAATATTCATGTTCAAAATCAATTAAAATTATTTTATAATTGTTAATAATAACATGTTAGTAAACCAAAGAATAAATTTCCATAGTGTCAAACAATATTTGTAATAAGGGAATATAAATGTTTCACACAATTTCTGATCATTGTATATTTGACTAACTTTTTCATGGTTATTACCCCTAGGAAAATCTATTCCAAAACAATGTCAAATTTTAGATCCATAATGTTATTTTTTTCTTATTAAAACCAAACTCTTTTCCTTATAAGAACATTGGACGTTTTCTTATAAATTGAACTATCATAGGGGTTCTCACTAATATTTTATCATCTTCAAATATAAAGGTATCAGGTTAATGTTATCCTAAAACAATATAATATCATAAATTTTATACATAAATATTACATCATTTTAGATGAATATTCAATATATTACATTATGATTCATGTCCGAATTATTAATGATTATTTTCATTGGTGACAGGGATTTATAAAAAATTATATCATAAGAGATTTTCAACATCTACCACTATTTATTTCATAACTATAATAATTAACATATTTATAAAACAAAATATCATTCTAGAAAAAATGGGGAATCAAATCATAAGAATGAGTGAGATCAGATGACCAATAATTTTAATCGTGGAATTGAAAATGAGAATAGATTTATTGCATGATTATAAGGTATTGAGAGTATGATCCACGAATTAAAAAAACATAACAGAAATATCATAGATCATAATAATGGTTATGGAATATTTCATGGTAGTTCATAATACATAAATCATAATAGAATCACAATATAAGAGAAATGAGAGCATATATTTATATTGAGAAATATGAGTGACGATTATATATATAGGATTAGAAAATAATTTCTCATTCCCATTATAGTATCTATGAATATAACAGTGGATTGGATTTCCTCCTCATTTAGATCCTTATTCGAGGTTCACTATCAATACATTCATAGTGTAAAAAGACATTTATTGATCTCAGTTTACTTCTGTAAGATCCCAATTTTTATGGAGTTATCTCAAGTGAAATTTAATTAATATTTTTATCTATGTAGCATTGGTTTCAGTTATGACATGCAGTGCTATCAGGTGCACATTGAATAACATTTTTGAGAAAATGGGACTATGCACCGTTGGCGCACGGTTAGATAAATTCGTGTGCCTAGTGCAGATAAACATGCAGACGCATGATGTGGGAATCCACACAGCTGATACATGGTTTAACAAACCTGACATAAAAATTAAGATAATCATGAAACCCCATATAGTGAGGGGCCACACGGTGGGTTCATTGTTTATTGAACTGCTCACCCTTACCCAGAATAATACACCAACAATTTTATTTCACCAGAAAATTTATTTTAAAATCACATAGACTCCCAAAAAACAATCATTTAGACATTGTATTAGGATTTACAATATTTAAGAGATTGTAGATCATTTTAGTTGGGTTAAAATTCAATATTACCATCATTATTTTAGATTCAAATCCATAATCAAATATCATCTCTTCTCCAAGTAAGTGGATCCCATCATGATCCTTATTCAGCCTATTCTTCTATATTAGGTAAATATTTTGGTGGGTTTTATTATAAATTACATTAGATCTAACCCTAATTAGGAATATATATATTTAGGATAGTATAAATAAAAAAATTCTCATTAAATATTGATATATTTGATCATGGATTAGGGATTATATCAGGATCCCAAATCTACGTCATCATGCTTCTCGGAATTTGGAGATTTATATTGACTAAATTCCCATTAATGAATTTAGAAATGCTTTCAAAAATATAAAACCCGTAGTTGTGACATGATTAATTATATGAATGTTTTATAATGTATATATTTTACTAGAACTATAATTCCTAATTGAATAAATTAATGTGGTAGGTTAATTAATTGAGATGATTGTGAATTTTTTGATATTTACGTATCATTTAATGAGATAATTAATGGTTTAATTAATTGTGGGTTATTGCTGTTACAAGTAAGGATAATTAATTGTGAAATTTATTATGGGGAAATGAGATACTAGGTCAAAATAACTAACTAGGGAATTAATTAAGGAATAATTATTCCATGGTATGGACAAATAATTTGGGAATTAAATATTTGACTATAGAATAGACTATTTGAATAATTAATTGAACAATTAATTACCAGATATTGATTTGGGAAATTTTTATAATTAATCGATTCATTAAATATGATTATGAAATTAATAATTGAATTAGTTAACTAAAAATATTGATGTGATTAATTTTCATATAAATATATTAGGGAGTTTTTATTTGATGAGAACTTGTTGAATTAGAAATGAGGATATTTTTGTTAAATACATTATAAATAAATTGTTGGGATTTTTGGGAAATAGGTTTAATGTAAAATTTATTCTACAAAATTTTATGATTTACTATGTGTGATAATGTGGTAAATTTCTATTGACCTTGATAAATGAGATCAATTATATATGTGTGATAAGGTGAATGGTAATAGGCTCATTCAGCCAACTACTATGAATAGTAATATCTTCATTAAAATTGTGTGATAAATGAATGGTAATATTGTTATTGGAATTATAAATAAGAATAATAATATAGTAATTCAAATTGCGAGATTAAATAACTGGAAACATTGTAATTCATTTGTGAAATATGAATGGTAACACGGTAATAAAATTTTTTTGATGAAATGAATGTTAAATAATTCATTCATCAATTAAATAATAATGGAAGAAAGGACTCTCAATTTGTGTGATTGAATGATGTTTAACATGGTCATTATTCTATGCAATAGGAATAATAATATGGTAATTTATTTTTTAAATAATATAATTTACATGTGATTTCACACACATGTTAATCCTTGGGGAAATATTAGTTTATGGAATGTTTCGTTACAAGTATTGAGTTAATGGTATATATGGGAACCTTAGTTTTTATGTGATTTCAAAGAGAATATTTAATTATGTGATAAACTGTTTATTAATGCATTATAGTTATTATTTTTAAATTTTTAAAAACTGTTGTTTGCTGGATTTGTTTTAGACACTATTTGTGTTTTCCTACTAAGCCTTACTAAATCCTCATTTAGGATTCCTGATTAGTTATAAGGCCCCAGCCTTAAACCTTACTTAATATTGAATTAAATGAATAATTCACATTGAGGATCTTTTAAGGTTTAGAGTTTTAGAGAATTAGAACATAACTATTACATCTTAAAAGATTACAAACTAGACACTTCTACTAAGTCTCCATAAAATAAAAACTCTTAAAAAAAGATGTCTAGATTCCATGTTTTAGATAGCATGAAATTCCCTTGATCCCATCCTTGACCTTATTCCACTTTAAGTCCTATGAAAAACATTTCGAAAAAACTTGGGGTGAGTATAAAAAGCTCAGTAAGGGATACACAAAGAATGAAAACTGTTAGTTTTTCAAAATCAAGTAAACCATGTATACTCTATCAATGTAATACCTTCACCTTCATGAAGTAGTAAAAACTATTCACTGAATAAAGTATCATTACTTACCTTTTTGTAACCAACGTATTACCATAAAACCCATTTAAGGAACACATAACATATATAAAGTTAACATGGGACATAAACATACTTAAGTGGAATAACCACACGATCGACTTCCACACATATCACTTAATGGAATAGCCATGTGGTCAATTTCCATACATACTTAATGGAATAGCCATACGGCCGACTTCCATACCCAATGCATTGGAGGTTATAACGTAACCACCCGTCCTGGTATTCACGGCACCACCCGTCATATGGTTTATAACGTAACCACCCGTTAAAATGTCCAAGTACCAGTATAAAATCATAAAACATAAAACCAATATAAAGGAATGATAACATTTCCACATTTCAATCTCAATATATCATAAATATATTGAAATAATAGAATCCTTTATCAAAACCATTTTTAATACCAAAATACATAAAAGAGTATATGGTATTTATTTTATTTTAAAAACATTACGGCTTGTTGAGGAAGCCAAAGACCAAATAATACTCGCAGCGGCGGAAAAAGTCGTTGTCACCGCGTACGTTAAAAAAACATTCCTTTTTGTCGTTTAGTAAAATGCTTCATAGAAAAAGATTCCTTTTGTATAAAAGTAAATGTAAAAGGGTTTTATACACCGTATAAAAGAAATTAGTGTATAAAACTAAATATGCCCCAATGAAAGGAGATTGAGACGAAGTCCCTTACCTCGGGTCCGACTTGACTCGATCGTTCTTTAACGTCCTGAATAATAAACTTGAGTTAATTTATACTTGATTAAGAACCTTTTTAAAGTTCATTATTCCTTTTATATCACTTATTGTCATGTTATAAACATTATGTAACCATTTAAGTTAATAATGTTTGTTTTGTCAATATTTGGTTCTTAAGTCGAAAGTTGACTTCTTACAATTACATGTTGTTCATGTGGTCAAAAGTTCTTTATATCCAGAATGAAATTCCCGATTTGGATATAATATGTATCATATATATCCAGCATATACATGTATTTATAATATTACATAATCATTTAGAGGAAAGAAATGAAATGCACCGTTCATGGAGACGGTAAGCCGTACGTACGCATGAACGCTACTTTCATTTCTTTGTCATATTAGTGGAATTAAAACTAAATGAGAGGTATGTATATTTTAATTCCAGAATTATATTCATTATTTAGATATATCATTAATTATATATATACATTATATACATGTAATTTTAATAGTACATTACATTTGGGGATAAGAAATGAAATGCACCGTTCATGGAGACGGTAAGCCGTTCGTACGCATGAACGCTACTTTCATTTCTATATCATACTTTAATGGAAAGAAATAATAATTTTATAGAGGTATATTATAATTCCAGTATAACATCATATAAAATAACTTTAAATCCATCATTTACACGTCCCACATATGGCATTAACGAATCATATCATTTTTAGGGGGCGGTAGTCCGCACTTCCTTAAATGAAGATATCGTGTTTACCAATATTGGAAACCATAAAGGTATGCCAAAAATGAAAAATACAGAAGCTTAAAGAAAACATAAACATATTATATATCATATATAAAAATAGTGACATCATAATGGCCACCCTTGAAGGTGTTAAATGAGTATTGAACAATCATCGTTTCGGGAGGCAGAATTTCTACATCCATGGAAACCGTATGTTCTTTAACCATTTTATGTAGTTGTGTGAGAGTGTAGCTCAAATAAATATTATATCAACATCCTAGTATATTGAAGATACTTTTTTTGTTACAATATAAGTAAATAAAATGAGTTTATAGGGTTGGAGAAGCAAAATAAAACAAATGAACAAGAGAGAATGAATTACCTTTAAAAGTGTAACTCCTTTTTGATTTGAGCCTAAAGGCTTCCTTTGAAAGGATTATTCCCAAAGAGAATCCTCTAGGATGAGTAGAGGTATGTGGAGAGAGTAATTGGGCAGGGGTTGGCCGAGCCAAAGGCTTGAGAAGTGTGTGAAATGAGGTAGAGGTGGGGGCCTTTTATAAGAGGAGAGGGGGGGGGGCACTTTTGGAAAGTAATGAAATATTACTTTATTTGAAAATGTGTTTCGGTTTTAAAAGGCCCCACATTGATAACATTAGTGGATAAGGTGATAAGGGTTCGAAGTACACTCATCCAATTGGTTTTGGACATGTGTAGGTTTTAGATTTTTCATTATATTTCCATTTTATTTAAATCGTCAAATAATGATGTCATCGCTGCATCATTATTATATCATATATATTTTAATTTATTTAATGTCTAAAAAATTATAAAAAAAATACTATGATGTATTAAATCTTTTTAGATTTCCAATGAGTATTTATAATCAAAATTTGGACTTGTATAACCCCACTCAAACATTATTTTAGTAAAACAATTTATGTTAGTGTCATTTTCACTTTAACATTAAATAAAAATATATTAATGTCATTTTCCAACTAAAGTGGCTCCATGGGGTCCCCAAGTTGGCCCATGGCTTGTATTGGTCGGCCATGACTCACCCAATAGGTGTATGACAAGTGTCATGGTTTTTTCACATTCTTATAATACCATTTTTACCTTAAACTACACTAATTACCTCTAATCGCGATTAATGAAAAAAAAAAGTTACTATTCACCAAAAAAATTATTTTAATCTCATTGAACCACATTTTACTTCTTAATGACAACCATGTATGTCAGATTTTCAAAATTCAATACACATTAGTGGTAAACTTTCATTTAACTGAAAAATCAGTTTGCTTGATTACCACTTAGTGGTTTCACTATTCATCAAAATTTGATGTTTTTCAGAAAATTATCAAAAATTCACCCTAAGCTATATTTGACATTCCGAATTCAAAAATGAAGTCCATTTTACAAAATTCAAAACATATAAGTCAAATTAATTAATTTAATAATTAATTCCCGCTGTCATGACAAATAGCGTGTTTTTGTGAAACAATAAGTATCAAAAGATTGATACCAGTTTAAGTCCGATTTCAAAGTGAAATTAATTCCAACGACCACTATTGGATTTAATGGTAAAAATATATTCTAATTTCACTTTAAAACCAATTAAAATAATAATCTAATCATATAAATAATTTAGATTAAAAAGATCTTTTGAATTAAAATACAACATTTTACACTATTCATAAAAAATTCAACTTTATCAGAAAGGTACCAAAAATTTACACAATGTAAATTTTGATGTCCTGATTCTAAAGAAGAGTTATATTTGGTCCAGAATAAGGTATAACTGTGATCAAAACTATATTTAATGACGGTTCACCATTAAAAGGTGATAAGTGAACCTTTAGTGAAAATTAGAGTATATATGCCCTAAAATTGAACTCTTTCCGTATTTTAAGCCTTTATCTTTTATTGGGTAAATGTATAAACATTTAAAAACATATCTAATCATATTTTAGTTATTTCTATCCATTCCCACCAGTACAACGGCTACTTGTTAACTAAAATTTAAAATAATATTATTATATTACTAGTGTGCTACGTATGTTTCAAAGAAACTCGTCATTGCGTATCGGGTACGCTATCGAACATAGAAACCCCTTTAAAATAAAATTAATATTTAATTCGTAAATATTAATAAATATGAAAATTCTTTATTCTTTATTTACCTGGGATGTTACATCCTTCCCCCTTTTTGGAATTGCTTCCTCGCAATTTTATTCACTTATCAAAATAAGTGGGGGTATTTATCCCTCATTGCATTTTCAGATTCCCACGTTGCCTCTTAAATCACATGGGTTTTCCACAAAACCTTTACCTGATGAATCACCTTATTCCGTAACACTTTCTCCCTGTGGTCAAGAATCTGGACCGGTTGTTCCTCATAAGATAGGTTCTCTTCCAGCTGAACTACCTCTGGGCTCAAAACATAAGATGGATCTGGCATATACTTTCTCAACATTGAAACATGAAAAACATTGTGTACCTGAGATAAACTCGGAGGTAAAGCCACTCGGTATGCAACTGATCCAACTCTTTCCAGAATTTCGTATGGTCCAACGAACCTTGGACTCAACTTTCCTTTCTTACCAAATCTCATCACACTTTTCCCAGGAGAAACCTTGAGAAAAACATAATCACCTACCTCGAAAGATAGATCCTTCCTCCGGTTATCCGCATAACTCTTCTGCCTGATCTGAGCTGTTCTCATGTGTTTTCTGAATCAACTGAACTTTTTCTGCCAACTCTTCTACCAATTCTGGTCCCATCAACTTCCTTTCACCCACTTCATCCCAAAATGCTGGAGTTCGACACCGCTTCCCATATAATTCCTCAAATAGTTCCATCTGTATAGTGGAATGAAAACTGTTATTATAAGAAAATTCAACCAAAGAAAGATGTTGGTCCCAACTTCCTTGATAATCCATCAAACAAGCTCGTAGCATATCCTCCAATGTCTGAATTGTTCGTTCTGACTACCCATCTGATTGAGGATGAAAATCTTTACTAAAATTTAATTCAGTACCCAACGACTTCTGAAGGACTTTCCAAAAGTTAGAAGTAAACCTGGGTTCATGATACGATACAATGGAGAGAGGAACTCCATGTAACCTGACTATCTCTTTAAGATACAGACGGTAAAGTTGATCTAGAGAGAATGTATCTCGTATAGAAAAGAAATGAGCAGATTTGGTCAAGCGATCAACAATAACCCAGATTGCATTATTACCTCGAGATGTCCTCGGTAATCCCACAAAAAAGTCCATGGATATATTCTCCCATTTCCACTCTGGAACTGGTAAAGGCTGAAGCATCCCTTTCGGTAACTGCCGCTCTGCTTTAACCTGTTGTCATGTCAAACACTTCACAGTAAAATCAGAAATGTATCTTTTCATTCCATCCCACCAGTAATACTCCCGCAGATCTCTGTACATCTTAGTACTTCCAGGATGAACTGAAAACATGGAACTATGAGCCTCACAAAACAAATCATTCTTCAACTCTGAATCACAAGGCACACATAACCTCTTCCCAAACCTCAAAACACAAACAAAAACTTATCCAAGAACTCATGGAAAATTTTATTCATAAGATCCATGAATACAGCAGGTGCATTGGTTAACCAAAAAGGCATAACTACAAATTCATAATGGCCATATCTAGTACGGAAGACAGTCATCAGAACGTCTGCTTCTTTTACTTTCAAGTGATGGTACCCCGACCTCAAGTCAATCTTCGAAAAATACTGAGCTCCCTGGAGCTGATACCACTTCATTCGATGGCCCAACATCTGCTGAAGTTGTTGCAAAAGATTTTACCACCCCTTTCTGCTTGTAGTCTAGCTGCATTCCCTCAGTTGAGTTCTTCGTTGGACACTCGTTTGCATAATGACCCATTTCATTACACATAAAGCATCTTACCGTTGGCTTTTCATTTCCTGCTTGATCATCTTCCTTACAGTTACGAGCAATATGACCAGACATACCACACCGAAAGCACTTACCAGACTTGGATAAACATTCTCCATGATGCATTTTACCACACTTCTCAGAGGATGGATATTTTGTTTTCTTACCTCCTTGCTTCTTTGATGAATTCTTCCCCTTTTCCTGCCAACTAGACCTCTTATTCTGTTGTTTGTCATAGAACACCTGATCATCGGCAAACTCTATTTCCACCTTCTCCGCACATCGAACAAGTTTTTCATAACTTTTGAATTCACGAGAAGCTAAAGCCCTTCGATACTTTGGCTTTAACCCTGAGTAAAAACGGTTTATTTTACTATCAAGATCTCGTATGATGTTTGGAGCATACCTTGCCAATCGAGTGAAATTTTCTTCATAAGCAGCCACTGAATCATCCTCGTGCCTCAATTCTAGGAACTTTTTTTCCATCTTAAGATGAACCTCCTTAGGAAAATATTTCTCAAGAAACATACCTTTGAATTCGTCCCAGTGAAGATCCTCAATCTCATCACTATCCCTTATATTTTTCACCATCGACCACCACTGATCAGCTTCACCTTCAAAATGGTAAACAACAAGACTAACCTTTTGATGTTCTGAACACCCCATGACATCAAAAATCTTCTCCAGTGCTTTAATCCACCCTTCAGCTTTCACAGGGTCAGATGATCCTATGAATGATGGGGGATGTTGCTTCATGAAATGTTCCACCACTGATATGTTCCTCTGCGGTTGATCTGGCTGATCTCGTGCATGGATACCACCACCATTTATAGCCTGAGTCAACTGCGCCATCACTGCAACAAACTGTTCAGTTCCAATTCCGACCATCTCAGGTTGCTGATTTGGAAGGTTATCTTCCTCCTGATGTCGTCCCAACATAGCTTCTTTGTTTCCTCCTCGGAAAACCATTCTGAACACAGAAATATCTTAGGCGAAGCAACTTGGTAATCTGTAAATGCTACATCATTTCAATAATATTATAATTTAACACTTTTTTAACTCCTAAAGTTGTCTAAACCGACCTTTCATACCAACTATAAGGCCCCAGCCTTAAACCTTACTTAATATTGAATTAAAGGAATAATTCACATTGAGGATCTTTTCAGGTTTAGAGTTTTAGAGAATTAGAACATAACTATTACATCTTAAAAGATTACAAAGTAGACACTTCTACTAAGTCTCCATAAAATAAAAACTCTTAAAAAATATGTCTAGATTCCATGTTTTAGATAGCATGAAATTCCTTTGATCCCATCCTTGACCTTATTCCACTTTAAGTCCTGTGAAAAACATTTTGAAAAAACTTGGGGTGAGCATAAAAAGCTCAGTAAGGGATACACAAAGAATAAAAACTGTTAGTTTTTCAAAATCAAGTAAACCATGTATACTCTTTCAAAGTAATACCTTCACCTTCATGAAGTAGTAAAAACTATTCACTGAATAAAGTATCATTACTTACCTTTTTGTAACCAAAGTATTACCATAAAACCCATATAAAGAACACATAACATATATAAAGGTAACTTGGGACATAAACATACTTAAGTGGAATAACCATACGGTCGACTTCCACACATATCACTTAATGGAATTGCCATACGACCAATTTCCATACATACTTAATGGAATAGCCATAAGGCCGACTTCCATACCCAATGCATTGGAGGTTATAACGTAACCACCCGTCCTGGTATTCACGGCACCACCCGTCATATGGTTTATAACGTAACCACCCGTTAAAATGTCCAAGTACCAGTATAAAATCATAAAACATAAAACCAATATAAAGGAATGATAACATTTCCACATTTCAATCACAATATATCATAAATATATTGACATAATAGAATCCTTTATCAAAACCATTTTTAATACCAAAATACATAAAAGAGTATATGGTATTTATTTTATTTTAAAAACATTACGGCTTGTTGAGGATGCCAAAGACCAAATAATACTCGCGGCGGCGGAAAAAGTCGTTGTCACCGCGTACGTTAAAAAAACATTCCTTTTTGTCGTTTAGTAAAACGCTTCATAGAAAAAGATTCCTTTTGTATAAAAGTAAATGTAAAAGGGGTTTATACACCGTATAAAAGAAATTTGTGTATAAAACGAAATATGCCCCAATGAAAGGATATTGAGACGAAGTCCCTTACCTCGGGTCCGACTTGACTCGATCGTTCCTTAATGTCCTGAATAATAAACTTGAGTTAATTTATACTTGATTAAGAACCTTTTTAAAGTTCATTATTCCTTTTATATCACTTTTTTCCATGTTATAAACATTATGTAACCATTTATGTTAATAATGTTTGTTTTGTCAATATTTGGTTCTTAAGTCGAAAGTTGACTTCTTACAATTACATGTTGTTCATGTGGTCAAAAGTTCTTTATATCCAGAATGAAATTCCAGATTTGGATATAATATGTATCATATATATCCAGCATATACATGTATTTATAATATTACATAATCATTTCGAGGTAAGAAATGAAATGCACCGTTCATGGAGACGGTAAGACGTACGTACGCATGAACGCTACTTTCATTTCTTTGTCATATTAGTGGAATTAAAACTAAATGAGAGGTATGTATATTTTAATTCCAGAATTATATTCATTATTTAGATATATCATTAATTATATATATACATTATATACATGTAATTTTAATAGTACATTACATTTGGGGATAAGAAATGAAATGCACCGTTCATGGAGACGGTAAGCCGTACGTACGCATGAACGCTACTTTAATTTCTATCTCATACTTTAATGGAAATAAATAATAATGATATAGAGGTATATTATAATTCCAGTATAACATAATATATAATAACTTTAAATCCATCCTTTACACGTCCCACATATGGCATTAACGAATCACATCACTTTTAGGGGGCGGTAGTCCGCACTTCCTTAAATGAAGATATCGTGTTTACCCATAATGGAAACCATAAAGGTATGCCAAAAATCAAAAATACAGAAGCTTAAAGAAAACATAAACATATTATATATCGTATATAAAAATAGTGACATCATAATGGTCATCCTTGAAGGTGTTAAATGAGTATTGAACAATCATCATTTCGGGAGGCAGAATTTCACCATCCACGGAAACCGTATGTTCTTTAACCATTTGATGTAGTTGTGTGAGAGTGTAGCTCAAATAAATAGTATAACAACATCCTAGTATATTTAAGATACTGGTTTTGTTACAAAAGAAGTAAATAAAAAGAGTTTAGAGGGTTGGAGAAGCAAAATAAAACAAATGAACAAGAGAGAATAAATTACCTTTAAAAGTGTAACTCCTTTTTGATTTGAGCCTAAAGGCTTCCTTTGAAAGGATTCTGCCCAAAGGGAATCCTCTAGGATGAGGAGAGGGATGTGGAGAGATTAATTGGGCAGGGGTTTGACGAGCCAAAGGCTTGAGAAGTGTGTGAAATGAGGTAGAGGTGGGGGCCTTTTATAAGAGGAGAGGAGGGGCACTTTTGGAATGTAAAGAAATATTACTTTATTTGAAAATGTGTTTCGGTTTTAAAAGGTCCCACATTGATATAATTCGTGGATAAGGTGATAAGGGTTCGAAATCCACTCATCCAATTGGTTTTTGACATGTGTAGGTTTTAGATTTTTCATTATCTTTCCATTTTATTTAAATCGTCAAATAATGATGTCATCGCTGCATCATTATTATGTCATATATAATTTAATTTATTTAGTGTATAAGAAATTATAAAAAAACTACTATGATGTAGGAAATCTTTTTATCTTTCCAATGACTATTTATAATTAAAATTTTGACTTGTATAACCCCACTCAAAAATGATTTTAGTAAAACAATTTATGTTAGTGTCATTTTCACTTTAACATTAAATAAAAATATATTAATGTCATTTTCCAACTAAAGTGGCTCCATGGGGTCCCCAAGTTGGCCCATGGCTTGCCTTGGTCGTCCATGACTCACCCAATAGGTGTAGGACAAGTTTCATGGTGTTTTCACATTCTTATAATACCATTTTTACCTTAAACTACACTAATTATCTCTAATCGCGATTAATGAAAAAAAAAGTTACTATTCACCAAAAAATTATTTTAATATCATTGAACCACATTTTACTTCTTAATGACAACCATGTATGTCGGATTTTAAAAATTCAATACACATTAGTGGTAAACTTTCATTTAACTGAAAAATCAGTTTGCTTGATTACCACTTAGTGGTTTCACTATTCATCAAAAATTGAAGTTTTTCAGAAAATTACCAAAAATTCACCCTAAGCTATATTTGATATTCCGAATTCAAAAATGAAGTCCATTTTACAAAATTCAAAACATATAATTCAAATTAATTAATTTAATAATTCATTCCCGATGTCATGACAAATAGCGTGTTTTTGTGAAACAATAAGTATCAAAAGATTGATACCAGTTTAAGTCCGATTTCAAAGTGAAATTAATTCCAACGACCACTATTGGATTTAATGGTAAAAATATTTTCTAATTTCACTTTAAAACCAATTAAAATAATAATCTAATCATATAAATAATTTAGATTAAAAAGATGTTTTGAATTAAAATACAACATTTTACACTATTCATAAAAAAAATCAACTTTATCAGAAAGGTACCAAAAATTTACACAAGGTAAATTTTGATGTACCGATTATAAAGAAGAGTTATATTTGGTCCAGAATAAAGTATAAGAGTGATCAAAACTATATTTAATGACGGTTCACCATTAAAAGGTGATAAGTGAACTTTAGTGAAAATTAGAGTATATATGCCCTAAAATTGAACTCTTTCTTTATTTTAAGCCTTTATCTTTTATTGGGTAAATGTATAAACATTTAAAAACATATCTAATCATATTTTAGTTATTTCTATCCATTCCCGCCAGTACAACGGCTACTTGTTAACTAAAATTTAAAATAATATTATTTTATTACTAGTGTGCTACGTAAGATTCAAAGAAACTCATCGTTGCGTATCGGGTACGCTATCGAACATAGCAACCCCTTTAAAATAAAATTAATATTTAATTCGTAAATATTAATAAATATGAAAATTCTTTATTCTTTATTTACCTGGGATGTTACATTAGTACTCAAATAGAAATTATTATTGTTTAATTTGTTAAAGGAAATGGTCTGGTATTAGATTCTGGATTGAGGCAATTTCATGGATGGGGGAAGTAGACATGGTCTGGGACACACATGGGAGTCATTTGTGTCTTTATATCAGTTTAATTTAACACACATTGGCACATGTTTTGGCATGTCTTGTTTCTCTTTTAGTTGCATAATGTATTTATAGTTTTGTTTATTTGGTGAAATTTTTAATATTTATGAATATATAGGATTCTGATATTGCTAATTTAATTATTATAATGATTTAGTCTGATAAAAAAGTGAATAGTATCCTCAGGATAGACTTACATGACCCTCCATACAAGTCGAAAGCCTCTATCATATGGGGAGGAATACAAGAGGTATTATGATAGAACATCATGGGGGAACAATTTCTTGGAACCTGGGTCGGGACGTTACTATGTAGTATGAGAGTTCTAGTATTATTTTTGTTATCTTTATTCTTGATTTTTTTAATGGTATACATGATATTATTTATATAATATTATGGTTATAGGGTCATCCATGTTAGTAGATACATGTGGGTGAACCGAAGTAACCATAGTGGGATTTTTTTATTTATATTTTCTATTACAGTTAAATTCTATTTCATCATGGATGACACACATGATCTGTGATGTGATTTTTTTTTGACATTTGTTGACATTTTCTGAGTTCTGACACATGGCCCTAAATTTAATGAGATTTGAGTCTTCATACATCATTTTAGGAACTCATGATTATTTTGTGACATGAATTATTATATGGAGGGTCTAGAAGTTAGGGTTTGGGTATGTTTCTAAACATAAATTGTTTTTCCTTAGCATGTCAAATTGAACTGAATGTTGTGTATATCCTAAAATTGAATAATATTTTAAAATGATGAATGATGTGAATAAATGAGTGTCTAAATGATCAAATAGATTGATTGTAATTTTCTCACACATTTGCAACTAGGACCAAGGTGTATTATGGTAAGGGTAGTAATAGCGCCTTGATCTAGACCGTAGGGAAGAAAATGGGGTAAATACTTGATATGTTTTTTTAAATCTCTCTTGTTAATTGAGTTAACATTTTAAAATATGAAACATCTATTTTGTAGTGTTTTTTATGGAATTGTTTTGTTTTGGTACTAAGAATTCCCAAGTATTTGAACTCTATGTTGGGTTTTTGAGATTAAATTTTGCTTTTGATCATTGATGTAAGATGTTGGTAAGGAGTGAAACCCTGGTCTTTCGATAGGTTAAGGTGTTTCCATAGTGGTTGGAATAATTGGTAATGAAGGAATGATGATGGTATTACTCTACAACTTTTTAGTTTACTTTTAATTTGCGATGATCATGTCCCTTACCATGACATCATCTCGGGAATGATGAAAATGATCTGAATTTATTCCTAGCTATGTAAATATGTTTTAGGTTTATACGAGGCTTCAAGGAGGATGTGATTATGAAGAATTATATATGTTGATGTGTACTGTGTGATGAAATCCATTGAAAGTCTATGTATACGGTTATTAGGAGGAACTGTAGAATGATAAATATTGTAGTCTATAGGCCTTGGTGGTGGATTTTAATGATCACCAGTGTTATGAATGATCCTAATATTGGGCGTGGTGTGATAGTAGAAGGATCATGGAGTAAGACAATTTGATTGATGTGCTGGTATTGGAATGACAATGAAGAAGCTATATGGTGCATGTTTAAATTCCATTGGTAAGGCTAAGTGATCCTTAAAGGTGGAGGATGTATATTTTATCTAGCTAGTTTTTGAGATTGATACATTATATGATGATATTTGTATACGTATGTTGTATCATAGTGATATTTTTTTGTAGGGAATGATTGTGTTTTTAGTTATTTTATTTTGGGAATCATGGGCTTGTGTATGATGACTGTTATGAGAGGGAAGTTGTTTAGAGGGTACAATGTTGTGAACTTTTGGTGACTCGTAATTTTAATGATGTTTCGGAGTAAAAATCATGGATGACCTGTTATAAGATGGGAATATATTAATAACCATTTTTTTAATTAAAGGTTATTCCGAGTATAGCTCGAGGAGGAGATTTTATAATTTGGAGAGTTTTAAGATACAAACATTTTCAAGAGTTATATAATTTGAAAAATATTGAAATATCTTTATTTATGTACATTTTTTTGGAGTTATAATGCGGGGTTTGATTAGGGTGGAGTTTTAAGAAAAATTTTGAGAAGTGGGAATATTTTACTATTGGTTCTATGTTATAGTAAATTGTTTACACATCTAGGCTAACCATGCATACCTAGGAAGAGTGGTTTTTTATTCTTATCTCCTAGTTTGAAAATCGGTGCTTCAAAAATCTGCTAACCGTCCATCCCCAAAATAGTGAGGGCCAGATGGATGGTTCATAGTTTATTAAACATGGACACCCTACATAGAAAATCCATTCACATAGTTCTATTTCACCCAAAAAATATTTTAAAAACATCTATACCACCAAAACATCATTATTTCGACCATGGCATGGGAACTAAATATATTGGTTATTGTAGTGCTTTCAAGAGGTGTCCCAAGGTGATCTGACCTCCATTATTTAATATTCATAGCACAAATAGATTATTTTATCTTCCCCTGATATGTGGATCTCATTATGATCCTTATTCATTCTATTATTCCTTCTTCTCGTGATGATTTTGTGGTGTTCAATCTAAATTAATATAGATCTAAACCTAATTGGTGAGATTTAGATCTAGGATTATAGATCTAAATGTAAATGGATTAGATCGTTATATAATCAATCTTGGATTAAGAATTATATTTGGATATATGATCTACATCGTTGTGTTTCTTAGATTTTGGGAACTTTGGGTGAGGTAACGTTTGAAAACGAATCAATGTAGGGGGTATAAATTTTAAATCCCATAGTCACGATTTGACTATATATATGCATGAGGTATAATTTATATAGTTGTTTAGGAAATATATTACATAATTGAATTAATTAATGTGGTATATTAATTAATGGAGATGATTGTGAAATTATGAGATTTAGGGATTGTTGAATTAGATAATTAATTAAGGAATTAATTGTGGTGTTTTTTTTTGTTTTAAATAAAGATAATGAATTGTGAAAATAATTTTCTTAAAATGATATCGTGGGATGAGATAATTAATTAGGGAATTAATTATGGGATATTGATTCTGTGAAATGTATAATTTATTGGGAAATTAATTATGAGACGTAATAATAGTCTCTTTGAATAATTAATTGATCAATTAATAATGAGATGTTGAGACTGGAAATTGAGATAATTAAATGATGCATTAAATATTTTTTAATGATTAATTGAGGGTAGAGTAAACTAAAGAAATTGAAAATCATAATTAATTAAGAAATTATTTACGAGGGTTTTTATGTGATGACTTATTATTTAATTAGCAATGAGGATGAGTTAAAAAAATTAATTGATAAATTAATTTATGTAATATTAGGGAAAGAGGTATAATTTCAATTAGTCCTTCTAAATAAGATGATGTTATATCCATGTTAATGTGGATAGTATTTATTAACATTGATTAATGAGATCCATGAGATATCTGTGAAATGGTGAATGGTAACATGATCATTTGCTCAACCATTATGAATAGTAACTTATTCATTCATATTTTGTGATTAATTTAATAGAAACATGGTAATTCATTTGAGAAATATTAATTGTATCATGGTCCTTCACATTTGGGGATTAAATTAACAGTTATATGGTCATTCATTTTTGAAATAATAATGGAGACATGGTAATTCAAATTATACGTTCAAATGAATGGAAACATGGACATTAATTTGTGAAATAAGAATGGTAACATGGGCATTCAAATTGTGTTATTATATTAATGGTAATGTGGCCATTGATCTAAGAAATAATAATTTTAACATGTTCATTAATTTTGGAAATATTAATGGTAGAACGTGCTTTTAACCACATGGTAAACCTTGAGGAAAATAAGATTCTATCCTTGGTTGAAGCTGGTATCGAGGTATGAGTATCTACAGGAAATTTTGGTTTTTATGGTACATAAAGATAATTTTTAATAATATTATAATTTTTTTATATTATATCTATTATTATTAAAATTCAATACACGTTTGTTGGCGGGAAATATTTTAGATAGAGTTGGTTGTGGAATACCGATTCTTACTCACAACCTACTTAATCTACCTGATCGGTACCCAAATTTACTGTATTGCTGAATGAAATGCTAATTTCATCGATAATTGATTGGAATTTTGATTTTTTATGGATCAGAGATGGGGTAATTGTCAGAATTCGGGTCATTATTGGGTGTCATTTTTGTCTTTACTTCAATTGCATTTTAGACATTCTTTCACATTCATTAACATGGAATGTTTCTGTTATAGTTGAGTACTATATTTCAGGTTTTGTTTATCTTGTGAAATTGGTAATTTTTATGAATATATATTCTTTTATTATTGTTTATTTACCCGCACATTTGTTTTACTATGATAATATAGGGTATAGCATCTCAATGACTAACTTACCAGACCCTTATTTCTAGATGGATGCCTCTGGTGGTGGGGGTAATTGCAATGTTCATTTAAAAATCAACATAGGGCACCATTACATGGAACCTAGACAGGGATGTTATAAAATCCCTTTATATTCTTGATTTTTTCTTGAGGGAGCCATATCTATGTAATATATTGGAGGGATATATAATCACATGACCTCATTTCACACAATGAAAATCATACAAATTTGTTCTATAAGATAACGAAAATATAACCAAAATGTAACCCATGGGAAGAAAATCAGTTTCATAAAATATAACCATTTCATCGTAGCATAGCTTTTTGAAAAGAAGTGGTATTAAAAAATAATTAATTTTATCTTTATAATATTACCAATTTAATGGAAATTTTTTTTCACAAAAAATTTTATTTATTTCATCATAGCCCAACATGTGAAGAAGAAATGGGTTTTATTAATTCTTTTTCATAACATAATTTAATACTATGATAGAATCTTGTTTCATGAATTATCATCAAATCAGCATCATCGTAAGGAATCCTAATAAAAAATGTAAATCGATGTAAATTGTGATGAAATATCTCACCATACATTTTTATCTAGTATAATGAAAATTAACCTCATGTATATTAATTAATATCATGTTAGTAACTTAGAAAAGAATATTTTTTATATCTATGATGTCATGCATAGTCCTTTTATTACATATTATTACACATTTATTTATAATCGTTCATTGTTTTCATTATTTCATGTTTTAATTGAATTGTTATTTTTTTCCTATTAATTATATAATTATTTCATCATCCCCAAAATATTATCCATGATTTGAATATCATATAAATTCCATATATATTTATTTATATTAAACAATTGAATTTTGATAAGGTAAATGTAAGGAATTGTTCATGGAAATTGTACATCGTACGCACTCATGAACAGAATATCCATTTTCCTGTGGAATTTTAAAAAGAATGGTGTATCATCATTAATGTATAATTTTAATTTTATATATACCATATATTTTTATTTGAGCCATCCTTAATAAATTCGAAAAATTCTAGGAATGAATCGCATCGCTTTGTGGCGGTGGTAGTTCACACAATAACAAAAGATATAATCATATTACCACACATATAAAAGCATGAAGATATGTGTTATATAAGAATTTAAAAAGCATAACTACATTATTAATATCATATATATCACATAAAAACTATAAATACACAATTATTTCCATCCTTTAATTTTAAAAATGGAAGAATGAATGACATCCGTTCATGAGGCGGTAGTCCACTGTACACATGAATAATGATTACGTATCCCAATTGACAGAAGTGTCTATGCTTCTTTGGAATAACCTTGAAAAAACAAAATTAATGTATATTTATGAAACTTATATAATTATACAACTCATATATATTTATAGCTTATGATGTGGATAATGAAATAAAAAAGTGTTTGTTTAAGAATGAAACCTCTTTTTCGGGTAACTCCTTTTAGTTTTTACCAAAAGACATTATTTTTTTCATTATTCTCAAATAATTGATTTTAGAATGTGGGGATCGATATAGTTATATTATTTATTGATAGTTCGTATGTGATACTTTTCCTGATTGGTGTGAGGAGGTGAGAGTGGTTAAAACCCTTTTATGGTGGAGGGGGAGAGGAATATTTTTAAATACAAAACATGAAATATAATAGTGAGGTATCTCTTAGAGAATGATTTTGTAAAAGAGAAAAATAGATCTATGAGATTATATGGTCCAAAAATGACTATAAAATTTGTTCTGGACATCTGAATTTGTCAATTTGGTCCTCAAATCTGGGGTTTAATCCATTTTTGATATTTTTTTTCTCTTAATAACTGTAATTAATTTTAATTTCATTCACAAATATTTTTGTTAAAAACAACTCTAACATAATTAGATATTATATGTTATATTGATTTTAATTATTGAATAATGTTATCCAATGTTTGATAAAATATATAGAACAAATTATTTAAATATTATTCCCCTGGATGAGACAAAAATACATGTTTTAGATGTTAAAATATTCAAAAGTTTGAATTTATTTTTCGAATTTAAATATGTAATTGATTCCAATTTCATAAATTAGAATAATATATGTATATTTGACCTAAAAAATTACAATCAATCAATTAAAAATATTATCCTTATAAATAAACTATTTGGAAAACATGATTTCAATTAAAAATTAATATTTTCACTATAAAACAATAAATAATCTATTTTAGGAAAATTTAAAACCATAACCCTAAGATAATAATGAATTTAATCTTTCCATAATTAATTTTTTTTTACATATAATGTTTTTATAAGTGTTATTTTTTTATTATAAGAATTTCATTGAATGGTGAAAACACCTCTTTATAAAAATATAGATTCTTATGCAAAATATATTCTTTTTCTTATCATATACCTATATAAACTATTTGGAAAATTTAAAAAATATTTTAAAAAACAATTAAAATATATATTTCATTAATATAATAAAATAATATTAATAAAATTAATTTATTAAGACAACACTCAATTGTTCAAAAAATTTATCTTTATGAAAACATTTCGTTTATTATCATTTGGTTTCTATATTCATTTATAATTAATCTATAAAAAAGTGATTTCATAAATAATCATTAATAATTTTTTTAATATTTTTAAAAATTAAAATTTGATAAATAATAAATTTTTTTATTTTAAATAATAATATTTATAGAATTAGGTATGATTAAGTCATCTATATAATGAGTTATTTTGAAGAAACTCAATGTGTACAATTAAAGGTAAATTCAATGTTGTGTGCACTGTAATATATAAAGAAGATTTAATATATTTAAAATATTAAAAATTATTTAATGTATCGGGATGGTATAATCAATTATGTTTATAGTATTGATTATCATATAGTCTATTAAATAATATTTTATTTTTCTATAATTTCATAGTTCCATTTCCCCCCACCTTATATAAATTGTTTCCTCAAAAGTGAAAATTGATCATTGTAATCAAGGGTTTTATATTTGAAAAAAAATATTTTTAAAAAATTGACACCATAAATATGGACTAGAATTATATCTTCAATTTCCTAATGGAGATTGATGATGAACATGTTCATCTGATTGTTTATGGAAGAAATCTTTAAACTAAACTTGTGTGCAACGAAATTAAAATAATTAATAATGATGAGAATATGAAAAATAATTAAAAAAAATTTCACCTAGAGTTGAATAATTATTTCACATAATACTAATGTAAGGATATATAATTAGTTGATAATTTGGAATTTCTTACGAATAATTTAATCCTTTGGTTGTGCCATGAAATATTTCTACTTCATCTCACAGAAAAAATATCATAATAGTTTGATGTAATATTTTATCTATAAAACCAAATCCAATGATCAAATTTATCCATTTCATAAATATTTGACCTTTTTAAAAGATTATGATCAATCAATTTATTATCATTCTCATGGTAATTAGTAGCATCCATTTTACATTATCCATGTCAATGATCTATTTATACAACAACATTATTTCAATATAAAGTGCATATTCGGGCTTATCCTTCCCTCAAAAACGTGTTTTCTAAAAAGTATAATTTCCTACAATATTACCTTTATTGGTAAAATTCAACATATTATCACAATTATTTAATAAAATAGTATTTTAGTAAAATAATTATATATTTCATAATTCATATATGATAACCATATCATTAAAAAACATAGACATCATATTTCATAGATCCCAATAAAGGATTACATAAAGTATTCCAATTTAGTTGTGTTAATGTCATAAAATTGACCTTGAGACCTTATATTCTTGTTATTTATATTCTATAGATTCTTTTTTCTTTATTTTTCATAGTTCCCAAAATCCATTCAGGTGTAATAGTAACGTATTGGATTTTCCATCTTCCCCTATGCATTAATTTTCCCTGTGACCAGTTTATCTATAAATATAATAAAATATAAATTAATTTTGGATGAAAAAATTAATAAATAAATAATAAAAATCATTTATTTGTAATGAAAATGAATTTACACATTATTTATATAACTAGATATGGCATAATCAATATACAATTGTAAATAACTAAGCACTCATTCTATTTAATCAATACACTAATTAAAAAATTGAATCCATATAAATTATCAAATAAATAATATAATGGATGATAATAGTAAAAAAATTATAAATATATGAAATTTATAATTATTACAGATCATGTTTCCCTAGGACGTGGTACATTTTTTATCAAAATATATCTACAAGACAGTTTGAAACATACTAGGTAAAAAACCTTCTGATTTAGATAAATAATTACATATCATGAGACTAATTATTTATTTCTGTGACATCACTAAATATTCCCCAACCCATGTAGTTAATTTCCATTTAATTCCACATATATAAAAAAATCTATTTAATTAATGAAAAACATTGTAACACCCTAGAAATTCTATAAGAGTATCTTTTATCCTATCGTGTTTTTGACACAAAACGCCCAACGCATATTAGAATATAAAAAATATACACATTCGTATATATATAATTTCATTAATAAATTTATTTTATTTTAGTTCCATTAATGCATGATACATTATGTTTAATATCCCCTCATGCAACAATGAGTTTCATTAATTTATTACATCACATGAAAT
Organism: Viscum album; assembly: GCA_963277665.1. Lineage (NCBI taxonomy): Eukaryota > Viridiplantae > Streptophyta > Magnoliopsida > Santalales > Viscaceae > Viscum > Viscum album. The sequence goes on along the minus strand of OY728121.1, from coordinate 1,990,846,538 downwards.
AATATGTTTTAAAAAAACAGTATGTTATTATTTAATATAATAAGACAAAAACTATCCATTAAATTAGTGGTTAATAATTTAATTTTGAAAATAATGAAACAATATTTATTATAATAATATAAGATGAAATTATTGGTCAACAATTAATAAAAAATTAAAATAAAAACAATTTCAATATAAATAAAATATTTAATTTCTCCAAAAGTAATTTGGAAGTAAAAAGTTAAATTAATTAAAATTATTTAATGATATTAATGATATATATATATATTTATTCAATAATTAATTTTTGTTATTCATACAACTAATTTTAAATGAATAATATTAAAAAAAATAGTTTTATGCTTATAAATAGTATTTTATTAAAATGAAAATTTTATTGCCTTTTAATGGTGAATTTTTTTAAATAATTTTTTTATATATTTAATAAATTTAGTATATCAGTATATATATAAAATTATATATAATAACATAATAACTATATTATAAATAATTTTTTGTATTTTCTAAGAGCATTCATTATTTGATGAATATTGAAAAATATTAGATTTCAACTGAAAAATTTATTTTCCTAAGATTAGTTTATATAGAAAAAATTTCTATAATTTAAATTGGTTTTATTGTAAAATTAGATACATTTTATATAAATTAATATAATTTAGTTAATTTTATAAATATTTCCTTTAAAATTGAACATAAACACATCCCAACCTTTTGAAAATTTTTACTTTTAATTACTTTTTGAGTTTATTTCTAGGAGGTTAAATTTGAATTAATTTATGACAATTATGTAATTTGAATTTTTAAAAATTAATTCAATATTTTTAATCATCATAATCTATATTTTATATCGAGTAAAACTGAATTTTTGGATAAAAATTCTTGGGAACATAATTATTATTAATTACAATGATTATGAAAAAAATTAATTAATAGTGAAAAAATATTAAAAGAATATCTTCAATGTCTAAAAAAAATGTTCAAAATACATTGGATTTATATATTTCAACCCTATAAAAAATTTGATTAAATTAGAGACAATATTCAGGAAATAATACATGGGAAAAATTCGGTTGGATTTCCCTCATTCAAAAAGATACAAGAATTCCAGTACCTATACTCTATAAAAAAGAAATCATCCTTCCCACTTCTTCACATTTATCAATCATTTTAACAACCAAAAAATGATAAAATATGCTCCAAAGTTCCCTCCCATCATATTATAATCCTCCCATTGTTCATAAATCTATCTGATGATGGGTTTTGGAAAAACAAAAAGGAGTTACCTAAAAATGAGCTAACATTCCTCAATGATCACTTTTATTTTATTTCATTCTCAAAAAATTAATTTATTATAATTAAATGATTATATAATAAACTAATTATATTAAATATAATGTTAATTTTTATTCTATGTTACCATCCTACAATTTATTACACATCCATCAAGTCAATGCAATCATCATTCGTGTGTATGGCGAATTGCAACATTATTAGTTGATGTCAGTTGTCATTCCATTTTCCAAAATTGAATGTTGCATATAATAATGGATTTAGATATTATATCGGATCTATAATTTATTTTTTATGAATTTAGAATTCATTAATTTTTATATAACACAGAACTTCATGAATTCCATTTTGTGGAATATGGTAACATCATTTTGTGAAGTGTAGACAATCTCATCCTCACTACATTGTGATTTCTTCACGTCATTCATGGAATGTATAAAGGATAGTTTCAATATTAATATGTGACATATATAAAATAAATTTTAATATTTAATTATAATTCACACACACACACACACAGACACACACACACACACACACAGATATATATATATATAAATAATATAATTTTCATTAAAAAAAATACCATCATGAAATAGAAACAGCGTTAATGCATACATACAACCTATTATTTCCATTAATGGGGAATTTAATTTCTTATCTCCAAATATTATATATATTATATATATATTCTTAATATATATGATATTAAAATCTTATTTTAAATCTTATATATGAGGAAATGTTGATCAACATTTGAAAAACCAAAAATAACAAGCCAAAACATACTCAGAAAACCAGTCAATTAACACGTGAAAGAGTAAAAATAACAAAAGATTGATTACCAATAGTTAATATGATAATATAATAAGTTAATATGAGTCTGTTTTTGGTATATATTATTGACATGTTTAAAACCATTATACAGTTCGTTAATAGATTTTCACATGAAATGAAACACATGATAAGTGATTGTTTCTCAATATTCATTCCATTTGGCATGAACCATTTTCACAAATTATTTTATTGATTGTATTATATACTAACAATATTTAATATTATATAATAAATAAATTTATATTAATGGAATTTGGTTTTTATTCTAATTTATATCTTTCATTGGATATTTAATTTATATGTTATGAAATATTAACAGATTTTGATTTTAATATATTTAATTGAGGCATATTGTAATGTTATGCACCTAGTTTCATTATATTGTGTATATAAAACCCCTATATTATTTTATATCATGAATAAATTTGAAATAATTTTATTTCTAGTTTCATTTGAATTATTTTCACGCATGGGGTTTATGGATTCAATGATATAAATGTTGTAATGGGTTTTTTCAAAATTTTCCTTCTTTGAGACGTTTGTCATTTTATACACCTATTCAAAATTATAATGTTTATATAAGTATTATTTGACATGTTATATAATGAATCACATTATTATGATGGTAGTCCTTGTTTCATTTAATTTTATTTCTTCATTGTTTATAATATTTAAATATTTCAATGTGGTATGGGAAACATAAGAATGATTAAATATTATTTTCCTAAAGAATGTTTTAAAGATCTGTTAATGTAATTTCCATTCATTAAAATAAAACAAAATTGTTTTCACTTATCCAATGTAGGGGATATATTATATTCATACTATCTTTACCCTTTATCTATATGGTTTATGATATATTTTTCCTATTGTAGTATTGACATCCACTTCGTTGATTCGTTTTTGTAGTTGAATTGAAATATTCTATATAAAGTAATCATTGAACATCAAATTTCCCAAGATTATCCATATCATTTATCATATATATGATTATTTTATAAATTCTATAAAATTTTTACAACGGTATTTACATTCTTTATTATATTCTATATTTTAAATTATTGCTAAATCTACATGTTTTACTCAATGTTGATATTTGACAGGGAAAATTGATAATAAATTTAATAGATTATTTAATATATGTCAAATTATTTGGAATTGTATGAAAACTTTGTGGGTGGTTATTGATATCTAGTAGATGGATCAATTTTATAGTGTGACAAGTCAATTGGCTATCTTTAACGGTGTATTCAACCAGTATGTTACCAACCATCTTGTGGTCAATCTTGATGGTAAAATTACCATGTACCTAGAAAGTACACTGTCCATTAATTTTGCATTAACATTATTTTGATTCATTTATTAATATACATTTTATTTTCAATATAAAAAATATATAAATTCATTTCATTGTAATTTTATTTATTAAATGGAATGGATTTATGTTATTTACATTTCAATATTGATTATTCAATATTTTGTTATTTTATTTGGAATATGTGTTTTGTTATTTACCATTTCATATTATTTACACACACTCTCTTAGTTTAATGAATAAATAGAATTTGTGTTTTGTTATTTACCATTACATATTATTAATGAAATTCATCTCAATATATTTATTACATGAAATGTGTGTTGATTTATTCACCTTTCCATATATAGTATTATCATTGATTCATTTTTTCGTTATCTACACTTAACCCTTACTTGTCATTTGAGGTCACTCTTATTTTGTTTCATTTCTCCATAATTCATTTATGATTAATAAAAATGTTATGTAATGATAATCGAGATAGAATAAAATTATTATCCTAAAAAATATTTTATGGTTATTTTTTACTCTTGCATATATCTAGTCTACCATTACTATTAAAATTGTAAATAATTTGGGACACGATTTCATTGTATTATATTATAATATATTGGTATAAAGCCACAAAATCAAGGATAGTAGGCACAAGGTTACTATAAATGGTATCAAAATAGGTTTATTATAATCTTTGGGAACTATATTTTTGAAAACATAGATTATAGTACATTACAATAAGGATGAATTTGAGGATAAGTATAGAAGAACATTTTAATGTTTCAGTTAGATTTGGAATGTGTAGTTTTACTAGAAAAGCATCCTTATCTGGATACGAGAAGTGGATTTCATTCTATAATATATTTACCTAAGGGTAAAAACTCCAAAAAGGAACATTGGGCGTAACAAAAGCATATCCTAGTACATGAGAATGTGCCTTAATTCAAATCAACTTTGACACTCACATGGGATTTCTTAAATTAATCAACATTTTATTTAGCATCCATTATAAATAATATGAATATATAATGAAAATGAATAATCATGGTTAAAAAATAGGCCTATTAAGGAACTATGTTGAAATAAAGTGGATGGAGTATATATGTATTCTGTTTGTATTGAAAACCTTAGTTAAAATAATATTTAGTGGTTAACATAATTATAAGTATTTCATTGATATTAGTTTTTGAAATTATATAAATATTGTTTTATATAGTTTAATAATATATTATAGGTGACAACACATCATGTCTGATAGTTCCATGAGATTTTAACCCATGATTGATGGATGATAATGGATCAATTATAACTTCTGACCTATACAATGTCATGGTTAATATGACATTTATTTTAGTTAATCACATTGATGAATAATTATTAATAATAAACTAATTTTTTAACATTTTATATTTATATTATATTGTACTAATCATATTATATTTGGATAAAAGTTAGACACAAATAGTTATAATTCTTTCTCCATTATTTCCTTATGAACTATATGGTGCATGATTAAATTCCACAAGGAAGGCTGAGTGAGCCTTAAAGGTGGAGGAAGTATATCTTATCTTGCAATTTATTGAGATCGATACATTATATCAGGATATTTGTATACGTATGGTGTATCATTCTAAAAAGTTTATGTGGGAATGATTTTCTTGTAAGCTATTTTATTTTGGGAAACATGGGCATGTGTAAGATTACTGTTATGAGAGGGAAGTTTTTTAGAGGGGAAAATGATTTGATCTTTCATTGACTCATAATTTTAGAGATTATTGGGAGTAAAAATCATGGAAGACCTGTTATAAGATAAGTATTTAGTAATAACAACGTTTTTATTAAAGGTTCTCTAGAGTATATCTCAAGGTCGAGATGTTATAATTTGAATAGATTATAAGATACAGACCTTTTATATAGTTATCTCTTGTGAAAATTCATGAAATATTTGTATTTATGTACATTTTTTGGAGTTATAATGTAGGGTTTTTTGGGGTGAAGTTTTAAGAAACCTTTTCAGAAATGGGGATAATGTACTGTTGGTGCATAGTTAGAGTAAAATGTTCACACATCCATGCTAACCATTCATACCCAGGAATAGTGGATTTTTATTGCTAGCTCCTAGATTAAAAAATGGTGGTTCAAAAATCATCGAATCATTCATCCCCAAAATAGTGAGGCCCATAAGGATGGTGCATAGTTTATAAAACTACAACACCCTACATAGAAAATTCATTCACACAGTTCAATTTCACCAATAAATATATTTTAAATACATATGTACCACTAAAACAACCTTATTTCGACCATGGCATTGGATCTAAATTTTTTGATGATTATATTTATTTCAAGAGGTTTTCCAAGGTGATCTAACCTATGTTCTTGAATATTCATAGCATGAATAGAAGATCATATCATCTCCTAATAAGTAGATATAATTTTGATGCTTATTATTTCTATTATTCCCTCTTCTTATGATGATTTTGTGGTGTTTAGTCTCAATTTATATATATCTAAACCAAATTGGTGAGATCTAGATCTGGGATTTTTGATATAAATGTAGATTATTTAGATCTTGATATCATCAATCATGGTTTAAGAATAATACTAGGATCTATGATCTATATCATTGTGTTTCATAGATTTTTGGGACTTTTGTTGAGAGAAAATTTGAAAAAGAATCCATGTAGGGTGTAAAAAATCTAAATCCCATAGTAATTATTTGACTATGTATATTCATGTTGTAAAATTTCAATAGTTGTTTAGGAATTATATTCCCTAATTGTATTAATTAATGTGGTATATTAATTAATTAAGATGATTGTGAAATTATGATTTTTATGTATTGTTGAATGAGATAATTAATTATGGAATTAATTGTGGTTTTTTTGTCGTAAATACAGATAATGAATTGTGAAATTAAATTTTTAAACTGATATCGTGGGATGCGATAATTAATTTGGGAATTAATTATGGGATATTGATTCTGTGAAATGTATAACTAATTAGGAAATTAATTATAAGACTTAATAATAGTCTTTTTGAATAATTAATTTATTATTTAATAATGAGATGTTGAGTTTGGAAATCGAGATAGTTAAATGATGCATTAATTATTTTTAAATGATTAATTTATGGTAGAGTAAACTAAAGAAATTTATGCTCTTAATTAATTAGGGAATTAGTTATGAGTGTTTTTATATGAGGACTTATTATTTAATTAGAAATGAGGATGAGTTCAAAAATTAATTGATAAATTATTTGATGTAATATTGGGGAAATATGTATAATTTCAATTAATTGTGATAAATAAGATGATGTTCTATCCATGATAAGGTTAAACATGTTTATTAACATTTATAAATGAGATCCATGAGATATCTTTGAAATAGTGAATGGTAACAAGTTCATTTTGTCATCAATTATGAATATTAACATGTTCATTCAAATTTTGTGACTAAATTAATGGAAACATTGTAATTCAATTGAGAAATATTAATTGTAAAATTGTCCTTCAAATTGGGTGAATAAATTAACGGTTACATGGTCATTCATTTTTGAAATAATAATGGTAACATGGTAATTAAAATTATGTGTTTAAATAAATGGAAACATGGACATTATTTTTTGAAATAAGAATGGTAACATGGGAATTCAAATTATGTGATTTTATGAAAGGTAATGTGTCCATTAATCTATGAAATAATAATTTTAACATGTTAATTAATTTTTGAAATATGAATGGTGGAACGTGCATCCAAACACATGGTAAACCTTGAGGAAAATAAAATTATATCCATGGATGAAGTATGTATCGAAGTACGGGTATCAACAGTAACGTCTGGTTTTGAGGTTATATAAAGATAATTTTTAATAATATAACAAATTTTTTGTTTTTATTTTATATTTATTATTATTAAAAAGAAATACACGGTTGTTGGTTGGAATTTTTTTAGATAGGGTAGGTAGTGGCATACCGATTCTTACTCACACCCTACTTAATCTACCATATTGGTACCCAAATTGACTATATTATTGCAGTACATGTTAATGTCATGGATAATAGATTGAACTTTTGATTTGGTAGGGGGGCTATATGAGTTAATTTTTGGAATTCGGTTCACTATTGGGTGTCATTAGTGACTTCACTTCAATTTAATTTTAGACACTCTTTCACTTTCGTTGACGTGGCATCTTTCTGTTACAACTGAGTACTATATTTCAGGTGTTCGAAATCTTGTGACATTGGTAATTTTTATGATTACATATTCTTCTATTATTGTTTATTTATATGCTCATTTGTTTTACTCTGATAATATAGGGTATAGAATCCCAATGACTAACGTACCGGACCCTCATTTCTAGCCAAAAGCCTTTGGTGCTCATGGTGGAATGCCTATGTTGATGTAAAAAACCGACATGGGGGACATTTTAATGGAACATGGTCAAGGATGTTATAAAACCCCTTTCAATTCATTATTTTCTCTTGAGAAAACCATGATTATTTAATACATTAGAGGGATACATAATTACATGAACTCATTTCACATAATGAAAATCATACAAATGTGTTCCATAATATAAATAAAATAACCATTGTGTACCCCATGTGAAAAAAAGAAGTTTCATAAAAAATCATCATTTCTTCATAGCATAACTTTTTGGAAAGATGTTGTATTAAAAATATTTAATTGTATCTTTATAATATTACAAATTTTAAGGAATTTTTTTTTCACAAAAAAATATTTATTTCATCATAGCATAACAAGTGTAGATTAAATTGGTTTAATTAATTTTATTTTCATAACACAATTTAATCCTATGAAATAATCATGTTTCATGAACTATCATTATATCATGTTCATTGTATGGAATCCTAAGAAAAAATGTAGATGGATGTAAATCGTGATGAAATATCTCACTAAACATTTCTATCTAGTTGAATGAACATTAACATCATGTATATTAAATAACATCATGTTATTAACTTACAAAAAAATAATATTTGTATATATGATGTAATGTATAGTCCTTTTATAACATATTATATGATGTAATTTATAGTCCTTTTATTACATATTATGACGTAAAATTCAAGGGAAATTTTTTCTTAATTTTCTTTATAATTTTACAAGATTGCGGTTTCAGACGACACCTGATTCCAAGGCCCGGAGTGCCCGGAATCAATTTCCGATGTTTGGCTCGGGTACGTTCAGTGAACGAACGAGCGGGAACTTCTTACTTTTGATCCGGTGCTCGGAATTGAAATCCGAGGGCACCGATGAACTCGCAGCGCTGATATTCGCTTAAGGAGACCTTTTCCGAGGTTGCGTTTATTTCGGATTGAGAGTTAGTTTTGGGAGTTTAGAATAAGTTAAATAAAAATTGTGGGTTACAAATTTTTATTTAAACTTGTTGGTTATCTTCTCTCAAAGGAAGTTAGGTGTGGGACCCACACCCACTTAACCTCCCTTGAGAGGATTAAGTGTGGTGGGGCCCACACGAAACCTAAACTTTACATCTTCCCTCAAACCCCCTTAACCCCTCTTTAATTAACATGAGAACTTGTTAATTAATGTGGAGTTATCTCTTTTTGAATTTCAAACCTTTGAAATTATTTTTGTGAATAAAATAAGACTTTATCTTTTTTTGTTGTGTTAGAACTCTTTAGCCATCTTGGAGAGGTTGAGAGCTTTTCTTTCTTCTTCAAGCTTTGACGAAGAACGCTCAAGTTCCGACGAAGAAAGCTCAAGCTCCGACGAAGAACGCCGCTCCTCCCTTCTTCGTCTACCGTGTCAACGAAAGGGAATTCCTCTTCTTCCTCGGACATCCTTCGTCGGCATACAAAGATTCATCAACGACGTACTTCTTCGGACGCACCTCTTCGTCATCGGATTTGACGAACGGCTACCATGATGCCCAACCTCCGCGACGTCGTCTTCCGCGGAACTTTGACAAATCTTCGAACCTTATACCAAGGTAGGGGTTGTTGTATTTTTTGGTTATTTAATTATCCTTGTTCATGGTTCATGCATGATTAACGTAAGGATTTTTAAGTTGTGTTATTGTTTAACGTGAGGGGGTCGGACCGCATGAACACGGCCGAACCCCCCTCCATCGTTCTTGTTGAATTGCTTTGTGGGTGGAAACAAGGTGGCGTGGTGCCGTCGCACCATGCGGTTAATCGTGCGTTTATATTGCGCACCGCCGTCGCGCCGCGCCATGGAAGAATCATCAAGAACGCGACGTTGTCGCACCGCGTCAAGGGGAAACGAAGGCGCGTTGGAGGGGCGCGGTGTCGTCGCACCGCGCCAGACGACGAACACCGCAGCCGGTTCCGGGCCGCGGCGGGATGAGAAGACCGGCGGCCGGGCCGCCGGTGTCGGAAGCCGAAGAGGGGACCGGATTTTCCGGTCCCGTTAGAGAAAACCGGTCGGCCAGCTGGCCGGCCGGATGGCAATAAACCGGGGGAAATTAATCCCCCAGCCAGCTCACAAAACCACCCTCCTAATGAGGGGGGCGGTTTCCTTGTGGGGGGTAGGAGGCCGCCCCCCGTTTCCTGCCAATCAAGCCCCCCACGTTGGGGGGGCGGTTTTCAAACAGGCGTGGCTAAAAAGCCGCGCCACCTCTTCAATCAACGGGGGATTGATTCCCCCCGCGTGCCGCCTCCGTGCGGCGCCCGGACCCCCCCCGTTTCGAATCTTTTTCGGTCTTTTGCCCATATCTTGAGCCACAGACCTCCGATCGACGAACCGTCTGCGGAAACGCGATCCTTGGATCAATATGGTCTATTCGGTATATCTCACTCAAGGTTTCGGATTACTTTGAGTTCGGCTGGGTTGGTTCGTTCATGAAACCAACCGGGCCTTCGGAGCGGAAACGCTCATATCTTGAGCTACGGACGTCCGATTGACGTGCCGTCAGTTGCGTTGTGTTCCTCTTAGTGAGACGGATCTTTTGGCATACTCCGCCCGAGGTTTGGACGCAGGTGGAGTACGGTCGGGTTGGTTTTGCCTTAAAAACCAACCGGGCCCCGGGGACGAAAATGCCAATAACTCTCAGACCGGGCGTCCGATCGACGCGCCGTCTGTTGCGTTGAGTTCCTGTTGTCGATACGGAACTTTTGGATATATCAACTCTGGACTTTGTGACAGTTGATGTATCAGCCTCTCGGCTCGTGGAGCGGATCCTCCGAACGAGCTTGCTGTGTGCGGGAACCCTAGTGTTGGCTGCGACTGTTACTGTGACTACTACTGCTACTACTGCTACTGTGACTGCGACGACGACAGTACAGAGATCCTGTGTGGATTCGACGACGACGACTACAACACTCAGCGATCCTATGTGGATCAGTGCTATTGGTCCTGTGTGGGCCTGATCCTGTGTGGGTCCGATCCTGTGTGGGTCCTAGCGCTCAGCGGTCCTGTGTGAACCAGCGCCTACAGGTCCTGTGTGGGCCCGATCCTGTGTGGGTCTTTGCGGGGGTTAGTTACCTATCGATCCTTCGTGGGTCCGGCGACTTAGATGGATCAGAGATCATCTTTATCGTCGTTGAAAAAGTATTCCTGTGTGAGCTGAATCCTGTTGCTTTCCTGTGTGGATTGTGTTGTGCAATCCTGTGTGGATTACGTTTTGCTTTCCTGTGTGGAATACGTTTACTTTCCTGTGTGGACTGAGTTGTACATGGGCTCTGAGGTTGGAGCGTATTTGAAATTGATGACTTAGGTATATGTATGGGCATATACCTAAGCAGTGTCGGTTGTTACTTCGTGATTGTACCTTTCTTCGTGGTTTATCCTTTGTGGATTTGATAGACCTTCAGGGGTCTCGGGGTCCCTACTGAGTAGCTTATACTCACCCCTGCACGGGCTTTGCCCGCACTACGTTGTGTTGGTTGCAGACGACGGACAGCGTTGACCTTAGCTGAGTCTTGCAGAGCGGGACGGTACCCGGAGGTGGACCACTGGGCGGGACGTGCACGGAGCGGACGGCGGGACCCGTGGAGCAGAGGAGCTATCTGTACCCACCCATCAGGTGGGATTTCCAGTGGACAGCTCGGTGTAGCGGCTTTTACTTTTCAGTTGTTGTTTTCCCTTTCGAGTTGTACTTTACTTTCAGTTTGGGTTTGTATACTGGCCAATTTACTTTTCCGCACTTTCAGTTGTACTCTGCTTTTGTTTAGTGTTTACTTTCTGCTTGCTTACTCTGTGGTGTTTGTTTACTTTTCAAAGGCAACGCCTTCCCTTTTTACCGGGATTTACGCCTTGGTGCTAGTCGCCAGCCCCTGGCCTATGGAAGGCGGGCTTGGGGTAGTCACGGCACGGACCCCGAGGGCGAGTCGTGATGATACTTCTATAATTATATAACTCATATATATTTATAATTTATGTGGTGTATAATGAAATGAAAAAAATTGAATGTTTAAAAATGAAACCTTTTTTTCGAGTAACTCTATTTAGTTTTTACCAAAATACATTATTTTTTTCATTCTTCTCAAATAATTGATTATAGAATGTAGTGATTGATATAGGTTGAGAATTTATTGATTTTTCGTATGAGAAATGTTTCTTGATTGGTGTGAGGAAGTGAGAGGGGATAATACCCTTTTATGGTGGAGGGGAGAGGAATATTTGTAAATATTAAATGGGAAATATTATTCTGAGTTATATCTTATAGAATGATTTTTTAATAGTAAAAAAAACATCTATGAGATTATATGGTACAAAAATGACTATAAAATTGGTTTTGGACATCTGACTCAGTCAATTTGGGCTTCAATTATGATGTTAATCTCTTGTTAAGCTTATTTTTCTCTTAATCAGTGTAATTAATTGTAATTTCAATCACCAATATGTCGGTTAAAAACTACTATGAACATATTATAAATTATAAGTTATTTTGATTTGAAATATGGAATAATTTTTTCTAATGTTTGATCAAATATGTGGATGAAATTATTTTAATATTATTCCTCGGATGGGACGAAAAAACATGTTTTATATGTAAAAATATTCAAATTTTTGAAATGTTTTTTTTAATTTAAATTTGAAATTGATTCTAATGTTATAAATTGGATTAATATATATATATTTGACCTAAAAAATTAAAATCAATCAATTAAAAAATTTATCCTTATAAATAAACTATATGTAAAACATGTTTTCAATTAAAAATCTCTATTTTTCACTATTAAACTGGAAATAAACTATTTTAGTAAAATAAAAAAACATAACCCTATGATAATAATGAAATTACTCATCCCAGAATTAATTTTATATTTACATATAATTTTTATAGAAGTGTTATTTTTTTGTTATAGGAATTTCATTAAATGGTGAAAACTCTGTGTTTGAAAAAATAAAACTTCCTATGAAAAAAATATGCTTTTTCTTATCATACACATATATACTCTATTTGAAATTTTATAAAAATATTTTTAAAAATAATTAAAATATATATTTCCTTAATATAATAAAACAAATTAATAAAATTAATTTATTAAGAAAACACTCATTTTCTAAATAAAATTATTTTTAGGAAAACATTTTTTTATAATCATTTGGTGTTTATATTAATTTACAATTACTTTATAAATAGTGATTTCCTATATAATAAATAATAATTTTATTAATATTTTTAAAAATTCAATTTGAAAAAATAGTAAATTGTTTTAAATGTATATAATAATATTTATAGAATTCGGTATGATTCAGTCATGTATATAATGAATTATATCGAAGAAACTCATTACATACAATTAAAGATGAAATCAATGTTGTGTGAACTCTAATAATTAGAATAGATTTAATATATTTAAAATATTAGAAATAATATTATGTATCAGGATATTATAATCACTGACATTTGTAGTATTGAGTTTCATACACTCTTTCAAATAATATATAATTTTTTTATAATTTAATAGTGCCATTTCTCCCTATATTATATAAATTGTTTCATCAAAAGTTAAAATTTATCTTAGTAATGAAGGGTTTTTTATTTGAAAAAAATTAATTTTAAAAAATTTACACCATAAATATAGTTTAAAACACATCTTTAATAAAAGAGGGAAATTAAAATGTCATGGTCAGCACAAAACATGGCATTCAAATTAGATAATGTAAGTGAAAACAAAATAATGGAATAAGAATATAACTTCAATTTCTTAATGGAGAGTGATGATTAACATGTTCATATGAAAGTTTATGGAAAAAATCCCTGAAATAAACTTGTGAACAAGGAAATTGATATAATTAATAATTATGAGAATATGAAAAATAGTCAAAAAAAGTTACATAGAGTTGAATAATTATTTCAAATAATTCGAATGTAAGGATATATAATTACATGATACTTTTACATTTCTTGTGAATAATTTTATCCTTTGGTTGTTCCATGAAATATTTCCACTTCATCTCATAGAAAAAATATCATAATAGTTTGACGTAATATTTTATTTATTAAACTAAATCCTAAGAACAACTTTATCCTTTTCTTAAAATGTTAACCTTTTTAAAATATTATGATCAAGCACATTATTATCACTCCTGTGGTAATTAATAGTATCCATTTTACATTATCCATTTCTATCATCTATTTATACAACAACATTTTCTCAATATAAAGTACATGTAAAGGCTTATCATTCCCTCAAAAAATGTGGTTTCTAAAAAGTAAAATTTCCTACAATATATCTTTTCTTGGAACAACTCAACATATTATCACAATTGTTAAATAATATATTATTGTAGTAAAATAATTATATTTTTTATAATTCATATATGATAACTACATCATTAAAAAACATAAATACCATATTTCATAGATCCTAATACACGATTACATAAATTATTCCAATTTGGATGTCTTAATGTCATAAAATTGAACTTGAGAACTTATATTCATATTATTTATATTCTATAGATTCATTTTCCTTCCATTTTCATAGTTCACCATCTCTTTTCAAGTGTAACATTAATGTATAGAGTTTTCCTTCTCCCTCTATGAAATATTTTTTCCAGTGACTAGTTTAAATATACATATAATAAAATCCAAATTATATTTGGAAGAAATCATTAATAAATAATTAATAAAATTCATGTAAGAGTAAAAAAACTAAATAAACAGATTATTTATATAATTGGATATGGGATAATCAATATTTAATGGTAAATAACTGAACACACATGCCATTAAATCAATAAACTAATTAAAAAATTGAATCCCTATATATAATCAAATCACTAATATAATGGATGATAATAGTAACCAAATTCTAAATATAATTAATTTATAATTATTATAGATCATGTTTCACTGGGACATGGTATATTTATTATCAAAATATATCATCAAGATAGTTTTAAACATACTAGATAAGAGCCCTTCTGATTTACATAATTGATTACATATCATGAGACTAATTATTTATTTATGTGACTTCATTAAATATTCCCCAACACATGTAGTTAATGTCCATGTTATTCCACATATATCAATCAATCTGTTTCATTAATGAAAAACATTATAACACCCCATAAATTCTATAATAGTATCTTTTATTCTATCGGGTTTTTGACACAAAACACACAACGTATATATAAATATAAAAAATATAAACATTATTATATATTTAATTTCATAAATAATTTTTTTATTTCATATCCATCAATGCATGATAAATTGAGTTCAAAAACCCAGCACGCAACAATGATTTTCATTAATTGATTGCATCACATTAAATACTATGTTTTACCAAAAAACTATTTATTATTATTTAATATAATAAGACATAAACAATCCATTAACATAGTGTTTAATAATTTTATTAACTAAATCATAGAAATATATTTATTATAAAAATATAATATTAAATTATTGGGGACCAATTAATCCAAAATTAAAATATAAACAATATCAATATAAATAAAATCTTTTTATTCTCCAAAAGTAATATTGAATTAATATGTTAAATTAATTGGAATTATATATTAATATTAATGAAATATATATATATATATTAAATTCAATAATTAAATTTTTATCTTTATCTAATTGATTTGAAATGAATAATATTAAAAAAAATATGTTTTATGCATATAAAATATATATTTATTAAAAAATAAATTTTATCTCCTTTTAATGGTGAAAAAATTTTAAATGATATTTTTATATATTTAAGAAATTTAATATATTAATATAGAAATAAAATTATATATAATAACATAAAAACTATATTATAATTATTTTTTGTATTTTCTGAGAACATTCATTAGTTTATGAATGTTGAAAAATACTAGATTTCAACTGAATTTTTTTTTTCTAACATAAGTTTATATCAAAAAAAATATAATTTATATTGGTTTTATGAGAATTTAGAAAAAAAAATCATCAATTAATCAGATTTAGTTAATTTTATACAATTTTCCTTTTAAATTGGACATAAACACATCTCAACCTTTTGAAAATTTTTACTTTTAGTAAATTTTTGAATTTATTTCCATTAGATTAAATTTTAATTAATTTATGACACTTATGTTATCTAAATTTTTAAAAAATAATTCAATATTTTTAAGAATCATAATATGAATTTTATATTGATTTAAACATAGTTTTTTGACCAAAAATATTAGTGAACAAAATTATTATTAATTATAGTGATTATTAAGATATATAACATAATAATGAAAAAAATCATAAAAATAAGATCCTAAATATCCAATAAATTTTAAAAAAATCTATTGGATGTATATATTTAAACCCTATAAAATATTTGATAAAATTAGTAACATTATTCCAGCAATAATCCCTATAATAATTTAGGGTGTATTTCCATCATTCAAAAAGATACAAGAATGCCTGTCCCCATACTCTATAAAAAGAGAAATCATCTTTCCCACTAATTCACATTTATCAAGCATTTTAACTCACCAAAAAATGATAAAATAGTCTCCAAAGTTCCCTCCCATCATGTTATAATCCTCCCATTATGAATAAATCTATCAGATGATGTATTTTGGTATAAACAAAAAGGATTTACCTTAAAATGAGGTAACATTCCTCAATGATCACTTTAATTTTATTTCTTTCTCCAAAAATTCATTTATTATAATTAAATGATTATATAATAAACTAATTATATTAAATATAATGTGATTTTTTATTCTAGGTGACCATCCTACAATTTAAAACACATCCTTCAAATCAAATATGTAATCATCATTCGTGTGTGTGGCGGACTCCAACATTATTAGCCGATGTCATTTGTTATTCCATTTTCCAAAATTGACAGTTGGATATAATGATGGATTTAGATTTTATATCTGATATATATGTTATTTATTATGAATTGATACTTCGGTATTTTTTATATAACACACACCTTCATGAATTCAAATTTGTGGAATTTGATAACATCGTTTTGTGATGATTAGACTATCGCCTCCTCACTACGATGTGATTTATTCATGTCGTTCATGGAATGTATAAAGGATAGTTTCAAAAATTATATGTGACATATAGAACATAAATGTTAATATTAGATTATAATTCACACACACACACATATATATATATATATATTAATAATATAATTTTCATTAAATAAAATACCAAAATTAAATAGAAATAGTGTTTATGCGTACCAATAATCTATTATTTCCATTGATGGGGAATTTAAATTTTTTCTCCAAATATTTTATATATTATATATACATATTTTATGAATATATAATATATTAAAATATTATTTCACAACCTATATATGAAGAAATATTGATCGATAATTGAAAACCCAAAAATAGAAAGCCAAAATATACTCAGAAAACATGTCAATTAAAACATGAAATAGTGAAAATAACAAAAGATTGATTACCAATCGGTAATAAGATATTATAATAATTTAATATGAGTAATTTTTTGGTATATATTAGAGAAATTTTAAAAACCATTTTATTGTTCGTTAATAGATTTTCACATGACATGAAACACATGATAAGTGATTCTTTTCTCAATAGTTATTCCATTTGGCAGGAACCATGGTCACAAATTATTTATTTTGAGTGTGTTATATACTAACAATATTTAATAATATATAAAAAATAGAATAAAATTTATGTAATTTAGTTTTTAAAAAAAATTATATCTTTTTTTGGATATTTAATTTATATGTTATGAAATAGTAACATATTTTCATCTTAATTTATCTAATTGAGACATACTGTAATGTTATGCACCATGTTTCATTATATTGTGTATATACTTCCCCTATATTATTTATTATCATGAATAAATTTGACATCATATTAATTTTTATTTTCATTTGAATTAATTTGACTCTTGGGGTTAACGGATCAATGATATTATAGTTGTAATGGTTTTTTTCACAATTTCCCTTCTTTAAGATGTTTTTTATTTTATGCACATATTAAAATTTATAACGTTTATATAAGTATTATTTGACAATTAATATAATCAATCACATTATTCTTGTAGTAGTCAATGTTTTATTTAATTTTATTCCATCATTGATTTAATTATTCAAATGTTTCAAAGTGGTATAAAAAACATTGGAATGTATAAATGTAATTTTCCTAAAGAATGTTTTAATGATCTGTTAATGGAATTTCCGTTCATTAAAATAAAAAAACATTGTTTGTTACATATCGAATGCATGGGATATTTTATATTCATACCATCCTTGACCTTTATTTATATTGTTTAAGATTAATTTTTCCAAGTGTAGTATTCACATCCATTTCATTGATTCATTTTTATAGTACAATTGAAATATTATATGTACAGTGATCCTTTAACATTAAATTTCCCAAAAAATCCATATCATTTATCATATATATTATTATTTAATAAATTGTATAACATTTTTAGAGTGGTTTTTACATTGTTTTTTATAAACTATATGTTTAATTATTATTAAATCTAAATGATTTAATCAATACAGATATTTGATAAGGAAAACTGATAATAAATTAAATCTATTATTTAATATATGTCAAATGATTGTTGAAAAGTACGAAAATGTGGTGTGTGATTATTGATATCAACTACATACATCAGTTTTATAATGGTACAGTTCAACTGGCTATCCTTAATGGGGTTTTCAACCATTATGTTACCAACCATCTTGTGAACAATCTGGATGGTAAAAGTACCATGTAGCTAGGAAGTACGATGTCCATTACTTAAGAATTAACATAATGTTTATTCATTTATTAATATAAATTATATTTTCACTAAGAAAAATATATAAATTCATATCATTGAATGTTTATTTATTAAATTTAATGGATTTATGTTATTTACATTTCAATATTGATTATTCCATATGGGGTTATTTTATTTAAAATATGTGTTCGTTTATTTACCATTTCATATAGTTTACACACACTCTCTTAGTTTAATAATTAAATGGAATTTGTTTTTTGTTATTTACCATTACATATTGTTAATGAACATCATCTAAATATATTTATTACAGGATGTTTGTTTAGTTAATCACCTTTCCATATTCACTATAATCGTTTACTCATTTTTTCATTATCTATAAATAAACCTTACTCGTCATTCGAGGTCACTCTTATTTCGTTTTATTTCTCCATATTTCCCTTATGTTGAATAATAATATTCGGTAAGGATAATCTATTTAGAATAAAATTATTATCCTCAAAAAAATTATGTGGTTATTTTTTACTCATGGATGTTTCTAGTTTACCAAGAATATTAAATTTTCAATAATTTGGGACACGATTTCATTGTGTTATATTCCAATATATTTGTAGAAAGAAAAAAAATCCGGACTAATAGGGACAAGGTTTCCAAAATTGGTATCAAAATATGATTATTATAATCCTTGGGAACTATATTTTTTAAAACATAGATTAGAGAACATAAATATAAGGTTGAATTTGAGGATAAGTACAGAAGAACAACCTAATGTTTTAGTTATAGTTGGAGGGATAATTTTTACCAGAAATGCATCCTTATTTGGATTCTTGAAGTTGATTTCATTCTATAATAGATGTACCTAGGGGTAAAAACTCCAAAAAGGAGCATTGGTCCTGACAAAAGCATATCCCGGTATATGAGAATGTGCATTAATACAAATCTATTTTCACAATCAAAAGTGATATTCTTATATTAATACATAATTTATTTATAAACCATTATAAATTATATGAATATATAATAAAAATAATTGATCATGGTTAAAAAAATAGGCCATGGAAAGCACTTCTCGAAATAAAATGGATGAAGTATATATGTATTGACTTTGTATTGAAAACCTTAGTGAAAATAATATTTAGTGATTAACATAATTATAAGGGTTTCTATGATATCAATTTTTTAAATGAAATAAATATTGTTTTATAAAATTTAAAAATTTATTTTAGTTGACCACACATCACGTCTGACAATTTTATGGTATTTTAACCAATGATCAATAGATGATAATGGATCAATTCCAACTTGTGACCTATACAATGTCATGGTTAATATGGCATTGATTTTAGTTAAAAACATTGATAAGTAGATATTAATATTAAACTATTTGATTAACATTTTATATTTATATTTTATTGTACTATCCATATTATATTTGGATAATAGTTAGACACAAATAGTTAGACTTCTTTCTTAATTATCTTCCTTATGAACTATTTAAATATTATTTTACTTGTTTCGAAATCAAAACATAATTTTTTGATATAAATTTTATAATGAAATGGATAAATTAGAATTTAATCAATGAAGAAAAAATGGATGAAATTATTTTTATATCATTATATATCAAGTATTTTTAATTCCTAATATACCGAAGTATTAAATTTAGTAGCCGACATTAGAAAATTTAATATAAAAATAATTTTACCCTTACAACATGATTTAAGTTAAACCAGTGATCATCTAAATCATCATGTATTGTGGAATTTGAGTCCATTAAAAATCCATTTATCATTCAAAATTTTTTATCAATGTCTTTAACCACTCCTAATAATTTTTATGATTTTTCTTCTTTTCAATATTTTCACTTTGACAAATGTTCTCCTACAACGAGACCTAGTAATATATTATTCTATGAAAGATTTTTTATTTCTAAAAAGCATTTATTAAGGTGATATTCTATAATTATTTTAAGATATGGTTTTTTCCTCAAGATAAATTTCAAATATCAATCCCTATATTTCTGAGATCGAGTTTAAATTATGACGATTCACTCTTAATAATGTGTGTTGAATGTAACAACCCATAAATTCTAATGGAGTACTTTTTTTTGTGAGTATGACAAATAATTGAAAATCTAGAAATTTATATGAACAATTGAGAAATTATATAATATTATATATATTAAATTAATATAATATATTTTATTTCTTATAATCCACACAATATTGAGTTAACTTACATTTTATAGAATAATGAGTTTCTTCAAAAGATTGCATTATATGAAATTACAATATTTACAAAATTAAAATATATTATTATTTAAAATAATTTTACTTAACAAATATTAAAATTGGTTTTTAATAATGGTTTTAACTATCTTATTTAAATATGTATATTATAAAAATGAATGTTGAATTCATTCGTTAACAATTAATTAGAAATGATAATATAAAACAATTGAAGTTAAAAAAATGATTTATTCATCCAAATGAGTTTTGTCATAATATAATAAATTAATTAAAAATAGTTAATTATATTAATTAAATTTTTATATTATATATTCATTTAAATATTTTTTACACTCAACCTGTATATTTTTTAAGCACAAGAAGATTATAAATTTGGGTTTCCTTTAAAATTTTTGTTTTTCTAAAAAAGTAATTTTATATCATTGTAATGGTGAAACCATTTTAAATAAAATTGGAATATTTAAAAATTTTATATATAAAAAATAATTCACTTTATATATATGAATATAAATAATATCATTGTGAGATTTTTTTTATTTTTTAGATAAGTTTCAATTTTTTATTAATAAGAAAATATATAGATGATTATAATATAAAACTGATTTTTTATATAAAAATATATATGGTTAAATTAAATTTTAAATTTTTATTACATAAAAATATAATAATTATTAATCAATAATTCCAATTTAATGTATTTGAATCAATTTTACATTGAAACAATATATAAAAATATCTATATTTCTTGAACATTAATACTTTAAAAACCTATTTTATCATCCTATATTCAGGGTAAAATTTATATTAATTCATGCATATAATTTGATTATAATTGGGAAAATTGGATTCCGAATTAAGAATCAAAATACATTCACATGTCTATTAATTATATCGTAGTGTTCGAAAAAACATATTTGTGAATGTAAATAATATAAATTACATTGATTAAGAATATAATTCGCTTAACAAAGAACAAAACCATAATCATTAGAGACAAAATGACCTAGAAACTTTTCCCAAATCCATTTGATGGCCATATTTTGACGCCATACATCCTTTTATCATATTTGTACAATTATTGGATCAAATTTAAATGGGGAAAACTTGTTTTGTATTCAATCATTCAAAAACAAACATGAACGCTACTCCTCCGCCAAAATAAAAAATCACTAATACCACCCAGTTATTCACACATATAAATCCATCTGGATCACCACAAGTCATCTCATATAATCTCAAAACATACATATTCTCAAAATATAATCCTCTCATTGGTATAACTTCTATTCAAGAATGACTTTTAGAAAAAATCAAAAAGTGTTTCCCAAAAATGAGGAATTATTATTCAATTATCAATTTCATTTTATTTCTATATAAAACCACTAAATTATTCATATTCTATAATTATATTAAAAAATAAGTAACATAAATAAAATTTTATGTCATTTATATATTATTTATACCTACAATTTCAGACACATCCACAAAATTATATACACAATCATTATTTGTGTGTACGGATAGTTATGGTATCATGATCTATCCTCATTCATTATTCTATATACGACCTTTCATGGTCTTATATGCAGAATGTTATAAATTATTCATATGATAATTATGATATATAATATTTTTAAAAAAATGTATTTGACAAATACCTGTTTATTTCTGTTTTGTGGGAATATAATAAAATTGTTTGTGAAAGCGGGGAAAACAAACTCCTCAAAGCAATGTGATTCGTTTATTCAATAAATATAATTCATAATGAATTGTTTCAATAAACATATGTGAAATATATAAAATACATATGATGATAAAATTACAATATAAAAATATATATATGTATATATATATATATATATTTCATTCTTATAATTATGATAAGGTAATGGATGATATTTTCCAAGGTATGTAGGACCAACTATCTCCTTGAATAGTTAATTTCATTTCCTATATCCAAAAATTATGGATTTTTATAAAAAAAAATAATAAAATATGATATAAAATTGAATTTTAAAATCAAGTATATTATGAAATAGTGATGGACATAATAATGAAAAAACATAAAAATAATAATATACTCAAAAAACTATTCAATTAACACCCGAAGTAGTGAAATTAATAAAAGGTTATTAAAAATCGGTAATAAGATATTATAAAAATTTTATATTAGTATGTTTATGGTATAAGTAAACTACATGTTATAAACCATTATAATTAAGTATATTGTAAATTCACCAGAAAATAAATATAAAGTAAGAGATTATAGTCCCACATTATCTTTTGTGATTCATTTACCATTTTCAACAATATTTTATTTTTATGGGTGTATATACTGCTCCTATTTAAAAAATATCATTAATTCATTTATCTTCATGGTATTTATATTTTAGTTATATGTATTTTGGTTAATGCAACAAATGATTTTATGTTTTTTCAAGTGGTAACTATTTTTATTCTAAATTTCACTTTATTGAGTCGTGTTGGATTGTTATGACCAACACATATTTTTAGGGTATATATATTAACAATAACTCATTTTATTAGATGAATAAATTTACCTAAATGGTATTTATTGTTTCATTTTATGTTATTTCATTCAGGGTGTTTTTTATTTCAATGCTACTTATGTGATTAAAATATTTTTTTACAATATTCTTTTTTAGATGTTATTTATGTTATATACATACATTACATTATGTGGTTTATATAGTTATTCATTCAAAATTTATATCATTATTATCCAAATTCCCATGATTTTACAACATTTATTTAATTTTATTAATTCGTGGACATTATGATTAAATGGATTTATACTGGTATTAGACAATTTAGAATGATTAAATATTACTTCCCTTAAGAAACATTTAATGTTATTTTATGGGAATTTCCATTCATTATCATCAACAAGACTTATTTTTATTTATCCACCACTAGGTATATTTTCATATTTATAACGTCCATATTCTTTATATGGATGTTTTATGATTGATTCATCCAAGGATAGAATTGAAATTAGCTTCCCTAATTAAATTTTTAGTTTCCCCTTGAAATATTAAATTTCCATTGATTATTGAACATTAAATTTCCCCTTAATATCTATATCATTTATTCAGAATATTATTATTTCCCAAACCATTATGCATTCTAAAATATGATATTTATATTGAAATATATTTATTATCAATTTCATTATTGATATATCCAAATATTTAACACAATTCAGATATTTGATAAGGACCATTATTCATGAATTAAACACATTATTCGATATATCAATAATTATTTTAATATTTATGACATGGTTGGGTCATTTTTATGGAAATATATATTTGCAAAATTATTCTCATGGGATGATTCAGTTGGCTATCCATAGTGGTCTTTTAACCCAGTATTCCATAAACTGTCTTAGGAAAGGTCTTGATTGTAAAGGTTCCATGTACCTAGTAAACATGGGATCCATTACATAATAATTTCCTTCATTCTGATTCAGTTATTATTATCCTTTATATTTTCACGTAGAAAATATATATGCATTCATTTATTTCATAGAATATTGATTAAATTGAATGATTTTTATTTTTTACATTTCATATTGATTAAGACTTATCTAGTTATTTTATAAGGCATGATTGTTTAGTTATTTTCATTAATTGTTTTCTATACAGCTACTCCTTTCTAATATTTTATATGGAATTTGAATTTAGATTTTTATCTTTCAATTTTTTTACACACTATATCACAGTTTATTGATTACATTGAATGTGTGAAATGTTATTTACATTTCTATATTTTCTATTCACATTTATTCATTATTGATTCTACTATGCATAACCATTATAGGAATTATGAATTTGATATTATTTTATTTCATTTTCCCTAGATTCCTAAAAGTTTACTAGGAAATTAATTCATGTATACACTAGTTGGAATATAATTATTCTACTAAAAAAATTATGTGGGGAATTTTATATCTCGTATTTTTCAAATTTTCCAAGACTACTAAATTGTTATATTCTTTGGGAAAAAATTTACCATTATTTTATGACAATAAAATCAATGCAAGAACATAATCTGCGATCACTATGGTAGGTTCACTACAAATATTAATTACTACCAATGATCTATTTTTAGTCAAAGATAAATATTTATCAATATTTCTCCATTTAATTAAACAACTATTGAAGTGAAAACTATATGTAAATATTGTATAAAGTATTAGGAATAATTACATAACGATTAATATAAAATATCTATCTTAGGTAAATTTACATAACAATAAAAATGATAAAAAGGATGTTATTTTTTAAGATAATGGTAATTATCATAAGATAATGTGATTTTTCATAGATAAAATTTACCCCATATAAATATAAATTAAAAAACCTCATCGATGATAAAGATCAAAGTGAAACATAAAAATCAATGAATTTGGATATTATCAGGATATTAAATGAAAATTGGGTAGTATATACACCACATAAATGTGAATTGGAGCATAATAACATTATAAATCATAATGGAATCCAAATTGAGACGAAATACTTTACATTATTCTTTTTTTAGACACATTCAATTTATCCTAGTGTAAAATGGTTTAATCCATGTTATTAATATATAATATAATTATATTTACATCATAGATATAATAAATATTATTTTTGAATCATATCATAACCCCTTGATTAATAATAGTTTACGATATTCATCTATTTGTTTGATCATATTTTTCTGAGTATGTTTGGTCTTCATGTTTTTGTTAAAATTTATTATATATTTTGTTCATATTATCTATAACTGAAACTATATTTAAGTACAATATATATATTTATTCTATATTTATTATTAGTAATCAATAGAATTTTAATATAGGAAGTGTAATGCGTTGTTCCTGGAGACTGTATGTTGTATGTACATAAGAAATCTACATCCATTTTCATTTTGTATTTCATAAATAAGTGATATAATAATTATAGTATCTTATTCATGTTATATATATAACATATTTTTATTTAATATATACATACTAAATTTAAGGTAATTTGTGAACAAATCATATCACTTTAAAGAAGCGGTATTCCACACGTCCAATAATGATGTTATCCTATTCCCAAAAAATAGAAATCATTAATATAAGTGTTATATAGGGATTAAAAAAATCATATAGAAATTAATAATATTATATATATTCTATAAATACTATACATACATCATTATTTCAATTAGTGAAAGTATGTACTTTAAGAACAACTGACATAAGTTTTGGAGGGGGTAGTGCGCCGTACATACATAATATGATTGTCGATCCCATTTGATAGAAAATTGTGTGATTGTTAATTATATCCTTGACCTAATATATTAAAGTTTATTTAGGATAATTATTTTATTATATAATTAATTCATAATGATAATTTATGTGGTAGATAGAGAAATGAATCAAATTTTATCATTGAAGAATGTTATGTATTTTTCACGTAGCTCCTTTTTTATAACAAAATTCATCATTGGTTTGAATTGTGAAATATATGGGGCTTCTATAATTAGGGGTGGTAAATTGAGTGATTTCTTAGGTTGGGGTTGGTTGACTCAAATTTTATGAGAGGTGTGAGGATATGAAGGGGCTTAGTGTCATTTAATAGTGGTAGAGGAGTGAAATTATTCAAAAAATAAATACGTATATACTATTGAGAGGACTCCCTTGCATTGTATTTCACCACAAAATGATCCCAAATCTATAAAAAAGATTACATGGTATAAATATTTCAAAAAATAGGTTTTGAACATATTTTAGTTAATTATGTCCCTAACATTTATGGTCTATGTCAATTTTAATCTTGTTTTTTCTTAATCAGTGTAATTAAATTCAATTACATTAATTAAATATTTTATCAAAGAAATAAGATAAACATATAAGTAATAATTATTTTTTATAATTTCAACTGTGGAACCAATTTTGAAAATTTCCAATAATAGATGAAACAGAAATTAATTTTAAATTAATCCCACTGATAGTATCAAAAATTGAGGTTTTAATGTGAAAATCATCAAAATCTGGGAATCTTATTTAATCCAATTTCAAAGAAAAATATATTAACATGAAATAAATTAGGATAATATATTAATTATTTAATTAAATAAAAATAAAATACAATGAAAACAATAATTTTACTTTATAAATAATTTATACGAAAATGTAGTTTCCAATAAAAATTCAGTATTTTTCACAACTAAATAAAATTAATATTTCAGACTGAATATCCAAAATCAACTATAAGATGATTTTGACATTATTATTTAAAAAATAGATTTTTTTTTTAAAAAAAATTATAAAATTTTCCATCATTTTAATTATTTTCTCTTTTCTATTAAAAGGATTAAAAAATTAATTTAAAAAAATATTTGTCTTTTTATGGGTAAAAATGGAATTGTTCTTTTGATATGCCTATCAGATCTATCAGAGAAATGTAAAAAATAATTTAATGAATAATATATAAATATATATTATTTAGTACACTGATTGTAATTAATTTTATTTATTCAAATAAAACACCCTTGTAACATAAATGATTTTTTATAATAACTTTTTCTTTATATTCATGTCTTTTTTTAATTTTTTTATAATGAATTGGGAACCATTGAATTCAACTATATATACTCATATTTTCATAAATCCTATCCGTATTATCTAATTTAATATCTAGGTTATATTTATCATTTCAAATAATAATATTATTATTTTTGAAGGATTTGGTCATGCATATAATGCATGAAATTGAAGAAACTTGTTCCATGAAATAATCAATAAAATAAATGTTATGTGGATTAAAATATATAAAATTTACTAAATATATCTTAAATTGTAAATATATAAAATTTTCTTGGGATATTATATTCCCTTAGGTTCTTGGTGTTTTTGAAATATACTATATCAATTATAAATTACTTTTTTAGAATTATGTGGTTTTATAGTAAATTTATATGGTCATAGAGGTGATAATTTCTAGAGTTAATTAGGATTTTTGGTTCAATAATTTTAATAATTATTATGTTTTTTTTCTTTTTATCTATTTTTTTATTGTTACATATTTTTTGGGATACTTTAAACTTCCTTCATTTTATATTTTATGGATTGATTATTGTTTTTAGGTCATTATTTTTTCTTCTTTTTCAATATTTTTTATACAAAATTAGTCTTTTTTGGATTCTATAAAAATTAATCATCCATTATTTGTTGACTTTATATATATTTATGTGTGTGTTTTGTATTCATTATTTCTATTATATTTAGTCACAATTGTTATTAAATTCTTATATTACCCTCTTATATCATCGATGATATTATCCATAATTTATTTATATATTCCTAATATTTTTTTAGATTTAATGAAATCCTATTTCACTATTGGTATATAATTAAGATATAGAATATTTGATTCATATGTTATTTTTGTAAAATAAGTCCGATTTCAAATGATTATATTTGTTGTATTATTATAAAACATGAGAGTACCTTTGTTTAATGTACAAAAAAATAATTTAAAATAATAGAATATAAAATTTAATAACCCAAAGGGTTGCAGACATTAATAACTAGGTACCAAAATGTATTTTTTCATGATATAAATTCAAAATCATCCATAAAAATGTCAAAAAGTTTCCTCATAATTCACATATTCATGCATATAGTTTATTGGGAAAAAGTGAAAATATGAATGAGTGACTTCATATTCTTAATACTGGAAATTTTTTAAATTACATATAAATTGATAGATCATAAAAATGTGACAAACATTAACATTGGATAAATACATTATTAAAAAATAAATTCATAGGACTTGATCAAAACAGGCGATAAAATCATATAGATCATGTAAAACTATCATATATAACAAAAAAATATACAAGACGTAAAACCAATTAAATTAGTCCAAAAAAACATATCAAACATCTCTAGTTGTCACTATTTAAGAGATATTTTCATTAAATTCACATATAATAATATCATATTGAATGGGTTTTATGGTTAATATTAATTCTACCTCAATATATATCGATAACTGGTTTCCTCATTATGATAACCCAATTTATACATTTATCCCGATTTATTCTTCTTGCATGTCCAAACCATCTTAATACTTTCATAGTTATCTTCTCATCAATTAGTTATACTCTAATATTCCCTATTTAAAATTAATTAATAGTCATCTCTATCTTGGTTTTCCCACATATCAATCTTATCCATTCCATGTTTTTTACACTCATCATTTTTTATATTATATATTATAGTAAGAAACTCAAGGATATCATTCTAAAACCATTACATATACCATATCATAATAATTCGGTATCCTAACATAAAATTGTTGATTCTTGGTGTATAACATTTTCATGTCACATAAAATTAATTATAATAAAGAATTATATTGTAAACACAGCTTAATGAATCATGTCCATATTTATTATTGTGAATATATTAGACAATTTTCATGTTGATGAACGTATTTATGATCATTGAAAATGAAAATCAAGTCAATATAATGACTTTTTCAATATATAATTACATTCATTCCTAGTAATAACATTATGGACAAAAATATCCCCAAAAATATCCCACACATAACATCAATATATCATGAGATATAATGATTTCTGAAATTAATTCCACTGCTATATCATTCAAAGAAATCAAATAATGATAACCTAATATTATTTATTCCACATCGAATAAACCATACATCATATAATGAATCACCAATGGAATGAAGAAGGGTTACATTAAATTATCATAATTCGTGGCATAAGAATCAATCTATATTAGATCATAAGATACCGAAAAATAAATCACATAAAAATAAATAAAATACATGATTATTTATATGGTGATACATGAAACATAACACCATATATGATATATATTATAGGTTTATATAGTGAAATTGAAACATAATACAAAAAATTATAAAAGTGGGTGTAATATTTTTATAAAAACCTAGTTATATGTGACATATGATATATATTTCAATGGGTGGGAAGGAATAAATTTTAATTTATATTTTCATGGTATATTTCCTAATAATAATAAGTTTAAGAAAAAATGATGTATAAGTAAATACAAATTTTGTATCATAATATTATTTCTATATTGATGATAATGCTAATACAGTTTTTATTATTTTAAACAAATTAAGGAATACCCACAACCATATAAGTATTTATAAATTTTTTATTGAAAAATAGATAAAAATAAATATGACTGGTATATAACAGAAAAAATGAAAAATAGATTAAAATAAAAAAGTGTAAAATTTATTGGGAAATATCATGGTAATAGATGAATAATAACCAATATAAGGGATAAAAATTATTCTTTAACATGTTATATTTTAATATATTTACAAATTAATCAAATAGGAATTCAATCATGGAAAATCCCAAGTAAATATAGATTAAGATATTTTCTTATTTATTAATATTTTTTATATTAGTATTAATTTTACTTTAAAGAGGATACTATGTTTGATGGTGTACCCAACACACTAAAATTGGTTTTTCTGTAATCATATGTTTCACACAATTTCATGTCATACTAAAAAAATTATAATAGTATTATATTACATAGAAGTTAAGTACTAGTCGTTGTATTGTTAGGAATGAATAGAACATATCATATTATGATTAAACATGTTTATTATTTTTTAAAAATTTATCCAATAATAGTACAAAGCATAAATGAGAATGAATCAAATTTTAAGCATAAATACTCTAATATTTTTAAAAGGTAGTTTTAATTCCATTTTATGGATAATCCTTTTTAAATCTATAATTTATCACGTTTATGTGTTCCATTTAAAAATATTATCTACTTATATAGATGCTGGAAATCAACATTTACATTGGGTAATTTTTTTGATTATTTTTGAAAACATTCAATTTGTAATAAATAATGAAAAATAATGAAACGTTAAGTCAAAACCGTCATTTAATCCGATTTAGTTGTATGGATATATAATTTTTTTAATTGTTTTTGAAGTGTAATTATATTTTTTTAAAATTCAATCCAATATTGGCTATTCAATGTGATTTAAATTTTAAATTCGACTTAAACACATGTCAATATTTTGATAATTATTATTTCTTAAAAAACCGGTTTTTTTGTTTCGACAATGAGAATTAAATTTAAATTTATATATATGACTTAATTGATTTAAATTTCGAATAAAATAAATCTATATTTGGAATTAGGAGGAAAATATTGTGTAAATAAGTACCTTTTATTTTTAGACATTGTGAATAGTAACACTTGTAAACATTTTATTTATCATGGTTAAAAGGTAAATCTGGAAGGATGAGTAACGAAATAATTTTATAATAATATAAATATACATTAAAACGTGTCCCAGTCCTATTGGATGATATATTTCTAACCTTCAGTATCCTTGGGTCGATTTTGGGTCCTCATGAAGCCATATTGATGTGAAATGACATTTTTTAGGAATTAATTTAATGTAAAAAAAATGTAACATAAACATGCATCTATTATTAAAAAACTTTTATGGGCTTATATAATGGATATTATAAACTATAAATATTAATTATATAAAAAATATTTAGTACATCCTAGTATTTTATTCATAATTTTTATAGATTATATACATAAATTTATATATGACACAATGGTGATGTCGTGATTACCTTATTAATTAATGATTTAAATAAATTTGATTATAAATAATAAAAAAATAATGTTAAACTTTTTATGTCATACACGAATTTTGTGGATTCATATTACTTTTTATATTCTAATTATTGATGTTTTTTATGGAATCATGTAGTTTTGAGTTTTTAAAATGCAATGAAATAAATAGTATAAAAATTGACATAAATGAGTTATGAAAACAAATTCGATTTTATTAAATGATATAATAGTCCTAAAAATAAAATATTCATCCAAATGAAATAGATATTTATTAATGATTTATTAATGAACCTCTTTTGGTTCGATTGACATTTTATTGTTACTATAGTAACAATATAGTATTAATACAGAAGACATGGTAATAGTTTATTTAGTTAACAAAGTGTTAAAGAAAATTGATAAGGTCAAATTTCAAACTATAACTAATATAAATCCAATTTTTTAAGAGTATTTCTAACAATAATCTTTATATATTCTATTTAAATGAGTTTTGGTCCTTTTAAAAACCTAAATTCAGTTTATAATAAAATAATATTTCAAGACATTAGAGATGTACCCCCCCCATAAAAGGCCACCACCTCTAACCCCTTACTCACGCATATCTACCCTCTTGTATAATACAACCTCTATAAAAATATATTACCAAAATCTATATTTTTTTCTTGGAGGCCTTTTTTTATGTTGAAGGCAATTCACAAAATCCTTTTGGCTCAAATCAAAGGGTGTTGCCTATTTTATGAGGTAGTGTCTTCTCTAAAGTTCATTTCGTATATTTTTCATCTCCACATCCTATTCTATTCTTATTATTTGATTACATAAATACACTTGTATAATTAATATACTAGGTTTTCATATGATATGAATTAAAACTACACTTACACACACCTCTATTTAATAGATACAACAATATTGTATCTGTGATCGGGGAACTACTGTAACTTGAAACAATGATTATTATATTTTCCCCTACCACATATGATGGTGTCCATTGTGATGGATATTTATTTATATATGATATATAATATTCTTATATTATCTTTATTTTTCTGTAATTATTATTTACAACATACCTTTATTCTTTTCATGTGGTGTAATCGTGATAATTTAATATGAGGAAGGGAAGACTACTACACCCACAAAGAGATATGACTCATTCATACCATACGTGGAATGTATAATGGATGGCCCTAATGAACATATGTAACATATATAAAATATGATATTATTCTTGAATTATAATTTAACAGTGTATAAATAAATTTTCATTCAATTAAATATGAAATAGAAATGAATGTAGCGTTCATGCGTACCTATGGATTAACATCTCCATGAACATTGCATTTCATTTATTCTCTAAAAATGGTATATAATATTATAAATATTGATATACTGCATATATGAGATATATAGAAATTATATTCTAGAGATAATGGACATTTGACCATATAGACATGTTGTGTTTATAACAAGATCATTTTTGACTCTAGTACCCAATTTCATCAAAATGACGGATATTAACATAAATATATTTTTTATTACGGTAATAAGTTATATAAAACTAATATTAAACATAAAAAACATTATGATGCAATTAGAAATTAACTTAAGATTGTTATCCGAGAAATTAAATAATGAACGAGTCATATAGGACACGATTTAAGGGAACCTTTCTCCCAACTATTTTAGTCGAAGACATATTTTATGTCATGAATTTAAATTTAATGTTTATTATATTGGGATATGTTACTATATATCCTTCTTATTTTTTATTTTATTTCCAAGTGATGAGATTCCTTTTTCCCACCCATCAACTTATTTTCATAATTTTTAAATGACTCTGTCAGGCTACCGAATTTTCATATGGGACCTCATCTCAATATCCATTCACTGAGGCATATTTTGATTTATAAATGAATTTTTTTATATTGTGTATACACACATTTAACATTTAAATTCATTAAAAGGGATCCATTTCTCTATAAAGTGTTTAACTAAAAAACAAATGGAATGTTTTTAACATTTGCTGATATAATTTCCTCTCCATAGTCGTATTCATTGTTTTGATTCCACCATAAGCTGTAATATTTTTAAAAGGAAATGAAATACCTTATTCCCTTTTGTTGTGTTTTCAAAATTAAAATGTCTTTTTAAATGGACATTTATTTTCTATGTATTGAAATTATTTCTAGTGGTTGAAAATGAAATGTTATTGGTGAAATTTTGATATTTTCATTATTATATGTTTTATGATTATATATTGGTATTGTGAAATTTGATAGGTGGTAATGTTATAAACCAATTATGGGTGGTTATGTGATACACAAAATGATAGGATGATCCATGATAAACTAAGGATGGGAGGTTACATTATAACCTCTAATTCATTGTGTATGGAAGTCATACGTTTGGCAATTCCATTTAGTTATGTGTGTTGAAGTAGACTGTATTGTTTTTCCAATTATATATGTTTATGGCCCATGTTACCTTATATTCTATATGTTTCTTTCTATATACTTCATGGTAATATTTTTAATACAAAATGTTTAAGCAATGATTTTATATTTAATGAAGTGTTTTTGTTACTTTTTTAAGGTGAAAAGTATTAATTTATGTTAATGTATTCATGGTTTACACGTTGTTTTGACAAAAAATAGCTTTCATTTTTTATGTATACCTTACTGAGATTTTTATGCTCATACAAAGTTATTGAGGTTTTCTCTTAGGACATAATGATGAATATAATAAAGGATAGTATCTAGAAAAAGTCATGAAATCTAAAACATGGAAGTAAACATGTTTCTTTTTTTTTGAGGTTTTTGTTTATAAAAAAAGATAGTTAATTTAAGTGTATACTTGTAATGTTCATGATTTTATGTATAAGTTATGACCTAATTCCTTAAATATCTAAACGATAAATGGTCCTCAATGTGAATTATTATGTTAATTCAAGATTAATTAACCTTTAATGCTAGAGCCTTATAATTTGTATCCGAGGACTGTTTAGATAACTTTATGTGTTAGTATTTTGTTAATAGAATATCTATAAATATATTTATTTAATAGAAAAATTGAAATAATATACCATTTGAAGATTACTGTGTTACCTCATTTAAGTTATATTCGTTCAGAATGGGTTTTTGCAGTTGAATCTTGGAACCTATGTTGTCATGGAATAAGGAGAGGAATAACCTTCCAAATCAGCTTCCTGAGATGCTCAGAATTGGAACTAAAAGGTTTCTTTTCATTGATGGATCATTTGAAATAGGGGATAAATGGTGATGTTTTCCATGCATGAGGTCAACCAGATCAACAGCCGAGGAGAATATATGTAGTTGATAATTTCATGATGCAGAATCCCCCATCATTCAGAGGATCTTCTGACCCTGTGAAAGCTTAAGAGTGGATTGAAGCTCAGGAAACTATTTTCGATGGCATGGGGTGTAAAAAAAATAAAAAATTTATTCATTCCTTTTACCATTTTGATGAAGTCGATCAGTGGTGTTCGATGGTTAAAAATATCAAGCAATGTAAGGAGATTGAGGTTCTTTGATCGGATGAATTCAAATATTTGTTTCTAGAGAAATATTTTACATAGGATTTTTGACATTGAATGGAAACAAATTCATGTAATTAAGGATGTTGGATGACTCAATGACTACGTATGATGAAAATATCACTCAACTTTCAAGGAATGCTCCAAATTATATCAGAGATCATTAATGTAAGAGGAGTAAGTTTTTTTCCAGATTGATGCTCAAATATTGAATGGGATTAGAATCTCGTGAATTCAAAATCAAAGAGAAGCTTGTTATATGTGCTAAGAAAAATGAAATGTAGTTTTCTGATGGTCATTTGATCAATGATAGTAAGAAAAATAATAGGTCATATTGGATGGAAAAAAAGGAAAGTATTCATTAACAAATCATGGAGTTAAGAAAATTAAATTTCCATATTGTTAGAGGTTTTGTAAACATTATAAAATAGAATGTCTCAAAAAATCTATAATGTTCTTCTAGTGTGGTAATACTGGTAATATTTCTAGTAACCATAAAGAAGATGATCATGCAGGCAATAAAAATCCATCAGAATGATGTTTTAGTTGCAATGAGTTTGGCCATTATACCAATTTTTGTGCAAAGTAGATTACCCAGTGTGGAAACCTGACAGATCAGAAGTAGAATGGTGTTACAAAATCATTGGTAACTACTAGGGTTGACGTGGGACCATCAAATGAAGTGGAATCAGGTACTTTGTTTTTTAAAATTATGCTAATGTGTTGTTTCATTTTGGTTTTACACATACATTTATTTCTAATAAATTTTCTAGTTAATTTTGATTTCCATCACAAGATATTAATCTTCAACTGGTGGTAAAAACAGATGGAGGAAATATTGAGTTCGAATGAAATTGTATGAACCTTACAATCCATGTGTACAGAATGAATCTACCTTCAATCATTATTTTTCTGCCTCTATTAATGTTTTATGTTATTTTGGGTATGTATTGGATTTCTGATTATTGTTTCATGATTAACTACAGAGCTAAACTGGTTCCATTTCATAAGGAATTTCAATTTGAGTACAATAATGAACCCTCATATTTGATAACATATTATAAATCAAAGAAACTATTAAAATATGGAAATTAATGTTACCCTATAAATATTTCCAAAAACAATGGAACTATTTAGATTTATGATTTTCTAGTATTAAATGAGTATCTTGATTTTTATCCTGATGAGTTTCTTGATATAATAACTAATTGGGAAGTTAAATTTATTGTTTTCATTGATCATAATGTTATTCATATTTCAAAAACACTTTATTGAATCCCTACAATTGAACATTAAGAGTTAAATAATAGATTGTACGAGTTGTTAGATTAAGCTTTAATTGAACCTATAACATCTTTGTGGGGTGCTCCGATTTTGTTTGTTAAAAAAAGATGGTTTAATGTGTCTTTTCATTGATTATAGATCCTTGAATAATATCACTATTATGAACAAGTATAAATCAACACATATCATTGATTTGTTTGATCAACTCCTGATATCTAGATATTTTTTGAATATTTTATTGATTTTGGTGTACCATCAGTTTAATGTAAAGGAATAATACATTCCAAAGTCTATGCTTCGTACTAGATATGGCCATTATGAATTTTTTATTATGCTTTTTGGGTTATCAATTGCCCCTCTTATATTCTAGGATCATTTGAATAGAAATATTTTTTGAGTTCATGGATACATCTTTTGTTGTGTTTATTGATGATATTTTTTAATATTCCAGAAATAAATAGGATCATGAATGTCATGTATGGGTTATCTATAAATCCTTAATGGAAAATAAATTTTATAGGAAATTCAGCATGTATGAGTTTTGGTTGCAGAAAATTTCAATACATGGAAATGTTTTTTCTAAATATGGAATTACTATTGATCCTTCTAATAAAAAAGTATTTGAAGAGTGACCAAGACATTCCAATAACACATAGATCTGTAGTTTTCTTGGTTATTTAGGTTATTTCCAAAGAATTGTGAAATGATTTTACAATTATCTATCCCACCTACTAAGTTAAATCGATAAGGTGTTAAGTTCATCTAAGAAAAGTAATGTGATGATTGGTTTATGGAATTGAAATGAAGATTGCAGAATGATCCAGCATTTGACATGCATTTAGAAACGGTGAATTAGTTATATATACGGATTTTAATTTGAATAGACTTTGTTTTTTCGTAATGTTAAATGATCACATAATTTCTTATGCTTCATGTCAGTTGAAACCTCATCCGTTAAACTACCAAACCCATGATATGGAATTAATTTATTTTATTTTTTCATTAAAAATTTGTATGCATTATTTGTATGGAGTGAAGTGTTAAATATATATTTTCAAAAAATTTAAAAGTATATATCCCCTCATAAATAATTAAACATGAGACTGAGAAGATGGCTATAATTAATCATGGCATGTGATTTCAGGATCTATTACCATCTGAGAATAGAAAATAATGTTGTTGATTATTTATGTTAAAAGTTTAATTATACATTAACTAGGATACATTTGGAATGTGATCCTTTGGTATTTGATTTAATGAATTTTGGATTTAAAATTTTCGGTGTAGGTAATTCTTTTGTTTTGTTTTAGGTGGAATTGAAATCATCTCTAGCATAGAGAATAAAGAATGAATAGAAAGAAGACAGTGAGTTTCAAGAAAATGTATAATTGGTTCAGAATGGTATGTTATTTGAATTAAACATTGACAATGATTGTGTTATAAGCATTGGGAAGAGATTATGTGTTCCTTGTGATTCATAGATGAAAAAAGAGTTGTTATGTGCAGCTCATAGTTATCCATTTTTAGTTTATCCTAAAAGTACAAAAATGTACAGAGATCATTAAGACTTTTACTGGAGGGATGGAAAGAAAAAAAAATATTACTGACATTTTTGTGAATTTTTTAAAAAGTCAACACATTAAAGTAGATAAACAATTACAAAAATGGATTCTTCAACCCTTTTCAATTCCATAGTAGAAATGGGAAATTTTTTTCTTGTATTTCATTTTGTCAATACCAAATACTTCTCAAGGTAACAATGAAATATGTGTCATTGTTGATCGATTGACTAAATATGCTAATTTTCATCCTATTTGATATATTGTACCTCTAGACCATCCTTATCGATTTTATATTAAAGAGAGTGTATGGTTACATGGAGTTACCCTCTCCATGGTATTGGATCTTGATCCAAAGATCACTTATATCTTTTTGAAAGGCCTCCATATGTTGTTTGGTAATGAATTAATTTTCAGTACATATTTTCATCCTCAATAATATTGGGAGTCTGAACGAACAATTTAGACAATGGAATATGTTCTACGATTTGTTTCAAAGGATTACTAGGGTCTTTAGAACCATCATATTTCTTTGGATGTGTTATCTAATAATAATATTTATCATTCCATTATACATATTACATCATTTGAGGAATTATATGAATATTGGTTTCAAAATCCGGCTTTTTTGGGATGATATAGGCTAAATATAGTTGATGGGACCACAATTGGTGGAGAAGATGGCATAAAAAGTTAATTTATTCAGAATCACAGGAGAATAGATCATAGTAGGTATTAAATTCATGCAGATAACTGAAAGAAGGATCTTTCATTTGATATAGGTGATCATTTCTTTTTCATTGTTTCCCCATGTAAAATTCTGATGTGTTTTGGAAAGATGGGAAAGGTTAGACTCACGTTCATTGGAACCTATGAAATCCTATAGAATGTGTATCATTTTCCTACTTCATGGAATTACATCCACATTTATCCTAGGTACACAATTGTTTCCATGTTTCAATGATGAGAAATTATATATTGGATCCATCTCATTTTTTGAGTCCAGTGGTTGTTCTATTGGAAGAGAATCGTTCTTTTGAGGAACAACAAGTCCAGATTCTTGACCTATGAGAGAAAGTGTTTTGAAATATAGAAATTAATCAAGTAATAGTTTTCTGGAAATACAATATGGTTGAAGATGCAAAATGGGATTATGAAAGTGTGATGACGGATAGCTACACCCATTTATTTCATAAGTGAATAAAATTTCAAGGACATAATTTTATTAAGGGGGAAGGATGTATCATCATAGGTAAATAAATAATTTTAAATTTTCATATTTATTAATATTTGTGAATTATATATTAATTTTACTTTAAAATGGATTCTATGTTTGATGGAATACCTGACACACAACAATGGGTTTCTCCAAAATCAAATGTTCACACAATGCTAATTCATACTGAAAAAATAAATAATATAATATAATTATTTTAAAGGGATGTTAATTCCCTTCATTTGTATTGGTGAGAATGAATAGATCTAACTATATTATTTATTAACATATTTGATAAATTTTTTCATATTTATCCAATAACAATTAGGGG
The DNA here is from genome assembly GCA_963277665.1 of Viscum album. NCBI lineage: Eukaryota > Viridiplantae > Streptophyta > Magnoliopsida > Santalales > Viscaceae > Viscum > Viscum album. The sequence continues at coordinate 1,990,807,031 of OY728121.1, read as the reverse complement.
CATAAAATGATAATGAATAAAATTTTAAGTATAAGTACTCTATTATTTTTAAAATGTAGGTTTAACGCCTTTTGATGGTGAACCTTTTTTAAATATATTTTTTTACTTTTATATGTTCTAATTGACAAAATAAACATCTTAATTAGAAACATGAAATTAAAATTTACATTGTGTAGATTTTTTGGTAATTTTCAAATAAAGATCATTTATAATGAGTAGTGAAAAATAACTACATATTATGTTCAAACTCAAATTTCATGTGATTTATTTATATGTATATATTACAGTTTCTTTTATATTTATATTGTAATTATGTTATATTTTTTTCATTTTATTAAATTTTGGTCTTTAGAAATAATTTCACTTTTTTATTAGATATAAAAACTTGTTAATCATTTGATAGTTATTACATCTTAAAAACAAGTTATTTGGTTTTGACAACAGTTATTAATTTTAAATTTATTTCTACCACTTATGTGTTATTAAATTGTAAAATTGTATTCAATATTTAAAATCATGAGGTCTAAATTGTTTAAATATGTACCTTTTATTTTTAGACATTATGAATTGTAATTTAGTAATTATTTTATTTAACACCATTAAAGGTTTAATCTAGTAAAAAATAGTACAAAATTAATATTATAATAATATAAAACTACCAAAAAATGTGTCCTAATTCTATTGTATTGTATATGTCCGACTATGGGAATCCTTTGGTCTATTTTTGGACCCCATGGAGCCACTTTGATTTAAACCCTATTTTTTATAAATATTAATTTCAAGTAATGGAAAATATAAAATAAACAGGAATAGTTTAGTAAATTAAAAAATTTGGTTTTATATAAGTTATCGTTTAGAATATAAATAGTAATTAAAATGAGAAAAAAAATTCCTATATCATGGTATTTAATAAAAAATATTTATATAATAAATAAATAAATTTATTTATGACATAATAGTGACATAGTGATTACCTTATTAATGAATTATTTAAATAAATGAGATTATAAATATTCAAATAAATCTATTTTTGAACTTTTTATGCCATCCACTAATTTTATGGAATATTATTAATTTTAATATTTAAATTAATGAAGTATTTTTTAAAGGAAAAGGTAGTTATGTATTTTTAAAAAGTCATGATATGAATAATATATAATTGACAAATATGATTTTTTACTACAAATATTATTTAATAAAATGATATAAAAGTCCTAAAATATATTATTTGGTGAAATGAATTAGATAATATTTATAATTTCAGTACCTAACCACTTGTGGTTTTATTTTCATTTTATGGTAACTAAATTAAAAATATAGTATTAATACACAAGAAGATATGGTAAGATTTAATTTAACTAACTAATGCTTATTGTATAGCAAAAGGATAAATTTGAAAACAAAACATGAAAAAAACTATTCATTCAGAGGATTTAGAAAATAATCATCTTATATTAAAATTAAATTATTTTTATACCTTTTGAAAATTAACATTCAGTTTATAATAAAGTAATCTTTCAAGACATTCCTTTTGTACCCCTCCTCCATCTAATAAAAGGTCACCAACTCTAACCATTTTCGTACACCTCTGAATCTACTTTGTATCATCAAAAATTGTATCCAATAATCACCCAACATCTAGATATTCCTCATAGAATCCTTAACTAAGGCAGAAGGAAATTAGAGAATTTTTTTAGTCTCAAATCAAATGGAGTTACCCATTTTAAGAGGTAATGTCTTCTTTAAAGTTCTTTTCTAATATTTTACTTATTCACTCCCTATTATATTATTATTATTTAATGACATAAAAAACCATTATCTTAATCATACTAGGGTGTTTTTATTAAAATTATTCTTACTAATCATAGACCCCCCATCCATCTAATAGATACAAACATATTTTTTTTGTCAACAGATAACTACTACCTCACGAAACAATGATTGGTGAATTATACCCTACCATATCTCATTGTGTCCATTATGATTGAACTATATTTATATATGATATATATTAGTTTATATTTTCTTTTATGAATCTGAAATTTTTATTTACATCAAACCATTATACTTATCATGATGTGTAAAAATGATAATTTCATTTTAGGATTTGCGGACAACCACCCCTTGAAGTGATATGACTCGTAAATGACATACATGGAATGTATAAAGTATGTATTTGATGATCATATGTAATATATATAAAATATTATATAATATTGGAATTATAATATACCTATGAATTGTTAACATTTCATTCCCTTAAATATAATATAAAATGAAAGCAGTTTTAATGCGTTCGTAGGGCTTACTGTCTCCATGAACAGTGAATTTCAATTAATATCTACAAATTTTATGTAAAATTATAAATACATACATACTGGATATATGTGATATATATGAATTATTTTTAGGAGATAAATAAGTTTTGACCATAGGGAAAATTTCTTGTTATAACTAAATCATTTTCGACTAAAGTACCAAATATCGACAAAACGACCAATATTAACATAAATAATTTTTTTAATGTGGTAATATGGGATATGTAAGGAATAATAGAAATGAAAGATGTTATAATGAAAGTAGAAATTAAATTATGTTTATTATACAAGAAATTACAGAATGAATGAGTCATGTCAGACACGAGCTAAGGGAACCATTCACCCTCATATTTTATCCAAAGACTTATTTTATGTTATGAATTTTATGTTCCATTTTCTTATGTAGGTATATGTTCTTATATATCCATATTTAATTAAATTTTTTGTCTATGTGATTAGTGAACCTTTTCTCTCTCATCAACTTATTTTTATAATTTTCACATAACGATGTCATCCTGCTTAAGTTTTACAGGGGACTTTGTCTCAATCGCCTTTTATTGGTAAATATTTGGATTTATACATGACATTATTTTATAAGATGTATAAACCCCTTTGAATTTTCATTTCAATAAAAGGGAATATTTTTTCTATAAACTATTGTACTAAAGGTCAAAAGAGATGTTTATAACATTTGTGGTGAAAATGTCCTCTTCGCTGTTATAATCATTCTTTTACATTCTGTATAAGTCATAATGTTTTTAAAAGGAAATAATTCATTATTACGTTTGTAGGTGTTTTTGTATTGAAAATACTTTTTAAATGGTTAGATTATTTCAATATTTGAAATAATTTATTGTGATTTATAATGAAATGATATTATTGAAATATTGATATTCTCAATATTTTATGTCATAGGATTATATAATGTTACATGGACATTTAATGGGTGGTTATTTGATAAACCAATAACGATTGGATACATGATTAACAAAATTACTGTTGGTTCCACGATAAACGATGAACAGGTTGTTATGTTATAACTTCTAATGCCTTGTGTATATAAGTCAGTTGTATGGATATTAAATTTTTTTGTATGTGTGGATGTCGACCATAAGGTTATTCCGTTTAAGTGTGTTTATGTCCAATTTCAGGTTATATGATATATCTTTCATTATTTTGTATATATTTTTATCATTTTCAAAAAAAAAAATTGTATGAAATGAGAATATATTTAGTGAAGTGTTTTTTATACTTCATTAAGGTGAAAAGTAGTACATTATGTAAAAGTATTCTTGGATTACACGTTGTTTAAAAAAATTAGTAGCCTTCTTTCTTTATGTATCATATTCAAATATTTTTATGATAATCAAATGTTTTTCAAATGTTTTTCATAGGAATTAGTGATGAATAGGGGCATGGATGGGGTCATGGAAAAGTAATTTGGTCTAAATCATGGATGTAAACTAGTTAATTTTTGAGTGTCATTTTTTTATAAAAAAAATGATAGAAGGTAGAAATTTATACATGTACTATATTACGTTTTATGTATATGTTAGGAACTAATTCTCTAACTCTCTAATCCTGAAAAGATCTTCAATGTGAATTATTTTCTAAATTCAAAATTTAGTAATTTTTGAGTCTTGGGACTTATAAATGTTTTGAAAAAAATCACAAATAGAAATGATTTAATAAAATAAGGCTTTGAGAAGCAAAATATGATTTCAACATCGATACTAATACTAAAAAAACTAATAAAATAATTAAATTATATTACGTCATGAAATAACCTAATGATATTGGAAATGAATGAATAAAAAGAAATTCTGATGGTATTCATTAAATATAGATTAATCCCGCATTAATAATACGATTCAAGTTATTCAAATTTCTTAATGGGTATGCAATTACTCCATAAAAATAAAATAGGTGAATTATTAATAACATATCTCTTGGAATGAAAATTAATCAAAATTATACATTAGATGTATTTTGGATTGGTCGGGTGCATAATAATCATTTAAATAATCAATTAATTTTTCGAATTAAAATATATATGTATATATATTCCCAAAATATATTTACATATAATCATAATAATATTTTAGGATTTATTATTAATCATATATTGTAAATTATTATATAAAATTTATATACCTTTGTTAATTTTCCTTTTTTCTTTATGCCAGCATTTGAATGGAGTATCTAGTCAATGTGAATTTCAATATTTTTCACCACATACATTGTTTTCATGAATAATTTATAGATGTTTTTAATAAAATTTTAAATATCAAAATTAATTTTATTTAATTTAGGGTGTCATTCATAAAAGTTCGAAAAAATATACATTTTTATTAATATAGTTAAAATAAAATGTTACTTCGTTGATGAATAAAATTATATATATTTCATTTAACTAATTATACATAATTATTAAAATTTTTATTTTCTGGAAAATTAATATTATATCTATACTACTAAATATTTATGATGAAAATGTTATTGAATTTTTCATGTTGTTGATGGAACCAATCAAACAAGTATATTTTATAATGATTTAATAAATTATAATATGAAATTAAATACAAATAATATCAGATTTATTGGTTAATAAAATTTTAAAAAACATATTATTAACATTATAAATTATACAATAAAATATGAGGATTGAAATATATGGAAAAATGATGAGTTATATGATAATACAAACACTGAAGACAAAACTATTCTCATATAGAGCCTCTTGTAAATAAAGGATTTGGGACACATACATGTGACTCGAGCTTCAAAAACATCATAGGGGCATGATAGGGAGATAATTATGGTTGTATTTAAGTAAGTAAATTAATTAATTAATTTAATTTATGAGGGTGTAAGAGGGTTCATTCAATATGTGAGGTTTAGAGTCATTTCTATAAATACTCATCTCATATTGCATAATGAAGAAACATTATCATGAAAAGAGGATATATAGATGAAAATAAATTTTAATGGTCATTAATCCTCTAATACACTAAATATAAATATATGGTTAGATATAATTTTTTAGTTTATCCCAAAATATAATACATATACCTCATTTTGTATTTTCACTATAATTAAATTTTTTCTTTGGTACCTTTTTTAGAATAAATTGATATAAAACATATCATCAAATTTTCAAATGCATATTTAAAATAACAAAAAAAATTATTGGTTACAATTTATATGATTTTTTAAAAAATATTTTTTCACAAAATGCATAAAATGTTATAATAATGTGTATGTACGTGTATCCCTATGCATAGAAATATTTTTTTTTCATTTTTTTCCCTGTAATAATTATTACATGAATTTTAAATTATTTTTTTGAATATATTTATATTTCCTAAAAAAGAGTGTTTATTATCAACTTATGTATTTATGATAAAAAATATCTTTCACATAAAAAATTCATTCCAAAACCTACCTATCATACATTAAATTATTTTTTCTTTATACATTCAAAATGATTATTTACTAAGTAACTAATAATATAATTTTATAAATATACTAGTTATGATAAAACATTATTTGATTAAAATACTTTTTTAATATTATGATGGATATTTTTGAGAATAAATATTCATTAGAAAACTAAAAATATTTCCTACATCATGAAATTTTATTTATTATTTTTTTAGATTATATACCTAAATTTATTTATGACATAACGTTGTTGTAGTGAATACATTATTAATGAATGAATTAAATAAATGAGATTATAAATATTAATATAAATTTATTTAAAAACATTTTATGACATCCAAAAACATTATGGATGATTATTACTTTCAATCGTTTAATTTATATATTTTTTGGAGATAATTTAGTTATGAATTTTTAAAAAATAATTATATTAATAGTATAGAAATTGATATAAATGTGTTTTGAAAACAAATTTTATTTTATTAAATTATATAATATTTCTAAAATTATATGATTTGATAAATGAATTTGATAATTTCTAACATTTTATTACAGAACCACTTTTGGTTTGATTTTCATTTTATTGTAACTATATTGATAATATAGAAAGAATAAACAAGAAGACATGGTAATTGTTAAATTAGTTAACAAAGGGTTAAATCTAAATGATAAGGTTATATTTGAAAACAAAACATGTCTAAAACCTTTTAGAAGAATTTATTTCTAAAAATCATCATATTATATTCAAATTAACATTGGTTTTGACCTATTTAAATTTAAATTCAATTTATAACAAAATAATATTTTAGGACATTCTTAATGATCCCCTCCCCCTTATAAAAGGCCTCTAACTCTTACCCCTTACTCACATATCTCAAGACCATTGGCTCATCCGAACTCTATTGCAATAATCTTCCAATATCCATGTCTTCCTCTTTGTGGACTTACATTATACAGAATGAAATTCAAGAATGCCTTTGGCTAAAATCATTGGGAGGTACCCATTTTAAGAGGTAGTGTCTTCCCTAAAGTTCTGTTCACATACTATACATCCCCACTTATTATTCTATTATTATTCTTTGATTTCATAACAACACTGGTATATTCAATATATTAGGATGTTTTTATGAGATGTATTCAAACTACACATACACACACCTCCCAAAAATGGATATGGACATACTATTTCGGTGAATGGAGATCTACTACTTCATGAAACAATGATTGTTATATTTTCCACTACCACCTATTATGGTGAAATTATGATGGAAATGTTTTTATATGTGATATATATTATGATTATATTACCTTTATTCTTCTATAATTTTTATTTACAACATACCTTTATTCTTATTGTGATGTTTAAAAATGATAATTTTGTATGAGGAAGTGCGGACTGCCTCCCCCTTGAAGTGATATGACTCATTCATATCATATGTGGAACATATAAATAATGTTGTTAATGATCATATATAACAATTATAAAATATTATATTATAGTGGAATTATAATTTACAGATGTATCATTTATTTTTTATTCAATTTAATATGAACTTGGAATTAATGTAGCTTTCATTCGTACGTACGACTTACCAAATCCATGAAAAGTGGATTTCATTTCTTATCTCGAAATTTTATAATATATTATAGATAAAAATATAATAAATATATGTGATATATATGAATTATATTCTTCGGGTAAGGGACTTCTTACCACAAGGAAAATTTTGATTATAACAAGATCATTTTCACCTCAAGTAGCCAATATCGAAAAAACAACTGATATTAACATAAATATTTTTTAGACGTTGGTAGTAAGTTATATAAAAATAATAATAATATTGAAAAGGGTTATTAATAAATTATAAAATCTCATAATATTATTATACACAAAATTAATGAACGAATGAGTCATATTAGACACAAGGTAAGGGAACCATTCACCCTCTTCTTTTAGTAAATAAAATATTTTATGTTATGAATTTTAATATACACATTATTATGTTGGGATATGTTTTTTTATATCCTGATTTATGTAAATTTTATGGCCAAGAGATGAGAGACTCATTTCTTCCCATCAATTTATTTTCTTAAATTTTAAGTGATGTTGTTAGGATGCCAAATTTCGTAAGGGACATCATCTCAATCTCATTTCACTGAGGCATATTTTGATTTATACCTGACATTATATTATAGGGTTTTTAAACCCATTTAAATTTAAATTTCATTTAAAGGTTATATTTTTTTAAAAGAGTTTTACTAAACAATAAAACATCTTATTTTAATGTTTTTGGTGATAATGAACTCAATGATGCTATAATCATTATTTGGGATTCCACTATATCCCATAAGATTTTTCAAAGGAAAATAAATAACTTATTCCCTTTTTGGGTGTTTTGTAATTGAAAATGGGTTTTTATATGGGCTAATTTTTTAAATATCTTGAAATGTTTTTCTTTTGATTAAAAATGATATTTTATTTGTAAAATATCGATATTTTCAATATTTTATGTTTTATGATTATAGATAGGTAGTTGGACATTTGACGAGTGGTTACACAATAAATAAATAATGGGTGGTAATGCGTTAAACCAAATTATGGGTGGTTCCATGATAAACCATGGATGGAATGTTATGTTATAACCACAAATGCATCGGGTTTCGAAGTCACCCATATGGATATTCCATTTAGTGATATGTTTGGATGTTGATCATATGGTTATTCAATTTCTATATGTTTATGTCCCAAGTTACCTTATATTCTATATGTTTCTTTGTATGTGATATATAGTAACCTTTTTGTTACAAAAAGTTTAAGGAATTAACTTATATTCAATGAATTATTTCCTCTACTTCATTAATGTGAAATTTTTTACATTATGTAAATGTATTCATTGTTACCTGGTGTTTTGAATTGAATCATTATTTCCTTATTTATGTATCTCTTACTAATATTATTATGTTCATACCATGTTTTTGAAATGTTTTTTCATAGGGAATAATGACGAATATGGTCATGGATTAGATTAAGGAAAATTCATTCAGTCTAAAACATGGAACTAAACATGTTTATTTTTTAGATATCTTGTTTTATAAAAAATTGATAGTTAATATAAGTGTCTACTTGTAATATTCATTTATTTATGAATATTTTATGACCAAATTCACTATAGCTCTATACTTTAAAAGATCCTCAATGTGAATTATTATCTTAATTCATGATTATGTAAATTTTAGGGTTGTAGCATTATATATGGCATCAAGGGTCTATTTAGATAACTTTAAGAGTTAGGATTTTTTTAAGGAATATCGATAAATTATTTTTACATTATGGTAAAATTGAAATGATATAGAATTTGAAGATTAACATGATTCTTCATCTATGATATGTTTGTTCATAATGGTTTTCTATAGAGAAAATATGGATTCTATAATAGGAAGGCATATAAAATAGAATTACCTTCCAAATAAGCATTATAAGATGGTCAGAATCAGAACTAAAATTTCTTTACTGACAACTCAGTTGACTGAAGCGATAAATTATGGTGGTTTCCATGCATGAGATCAACTAGATCAACCACAGAGGAACATGTATGTAGTGAATCATTTCATGAGGTAGAATCACCCATTATTTATAGGATCATCTAACCCTGTGAATCCAGAAGAGTGGATCCAAGCACTGGAATGAGTTTTTGTTTTCATGGGGTGTACAAACAATCAAAAGGATAGTCTTATTATTTACCATTTTGAAGGATTTCTCAATAAATGGTGGTTGATGTTTAAAAGTATCTTGGAATGTGAGGAGATTGATTCACATGGTTGGGAATAATTCAATGTTATGTTTCTTGAGAGATATATTTCTAATGAATATTGATATAGCATGGGAAAAAAATCATGGAATTGATGATGGAGGATGACTCATAGAAAGCATCTGAGGAAATGTTCACTCCAAATGGAAGGTATGCTCCAAATTTCATCATACGTCTTGATTGAAAGATAATTCAGTTTTACTCTAGATTGATGTCGAGATATTGAACGATATTAGTCACTTTTGAATTCAAAATCTATGAGAAACTCGTTAGATGTGATAGGAAAGTATATATTGTGTTTTTTGAGTATTAGGTATTCCATGAGAGCAAGAAAAATAATAGGTCATGTATTAAATCAAAAAGGAAATTATTCATTAAAGATGTCGGGAGATATGAAAAGTAAATTTCCATCATGAGATAATTACTGTAAAAATCATCCTAGGGAATGTCTCCCAAAATATGGAACGTGATTCTTGAGTGGTAATACTAGTTATATTGCTAGTAATAGTAAAAAAGATGATCAATCAGGTAATGGAATCCTAGAAGTAATATGTTTTAGTTGCAATGAGTCTGGGAATTATGCCAATGTGTGTCCAATTTTGATTACCTAAGGTTGAATCTTGACAGATCAAAAGCCGAAGAACATGGCGATATCATTTTCTACTACTATAGTTGATGTGGGACCATCAAATTATGTGGCATTAGGTGCCTTGTTTTTTTAGATTATGCCAATGTTTTGTTTCATTTAGTGTCTACCCATTCATTAATTTCTAATAAATATTATAGTAAATTGAGAATTCCATATGAAGATACGAATCCTAAACATGTGGTAAAAACACCAAGTGGAAATCAAGAGAAAAAAATAAATTATAATAACCTTAATATTATTTTTTTCTGAAAGAATATACCTTCAAACATTATTTTTCTTCTAATATTAGAGTTTGATGTTATTTTGGGTATGGATTGGATTTTGTTTATCATTCTACGATTGACTACATAGCTAAAGAGGTCTCATTTTGGAAATAAATCTAGTTCGAGTACAATAATGAACCCTTACATTTAATAACATATCAGGAAGGTGAGAAACTGGTAAAATATGTAAATGAATGATACCTTTCAAATATTTTAGAAATTAAAGGAACTTTTCCGATTAATGATGTTTCAGTATTAAATGAGTATCTACATGTTTTTTATGATGATTTTCATGATATTATACAAGATTACAAAGTTGGATTTACTATATAATTAGTTCATAATGATAATCTAATTTCAAAACCTCTAAATTTAATGGCTCCAATTGAACTTTTAGTGTTAACGAAACAATTGTAGTATTTTTAATATAAAGGTTTCATTTGACCTAGCACATCACCATGGGGAGATCCGTTTTTAATTGTTAAATGAATGATGGTTTAATGAGACTTTTCTATTATTATAGAGGATTGAATAATACCACTGTTAATAACAAGAATCATTTACCACATATCGTTGATTTGATTTATCTGCTTCAGGGAGCTACGTATATTCTGTATTTTGACATAATATTAGGGTACAATCACTTGAAATTAAAGGAAGAATACATTTTGATGAATTTGTTTCATAAAATACCTAACAATTCTGAATTTTTTGTTAGGATTTTTGGGTTAACCAATGCACCTGCTGTATTCATGGATCTTATTAATTGATTTTTTCATGAGTTTCTGTATAAGTTTTAGGTTGTTACTATTGATGATATTTTTTTATATTAAAAATTTAAATAAGAACATGAATTTCATTTATGGGTTTCCTTTCAAAATTTAAAGGAAAATAAATTGTAATAGAATGTCATTATATGAGTTTTGTATGCAGAAACATTCATTCCATTGTCATATTATTTCTAAATATGGTCTAAATGTTGACCTTTTTAGATCAAAATATATTGAAAAGTGTCCATGACCTACCAATATAACATATATCCATAGCTTTCATGGTTTAGTATATTATTACTTGATGATTTTTGAAACATTTTCATGGATATCTATCCCACTCACGTTGTTAACTCAAAGTGGTGTTATGTTCATCTAGACAAATTAATGTCATGAATTTTTCTGGAATTGAAAAACAGATTGGTGAATGCTCCATTCTGTCCTTCCCTTCATGAAATGGGGAATTTTTTATCCGTAGTGATTCTTAGATGGAAGTAATTGGTTCATTCATAACAAAAAACTATCTCATAATTGCTTATGCTTCACGTATGTTAAAACCTCAAGACATAAATTACCCTACACATGATTTGGAATTAACTGTTGTTTTCTGCTTAAAAAATTTGAAGGCATCATTTGTATGGAGTAAAGTGTGAAATATATTCTGATCACAAAATTTTTAAGTATATATTAAATCATAATTAATTAAACATGAGAGTGAGGATATGGCTAGAATTTATCCAGGACTATGTTTTCTCAATCCTTTACCATACATAAATGGAAAATGAAGTGGCTAACTCTTAAGCAGAAATGGTAATGCTAAATTATCTATCCTACATTTGGAATGATATCCTTTGGATTATGATTTGATGAATTTATTATTAGAAGTTGTTGTTGTAAGGAATTATAATGTTTTTTAGGTGTATGTAATATCATCTATAAAATAAATAATAAAAAAGAATAGAAAGAAGATGGCTAGTTGCAAAAAAAGATCAAATTGGTTCGTAAGTGTATGTTACTAGAATTATACATTGAAAAAGATTGTGTTTTATGTTTTGGGAAGAGATCATGTGTTCCATGTGATTCATAGTTGAAAATGACATGTTATGTGATGTTCATAGTTCTCTTTTTTCAGTTCATCTTGTATGCACTAAAATGTATAGTGTTCATCGGGAGTATTACAGGAGGGATGGAATGAAAAGCAGTATTGAAGACTTCTCTGAAATTTTTTTAACTTATCAACATGTAAAAGTAGAGTGACAGTTATAAAAAGTGATTCATTAACCTTTTCCAATTCCAGAGTGGATATGGGATAATGTGTCCATGGATTTCGTAGTTGGATTACCAATTACTTCTCAAGGTAAAAATGATATTTGGGTATTCTTGACCGATTGACTAAATCTACTAATTAAATTTCTATTTGTGATACTATATCTCTAAAAAAAATTTATGATGGTATCTTAAAGAGATATTCAGGTTACATGGTGTCCCCATATCCATTGTATCTGATCGTGATTCGTGGTTCACTTCTATCATTTGGAAAGTCCTCCAAAATATGTTGGGTACTGAATTAAATTTCACTACAACTTTTGATCCTAAATCAGATGGGCAGTTAGAATGAAAAAATTTTGACATTTGAAGATATTCTACGTGCATATTAAAGGGATTACCATGGATGTTAGGACCAACATATTTCTATGGATTAGTTTTATTATAATATAATTTTTCATACTAGTATACATATGGCACCATTTGAGGTATTATATGGAAATCAGTGTCGATCTCCAGATTTTTGGGATGATATAGGTGAAATGATGTTCATGGTACTATAATTATAGGATGGGATGGAAGAAAATGTTTAGTTAATTTATATGCACGTAACAACAACTAAGAGTAGGTATAAAATTTATGTGAATAAATGAATGAAGGATCTTTCATTCGATGTGGGTGATCATGTCTTTCTCAATGTTTCCTCATGGAAATGTGTGATGCATTTTTGTAAGAAGATAAAGCATAGTCTGAGGGTCATTGGACCCAATAAATCCCTGGAGAAAGATTGATCATTTTCCAATAGTGTGGATTTAACTCCAATTTATCCCCGGTACAAAATTGGTTTCATTTTCAATATTGAGAATGTATATGGTAGATCCATCTCATTTTTTGAATCCATAGGTAGTTCCGTTGGAAGAGAATCTTTCTTAGGATGAACAACTTTTCTAGATTCCAAAACAAACAGTAAAATTGTAGTTGTATATTGAAATTAATTTTGTAATGGTTTTGTGGATAACCTATATGGTAAAAGAGGAAACATGTGAATGTGAAAGTGCTATGAAAGATAAATACCCCCACTAATTTGATAAGTGAATAAAACATTGAGGAAATAATTTCTAAAAGGGGAGAAGGATGTAACATCCCGGGTAAATAAATAATATGACATTTTCATATTTATTAATATTGTTTAATTAAATTTTAATTTTACATTAATGGAGATGCTTTGTTCGATGACATACCCAACACAAAACAATGTGTTTTTTTGAAATCTTATGTTACAGACAATGGTGAGTCATCCTCAAAAAAATAATAATATAATATTATTACTTTAAATGGATGTTAACGCCTAGCCGATTTATTGGTGGGAAAATACAGAACTAAAAATATTATTTTTAAAAAAATTTGTTAATTTTTTTTACAATTATGCAATGAAATTTGGAGGCATAAAATGAGAATGAATCCAATTTTAAGCATAAAAATTATATTATTTTTAATAGATAGTTTTATTTCATTTTAATGTATAAAATTTTTTAATAATGATTTTTTCACTTTTATATGTTTTATTTATCAAAATAAACAGAATAATTAGATGTGGAATATCAAAATTTACATTGGGCATATTTTTTTTTGTTTTTCAGATAAAGTTCATTTTGAATTAATAGTGCAAAAAATAGAATGTTAAGTCAACACAGTCTTTTCATTTCATTTTTTATATGAATATATTATATTTTTTATTTGTTTCAAATTGTAATTTTATTATGTTTTTATAATTGAATCCATTTTTTGGATTTAATATCATTTTTTAATTATACATAAACACAATTTAATTATTTGATTGTAATTACTTCTTAAAAAACCTTTTTTTTGTTTTGGACAATGATAAATAAATTTAAATTAATTTGGAATACTGTTGTGTTTTGAATTCGAAAATATGTATTTCATATTTTGAATTATGAGGTAAAAATTTTGTAAATAGGTGCCTTTTATTTTTAGATATTATGAATAGTAACTTCAGTAATTATTTTATTTATCATCGTTAAAGGGTAAATTTGATAAGTAAGGGTAAATAAATAATATTATAGTAATATAAATATACCAAAAACGTGTCCGACTTCTATTGGATGTTATATGTCCTATAATAGACATCCTTGAGTTGATTTAGGGACCCCATTGAGCCACTTTGATGTGAAACCGACATTTTTTAAGAATTAATTTGAAGTAATGAAAAAAAGTAAGATAAATATATATCGTTTAGTAAATACAAATTAAATAGGGTTATATAAATGATAATTTCGACAATAAAAAGTAATTAGAAAGACAAAATTCTTTCATACATTATTTTATTTTATTTATAATTTTTAGAAAATAAATAAGTAAATTTATTTATGACACAATGGTGATGTAGTGATAAACTAATTAAAAATTTATTTAAATAAATGACATTATAAATATTAAAACAAATTTAATTTGAACCTTTTTATGTTATAACAAAATTTTATGGATTATTATTAATTTTTATATTTTAATTAATGATGTTTTTTAGTACGAATAAATTTATTATGAATATTTAAAAAGTCATGATATGAATATTATAAAAATTGAAAGAAATTAGTTTTAAAAACAAATACTATTTAATTATATGATAGAAAAGAACTAAATTTAAAGATTCTTACAAAGGGGTTAAATATTCTATAAAATTTCATTAATGAACAACTTTTAGTTCTATTGTAATTTTATTTTAACTATAATAACCATAGATTATTAATACACAAGAAGACATAGTAAGAGTTAGATTAGTTAGCTAAGGTTTATAGCTAAATCATATATATAAATTTGACACCAAAACATGTATAATACCTATTGGTTAATATTATTTTAAAAAATAAACATCCTATATTCTAA
This sequence comes from Viscum album, assembly GCA_963277665.1. Taxonomy (NCBI): domain Eukaryota; kingdom Viridiplantae; phylum Streptophyta; class Magnoliopsida; order Santalales; family Viscaceae; genus Viscum; species Viscum album. The sequence continues at coordinate 1,990,791,608 of OY728121.1, read as the reverse complement.
TTTAATGTTTTTTTGACCTTTTGAAAATCAATATTCCGTTTATAATAAAATATTCTTTGAAGACATTCCTAAATCATCCCTCCTCCCTCTTATAAAAGGTCTCCACCTATGTCCCCTTTCTCACTACTCTCAATCCCAATGGCCTATCAAACCTCTACTCCAATAATATCACAACATACCTAAATTATTCCATGAATCCTAACCGTATAAAGGAATACATTACAGAATGTTTTTTCTCTCAAATAAAAGAGAGATATAAGTTCTAATTGGTAGTGTCTTCTCTAAAGTTCCATTATAATATCTTACATCGTCACTCCCTATTCAATTATTACTCTTTTTTTACATAAAAAATTCCTAAATATACTAGGATTTTTTTATGATATGTATTAGAACTACACTTATACACACCTCTATCTAATTAATACGACCATATTGTTTCTATGTACTGAGAACTACTGCGTCACAAAACCATTATTGTTCGAAATTACCCTACCACCTCTCATGATGGAAATTATGATGGAAATTTTTTAATATAAGATATATATTATTTTATATCATTTTTGTGAATTTTTATTATTTATTTTTGACATAAATTTATTATTTCCATGATGTGTAAAGACGATAATTTCTTTTGACGAAGTTCTAAATACTGTCCTCTTGAAGTGTTATGACTCATTCATGATAGAAATCAATTTTATAAAGGATGTATTTAATGGATTATGTATCTTATATAAAATATGATATAATATGGGAAATATAATATACATATGAATCATTATGTTTTCATTTCATTAAATATGAATGAGAAATTTTGGTAGTTTTCATGCGTATGTACATCATACCATCACCATGAACAACGTTTTTCATTTCATATATACAAATATTATGGAATATTATAAATTTATATATCCTGGATATATGTGATATATATTAATTACATTTTATTAATAATAGACTTTTGACTACATAGATAAATTGTAAATATAAGAAGATCATTTTCGACTCAAGTACCCAATATTTACAAAATGAATGATATTAACTTCAATAATTTTTACAATGTGGTAATATGTGAAGTTGTTGCTTGAAATAATTGTTAGAAAATAATTATAATTATTCCTATATTACTAATAATCCAGGATAAAAATGTTATAGAATTTTTTAAGCTGGTTCTAGAACAAATCAAAGAATAAAATTTTATAACTAATGAATAAATAATAACATGTTATTTAATAAAAATAATATATCCTTAATAGAATAATAATATTTTAAAAATCATATTATTAAAGTGATAAATTATATTATAAAATATGTAAATGCAAATATAAGGAAAAATTATGAGAGATAGGATAATACAAACACTGAAGACATAAATATTCTCATATAGATCCTCTTGGAATCCAAGGATTTGGGACACCTACATGTAACTGAAGCTTCAAAAATAGGGTAGAGGCATGTTTGGGAGATAATTATTGTAGGGTTTCAACATGTAAATTAATTAATTATATTCATTTATGAGGGTGTAATAGGGTTCATTAAATAGGTGAGGTTTAGAATCATTTCTGAAAATACACATTCCTTATTGGGTAATGAAGAATGTTTATCATGGAAATATGATATATAGTGGAAAACAGATTATAATGGTCAATAATCCTCTAATAGACTAAATATAAATATATGGTTAGATACATATTTTTTATTTTATACCACAAAATAATCCTTATATGTCATTTTTTATTTATCATTTTAATTAAATTTTTACCTTGTTAACATTTTTAGAATAAATGGAAATCCAAATAATAATAAAATTTTTTAATGCAGATTTAAAATAAAAAATAATTTTATTAGATCCAATTTTAATGATTAGTAAAAATTGTTTTATCATAACAACACATAATTTGATAAACAAACTTAAATGGAATGCATTTATATGCATAGAAAAAAATATTTTATTCCTCCTAATAATCATTACATGAAATTTTACAATTTTTTTGAATATATATACATTTCATAAAAAATATTTTTTATTATAAACACATGTCTTTATGTAAACAAATATCATCCATGTTAAAAATTCATTCCAAAATCTGCATTTTGATACATTAAATGATTTTTTTCCTAATACAATCAAATTATCTATTTATTTAGTAAATAATAATATAATTTTATAAATATTCTATTTTAAAAAAAAATTAATTAAATTAATTTTTTAAAATTATAAAATGACATATGTATAAAAAGCCAACATATATAACAAATTTATATTTTTTTAATGAAATATCAATTACTAAGTTTCTTGTTTATATCATTTGAATATAATTATAAATTCACCCCCTGGGATGTTATATATAATCTACCAGTGAGATTAAATTTTTTTTAAATCCATGTTGGTGATTCAAGTATATTGGAAGACATAGTGATTTCCATGATGGTATGTATCTCTTGTAGATGATTCTTCACATGTTATACATATTGATTTAAGAAAAATATTAACCAATGGAAAGCCCTAGTGATTATATGTATTATCCTAGATAATAAATTTAGACTCCTACTATATAATTATAATTTGTTATTCCATTATTTATCATTATTACATAGATTTCATAATGTTCTTACTTTTATTTATACCCCCAATTTAATGACTATGTTATAATAGTAAATTTTTAATTGAATTTAACATCAAATTAACATAATATTTTTCATTATAATTTTTTTAAAATAATATATTTTTATTAACATCAATATAATCTCAATTAAGAAACATTCCCAATAGAAACTGATGTCAAATTCTCATATAACCAATTACAATATATATAAAGATCATATAAAATTTCTATATATAACCTCACACACTTCATCAAAATCACTCCTTCCATTCACTTATTTTTTCCAAAATGTAATTATAATTGTTATAATAAGTTCTTATTCTTTATATAACTACTTTCTATTATAGGATCATCAATATAGAATTTGATAAAAAATATTTCAATTTTGTTATATTTTTATTTAATTTTTTTAGGTTTTTTTAATTTTAAAAATTTATATCATTTATTTATAAGTAATTTTGTTTAATTATATATTTTTTTCCATACCGTAAAGGAATAATTAATTTTAAACTATAATACTATGTTATGTGTATGAAAATATATTTGATTTTGAAAATATAATGCTATACTAAAAGATGGTTTATATGATTCATCAACTTTTTTAACAAAATAATGCCTCAAATTTTCATAGTGCTGTAAAAAAGGATGATGATTTCCCATCATTAAAAATTTATGTTCTTATATTTACTCAAAAAATTTATGGAATCTCTATATATGTTTTACCATATTTAATGTTTGTTCATAATACCTTTTATATTCAATCCATAATTTCAAACAGTTTTTCATCATTTCCAAAATAATTTACATATTGAAGTGTTTAATAATTTAATAGCTATAATGTATCAAGTATATACATTCTCAAGTGTGATTGATGATGCACATCATGCACATTTTGTTGGTATAGCGTGAATTATAAGCAATAACATATAATCCACACATGATCAGTAATCTCAATGAGAATTATATATCTACGACTCATCATTCCATTCATTGTGAATCCCATAATCCTAGTCCTAATAGATATTCATAGGAATAATTTTATGCCATTATTATACTCTAAATTTAACCAATTATTATTTTCATATAAATTCTATTAATTTTTCACTTCATTGATATATCATAGAATGTTTATCAAATTATAAATTATTTCTAGAAAATGCCCATATAGCTACATGTTTCTCTCTCTATCATTATTTTAGTATGTTAATATTGTATATATCATCCCATATAAATCCAATTATGGTTTCATTTTTATGATATGGGGTAAAAAAATTATGATAACATGATTATATTGAATTTTCTATAAGAATTTAATTTGAAATATTTTTCCCAAGATCACTGAATATGTATTAATGTTTGAATTATCCTTTTAGAGTACCAACCAGTAAGGGGATGATATGATATGTTAAATAATAACATTATATAAAATAAGTTTTGAATACATCTCTATAACATCTATGTGATCATTTTCCCTGATTAATTATGATTGAATGGGTCACTCTATGAATATTTAAAACAATTTATTTATATAATGTTTCACGTTAGATTGTTGAAAAATTAATAAAAATAAATTAAAAAATCCAAACATTGTATGATGATCTACAAGAATTAATATTTTATTTTATTATTTATGTGTATCTGTAAGAACTATAATTATATCCATCAAAATTTACACCCATTTCTATTTGGGTATGTGTAATGGTTGTATTATCCCATTAGACTTCTAATTTTGATACTTAACATGCTGGTAGAATAATAATATACCCCACTATACCCTTTTGTATTTTCTTCCACTATAGTTCTAATTATATTGTATTTAATTTTTTTTACTTCATGGATGAACAAATAATGATAACATATTTTCATCACCCAATGAATAGTTATTTTATTATTTCGTGTATTGGGAATATATTTATGTTTCAAATAATATTATTCCATATTTTGAATAGTTAATAACATTAAAATGTTCTACCAGCATCTGTAGATCCATATTATCATTATGGGACTCATTTTTCTTTATATAAGTTTTCTTGATAAATAATTTAGTAAATGCATGATTTAATCCCATTGATTATGATTTTTATTCTCATAAGTTGATATTCTATGAGCATTGGTTATATATTTATCTTTATCATGGATAAGGTATATTGGTCCTTCAAAATTAGATCAATTTAACCTTTTAAAATTCTCAAAATAATAATTTATTTGATTTTAAACTTCAATGGTTAATTCAAAAAATCTCTCCTGATACATGTTCTAATATTTATCTATAAATAAATACACCATTCCCTTTTTTCATGAAAAAAAATTAATTTTAATTTCATCTATTATTATAAATTATGATTACAATATGTATAATATTTATATGAAATGAAGAATAACCACTTGGATGCGTGATAGGTTTCTATTATTTATGTGGAAGGCAACTGAGGTTATTTTCTTTATAATATTACAATGATTAATTAATTCACTATCAGTTACTGGGGATCCACTTACATGGGAATGTATAATGAAGATATTTTTTCAGAATATTTGTAATCAAAATCTATTTATAGAAATATACTGTAGTTAAAAAAATTATTCCCAAACCTTTTGGTATTTCATTATTTTTTAGAAATTTTTTATGAAGATTAAATGTTAAGAGAGAACAAAGATCAAAATGAATTTCAATAAGAATAGAAATATTTCATGATTAAATATTCTTGTTTTATGCATGGTTGATTAAATATCAGCCACGTCATTGAATTTTCTATCGGAATAATCAATGGATTATTTATTTGTTTCAATATATTATGATTTATATTAGAATTATTATGAATTGATGAAAAATTAATTAGAATTTATTGACTGTATTTTAATTTAGTTAATATATGTGGTAATTTTTATGGGATTCTGAGTTATAGAATGAATTTCAAAAAATCACAAGTCAAGAATATGATTTTTTTAAAGGGTAACCAATTATTAATAGATAGAATTTCATGAGAATAAATGTCATTGAAATAATTTATAAGAGTAATTTTTTTCATTAGAGCCATTTAAAAAAATAGAAATGGTAATTTTCTATTTACTAAGGATTCATATTTCATATGGTTTATCTTGTAGTGTCTATAATTTATTAAAAATCATTTGAGGCTCCTCAAAAAGCGTATAAAGAAATTTGGACGTGTACAGACTCTATATTGTTTTAATGATTATATCAATCTTCTGTAAGAGTAAAAATAATCTTCATAACCTTCTACCAATTTAAAAAATACATATATATTGGAGCTGTGAATGTTATATATTTATAGGATAATTATAGAGAAGTTATTTTCCTCTTAAAAGATGAAATATGTTTTTCAATTGAAAAATAAATGGTTCCAAATGAATCATATAGATATATTTGTTAAAAGGAATGGGTAAAACAATGTGAATGGATTTTTGTCATTATGATGAATAACATAAAATGAATCATGTTGATGATAGATAATATCCATAATCCTTTATAAAATATTAAATTATTTCACCCAAAAATGGTTGGACCAAACTACAATGTGTTATGAAGACAGTGTAGAGGGATATATTATTGATGCAATATATGAAGTGAACCAATGATAATATTAATTAATACTTTCTCGTAGAGTTATATTAAAAAATTGATTTTACCGAGGGATACAATGTTTTTTTAGTATCACGTGATGAATAAAATTGTAATTTTATTGAATTGGTATATGAAGATATTCTTACATTGATATAATTGAAAATTATATAGGATACAGGGTAATACAAAATGAAATATTTTTATTTTTTTCTTGAAGTATGATCAAAGGATTTGAAATTTTATAATGGTAATTAGAATAAAAAACAGTTGTAGTGGAGACCAGAAAATATGTTCTAGTAAATGAATATGTGTATAAATTATTGATAAAAGGAAATTGTGGCAAGTTATTTTTTATGAGTCAATATTGATGAATAAATAATTCACTAAGTCATTGGGAGATGTTATTTATTTATCTATTTTTCATTAATGTTTCATTTTTGTGATTGTTATAATCATTTCATTCCTATAAGAAATTATAGTTAGTGCCAATATTGTTAAATTTTTTCCCTTAAACATGTTTCAGTTGACTATATATAATAAAAGAATAATTATGAATTCGGGTACCAAAAGATATTACACACAAAGAACATATAAATCACTCATATATGAGAACCTTGTAATCCAATCAATTATGAATGACTTTTATTTATATACCACTATCTGTTATGATGTGAGATGTGTTTATGAATTATGATATTGGTTGGGGTTTCTAAGTAAAATACTAAACACTAATCCACACACCCCTTTTTAAATTTGTATCATATACCATGTAGTTTTAATAATTGTAATCATATAACATATCTACTCTCACCAATGTCTCTTCAATTATATTGTGGACCAAAAAACCCCAGTCAATGAAAATTAATACTAACATGTAATGTAAAGGGCGTCCATATTTTTTCAACGAGAATGGTGATTTATCTTCTCTTCCATAATAAAGATTTTTTTAATTTATTAATTATGGTTTATAGTTTCATAGGAGACTTTTACATGATATAATTTTTATAAGGATCATATTAAAAATGATGTAAAATATAGGAACAATGTATTCTCATCATTATATGAGAAAGAACTAAAAAAATTATGTGTTAAGAAACAATAAAGCCCAATTCCTAAAAGCATCACACTATTAATTAATGAAATAAAAATGTAAAATAATATATCCTTAATATTTATGAAAATTATCTAATCAATATTAGGGTTAATGAAGATGATTTAGTTTATGAATTCTTTTCCACTTTATGGGTAATTTTTTTATTCACAATATAATTTGAATAAATTATTAACTATTTTATCCTGGTAAATAATAATTTGATAACAGTATAAAATAATTTTGATTTAGTTATTTTATCTTCTGAGGAAAATGATATAAATATTTCACCACTAATAAAAAATATATTACACTTATAAATTATGAAATTTTAAGTGATATTAATTTACAAATAAAGAAAATATAGGATAATAAAATACCATTAAAATCATTCAAGAACATGATGATTAATTATTTGATAATATATTCATATAAATAAGTTAGTATGTAAAATTATATAAAAAATATCACACTAGGGTCCAGAACCATTAAGTAATGGAAAGGAATATATTGATGCCATTTTTTTAAAATTTTACATGTTTGGAATATTTCGATACATATATAAAATTTTATCTATGAATATAAATATTGAAAATAGAAATGATGAATCAATTAAATCATTGTACATGTTAATGGGTTCATTTAGAATAAATCAATTTCCCTCACAACAGATGAACATGATAATAAAAAATAAATTTATTAGATTAAGAGGTAACTTCTCATAGAGATGAGAGTTATATCACAATGACTCAATCCATGATGAGATGGATGGTTTGTTTAATGAAATCTAGTGGTTAAATCATTAGAATACTAATAAATAAGATCATTTAATATATTACACATCCTTTAAGATAATAAGGTAGAAAGGGTAAAAAACAAAGAAAATAATAAAAAATGAATTAATCAGATTGATCATCATGAGGCCTAGTTCTGATGTATATCACTATAAAGGAAAAAATTATTGTAATTTATATGTTAATGATGTTATACATTAAGATAATTAATTTAAAAGTTCAAATAATAATAATTAAATCATTCTATTCAAATGATCCAATAAAAAATACAAAATTGAAGCCAAATAAAGACCAAATAATGTTAAAATCCATGTTATAACAAACCATTATTATAAATTACATAATCATGAGATTTAGATCAAGAATTAATTATCATATATTTTTGGATATTTTCAGGTTCAGTTTCATAGTTAATCAATCCATAAATCAAACATATAAAAACCATAAAATTCAATACAGACACTTCTGATTAATATCTATTTTCAAAAAATATAAAACGTTTAACTTGAATAATAACTTATTTTTATTAAATAATTCCACAACTATTATTTTAGCTCTTTTAAATTTATTAAAAATCATTTATCACAATGAAAATAATTTAAAAAATGTGGGATAATCATAAAAAGAATAGCCACTGTCATAATATGAAATAAAATCAGTAGTATAGTTTATAATTAAAAAATCATATAATAATTTCCTTTATATTGATTTATCTATGAGTTTATTGAATATTTTAATTTTCACAAGAAAAACACAAACATGTTTTCCTCAATGAAATTTTTTAAAACCCATATAAAATAATTTTAATCCCATTACAGTTGTTTAGAGAATCATATTCATGAAACCCTTTCAAAAACAATTTAATTTTAATAGCCATAAACTAAAATAAATTATAACCATGACCCAATTAATTGGGGGTATATCATTTTTATCACCCTTCATAGAACATATATTGTTCTCACCTATTTTATTGGACCTATAATTGTGCTCAACCATTCATATCGATTATTCTTTGAAACCCTGTGAGCTATATTGGGGATAACTCATCGTTTATGATGAATAATGGTCACCCGTGTTTTAAAATATAATGATCAGGTATAATATCACCAATTAAACATCTTATTATTTTACAATATAATCCTAGAACCCTTTTGAATTAAAAAATCTGTAAGACCCATTTAAAAAAAAATTGATATCATAATACCCATTTATTTCGAAACTCCATTTTAAAAACCCAAATAAAAAAAACTGAAGAAGTGATATTTATTTAACTAAAATATAAAATACATAAAATGAATATAGATATAAAAATTTTGTTCACAAAGATGATAAATTTTCTTTTCTACGTATATGTTAAAAATAGAAAATTCCTTTAATCGATTGTAAAGAAATTTCAATAAAAATGTTCTAATTTGTTAAAAAATACATTGAAAATAAAGTACAAATACTCATACTTTTTTATTATAAATCTTTTATGTCCATATTTTTTTCCTAAAATCATGTTCAAATCATGTTCATGGAAAAAAAAATTTGAGGTAAATGATTAAATAGTATATTTATCAATGAAAATTCCCATATCATAATTGATTTTTTATTAGTATTCTTAATTACGAAATATAATTAATCCAAAATAAAAAAAAAATCATGATAATAGAAAAATTAATAACAGAAACCTTCAAAATGGATATGTATACACCTTTTTATAGTGAATAGTTGTACAACATGAAAATATGCATTAATGAAAGGATATTGAGATGAAGACCATTACATTGAGTCTGAATTGTCACATATTTCATTGTCATCCTAAATAATACTCATATATTAATTTTTTACATTATTTATGAAATTTTAAATGTTAATTATTACATTAATATACATTATATACAAGTTATATTCAGTTTCATTATAAATTATTTTTTTTCATCTATTTTGAACATATTTAGTTTATATGTATAAAATTATTTTTTGGTTGACTGTGGTCATAGAGAACAATATTTAATCACATAAAAATAAATATTCATGAAATAATTTTCATATTTATTGATAAATTATAATTTATATTGAATCATTTTTTTTTTGAAAATGACGTATGTTATTGTAGAAACAAGATTATTTCCATGAAAAACATGAATATAATTTTCTATATATTTCATCAGTTAGCCACACAGACAATATGATATTAGAAGGGCCGATATTACCCTAATTAATATTATAAAAATATTAATTATATATTACATTTTATTATGATAAAATAATTAATAAAACTAGATAACTATTATTGTTATTCTATGATTAGAAATAGGAGACCATGGTTGAGTCTCTAACGTAGTTTTTACCCTCTGTAAAACATAAAATTGGTTTCGGTGGGGTGTTCTGACTCATAATTTGATGGATGTTTGTTAATTTTATTAATTAATTAAATTAATTATTTAATTAATTTTAACCCAAATTAATTTTCTAAAAGAGTACAGTCATTGAGATATCTCTTAGGTTAGGCACATAAACCATGGGATAATTCCATATCATCTATCAGTTCCTTCATTAGTGCATCACATTGAATGCAGATTAAATGCCAGATCAATGTCAATTTGGATGCATCAAATGAAACCACTATCTCCAGTTTTTAGGGAGTTTGTCAATTAGTTATCAATGATCAAATATCTATGAATTACTCTTCAATTGTTGATTTATGCCCTTTTGATTAAATTGCTGAGTATAAGGGTCTTTGGTCTTAGATCTATACCAAATATGGATTGAGGGTGATTCAATGTATGGAAATAATAATTGATTATTTAATGAATTGTATCTCTGGATTCACATTTGATTTGGCCATGATATCATGGTCAATAGTTCAGAGACATTTTTTAATCTTTTTTTCTCTCGTGTGCTGGCTTTTATTCATCACATAAACCTCGGAGCACTAGTTTGACATTTATATGGGGTATTGAGCCTGATCAGGATGCCACAATCATTATGGATCAAATGAACATGTATTTGATTTATAAAATATGATTGAATCTTGAAATTTTGTAATGAATATGATATTTTATTGATTATTGGATCTTCTTTACAAGATGAAGGACGATTTAGGAAGTGTTGTGATGTAGAAGATCAAAAAAACTCAATGGGATTTCTGATTTTGTTCTCTAAAAGGATAGAATCCACTGGACTGTGATAGATCCATGAGTTGTGGATTATGATAAAGCTACAATCAAAGGCAAAAAGCTGATTTGAGTCATTGAAATCTGATCTATAGAAACTATGAAAAACTAACTACGCACTGTGTACATGTATAAAAACATGAAATATAGGCCGTCTGTGGTGATGGATATGGTTTTTTTCAAATGTTAAATATGACCTGTGGTTTTTCCTCCTACAGACCATGTACCTGTTTACATATTTTTTCTACCTATGTGGTGGATCACACTGGCAGAATACCATGGGGACATACAAGAAATTGTACGGATCCTTCTACCCATGTACATTGACATGAGGTCAGTACACTACAGAAACCGAGAACACAATCTTGGGGTTAGTACATAGACAATACCATAAAGAGACGACCTGGCCCCAGTTGGATTGGACACACCATGTATTCAAGTTGCATATAATGTACAATTACATAGATAGGGATCTATGTACCCTAAATGACATAGCCATGCGGTGGATCATGACCACTTTCTTAGTGGGTCTCCCCACACGACATCGTCCCAACCTCTCTTATGTAAACATTAATCATCATTATATCCTTCATTTGAACTCAAATTTTATACTAGGAATAGCCTATCCTGCGTTTTTATTCACATAAAACATAATGTTCCCCACTTTGGGGGTTATCAACATATGATAAGAAATATTCTGGAAATGACAATTGGGTAGGTGATTCTTGAAGATGACTATGATCACAAATTATTAACAATGTATTCAAGAGGTACACACTAGATGGGCTATGTATAGGAGTTCATTAGACACCCTTCTAGTAGTTACCATAGAATAAGTCTTCATATTGTAATTCCATGATGATGTTTTTTTGAGGTACCCTCCAACAAGGATGGGTAGTGGAATTTCTCGATGGCCATTATGAGTTGTTCCCTATTGTTGGGTTGGGTAGTGGATTGCCTCAATGACCATTCTGATTGGTAACCTATAGCAAGGATGGTAAGTGGAGGTCATAAATTACCTTTCTATGTGGTACCCTCTAAAAAGGCTTGGTATTTGAGTTCATCGATGAGTTTTCATAGTTTTACTATCTCGCTGGGTTGGGCGATGGAGTTCGTCAACATCCATTTGGAGCGGTAGCCTCCAATTGAACTGGGCAGTGGATTTCCTTGGTCACAATTTTAATGGAATCCCTCTTTGGTAGGGGAATTGATACATTATGGATACATATATAGAGTAACCCCAAAATAATGTAGGGAATGGGTTCCCAGCCATTGATTTTCAACACATAAATTTTCTAAATTAGTGAAAATGTGTGGATTGACATGGAATGTTAGATCTCGTAAATCTATTAGGATGTTGGGAATCATAGATGGAATTTGAAAACATCTAGGGTCTCTTTCATCCTATGTAGAACTATGAGATGGATATCCTCTTAATCTATCATTTGGGATTCTTTTATTTTAGTATATATTAATACATTTTTCATTATCTATACAATTGTATTTGGTTACTATCACATCATGAGAGGTGATGAAGCATGAGATATGCCATATACATTCCATTTTTAACTTCACATGGTCAGGTGAGGATAATTTCTTTCTATAGGTGGTGAAGAATTGATCGGTAGTTCAACTAAACACTCAATTGAACCCCTTTATATGAACGATGATAATTTCACTATTTTATTGTGATAAGCTAATATCTTCGACTGTATAATGTGTCTACTATGTTTATATTTCTTTTTTATATATAATTACCCTCCAATAAAATTTTAGGGTGTCCTACTAGGTATATATATACTCAAACCTGCATGGGATTATCTCATATTTGGTGCATCCTATGAATAAATGGAAATTTATGTGATTACATTAGGGGAGAGTAGGGATACATAGTACTTTTGACCACATATAGAGGTAATGATATGGGATTCAGAATATTGTCTCTCATAGAAGTTTACTTTTCCATTTTTTCATGTGGGGACACATTCCTAGTCAGGTGTTTACTTTTACCCTTTATTTTATATTTCACATGGTCGTAATCTAATACAATAAAGAGGATATGGATGATTGGTTAGTTTTCTAAATAATTTTCATCTTTTAATCTATCCTTGTACACTTATTAATCTAGATGGATGTCTGTGTGAGAATAGAGGAACTTAGGAAAATGTATCCTCAAATAATTTTTGCATTTGGCACTTGTTTAAGCTCTTGTCCCAATGTAGATGGGCTTGGTGTAGTTTCATAATAGTCACTAACATGGGTCTGGACATAGCAGATTGGTATCAATGAATGATCATTCCACGAGATATTGTTTTTCTAGTCCCCTTATGAATATTTTGTTGGTTTTTGGCCAATCCTTTCAAAGTTACTCATGTTTGTATCATTATCCAAATAATCATTTGATGGTGCAGGTGGATGATGTATCCATTAACTATGACCAAGACTACTTTCTAATCAAATTGGTATAACATCACATTGGATGGAGGGATCAATAGTAAATTCATCTTATTGGAATGAGTGTTTTACTATACTCTGTTAGTCATCTCTCTATTTTTGACATATATATATATATATATAAAATAGGTTCTGGTATGTCTTGATAACATTCAATATTCATCCATGATGATATTCACCTAGGATAAATCTTCTTGATCATGATGATGATCCTTTGATTGATAAGTCCTTGGTTTAGGATCCACCCCACACGCTTATTCCTCTTGTTGGGAATATCATAGCACCTCCCCATATTGAGTATACAATTATCCCAACATGTTAGTATGAGGATTCACATAGTCTTAGAATGCTCCGCGTGGTCCAGTAGTAGAGGATGAAATGGTTCTATGGTGATCCATATCCTCATGTAGTAGAGGATTCGCTAAAGTTGGTGGTCCATATCAATGACCTTGTTTAGACCCATACAAATCATATAGTTTCAAAATAATCTACCTTCTTCCAGGGGGTATATGGGTCTTGTAGATCCTCGATACATATTTGGATGATGTGTTGACACTCTCATGACCTCACATTCAGTAGTTTTATTATTAGGAGTTCTACCCCTCATACTTGTGCTCAGTCTAGATCCAGAAGCAATTGGAGCTACCAAACTAAAGTATAATGGTGGATGATGACAAAATGTGGTTTAAAGACCGTAACCATACAATATTTATATGATCCTTGATAACTACAATCGAGAAAAACACATTGATATGTGTCTCTATAATAATATTTATACTAGTCTAGTTCCCTTATGCATCCCCACCAATATCGGGGTGATGTAGAAGGAACTAGGGATAGAGATAATTATTATAATTGGATTATGAGTAGTTGGGTCTTCTAGTAGATTTCATCGATCTGAGAAATATGTAACATCAAGTAGATGCCTATTTATGGGGTATTTTAAAAAGAAACCCTTATGCAAGAAAAATATTGATAGTGGTCATATGGTATAGAGAAAATACATTACAAATTGTTACGTGGGAGAGGGGTGGTTCATTTCATGTGATGTGTGACATCACAAGATGTTTGATTTCCCGAATAGTTTCACTGAGGAGTGCATGAAGGTAATAGATAGACCACCATGAAAGAGAATGTACTATGATTAAAGATCTCCATGTACAATATGGGGTTTTCCACAGGGAGGCAGAGTTGGAAAATGAAGAGTATGATGTTTTTTAGGAAGATGATTCAATGAGATCATTCCATAACCACCTCTAGTAGACGTACATTAGGATCAGGGATCTGGTGGTTATGGTCATAAATAACTTTACAATATTGGGTAATATGACCCACAAATCACGATATGATTAGTGGTATGATATATTTTCACTGTAATCATACATCAATAAAATCAGACATAGGTTCAAGTCATTCTTTCATATCATTAAACATGATATGAGTGTTTGAGATCTCTATTGAGGTTTCCTCCAAGCTATTTTCTAATGAGTTTTTCACAAATAATGATTTTATATGTTTTATCTACAAAAAATTGTGTTATCTTACTATGGATAGAGATTCACGCATTACATTCTGCTCATCGTGATGGAACATTATGAAATCATCAAGGGTATGGAATAGATGTCCTTGTTATGATCCCATATAGACAATCATTGTAGAAATTTCATATTCATATGCATTAATGTGACAATATTCTCCAATAATTATTAGAGATAACTCATGGAAGGTAAGGGGTTATGTTATTTGGATGTTATGGCCCATTACCCCTAAGATAAAGAGAATATCCATTTTTGAAATATTCTAAACATGAATCAATATTACTTCATTTGTGGAGGATTTTATATTATTATTCCACTGGGATGTAATAGGGATTCCTCCAATTTGGGAGATGGAGTTTTTCATGTAATTATATCCCAACAACAGTCAAATATCATATGTGAAATATCGTAATCCCCATACCAAGAAATGGTAGCTATATTTTTAGTTGTTGGAATCTCGAGAGAAGCTTATCACCATGACCAATGGGGCACCCTTGGATTCATAGATGTTTATTGTGAAAAAAGATGTTGAAGAGTTTCCATTTTTATGTGGATTATCATCGCCTAAACCAGGCCATGATAATGAAAAAATATCCATTTCTGTGGATTGATGACCTATTTGAACATATTTGAAGAACAATATCATTCGTGAAGATCTATCTTAGGTTCGTCTACCACCATTTGAGGATTTGTGAGGTTGATTTTCCTAATTTTTAATTCTAATGTGGCTATATACAATAGGGGTTCTTATTCATTCCATATGGTCAGAATAATGGACATTCCATGTAAATGGATTTGATTAACTAGTTTTTTTATCACTATGCAGACTTTTTATGGTCATCTATATTGGAGAAATACTACTGTACTTCATATCAGAAGTGGTGTATGTAATTAATTTGAAGAAAATACTATATTTTCTTTTAGAAAACCATGTTAATAGAAAACTCTCAACATTCTATGTCATGATTCATGAGGTTAAAATTATTTGAAAATTCTATTCTATGATTATTATATCTATGGAACTATCTAAGATCGATTTAGTACTTGATTTGGAACCCCCCACGATCATTTCATAGGTTCGGAGAATTAATGGATTGGAAGGGTACTACATGAGGTTTTCGGGTGACTTTTCTAGAGTTGAAGCCCATTTTACATCCATAATGAAGAAAAGGAAGTCATTTACCAAGACTGAGTACTGTTATTGGACATTTTAGTAGTTGAGACTAATCGTAATGAGTTCTTGTGTGCTGATACTACAAGAGGAAGTTGTGGAGTATGTTGTGTATTGTAATTCCTTGGGATATGGGCCTTGTTAAGGGATGATGCAGTGACATTCCTTTATCACATATGGGTCGCAGATGATTGAATCCACTAGAAACACTATACACATAATGAACTATATATTGAATGGTTGGTCTTCAAATTAAGTATTTTGAGGCACAACCTTTATGGAGATCATTTTTTGGTTTACCCAGACCATCTGAGTCTCCGGTATGTCATCACATATAGAGACCAAAACATGAGATAGTAGTGCTGGTAAGATTTTCTATAGGACTATATCATCATTTTAGAATATAATCTAGGGAAGGGTAATTTATTAGAATATTCTTAATGGAATAATTGTGGGGGATGATTTTTATAAGAGGTTTCAGATCAGTTATCTTTTTTAAAGCTGACCTTGCTGGAGTAGGAGGACAAAATATTTTTTAGTAAATTTTATTAACTCTTCCACATCATAACTATGTCGAAGTATCATAATTGGGAAACATAAACTATGAGGTAATACTTGATAATATACCCATAGGTAAAGAAATATCTCGATATTCATAAGGATGTAATCATGACATCATTTTATAGGGATAGTCACTGGTTTCGAACAAGATGCATGAGGATGTCATGGAAGAGGTCCACACATATCCTGATGTTGTGAATCCCATTTTTTTATGACGTAATAAATATATTAGTGGATCTTCCAGTGTTCTATCATGATACAAAGAATAAATTAGTTCCTCTCTAGGTGCCTCACCTTAGAGGAGGTGATGACTGAGCACAATGTTCTTGCATGTCTATTATCAAAACATTGAGATCCATGAGTAGCAGTGTGATGGTATATCCATTGACATTGTGATTTAGAATCAACACATAGAAAAGGGACCTGACACCATCTGGGTGATAGTTGAGGGATTCATGATGTTGGAACCCTTTATTTCTAATAGGGATAATAGTTTAGTGTTGTGTTATAGGTTGTTGTACATATGCGATATTGTTTTCCTACATGGGGTGGCATCAATGACCTTCTCTAATCATGATGTGAAGTTTATTTCAGGACTGTGGAGAGGCCTTGAGGAGGAATTTGAGATCTAAATGATAATTATTACAACCTGTCACCCTCGGACTGATGGGAAGACTTAAAGCACTTTCCCAATGTCGATGTAAGGTTGAGGTCTTGCATGTTAAACATTTTATAGTGTTCAGAGGATTAATTTATATTTGTATAGATTATGTTATAGATTAACTACAACACAATTATTTTCATGGAAACATTTAAGGACATGTATGGGTGATTATGTAGGTGGCCATTTTTTTAGAAAATAATCGGGGACACATATCATGTTGTTATATATATGGTGAAAGTGATAACAAATAAAGTCGAGGTAATCATTGATTAGTTGAGTATGGCACAGATTAGAAATAAATCTTACAAAGATCATCTATATATTTCCATTGAGTTGGAGAAGGGGGAAAAATTTTCTTCTGAGTCTCCCCATGGTGACAATTATGGATGTTTCCCCAAGGAGGAAACTATCCCTGAGGATCCTTGGGTCATTTGAGATCATGGAGTGGGTTGGAGAAGTATCTTACCACCTTGACATACCCCCACAGTTGGAGCAGGTTCATGAAGTCAACAATGTGTCTCAATAGAGAAGATATATGCATAAATCAAGAGAAATAATTGAAAGTGGCGATATAGATGTAGAATATATGGCCACAATTATAAAGTGACTGTTGGTGATCTAGGTATTATATTATAGAACCCCATGTGGATATAATATCTCCTTTGTTTTCATGTGGTGGTAGCACATGAACGTTGATGATTGTACCTAGGAGAAGGAGTTCCATGTTCGGGCTGAGTATCCTATGTTTTATGTTTATTTTTGTGGGAAAAAATGTAATGTTGGATTTATACATAGATATAGTTTTTTCCATTTATGATATTGATATATTTCTATATATATTTCTATATTTACGTGCTCAATCAACATGATATTCTAAGTCCTGGTGTAGTTGAAATTTATTTTCCTAAAATATTTATTATTATTTTAATGTATGATGATTCTTAATGAAAAGGGGATAAATCATAATTGGGTTCATGAATAAGAAATATGATACCATGGTTGATTCCAAAACATGTACTTCACACTATGATTGACATAAAATGGGTTGGCATGGGGTGTTCGGACTCATCTTCCATTGGTGGAATGATCAATGTATTAATTTATTAATTGTCTAATTTAATTATTTTTAGTTAAAAAATATCATGTTAGAATTATTCCAGGGAGAATTTTTTGAGGTTATCCACATAAACACTAAGATAATTCTCTAGTCTCTCTATTCTATATTGTTTATGAATCACTCATACGATGAAAAAAATCTAGATCAGAGCATATCAAGACATATAAAATGCAACAACATCCATGAATGGTTAAATATAATGTTATTTTAAGAAGAAAAATCCAATATCTATGTATGACTAATCATATAGTGATTTACAACATTTTGATTATATAGTTGGGAATATAGATCATTTTTCTCTCTCAACAATTTCTCAATAACGAATATGTCCTTGTGTTAAAATAAAATTTTATTATTAAATTTTTTTCTAACCATAGATTCATATTCTCTATCATTTCCTAGGATCATGTGGTTAACAGTTCCAACACCATTGGTTTTTTGTTTTTCATCCACTTTTTCTTCATGTTATTCTCCTATTGGACCCCATGGTCTCAGTTCTACATTTCCAAGTTGTTCTAAACCCTATTGAGCCCTTGAAAACAAAACCCATCATAAAAAAATTCATAGTTTGATGCAACAAGACTGATTTAGAGAGTTTTGCAAAGAAAACGTGGTTTTTCTATATATTGGGAATTATTAAAAAAGGAACAAATATTTGGCTCTTGTGGAAATGTATGAGATATCATGAAACTAAATTGCATTTTAGTTACCTATCACCAAATTTCTAGAATCTAGTGGGCAATAATAGATACTTTTATTTGGGCCCAAGATAAGTCTAAAATAGATGGTGTGATAAGATTTGGGGAAAAATCATATTTAAAGAAAAAATGAAAACCAAAACTACATGTTGTGTCCATTTATGAACACACAATGTGTATCAATCATGTAGATGAGTCAATATTTTTTTTGGAATTGTTATGTATGAAATCGCATATATCCCTCCTACAAATAATGTACCTAATTCCATGGTTGGGAAACCCATGTGGAGGATCACGTGAGAGGGATCTGATGTAGAATTTAATGTCTATATATATGGCCATTTACCATAGTATATATTCATGGAATCCATAATAAGACACATGGTCATTACAAAAACACTAGGATAGTACAAAGACATGATGAAAAAGACACGACAAGTTCCTATACTTCATGGACATGATTTGTATTCCTCTTAAATTATGTGTTTTGGTACATCAAATTAGAGTATTTTACCACAATAGACAAAACTATGTAGTGGAGTGTGACAATGCGCCATGTTGGTCCCCTCACATACTGTGTACCTCTTTCATCCTTTCAGGAATATTTAATTGTTCATATATCATTTGTTTGAACATGAATTTTGGATCACAAGTACCTATACTCATATTTTCTCCAAGTATAATGTGATAGATGCCACCATTGTGGATTTATAGATATGATGTGAGATGTTATAAAAATAATTCTTATCTAGGTTATGCTTGATGATTAATGTGATCAATTAGGATAATCAAGGATTTTCTAGTGGTACCGTCTACCGGGGCTAGTCCATGGTGTTCCCTGATGACATTTATGGGTGGTATATTCATATTATTTAACATTATGGGTAATAGATTATCAATAAATAATCTAAATATGGTGGGAGTTTTTGAGCATATCTACGAGGGAATCTGTTAGAATTTAAACATTCAATATTGAGCATTTGTGATCATCTGATATAATGAAATGGATTGGTATTGTTGACTAATTCTGAAATATCATATCAATGAGATCTATTAAATATCATGATTGGAGGAAACTAGAATAGAATTAAAGGTAAATACAAAAATTCATCCATCAAAGTATGAAAATGTGAGAGGAATCTAAAAATTTTAGTTTTTCTTCAAGGATTCCTAAAAAAAGGGAGTGTTGTACAAATGTTGAGTCACTATAAAAGATGTTCGGTTGTGTTGAAATAATCTACAATAGTCTAAAAAGGGTTATCAATTGATCATTTAAGTGTCTCTCTCTCCTCTTCGTCCACATCGTCCCCAGGCTAGAATGTTTTAACCATAGTATTCATCTCTTCAACCCATCTATGTAATGTATCCAATGAGGATGATAATTATGAATGATTGTAATGCATATAAGAAATTTCCATCCCATATCTCCATATCTTCCTAGACCATGTGTTAATTTGAAAATTCATTTTATAAAACAACTATCTATCCCACTATAATGCCTCTGTTTTCTCTCTTATTTTCATATAAATGGAATCCTCATTCACATGATCTTTAATATCACTTTCATTCATGGACAAGTCTCTTCAAATCAAGTTGACTTGTTGGATGATATCATTAAAAGGACACCTGTCATTTCCATATCACCTTAATTCATGAAATAACTTGTTTAGTAATTCCCCCTTATTGTAGAATATTTTCAAGTACCAATTAGTGATAACTGTGTGTATCGGTTCCCAAATCAGTCAATGTTGTGATTATGCCTCTAAATCCAATGAGGTAGAAGTGACAAAAGGATTACCAACCATTAGTATGAATACAAAAATAGGGGTAGAATCAACTATTTTTTTATGTCATTAAATTCACATTCCATTGACCATTATGGAGGCTTAACATCTTAAATAAAATTTGTTTCACTACATGAGTGTTTGCCAACCAAATAATGTCCTATTTTCAATATATATTCAATTTCATTGAGCAATTACATCATTGCCTCCAATTAAGGATTCCTAAAACCAAATTTCCTCTCCACACGAATGAACAACTAGCATATTGAACCATTTGGATATGTTGTTATCAAAGAATAATCATAATCCTGGGTAAGAAAAGTAGAATAATCATCTGTATAAGGAACCATGATCATAGCATCATTGTCTTCACAAGTCAACATCCTCCAAAATTTTTGGATAACCCCATGATATCACTCTCACTGAGCACTAGACAAATTAATTTGTGAGACCCTTTAAGTACAGTAAAAATTACCAGAATGTGTATATGATGTATAGGTCTCACAACAGACCAGCGCATCTACTATTGCTATAAGAACCACATCTCGAAGGGAGATTATATAATACCATTCATCAAGGTAGTAGATTCCATCACCAATGATCATCCTAACCAGTTATCGGATGGGGAAAATGTCAAATTTGTTTGGATGGAATAGTGTTCCCATAGTCTCTTTAGGGCATAGGTACATAAAGTCCACCACCATTGATGTATGACAATCTAGGATGTGATATGGAATCTGGGATTGTAGAAGTTTTTTAATATTCCGAATAATGGATATTCTCCTATTTCTATCCAAATATTAACTACATAGGGCCACTGATCTTGTATGTGGTGATACCCAAATTAATATTATTAATCCTTTGATAAATTCATAAAAAACAGGTCATTTCAAGTTATAGTTTATCCCTTTTGTATGTTTCACTATAATCATCAATGTGGTAACACATATTCTAGAGCTAGTGTCCCCAACCAGAAAATTCCACCAATTGAGAAACATGCTATGAATATTACCTGTATGATGTTCATAGATATTATAAATCTCACACAATATCCCCATGAGGTATAATATCCAGCTAAAAATAAGGTCCAATATGAGCCATCACTATCAATATCTTGTTCAAAAGGGAAGATATGAGGGTGAGTAGCGGCAGAACAAACTCCACTACTAAAAATGAAAATATTGATTCAACCCATAATATAAATAACCATGGGAATTGTTAGTTCATTCATAATATTCTTCCAAAAACCAATAATAATACTCTCATAAAAATTGGGTTTTATTGATGATCATTCCAAATATCAACAATAGGGATGAATTAATTATACATTTATCAAAGGGTAAAAATATCTCCCAACTAATCATCTCTTGAAGGAGGTAATTCTTTTGGTACAATATGAATTTATAGATCCATATAGCCTTTTAAATGTGAACCATGTATAATACAATAGGAAAATCAAGGTAATTTGGCTGACCAAGAAGGTCCAAAACCACTAATCAGTTTAATTACTATAAGGATGAACATCAGATTTCATGTACTAGAGACTAACTAGATTATTCAATAACGAATAATATATAGATTAATAGTTATGACTGACATGATTCTCATTGAAATCACAGTCGTCCGAGCCCATAGAAGAGTTGTCTAAAAGAAAAGAAAGCCCCTGAGATTGAGCTGGAACTAGTTGACCATCCTCATTAATCATGATTTGTAAGAATTATAGAGAATTATACTCCTAGTGTGATATTAGATTAAAATTTGAAATTTGAATGGAAACATGAAATATTAAACCAATCCAATATAAATTATTTCAACTATAAAACGGAAAATTCAAACATCTGGTGAAATGAACATCGATAGGGATTAATATCCAATATTCACATGATATCAAGGGGGGTTCAATACTATGATTCCTCGAAATCATGGAAATTTGATTGGATGAAAATGAGTAACCTTGTTGTGAACATGAATCTATTTGAAAATATTTAAGTGGAACATGTCAGATAATGGGGTATATGACCTTGTCAAAAATGGATACCTGAATGTTATAGATAAAAAATTAGCATAATACGAATCAATAAGGAATTTTGGAATCACATAAATGATTTGTAGATTCACTAACATCCAATGGAATCACATGTCTCATAACATTAATACAACATCTTATAATTGTGTAACACCGTTGTAGTTTCTTGATCACATGACATAGATATGGTCACGTGAATTAGTTGAATTGAATGAGAGAACAATCAAACAACAAAAAATCCTCATGTCCATCGTATTACCTCAGGGATGAATGTTCAAAAAATATTAATTTCCATCTTAAGACTCATATTAATACTGTATGAGAAAATGAGCTGATGTTGTCTAGTGGAATAATCCTCTTGGAAAAGGCTCGAAGATAGAATCTTTCCATCAGGACTAACTAATTGTGCTTCTGGTGGTGGA
This sequence comes from Viscum album, assembly GCA_963277665.1. Lineage (NCBI taxonomy): Eukaryota > Viridiplantae > Streptophyta > Magnoliopsida > Santalales > Viscaceae > Viscum > Viscum album. The sequence goes on along the minus strand of OY728121.1, from coordinate 1,990,767,945 downwards.
ACAAGATTAATACAATGGAGGGACCAGTATGCAGAGGTGGTGGATGTGTATTGAATTTATATTTACCCCCTCTTATATATATTCAATTTTTTGAATAATATGTGTTGAATAGTAGGGAAAACATCTCCCAATGCATTGATTCACAACCACACCAAATACTGTGGATGAAATTTCTATTCCTCAGAACCGAGACTTTACCCCCTAAGATGACACACCCTAGGGGGGTCAATAGTTAATTCCTTCTAAATGTTAATTGGAAAATTCCCAAGGGATAAAATAACATAATATTGGTATTATTTAGCCCAAAAATTAGAAAGATGAAGAAAATTGATGAGATGAGTAGATCACGGGGACCTTTAAGATACTCATGATCATGTGACCATTATAATGTCATGAAAAGGATCCAGATGTGGTCTATGGAACATGATGGATCCTATGGATCTTAAATTCAGCAATCACCTCTTTTTTTTACAAGGTTTTCTATAGTAACAGTAACATCATTTGTGTCAGCTTTATAACCTCCAATAGACCATACGAGCAGTCAGTAATAGAATCTTATGGACCCATATACCAATAACTTAATAAAATGGATGGAATGATATGAAAAATGCATATACCTATAGTAGATAAAAATAACATATTTATCATCAATATAGAAGTGATTTTTTTCCATAGTATCACTTGAGAAAAATTTTGATTTCATAGAACCATATAAAAAACAATGGTGAAAAATGATGGGAGGAAAGAGCTACCCATGGTCAATGAGTGACATGTGGGGTGACCCAACTAATCCCCAAGAAACTCAACATTTTTTATGACATGTATACCTCATATCATAAAATAAATTTGACTTTTCATCCCTACACTGCATGTATGGCACAGATTCTTCGTGATATTCATTTGAACATCCAAGGAAAAAGGAATAAAATTTCCCTCAAAATGATTGTGCACCCCTATAAGACCAACATCCATTATGTGATACGTCAATAAAAAATATATTATTTTTTCATGAAATTACTAATTCAATCTCAAATGGCTCACAACTATTTTCACATAATATAAAGATAATAATATATGGAGTATTTGGAAGAACATATTAGACATAAAATAATTTTGACCCATTGAGGAAGTCCACAGTATGGTCCCACAAGACCCCCCGACAAACCATCCTTGTCTCGTGAAATATCACAGACATGTCATCAAACACATCACATTTGCATTTCAACAAGCTCGTTGATCAGGAGAAGACCCATTGGATGCTCCAAAATGAAAATAAGGAGGTCCTTATAATCATATATTTTATCAAAAATGTCCCCATTAATTTACAATAATCCTATAAATAATTCATTGAACATAGGGTCTCACAATATTTCAATGTCAAAAAGTTCCCTCAGAGCGGTCTATAGAAGTGACTCACAATGAAACATTGCACTAGAGCCCATCTCCGACTATAGTCTAGATTATAAAGACACAAACCCATTATCCTAGAGTCGGTTCCTTATATTATTACATTACAATTATCAAAATGAATATGTATCCTAGATTTACTTAAGATGTAGTATTTTGGGAAAACAAGATACAAACATAAGTTCAACACTAAAAAATTAAATGAAATACATAATAGCATGTCCATATTACTCATAGATTATCCGAGAAAGTCGATAAAAATTTTCATCTTGACTACCAGTGGGAAATTAAAATTAAGGAAGGGGTGAGCTCAGATACTCAGTAAGGTTATGTAATACTATAACAATTATCATAAAAATAAATAGAAATCATGGTGAATAAAAAAAATTCATACTGTTAAATATATATTTTAGAATAATATAGAAGAAATGAATGATGAAATTTTTTTGTACATATAAATTATCATAATAGAATTAAAAAACCATTGATATTATACTAGTCGAAAGGTCACAATTTTTATCAATTATTAATTACAAAGTGAGGGAATTAATAATTGTGGACATCTCAAACATATTGTCAAAGCCTCAGAAAAGACATATGAAAATATTAGGGTAAGGCCTCTACCAAAATCCAATTTTATTGTGTATCATATGTCCTACTGATACATCGAGGGGTTTTAGCGGGACCCACCAACAACATTCTTCATCCAATGAATTCCTTATATGAAAGGTCATATGAAAAAAAAACATTAACATATGAAATAACTTTTCCTAATTTGTAAACATAAAAACTAACAATTATGAGTAATATGGTGAATTATATCACGATTTAACATCCACAATCAAGCTTAAAAAATTTAAGTATATATGATATATGATAAAAAATATTATTAAAACCTGAATATGTCATAAAATTCCAGGGAGGTGTTGAAATAGAATAAAACTCTATAATAAAATCATCACAGAATTTTTGAGAGAAATACAATATTAATTAAAAAAAAGAGTTACTTTAGAAAGAATTGTTGTATAATACCAGAAACTAACTAATTTTTATTTTCAAAGAATATTTTATTGTTTATTGAAAAAAAATTATATCCTAATACAGATTATTTAGTGCAGTTGAAAATAGGAAAGAATTTGAGAAGGTCCCTTGAATTGGTCTAGTTTATCATCAATAATTGAGAAATATATTTATATAAAATTAAAATTCCAATAAAATAATGATGGATACTGATTTGACCATATATATATATATATATATATAATTAACACGTAATTCGTGTGGATTAAATAAGAATAAAAAATAATTCACTATCGATTGTATGATACAAAACGCAACACAAAAGAAAATGGAGGTTCAGGTAGAAAACCCTTACCTTTTGGACGAATATGTTCTTCACTTGAGCATAATTTCCTGAATACAAAATTTAAATAAATTTATTATTTAATAAAAATATTATGTTACAGTTTTTGGACTCATAGTAATTTTATTCAGTATATTTATGGACTTTTTATGAGTTATAGGATAAAATTTTATCTTTCTGGAGCGTTCATTTTCTTGGGTTTCATGGTCAGTATAATTGTATATGACAATAGATCTTCATGTACAATGTGAATAATTCTCCAGAATTGAATTTATATGATATTAATGAAAACAAAATAGTTTAAATGGTCATACATATCATTTTTATATGGTTTGATTATGAATCATTTGATAAAACATTTAGTGATAACTATTTATATTTTTACAGCGGTTTCTCGATCACAATGAACTACTTTGGATATATTATTTAATATGATGTATAAATTCTGGTAATATAATAATTACCTAATATATAATAAATATTTTGGAATCTGGTTAAACCATAAAAATTGTTTCCTGACCATCCATGAAGAATAAATTGAGGATCAAAACATGGTCGTCCATGAAAGTTGCAAACCAGCACCCCCCAAACTATTATTTTTTTAAAATAAAATATCGAGAGTAAGGATATTGATGATGGATCATTCATTAATATGATTTAATTACTATAAATTTATGATACAATATTTAAAATGATAATTGGGACAAAGTAGGTGAGGAGATAATAATTAATGATGGAACATAAATGAAATTCAAAGGAGAAAGAAAGATGATTTTACATCTTGGGTACTCCTCCTTCAGAACCTCCTTATGGGAAACCGTTTTGGCCTATTGAAAAGACTATGGTCTTTATATCGTGGGGTGAGACATGGAATGTGAATTTGGGCTGATCATTGAGATTATTTATGTCTTAGTTTAGTGAAGAGTAGAGGGAGTGGGGGTCGTAGTTATTGTGGAGGAGATGCGTCACTTTTGATGTTCTTATTCATTTTTTATTTTTTCTCAAGACAAGAAATAGTGTTATATTTATATGAAAAAAATGGTAAAATTTGCATGATATTTCGATCAAATGGCCATTTACATCAGCCATAACCCAATAATGATTCATAAATTCATTTATTGGGAAGATTTTGAAATTTATCAAATTTCACTATTCACCAAAAATTCATGTAATTTAGAAAAACCATTGAAATTCACCATAACCATTTCTCAATGTGAATAACTAAAAATAAAATAAATTTTAGTAAACTAACTTGTAATGTACGTGAAATTTAATTTTTAAATTATATCATTATTTTCATTAAAATCGAATATTTTTAATATATAAAAAATTATAATACATTCAATATTTTACTGTGATTTCATAAAATTGTTCTAAAATCATAGGACAAGAAAATATTTATTTTGGAGTAATTTAAAAAAATTAAATTTTTTTTAAATACATTTATTTGTTTAAAATTATAATTAAATATTTGTTACTTGCCGAAATATCAACACTTATTTATTAATTTTCAAAATATTTACTCTCATTTATATGGTGCCAAAATATTAATTACAAATACATGGGTGAGGTTTCAATTCATAATGGTACATTTATATTAATAATTATAATTTATTATTCATAATGATAAATTACTTTTCAGCAAAAATGGTTGTTGATCCAATCAGACTCTAAATATCTTACCTATCACAACCATGTTTGTCAGTTTGATGAAATTAAAATCATAGAAGCGAACAAATAATGTTTAGTGGATATGTTATAACTATATCCTATAACAAAGTGTTTGTACCCTAGGGACACAATGTTGTAATCATTTTATATTATTAAGTTTTTATTACCTTGGGCAGTTACATTCTCCCCCCTTACAAAAATATCATCCTTGAAATTACCATAATTTTTCCTAATAAAAAAGAGTTAGGTAGGTATTCATGGTATGATCCACATGCTCCCACATTTCCTCTACATTTTTTTTTGATTTTTCCAATTTCTGCTTACAAACCATGTTGTCTGATTCCTCAACACCTGTACATTACTATCTAGAATCTAGATTGTCACTTCATAGAATGTTATGTTCGGTTCCAATTCTATACCATCAAATGTGGGTAGATGGGTTGTGTTTGGCATGAAACTTCTCAATAATGAAACATGGGACACATTTTGTACCTATGTGTGGCATGGAGGCATTTTAAAATGATAGTACAAAAAATAAATTCTCTATAGAATTTTAAAATCACTAAGTTACATGGGTCTCAGTTAAAGTTCTTCCCAAATATTATAACACCCTTATATTGAGATTCATTTATTAAAACACGATCTCCCACATGTAATTCCAAATCCATCCTATGATTATTATCATATATATTATTCCTAATTTTAACTTCATTGATATGGGTTTGAAATGTATTTACCTTCATAATGGTTTTTCCACAAGCTTTGGGCCCACAAGTTCATCTCAGTTAATTCATCCAAACATGTGTGTGTACAAATTCTCTTTCCATTTATTGTTTAATATAGAGATATTTGAATAAATTAATGGAAACTATTACTGAATGAAAACTCCACAAAAGAAAAATATGGATCCCACATATCTTTAAAATCATGTGATAATGATCTCAACATGCCTTTTAACGTTGGGATTGTCCATTATCATTACCTATCAGTTTTAGGGAAATAAGAAGTACTCAATCGAAGATCAGGATCGAATTATTTTTGAACAATTTTCTAGAATATTGATTTGAATTATGGATCATAATCATACAAAATTAAGAGAGTTGATCTCTGAACTCTCTAAATATCATGGATAAAAGGTCATGCAATAAAATCTAGTGGGAATGCCTCCCATATATCGATGCAATGTGAATATTTTTTATGAAGATACATAATTACAGATATTTCATCATCACTTCTTGGTGTTTTGGGTATTCTAGTGAATGAAATATGGTGATGTCATCACACATCCATATAGAAATAGGCATAGGTTTCTTGACTACTCTTGGATGTTGTTTTCTTTCCTTCACTTATTGATAGACTCGACATATTGATACATAATGAGAAATTTCCCGCATCATGTTGTCCCACTGGAATTGTTCCATCAAATATATAGAAATATTACTGGAACCAAGCTGTATATATAAATTCGATCTATGGGGAAAGAGATTGTAATAAGATACCATTGTTCCACATCATCTAAATCATCTCTCTTTTGTAATAAAGTGTGTCTTGGTCTCTAACCATGACTTTAAATTAAAAAATAAAGCTATGGGAATCATCAAATAACTCCCTTTCCAGCTCAAGTATAGATTGAACACATAGAATCATCCCAAATTTCAAAATTCCATCTTCATAAATAATTTCATCCAGCATCCCATCATTAACACCTTCATGTTTTTGTTGATGGTTCTAATCATAATACTAATAATTTTTAATTATTTTCAATAATTATGGTTAGGAAACCAGTGATAAAGTAATTTTGTTACCCCTTATTTTAAAATTTCCATATCCATCTATACTAGATCAATTAATACAGGATCTTTTTCAATCCTCAGTCAGTTTAAATCTCCCTGATTCATCCTACTCAATGCATTGGCATACTTATTTATCATTCCTTGGTGGAAGGGTGTGGATGATATATAATCCCTTTTTATCAGAAGCCATCATGTTTTAATCATTTTGTGTTCATTATGTGAGAAGATATATTTGAATCTCTTATAATTTTTGTATATCTTAAACCTTTATCCATAAATATATTGAATCAATATCGTCAAATAAAATATTATAGCTGCTAAATCAAGATCATGAGTGGGATAGTTATATTCATTAATTTTTATCTACCTTGATGAATAACCAATATCTCTATCATTATATATATGGAAATATCTAATTCCATTATTTAATGCATAATTGTAGATCATATATCCATCATTTCTTAATGGTAGATCATGTACCAAATAATTCACTAATTTACTCTACAATTATTCAAAAAAATCCATCACATTATTTTATCCATATGAACATAACCCCTTTATGAGTTTTCTTGGTAAATAGGATATCTAAACATGCAATTTTCTGAACGAAATGGTGATAATAACCTTATCAACCAACAAAACTATGTACCTCGTTTGTGCTTTTTTTGGGTAGTGCATTCCTCCACAACCATTATCATTACAATATCAACTAATATTCCTTTTACATAGACTATTTATATATGAAAATAAACTAACTGATGAAAATTCATAAAGCCCTTAATTGGTTTGAAATGTTGAATTTATAATGTCTTCCCTCGTAAAACACAACTGATAATATCAAGATTAAAGGTCAATCATAGATAAATACTAGGCTTAGTGAAGTTAATCAAATAATTCATTAATCGGAGATAGGGGATACTTGTTTATTATTGTAAATAGAATTGATTTATCTATAATATATGAAAAAATCATGGATCAATATTAATACATGATAAATAGAACATTAGATCTCGATGAAGAAACACTAGAATTGATAAAACCTTTATCATTCAATTCCTCAAGTAGATTCTTCAGTTATACTAATTCCATTTTGGCCATTCTATATGGATTCTTTGATATATTCCTTTCACCATAAAATAAATCAATAGAAAAATCAATTTCCCAATTCATATAATTTTTTTGTAAATTTATTGGATATACATAAATGTATTCTTTTAAAATTGGTACATACTTAATTTGATTATTTCTTCCTTTCTCGGAGATATTTATTTCTCATCCTCCAAAATAATTGCATTCAGTAGAGCTATTGGGGTGGATATAGATATGAATCAGAGGGTGATGATTCTCCTATATAGATAATGGACTCTACACCTTCCGCCCAAATGGTAATTTCATTTTTCTTGAAATAGATTTTCACATCATATTTTGAAATTCAATACATATAAAGGATTATGTCAATGTCGACTAAAGGTATGACAATAAAATCATCAAATAAAGCTTATTTATATTCCATAATTGGGAACTCCTGACACATCTCTATTTCTATGAGTGTTTCCTTATGGGTTTTGATAGCCATCTCCATTTATAAGTAGAATTTGAAATATCTAATGTTTAAAGAAAAATGGGATGATATAATATAATTAAATGATCTAGAATCAAATACATCATTGGCTATGTCTGAGGAAATGGTAATAGTTACTTCCACCACATCATTAGAAACATAAAAATCAATAGTTGTGATTGTATATGCTTGGTTGATATCCATTAAACATCAATGGAAAATGTTTCCATGAAACCTATGACAACTTTTGTAATAAGATCTTATCACTATAAAATTGTATCATTGTTTATTGGTACCATCTATCTTTACCTTATAATATTGTGATTAGTGTCCCCATTATCCACTTTTATAAGAGAATCCATTTCCATTTAAGCAGGATTAAGGGTGTTTCCTTACAAAAGTATCACATGTTGGAAAACTACCCTTTTTATTATTACCTTTATCCATTATTTCCCCTTCCACCACCTTATTCCCGTTATTCCTTTTAAATTCCTAGAACATAGTGAATAATTTGTCTTTCTTTATTGAAAATGAGTCTATATCGTTGTATGATGAGATTGTTATGGAAGTTTGTTTCCTTCAGAGAAATGGTTATTAAACAACATTGAATCAATAAATATTTATCCTTGCATTAAGTAAGTAGTCTGTGACATGCCATCATAATCTTATGAAGTTGTCTTCATACATTTCAATATTCTCATCTGAATTTTTCCTTATATTTAAAATATAACATTCCATATCCACTCATTGTTCATAAAGAAATTATTTTTCTATGGAGATTTCCTTAAAATACCTATGTTATATATTTTAATTCTCTTTATCCATGTTTTGGTTTTGAATCTGTGACCACCATTGATCAGCATTTCTTAATAAATGATAAACTTTCATTGCAACCTTCTCCCATTCGTTACTTCTGAAACTGTGAAATATAATCTCAATGGAACTTATCCAGTGCTTTATTATGAATGGCTTTGTAGTACCATTAAGTAATGAAGTCTAATATTTCATAAAACACTCTAAAATTTCTCTCTATGTTTTGTTTTAGGGTACTCTATATGGGTAAGGTTATTTCTCATAACCTGAGTCAGTTGTCCTAGTATAGATATATGTTACTCATCACTAGATCCATCTCCAAAACCATCATCATTATACTGCATACATGGAAATCCCATTATGTGATACATGAGTTCATGTGGAATCCATTACTTCCATTAGGATCCATTTATAAATGGAAGACACTAGATAAGGTTGTGAATCATATTTCATAATCTCAACTAGTATAATACTAATAAAAAATTGATATCTTATGCATAACTAATACCATAATCAAAAAAATTCTTTGAGGAAAAAATGAATTTAGCATCCTTCATAGTTGATTGGAATGGTGATTTGAATTTTCTTATGAATATCCCTATGGAGTGTCAAACCAGGTGCACAGTAAGGCATGTTGTTGTGTAATAGGTTACCCCAAGTCATGCCTAAAACACCATGTCAGAGTTGTTACTCCTATTTACATATGGTCTAGAACCATATCCATATTTAATATCTAGATTGGAATGTATTTTTATACATGATCCGCATAATATATTCCTTACCAATATTCTAGGTTGTTCGTGGATGTTTATACATGGTTTTTATATTAGGTTTTTTTCCTTAATCTCCATTTACTAAATCTAATTTTCATATTCTCTTCTAAACATACTATAATAACATCTATACAGACACAAATCTAGTAGCCCAGATCCAGTGACTTATTTTATTACATTGACATGATTACAAGAATGACACATCCCAAAGGATAGAATATTTTAGTACTTTTGGAAATCATGATACATACAAAACATTAAAACAAGAAATGAAATAAATTATAGGAAATATATATAAATCCTAGATAATCCCTGGATGTCACTCATAATAATTTTCTTCACAAACTATGGAAAAAAAATCCTAATAAAGGGTTATGCTCATATGCTAATTTAGGGTAGGTAATACAATGAAATTTATCAAAAAAATCTCAAGGCATGGTGAGAAACTCAAAACTCATGACATTAAAAATATAATTGAGAATTATATGGTAGGAATTTATTGTAACTAAATATGGACATATAAATGATTATAAGAGAATGAAGCATAACCATTGACATTATAATAGTCGAATGATCAAGAAGGATTATCAATTACTATCACTATAATTATGGAATTATTAATACGAAAAATCTGAAATAAATTGTCTTGGCTGTGGAAAATAAGTCTAAATATATTATGGTAAGGCCTCAGCCAAAAACAATGTTCCATCTCATGAGACCTACTGATGCATCGGGGGGTTATATGAGGCCCGACCCTTCACGTTCCAATTCTAACTCATTAATCATATGAAAGGGGATAACAATAAACAACATGAACATATGAAATAACAATCCCCTATCTTTACTCATAAATACTAATTTTTCTAAGTAGTATGGTGAATGGTATCAATATTGCACATCCTCAGTGAAATATATCATAACACATTTAATAGAATATCATAGATGATAAAAATAAGATATTGAAAACAATAAGGCCTAATATTCAATAATGGTTTTGAAATAGATAAAAATAAACTAATAATATAATCAAGGAACTTATACATTGAAAAGAAGATTTATTTTGGAAAAATATATTAAAAACCCAAACATAACAAAGATATTTTCTAAATTTTGAAATGAGTTGTTTTTGAAAAATAAATATCGATTAAAATAGACTGTAGATTTTACATGAATACAAAAATTAATTTGCGATGATAACTTGATTCAGACTTGTTTATTGAAAATAAGTGAGAATGATCATCTTAAAACATTTAAATCCCCTGGAAATAAATTTAAATAATTACTAGTACCAATATAATGAAAAGTAAAAATGAAATTATGAGTATTAAATCTGAATAATTATGAATTTTATTTTAATTTTGTGGTAAAATGAGTAACCTTAATGAAAATGGAGGTTCAGGTAGAAAACCCATCCATTGTATAAGAATGTGCTCTACAATTAATCTTAATGTACGAGATATTAAAATTAAATACATAAATTATTTTTCTCAAAAACATATTTAATTTTTTTGTCATTGTTTTATTATGTTCATTTATAGACTTTTTATGAGTTTTATGATTAAAATTTATAGCTTGATAGTGTTTGATTCCTTGGTTTCCATGATCTCTTTAATTGTATATAATAATTTCTGTTCCTATTGAATTGGTATAATATACTAAAATGAAATTTTTCTGATATTGATGAACATAAATTATTGTAAATTTTCATACATTTCAATTTTCTATATATTATGATTATGAATCATTAGATAATAACATTTAGTGATAATTGTTTTGATGATTACTACAGTTTCTCGATCACAACAAACTAGTTTTATTCTATTATATAATATCATGTCTAAATTATGGTCAAAAAATAATTACCTAATAGATAATTCATATCTTATAATTTTTTTAACAATAAAAATGGTTTCTGGACCATCCATGAAAAATAAATTAAAGAACAAAACATGGTTGTCCGTGAAGTTTGTAAATCAGCACCTCATGGATGATGATTTTGTTTTTAATATAAAATTGATAGAGTAACGATATTGATTGTGGATTTTTAATTAAACGGTTACAATTATAGTATGTAGATTATACTAGAGTTCTCATTATTATTTGGATGGAGGAGGTGATGAGATAATAATAAATGATGGAACATAACTAAATTAAAAGGGAAAAGGAAGAGGATTTTACCTCCTCAGTAATCCTCCTTGAGAACCTCCTTATTGGATGGGGGCTTTTGTGTTTGGCCATGACCATAAGCTTCTAAATGTCAAGAGAGACTATGGAAGAGTATTTTGGGAAAGCATTGTGATGATTCAAGGCTTTGAAGAGTTAATAAAATTTGGAGTGACAATTGGATTTTAATGTGGAAGATATGTGTGATTTTTTAATATCATATTTATTATTTTATTATATTCTCATGAAAAAAATATTGTTTGATTAATGTGTCCACAAATTGTAATAGGTTCATATGAGTTAAAATTAATTTCCATTAACATCAGTCATGATTGAATCATAATGATGAAATTAATTTATTTCTAATATTTCGTAAATTATTGAATTTCACACTTCACCATATATTCTAGTATTTTAGAAAAATCCCTAAACATCACCAAAACCTATTTTTCAATGTTTAGAATTCAAAAATGGACACCATTTTTGAGAATAATTTTCTAAATAAGATAAAATTAATTTTTAAATGAAATTATAATTTATCTGAGAAATACATATTTTAAATTGAGAACTGATTTTATAATACTTTTAAAAATTATCTATGTTCTGAGAAATATGTCCTAAATTAATAGGAAATAAAAATATTTATTTAGGAATAAATATTATGAAATGTAATTTTTTATAAATACATTTATTATTTTAATATTGTAATTAAATACTTATTACTCAAAAAAATATAAATACATAATTATTGATATTTAAAATTGGAACTCCAATTTATATGGTGCCTAAAATATATTTATACATACAAGGGTGAGGTTTTTATTCAGAAGGGGACATACGTAATCCTAAGGGTAAGTAACTTTTATTAGTATAAGTTACTACACACCAAAAATATATGTTTATCCTTTCTGACTCTAAATATACTACTGATTGATGTAATGTATGTCGGTTTTATGACAAGTCAAATAGGCCTTGTGGCACCATCTAGATGAGAAGGACTGATCAATAAGGCATCCTAGGATTGGTTAACATTGTATATCCTCAAAATTTAATCCCCAATAAACATAGAAATCATAAATATGTAACACCCCAAGATTCTACGGTACGCTTCTCTTTGAATAATGTGATAGTGTGTGTTGTACGCAACACAGAGTTCTAACACACCATAACCAATCAAACTAGCCGTTATGAATACTAATACCTACTTTTTGAACTTATATATATTTTATTTTTTAAAATGGACTTCATTTTTGGATTCTTAATATCGAATTTATCCTAAGGTGAAATTTTGGTACTTTTCGGATAACTTTAATATTTTGATGAATAGTGAAAATTACTAAATTTTAATTAAAAACAACTTTTTTAATCAAAATAATTAATAGTGATAAATTATGAATTATAGTGGTTTTAAAGTATACTCAGAATATATTTTTACCATTTAATATAATTTTGGTCATTGTACATAATTTTACAATTAAATCGGACATAAACAAGTGCCAATCTTTTGATAGTTATTATCTCTTAAAAACACGCTTTTTGTTTTAACAACAGAAATTTATTTTAAATTAATTTCTGCCACATCTGTGTTTTGAATTTGGAAAAATGGATTCCATATTTGGAATCAGGATGTTCAAATTGTGTAAATAGGTGAATTTTATTTTTAGACATTTTGAATAATTACTACGGTAAATATTTTATTTACCATGGTTAAGGGTAAATCCGGTATATACGGGTTAAAAAATAATATTATAATATTACTAAATTACCCTAAAACGTGTCCTAGCCTTATTGGTTGATACAGGTTCGGCCATAGGCATCTTTGGGTCGATTTTGGGACCCCATGGAGCCACTTGTAGGTGATAGGGACACTTTATTTTAATTAAGTTAAAATAAGTACAAAAATGACATAAGTATATATCTTTTAGAAAAAGAATTTTTAAATAGGGTTATATATGTTGGATTCTCAACTATAAACATTCATTTGAAAGATAAAAATATTTTATACATGATGATATTTTATTTTCAATTTTTAGAGATTAAATAGTTTAATTTATTTATGACACAATGATGATGCAGTAATTACCATAATAGTGAAAGGTTAAAATAATTGATATTATAAATACCCAAATAAATATAATTTGAGACTTTTAATGAATTACACTAATTGTATAGAATAATATGACATATTATGATTGATTTAATTAACTTTTTTCGAAGTAATCATTCTATTATGAGTTTCACAAAAATCAACTATTGAATAGTGTCAAAATTCACATAAAAGAGTTTTTAGAACAAATATTATATTATTAATTGATATTAAATTCTTAAAAAACTAAGGCTCAGACAAGAGACTTATATCATGATATTTGTATCATTAATGGACCACTTGGGGGTCTCTTGGATGTATATGGTATGTTTATTAACCATATAATATAAAAATACAAAGTGACATGGTAAATGTCAAACGAATTAAATTAGAATTAATACTTAAAGATAAGGTTAATATAAGTACCCAAACCTGTCTAAATTCTATTGGTTGAGTTGTTTTCGACCTATCCCCACCTTAACCTTTGAATAGTAAACTTTTCAGCCATTGGAAAACGAATATGAATTTACTATAAATTAATATTTGTATCTTTTCAAAAGGTGCCCCTCACCCCTCTTATAAAAGGGCACTCCTCCTTCTCATTTCTTCACACCTTCAAAGCCTTTTGGTTCGGCCAAACTCTTCCCAAATACTCTCCCAACTTCCCTCACTACAACCTAGATGCCTTAGTTTGATCATAATTCCAACCTATGGAGCCCTTTTGATAAAATCAAAAGGAAGAACCCGAAAAAGAGATAATTATTTCACCACCCTCTTCCAAGTTCCTTTCTTCTTCCACTTCTTCTTCCGTTGTTTTTACCATTCTAAAATAATAACTCCAGTATCATATATATACTTTGATGTTATTATGAATATGTTACAACCATATTCAGTATTCTATCCACCCTTTTGAATAACATGTCACCATACGTGCGTACGTACGGCTTACCGTCTCCACATCGTGGTATAATTGTTATTCAATATATTATTATTTGGATGGGTATAATAATGATGTGTAACTCATGTAAATAATAAATATAACATGTTAATTTTTCTGTATATTTTATATACCATCCATTTATATATTATTTTAATATCAAAAGAATGATATTGTCGCTCGTGCGTACGTACGGACTACCGTCTCCACGAACTCGATGAGATTCATTCTCCATCGTATCCATTCAAGCATAATTATCATTTGATGATATAAAAATGATGTTTAAGGACTTGATATCATTCTGGATATGAATAATATACAACCTATCCATTACAAAAATGGCTTAATTAACAAAACTTATAAAATAAAACAAGTAAGTTAACACCCGAAACAACGATAATACTAAGATATTATTATCAAATCAATATTAAAAGATCATATATGATATCATATGATTCTTGTATAATTTAATAACAATTATTTCACCATTATACAGGAGGTTAACCTACCCCAACCAAGGAAAATTACAAGGTAAGGGTTTATTTCGCAATCTGTTCATTATCTGAGAATGTTTATACGTAATAATCTACTGGGATCTCTTTATCATCCACATCCATGTTTCTTAAGAATGTATTTAAAAACATTTTTACTATTTACAAGAATATGGGTTAAAGTCATTTATACCCTTGTTTAACTTTTCATAAGAGTTTTATAAAGGAATCCTTCCGTCGTTTTCCAAACAAGGTTCTTTTTAACATTTTCGACAGAATTAAGGTAAGAATGTTTTTATTAACTAATACGGTGGTTGCGGTTATTTTCCACCGTTATAAAATCATCGAAGCTTCCCTTACAAGCTTCTAAGATAATTTTCAAAGAAAATGTTTTTTTAATTATGTGATTTTTAAATGATTTCAAAAGAGAGATATTTCTCTCAAATATATGAAAATCTAGTGCAAATGTATACGTATTTAACACAAGCTTAAAAATGTTTTCAGAAAACCTGACTCTCGAGTTTGGTAGACAAGAAGGGATTGGGAGTGGACCCATAATGGCCTGTAATTAATCTAGAAGTCTCATAATTAGTTATTTTTTTTAGAAGCTTGCATAATGTTTTCATAAAAACACTAGAGTGTATTTTAGAAATTTTAAACGTATGTATCTTCTAAAAAATTGCATCAGTAGGTCTCATGAGACAAACTAGTGTCTTGGCACAAGGCCTTGACAAAATATTATTTGTAGTCTTGGAATGAGGCCTTGGATATGTGGTTATGATAGTCTGGCATTATGAATTCCATCATTATAAAAGTGGTTATTGATATTGCATGTGATTATTCGATTAGTAGAATATCCATGTGAATAAGTAAATGGCATTATTTCATTTTTCTATTTCCATACTATGTTAAAGTTCATGTTTAAAAGGCTTTTCTTTTAGTTATACATTGCCTTAAATGTTTATGCTTATTTTTGAAAGTTTCCGCTATATTGTTATCCTTACTGGGCATTTGAGCTCACCCCTTTTCTATGATTTATTTTTTCCAGGATGTGAAGAAGTAAGTTATGAATGACCTGTAGGGATAGTATGTGGGGATATGAGTGTGGAATATGGAGACTATGTCGTTGTTATAGTTTCTCACTTTGTAATGTAATGTAAAACTTTATGAATATATCTAGTGTTTCCAAGGCTACTAAACCAATAGGTCTTTCGAGATTTGATCTTTCTTGTTATCATGACAATGTAATGTAATAATGCACCGACTCTGGGTAAGTATGGTCAGGGCGTTACACAATATCTAATCAACAATATTAATAAAACGTATACGATTCTAATTCCTTGCATATTCTAGATAATTAGAAGTCATACCCTGAGTACTGTGTTAAATATTTATCAAACAGGGAATGTACATTATCTAAGTACCTTATTCAAAGTAACTTCTTTTATCAATTTATATCACTTATATTTTTATAATGATCATGGATCACAAGGGATTAGGGAGTTTCAATGATCCTGAAATCTTCATCATGAACATCCACAATATGAAGGGATACTGTAGTGTGTAATTCCCTACCAACTAAACAATGATAAAAATAATTCTTTCAATAATTAAGATACATTGGATTCCTTCCAATGTCCACTATTCAAATAAGTACCCATTTTAAGGTAATTCATTTTATGACTCTGACAAATCATCCATTAATAACTAATTAGTCCAAAGAGATGATCATCTAGCCATATCCATTAGTTGAATGAGAAAAAAATTGATCTAAAATGATTGTGATTCTTAATACAACTTGGATATGGAGGATGTATCTCTATGACCCATGTTCCATGATAAATTGTCTTAGGATAGTCCCATAACCTGTGTCACATATCATGAGTGATGAAACGATCCTTTGACATCCAATGTTTTTAAAACTAAACATAGCACAAATGGGCTTATGGATAATCAATAATCATATCAAAGAAACCATTTGAAAATAAAGTAGAAAAGATAAACTCAGTATATAATCATTGTCCAAATGAAAATTGAAAAATACAATTCACTTTATACTCGGAAATGTTATGATATCCCTCTAAGTCTCAAACATGAAAACAGGTTGTCTTGGAGCATCCATATTATTCATTTCCGAATCATGTAAAACTTCATAGGTTTAATTATCTTCATGGACTTTCTTTCTCACAATAACTGGGATACATATGTCACCTCATAATGGTCATATCCACTCCTCATAATATTAACTACCTCCATGTATGGTAGCACATTCCGATGAAACTGTTTATATGGATTTAACATAAATTTGAATACTATCATTACCAAAAAATGATAGAGAACATCATATAAAAACAAGTGAATTATTTATGGAGTCCCCAATCCTTATCAGATGAATTTAAATTAACCAATTGTCATTTTTTCAGTAACTGGTTCCGTAATGGGGTTAGGTAGAAATTCACAAACATATCATAAATGTATATAAGGGTCTGATTAGAGGCAACACATCCACCTAAAAAGGGTTGGATGATCCTGACCACCCATCATATCAACCAATGCGAGTCCCCAAGATTAACTATGCAAAAAAATATATGACTTTCGACTGTTGGAATGTATGTATGTTCCTATCTATAGATGATGGAACTATTGGGAGTTTTTGAGAAAATAATAGAAAATGGAAAAACTCAAGCAACTAATTGAGAGAGTCCATAAAACTCTCCCTCCAACTACACCATATGTTGAAACCCATTAAACATGTCAAACTACTAAAGAATCAATTATATGAATACTATTTTTTATATGATAATACAAAAATATTTTCGAATGAAATATTACTCATGTTTCCAAAACAAAAAAAATGGGTTTTAGAAATTCAACATATGGTCTGTAAATGACTTATTATAGTGTAAAAATATTTTTTGTTATAAAAATTTTTCGATGACATTTAATTTAAAAAAAAATGTAACAGTTTCCTAATTATGATTGTATTAAAAAATTTATTATTTGTTGAACACTTTTCAAAAAATTATTTTCTTTTAAATAAAACTTAACAACTCATAGAATAATTTTGATATTATGGAATTAAAAAATGAATATCAATTTGAACGAATCATATTATCAAATTTATAAAATTATCATTTAAATTAAAAATATATATATTTATATATAATGAAAAAAAAACTATTTAAATGTGAGGTTTTAAAACCTTATGTATTCATAAAAATATTTTATTTGAATTTTATAAAATGGCCTTATATTTTACTACAAAATGATTCTATTAAAGTATTATATATTTTACCTTAATAACATAAATTGAAAAACATAATTTACAATATACAATATTGTCATATAGGAATTAATATATTGGGATTATTTAATATGAAATTTTTTATAATATAAATATATTTGAAGAAAGGATATAAAAATATAATATTTCAAAAAATGGTTTTTATCATTGTACTATCATATTTTTATTGAACATATAAAGAGATAAATATTTTAATGACTATTATATGACATTATCAGAAAAATAAAAATTGTAATTTCAAAAAATTTGTAAGATAATATTCGCGGATTATTATGACATAATTTATTTTTAAGTGAATATTGAAAAACATTGTGTTTCCCAAAAATAATATTATTTAGAAGTTTTAATAAAAGAATATATTTATAGAAAACCATAAATTCATGGATTTATTTAAGGAATAAATAATATTAAATTTATTATATGAAGGGAAATGTTGAAAACATAATCTTATGATTTTTCATTTTAATTAATATTTTTCTTAATAAAATTTTTATGGAATTTTTAACAAAATAAAATATTTGAAAAATTCAGTTATTCACTTATTTTAATGACACATTATATTTATATTCATATTAGTAATGAAAGTTATTTATTTTTATTTAATACCTTAATATTTTCACAATATTATAATTATTATTTGATAAAATGGTTTTGAACATTCATGTATCAGATTATCTAAATACTTAAATTTATGTTTGGCCGAAAAAAAATAAATACCATGGAAAAAAATAATTCATTTGATAAAATAAAAAAATTAAAAATAAGTGATTTTCTATGATGAAATTTTTCAAACATTATTTAAATCATGTAAAAATGGATTTTTTAGGTTCAAATTGACAATTAGTCACCCAGAATACCTCTATATTTCATTATTTTAACATTTACACATGAATATTAAGTTTTTAATATTGAGAAAGAATAGGATGCTTCCAAACATTCTCTCTTATTCTATTACAAAAGTGTCAACTTCCCACATATCTTGTTTCACTATTAATTTCTAATTTCTCCCAATTAATATAAAATTGTGTTCCTTATAGAACAACCTCTAACGAAATTATTTCAATGGAAAACATTAACTACATTAATTCTTCCACTTCCATGGATATTTCAAAGTAAAATCTCAAGCTGCAGATTTATGTTTTTTCGTCTTAAAAATACATTCTTCAAAATATTCATCTTAAAAAATTTATATATAAATCATTATATATTGAAATAATAATAATTATTTTTTAAAATTATTATTATATTAATTTAATAAAAAATATATATATTTACATCCACTATGAAAAATAATATAATTTCTATAGTACGTACTTGTGGACTACCACATCCACTAATATACATCATCAATATTTTCATAATCGCCAATAATGACTTGCCATTTCTCAAGGGATTGAGAGTATAATGATTCATTAAAAGGCTTAAGAGACATCTCTAAGATGCTAAAGGATGGCAATAAATGTCGTAGGGTTCATAATAGCCCATAATTACTTTCCATTTCTCATGGTATTAAGAGTATAATGAGTCATTACTAGGCCATAAGCGACATACCGAATATGCCAAAGGATGGCAATAAATGTCGAAGGGTTTCAAATACATGTGGGGGAAGATTTAACCTTTAGGAAATAAACCCATAAACCTACCAACCATAACAAATCATTAACAATATGATGCATGAACAAATGAAAGATATCTCAATAACTTCATGCACTTAAAACCACATCACTGAAAGCAATAATGGAAGGATAACCAATTATCAGAGTATAAAGAAGATAAACATCCCAAGACTCTCCAAAGACCTCCAAACTCCATGCTCGACATGAATAAGCTCCAAAATCTCTGAATGGCCCAAAATTACAAGTTAGTGCTAAAAACATGTGAAACATGACCTTTTCTTCCGTCCCAGAAGATAACATCTTCAGAAACCCCCAAGTGCTAAAGTAGGGGTGAGTATTAAACTCAGTTGGTTTTTACTAATGACTTCCTTACTAACACCACTAGGATAGAAGAGTTAACAACAATTATATAAAACATTTCATATAAAAAAATTTCTCAACAAAAGTTTATAACAATATATAAACAAGTTTCCCAAACAATTTATTACCAATGCAAACAAGTGCAATTGAAACCATTTTTCCCATCCAGATATTTTCCATGAAAAATAACTAAAAAATGGTTACATCCATTATAAAATATATATTTATTTTCATACCAAACAATTCCATCATTGCATGATATGTTATGGATGTTCTATACTCATGAGAGGTGTCTCACCGATCTACCAAGTCGTCCCAAGGTAACTGTTTTCCATGTGCCATTAATCATTTGGCACAGAGAACAATGTCATATTTCAACCAAGCCCCATATAGGAAATTATCATGTTCCATTAAACCTTTTTCACCAAGAACAAGGTCATATTTCAACAAATCCATATATATGAAATATGAACACACAACACATATGCCCAACTATCATGCCAGAATAAACCTTTCAATAAAAACACATGTTTATTGAAAACTATTTACATCGAAAGCATTTCAATGCCAAACCATTTCAACTCGAAATCATTTCAATAAAACTCCATAATTATTGAAAAAAAAATTCTATATAAAACCACATTTTCATCATCCATTTATCAATTATAAAAAATCCCTAATTTAAAATCATCATTTTAAATTAATCCCCCTTTTCACAATTATTCACAGAAATCATGCAATTTCACAAAAACCATAAATCATAACAAATGAATATTTTTTCTTGAATTTCAAAATCAATTAACCACTTTTAATCTATTAAAATAAATTCTAATGAGAGGAGTCGAGTTAGAAGCCACCTACATTGAAGGTTTTGTTGATACTGTAATAATAGATGAAAAATGTAGAAGGAAGCAGGTCAAATCTCCAAGAGTGGCCTTAGATCTCTTATCCTTACAAGATAACAACTAAACAATGAAATATTTGAAATCTGAAAATGTAGATCTACCCACAATAGGTTCAGATCTGTGAAATATGGGAGATTGGAGAATTAGATCTTAGCAGATCTAAAAAACATGACAATTCGGTAAATAATGGTGACATACCTCAAAAATCGGACACAAAATCATGATGGGAAGGCTCTGAAATGTATTCAACTCATGTGTAGAGACTTCTCCAACCTTAAAGGGAGATTAATATCTAATTAGGGGAATTTTAAATCCAAAAAGTAATAAATAGAGAAAAAACTAGTAAACTCTGAGAATATTGGATCTAGAATTGTCCTCTGCACATGATTTGACACCACAGTTTTTGCTAACCGTGTATGGATCTTGCAACCTTCCATTTTCTCCCAAAACTCCTTAATAAGATCCCCAAAATCTTCCATCATTCACAATTACTCTTTTTTATGGAAACATCCCAACTTATGGAAACACCCAACTTAATGGAAACAACCCACTTTATGGAAACACCCCACTTAATGGAGATGCCGCGCATTAATGAAACACCCAACATTATAGAAACACCCATCATTATGGAAACACCACACATTATAGAAACTATATATATTATGGAAACTCTTTATTTTATGGAAACACACTATTTTATTGAAACTCTCTATTTTATGGAAACTCTCTATTTTATGGAAACATTATATTTTATGGAAGCTCTCTATTTTATGGAAACCCAATCAAAGACACCCCAATTAAAAAATAATGAGGAAGGGTAGTTATATACCAGAATATTGGAGTACTACATCACCAATCCAATAAAATTATTATTATGGAATTGAATAATGAATATATTCTATGGAATATATTTTGGATTCTTGAAATAACTTAATTTTATTTAACTACATTATATCTAATTTGTTAACAAATAAAATTGTCTTCATGTGTATATACAGAGTATATCCTCCATAAATAACATGATATATAATTCATAACAATGTAATTTGGATAGTCATAATAGTTTAAAAATGTATTAATATTATATTTAGGAAAAAATTATTTTTATTAAATTTTAATCTAAATTATATATTTTTAATGTATTATATAAAATTAAATCGGTATTAAAACGTATGTTTATTCTACTACCTCTAGGGAAAAAATTTTATTATTCCTTGCCACCTTATTTGGATTGCTCTATTATTTGTTAAAATGTATAAAAAAATTTAATATAAAATAATTAAGGTTATTTTATTTCAAAATTTAAATCCCTTTTCCAAAATGAAAATTTTAAAATGTTGAAAATTCATCCATCCAAAACTCTATATTAATAGTGAAAAATATATATTAATATTATGTAACAACATAATATGTGTTATATGCTTCACATAATTACGTTAATTATGGAATATCAGACTAATAAGCACCAAAAAAGAACATTATTATCTAGGTATAATGATATTAAAAATAAATAACTTTAAAATAATCCGTTAATTAACGTTTGTCTTTCATGGGTTAGTCTAAAGGCCAACATGAATAATGATATAAATATATATCATGTATGAATATGAAAAATCTAATTTTTATTAATATACTATATAAATAATTAATAAATTATATCTCTTTGGTTCTAGAATAATAATATTTAAATATTCTTCATTACATAATTAAAAGCATATTGTTCTCTATAAATCATTGAAACATTATCGTTGTTGAATTCTTGTTAAAGAATTGTGAAAAAAAATAATTTTAAATAAAATTATAAAACTATAAATAATAAATTGGAATTTAATTTATGATCTATGAATGGTTAATATTGGGGGAATATTGGTGAACCATGTTATTAGTTTTATACTCGTTTAAAATAATCAATATTACTCATAATCAATTTTGAAAATTTATAATTACTAACTAATATATATTTAGAGAATTATTATAGATGAAGTATAAAAATATTATTAATATGAATAAGGTTATACAATATGCAAATAAAAGTAATTTTTAATATAGGTGGTTAGTGTGAGTTAGATTAGGCCAAAATATACTGTTATGGTTTTTTTGTCTTAAATCTCAATTCCTGGGGACATGGTTATGTTATGAAAAATGTATTCATTAATATTATATATTAACTAAAACATTGTGATTTTATATAATTATTATATTAGTACTCCTAATATTTAAATTTTCATTTACAGTCCTGCCTCTAATTGGAATGTTTTTCTAATTTACAAATTTATAACGTTTTCATAACTAAATTTTTACCCATTGATATAAATTTCATATCAAAGAGAATACATACATTTGAATACTCTCTATCATTACACTTATAATTTTTAAAAATGATTCTATTATGTATGAAGATATTTATTATTTTATTCAATGTTTATTATCTATTGTGTTTTGGATTAAAATATTCCCAAAGAAATAATGGGTTATCCTAACTTAACCTCTTTCTGGAGTCACGCTGATTTTCTTCAGAATATGATTTTATAAGATGGATTTCATTTCTAATATAACTATGTTATTATTATTATCTCTAGGAAAAGATAAATTTTTTATTCTAATAATTACCATTAATAATTTCATACAGAATATATATTTTATTGTAATGATTAAATTTTATTATTTATTATGTTGTTATCCCTTTCTTGTACATAATATTATTTCCCACCCCTGTTCTCCTTATTAATTGGAAATTTAATTATTTATTATCCCGTATTACAACTATATTTTCCTTATCCTCTTATAGAAAAATAATATATTATTCTTTATATGATATATGTTTTGAATAAAATATTTTGAAACATTAAAAAGGGTTTCAATCAATTCAAATAAAATGTTTTATATTCCAAAACTCATTTTTTATGAAGTAAAATATGTATTTTAAATGAAATATTATGGATTATTCTTTTCTGAAAATAAAAAACATTTTCACATCACCTTTAAGAAAAAACATTTTAAAGTGACCTATAACATTGTATATTTTTAATATATCTTCAAAAATCTATTTTCAACATTTTCCCCTCTAAACCCATATTTTGAATTCCATTGTTTTTTTAAATTAATCATTACATATAAAATTTTATGTTTTATAAAATATGTTGTTTTTTCTTCAATGGTATTAAATAATTCATTTGATATTCCTAAAAAATAAGGATATTTCATATTTATTATGTTATTTTTATAAAATAATATGGAATGAAAATATATCTATCATTTTCCATTGAAATTACTTACACACAATCAAGGAATTTTTTTCTAATAATACCACCCACATTCACTGTCTAGACATATGTAGTCCGCGACATGCCTTCATAATCGTATGATGCTGGCTTCAAACTTTTCGATATTCTCATCCTATTTTTCCTCAGAATTGGAAACTAACATTACATGTCAACTTATTGTTCTGAAGGAAATTTTTTCCTAAGAGTATTTCCTTCGAATCCCTCCATTAAATATTTTCAATCTCTTTCTCAAAGGTTTTTTCAATTAGTGACCACCATTGATCTGCATCTATTGATAAATGATAAACTTCCACTACTACCTTCTTTAATTAGTTACTTCCCAAAGCGAGAAGTATCTTCTCAATAGAACAAATCCAATGCTCTTTAATGATTGGGTTTGTAGTCCCATTAAATAATGAATATTAATATTTTATAAAAATATCTAACATTTCTCTACATTCTATGTTTCTAGGTTCTCTATATGGGTAAGTTTATTGTTCGTAATTTGAGTCAATGTTCCCAGTATAGTTATATGTTTCACAGCACAAGTTAAATCTATTTAACCAACATCATTTTCTTGCATAGGGGAAAATCCCAACATGGGATACATGTGTTCTCTGTGTATTGAATTACATCCACATGGCTTCATTTATAAATGTCACACACTTGATTATGTTATGAATCATATTTCATAATATCTACTAGTGTAATACTAAACAAAAATTGAAATCCTACGCATACCTTGTCCCAATATAATAAGCATTTTTTCATTGAGAAAATTTTCAAATGTAAATTCTTTATAGGGTATTGTAAAATTGATTTGAATTATCCTATGAATGTCCCTCATATGTTTCAAACTAGGTGCAAATTAAGGAATGTAGTTGTCTAACTGGTTACCCCATGTCACGCCTGAAAGACCTTTTTGAAGTTGTTAATCCTAGGTACATTAGTGCTAGAACCAAATCTTTATGAAGTATATAGATAGATAAGTATTATCTAGCATGATCCACATAATTTATTCCTTACCAAAAATTATAGGATGTTCTTGTATCATTATCCATGATGTTTATATTATGGTTTTGTTCCCTAATCTACATATCTTAAATCTAGTTTCCATATTTTCTTTTAAACATCCTAAGATACTAAATATAAGGACTCTACTCCAGTAGCCCAGATACAATAACTTATTTAATTAAATTTACATGAATACAAGAATGTTATATCCCTAAGTAATGAATTTTTTAGTATTTTTGGATATAATGATACATAGAAAACATTAAAAAAAGAACTAAATTACTTTTTAGAAAATTAAAATTAATCCTAGATTATCCCTATAAGCTGCTCATAATATTTATATTCACAACCAATGGAAAATAAAACTTATGAATGGATTGTTCACAGATGCTAATTAAGGGTGCGTAATATAGTGAAGTTTATCACAAAAAACTCTTGGCATGGTGAGAAATTAAAAACACGAGACATTAAAAATATACTTTAACATAATATGGTAGGAATGAAAGGTAATTAAATATGTCCATATAAAAGATCATAAGAGAATGAAGCATAACCATTGACATTATACTAGTCAAATGATCACAAGTATTATCAACTACTAACTCTATATTGAGGGATTGTATAATGTCGAATATCAGAAACAAATTGTAAAGGCCTTGGAAAAGATTTCTTAAAATGTAAGGGTAAGGCCTCAGCCAAAAAAAATTGTTATGTCTCATGCGACCAACTGATGCATCAAGGGGTTGTAGCTAGCCTGGCCCATCAAATTATAATTCCAATTCATTAATCATATGAAATGTGATGATAATAAATAACATGAACATATGAAATAGCATTCCCCTATCATTACACATAAATACTAACTGTCCTGAGTAATATGGTGAATGGTATCAAGAATTCTCAGAAACAGTTAAATTGAACAAAACACATTTAACAAAATTTAGTAAATGATAAACAAGAAAAAATTTAACACTATAAGACATAATATTCAACATTGGTTTTGAAATAGACCAAAATAAACTAATAAATTCATCGATGAATGTTTGAGAGAAACACACTTTTACTTTGAAAAAAAGAATAATTTTGGAAAATTATTTTTAAAAAAATTAAAACATTACTAATGTATTTCTTAATTGACGAAATGAGTGTTTTTAGAAAAAAAACATTGATTAAAATATACTATATAGTGCACATGAATACAGAAATAAATTTAGTTGTTCTCTTTAATCTAGCTTTTTTATTAGGAACAATTGAGAATGATCATTATATTACATGGAAATCCCTTTAAATTAAATTTGGATAGTGATTGGTACAAATGTATATAAAATTCACAATGAAATAATGTATAGAAAACATGAATAATTATGAATTTAATTTTGATTAGGTGATAAAATTTGTAACCTGATAGAAAATTGAGGATTTTGTAGAAAACCCTTACATTATGTCTGAATGTGTTCCACAAATGAACATAATGATTTGGATAATAAAATTAAATAAATCAATTATATTCTTCATCAAACTATTTAATATTTTTTATTTATAATTTTAATATGTTCATTTATATACTTTTGATGAGTTTGAAGATATAAATTTATTTCCTGGTATAATTAATTTCCTTCATTTTCATGATACGTATAATTGTATATGATAATGGAAATTCATGTAGAATGGGTATAATTTACTAGAGTTGTATTTATATGATATTTTTGAACATAACATATTGTAAATGGTCATATATATCATTATATAATTTATTATGATTATGAATCATTAGATAAAAACATTTATTGACAACCATTTAGATGTTTACGAATGTTTCTCGATCACAACATACTAGATTTATTCTATTATATATTATCAAGCCTAAATTATGGTAAAAAAATAATTTCCTAAGGTAAAATTGATATCTTATAATCTGGTTGAACAATAAAAATGTTTTAATGACCATCCATGAATTAGAAATTGAAGAACCAAACGTCGTCATCCTCGAAGGTTGTAAATCAGAACCTCAGAAACGATGGATTAGTTTTTAAAATAATGCTGAAAGAGAAAGGAAATTATTGAAGGATTTTTAATTAAATTGGAATAATTATATTATGTATATTATAATGGAGTTACTATATTTTTGGATGGAGGAGGTGATGAGATAATAATAAATGAAGGAACAAAAAGAAATTAAACGGAAAAGGGAGTGGATTTTACCTCGTGAGTAATCCTCCTTGAGAACATATTTAAGGGAATGGGTTTTTGTATTTTTACCAGACCAAGACCTTGTAAACGTGGTGGTAGATTCGGGAATATTATTTGCGAAAAAACATTATGATGGTTCATTGCTTTTAATGGTTACTATATGTGTGAGTGATGTGTGGTTTTTAATGTGGAGGGGAGGAGAAATTTTTGAATATCTTATTTATTATTTTATTATTTTTTTAAGAAAAGTAATAGTGTTTCATTAATGTGTCCAAAAATAGTAATAGGTTCATTTGAGTTCAAACCAATGTAAATTTAAATAATTAATTATTGAATCATGTTGCTGAAATTAATTCATTTCTAATATTTCGTAAATGATTGAATTTCAGTTTTTACAAAAATAAATTTTTATTTTAGAAAAATTCCATAATCATCACCATAACCAGTTTTTAAATGTGTATAATTAAAAAATGAACAAAAATTTTTAAAATAATTGTCTAAATAAGAGAATATAATTTTGAAATTAATTCACTATTTATTCTAGAAATACATATTTTCAATTTAAATTTAAATTTATAATACATTTTAAAATTAAATAAGGTCTGATAAAATTGTAATAAAATCATATGACAAAAATATATTTATTTAGGAATAAATTTAATGATAATTAATTCTTTAAATAAATTTAATAAAAATAAAATTGTAAATAAATATTTATTTCTCATAAAAATATAATTACATAATTATTGATTTTAAAAAATTTCACTCTCATTTATATAGTACTAAAAATTTATTTACCCCACAATGGTTGAGTTTTCTATTCATAATGGTATATTAATAATCATAGTGTATGTAACTGTTAATAAGTATACATTGCAATTCAAGAAAAATATATCTTTTATCATATCAGTCTATAAATATCTTATTCATTGCAAGAGTGTTTGTCACTTTTATGAAATTCAAATAAAAGAAGTGGAAAAAATTTGTTCAGAAGTAATTTTACAACAATATCCTATAAAAAAAATTGTTTCTCAAGGGATCAAGGTGTCATGATTTCTATATTCAATTAAAATGAAAAACTATAGGGCATTACCGTGACTCTCTCAAGATAAACATCCCAAAGCATCGAACTATTGGGGTGGTGATACCTATAAATTCCCCACCCTAGCATGAATAATGTGTTGGACGTTGGACGGTTGGACTCTGGATGACATTTATTTCGGCTTTTGGTCTCCCATAATAAAGTGGACATCTCGATGTTTCTGATCTCGCGACCAATATGTCTTCCATTAGTCTATATATTAGAGATCAACCAGATAAATAATGTTCCATTCATAAGATAAATCACATTATAATTTTTAGATCATGTGAAGTTCTCTTGGAATGATGTTCGATGAATCTACCACTTGTATTCAATATCATGAAAGACTCAAAGTAAAATATTACAAAAATATAAATATTATTTCTCAATACATGTTCAAAGAATCAAGATCAAAAGACGAATACATAGACAAAATACATTCTTGGTTCCCCACATGTGATTCGCTTGAGTCATTCAAGGACACACTACACTGCTAGGACATATCATCTTGATCTCAGAATATTCCATCAGCATGATATTTGGATCATGTGAAATACATAGTACATGTGTGAGAAAGTCACATGAAAAACTGGGCACACTGCTTTGGTCTCATGAAACCCTTTGGGACTATCTCCCATGCCTTGCAACATCCTTTAGGTGTATTTCTTGGCTCACATAATGTTGTTCTCTTATATTAGTCAGGTATCACTATTACATTTGGGCATGGAATCAAAGCTCTTTCATCACTCTCCAGACATGTAAGGTGAGTCCCAAAATTCCCTCCATCCATGTTTCCCATGTCTCGCGACACTCGATAGGCATGTCAGTTGAGAACATTGACAACCTCAATACATATCATCTAGGTCTCTCGAATCCTTCTTGAGATGTTAACCACGATACCCAACATCCTTCGTGTCATGTCAATATCAATCATGAAATATCCTCCATTTTTGTAAAGTGAACACATGTGAATCACACTAAGGCACCACAACTGGATCATGAGACACCCCATGAACAAGTCATCCAAGCCATGTGATGTCTTTCAGGATTGGAAAACTGGGTCATTCCACACCCCTTGAACATGTTAGTCAGGTCTTGTGATTGCTTTAATGACAAGTCAAATGGGTCATACGGAAGAATATATATGAGAAGGCCATATAAATAAGGAATTCTAGGATTTTATTACATTGACTATCATAAATATTTAATCCCCATTTAAAAGAGAAAACCTCAAGGTCTAACCCACAATATAAAAGAAATCATATGTGACTCTAATTCCTTCCATATTCTAAATATACATAACACCTATCTCGATTATTGGGTTCCATAATGTTCAAACAGGGAAATTCCATTATCTAAGAAACTTATTCAATGTAATGTTATTAATAAATTGATATCCCATTTTTCATAATGAGCATGGATCATATGGTATTATGCAGTTGCAATGTTCACGAAATCTGCATCATGAACCTCCACAATATGAATGAATACAGTAGTGTGTAATACCGCACTATCTAAACTATGAAAACATTCATTCCTTCAATAATTAGGACATATTTTATTCATTGTTATGGGCCATGTTCAAATAAACACCCCTTTTGGAGTAATTACTTTTCAGAATATGTCAACTCCTCCATCGGGAAAAGATTAGTCCATGGAGACGATCATCTTTCTTTATCCTTTAGTGGACTGAGAAACCAATTGAACAAAAATCAGTCTGATTCCTACAATAACCAGGAAATGTAATATGTATCTCTAAACCTGACACCAATGATAAATTGTTATAGAAATGTCCCATCACCTATGTCCCACATCATGAGTGATGAAATGATCCTTTGTTATCCATTTTTTCTAAAACTGACCAAAGGACATATGTTCTTAAGGATATTAAATAATCATATCATCTAAAGAATTGGAAAATAAAATGGAAGATATAACCTCATTATATAATCATTGACCATATATACAATAAAAAATCTAATTCACTCGACACTCTGAAATTCTATGATTTCCCTCCAAGACTCAAGCATGAATATAGGATTTACCAGAGCATCCATATAATTCGTTTTTGAACCATGTAAAACAACATCATTTTATCAATCTTAATGGGATTTTATTTTTACAACAACCAAGATACATATGACACCTCATAATGGATATATCCCCTCATAAAATTAAATGCCTCATCACAAGGTTTACAAATTCTAAAGAACCTGTTTATATGTATTCAACATAAATTTTCATCCTCTCATTATCGAAAAATGATGATGAACATCATATAAATACATATGAATTATTTAAGTAGTCCCCATTAATTTTCAGATGAATTAGAATTATCTAATCATCATTTTTTGGGTAACTGGACCATAATGTGATTAGGTAGAGATTCACGAACATATCATAAATCTATATGAGAGTACGAGAGGAGGAAAAAATTCCCACCAAAAAGGGATCGATGGGCCAAACCTCTCATCCTCTCATTCAATGTGAGTCACCATGATTAACTATGCTGAAAAATATAGATGAACTATGACCTATGGAATGTACATCTATTCCATGATACAAATGAAGGAACCATTAGGAGTTTATGAGAAAAGCATAGAAAATAGAAAAACTGAAGCAACTAATAAAGAGAGTCCATACGACTCCTCAGTAAATACACCAATGATTATAACCCAATCCACATATCAAAATAATGATGAATCATTATTATGAAAAATATTTTTTTATAAGATTATTAAACAATATTTTGGAAATATATATTAATTATGTTTCTAAAATGAAAAATTGTGTTTTATAAATTCAACATAGTTTTTAGAATTGATATATTACAGTTTAAAAATACTTTTTGATAAAAAAAGTATCAATTCCATTTAATTTAATGATAAATTGAAAAAATTTCATAAATGTGATGGTATTAGAAAAAATAGTATTTTTTGAACAATTTACCAAAAATTGGTTTCATTTAAATATAACCCAAAAAACCATAGTCTAATATTGATATTGTGGAATTAAAAAATGACGTCCATTTTGAATGAATCAAATCATAAAATTTATATATTTATATTTTCAATTATATATATATGTATGTATTGAAACAAACATTTATTTAAATGTGATGTTTTAAAACATTATATTTTCTAAACCTTATTTTATTTGAGTCATAAGTAATGACTAGAGATTTTACTAAAAAATATTTGCATTAAAGTATTTTATATTTTACATTAACTAAATAAATTGGAAAATTTAAATTACTGTATATAATATTTAAATATAGGAACAAATATACTGTGATTTTTTAAAATGAAATTTTGAGTAAAATAAATATATATGAAGAATGGTTATAAAAATATAATTTTTATATAATAGAAGTTTTTCATTATACTATCATATTTTCATTAAATAGATAAATATAAAATTATTATAATGAATTTTATATGAAATTATCACAAATTTTTAAATTATAATTTCAAAATTTTTGTAATATAATATTTGTGGATTATTATGATATAATTTATTTTTTGATGAATATTAAAAAATATTATGTTTCCCAAAATTGTGATTTCAATGAAATTTTTATAAAATAATGTAGGTATAGAAACACATAAATTATTGTATTAATTTAAGGAGTAAATAATATTATATTTATTATATTAAGAGAAATATAGAAAAAATAATCCTATCATTCTTTAGTTTATGTTATAAATTTCATAATAATTATTTTTTTCTAAATTTTAATGAAGTACTACTATTGAAATATTTCGTTATTCATTTATTTAAATAACCCATAAAATTTATTTTCATAATAGTAATCCAATTTATTTATTTTTAATTAATAACATTATATTTTCAAAATATTAAAATTATTATATTATAAAATGATTTTAAAAATTCATGTTTCATATTATATGAAAATTTTAATATTAATTTGGCCAATAAAAATAAATAGTTTGGAAATAAATAATTTTTTTGATTAAAGGAGAAATGTAAAATTAAAATATTTTCTATGATAAAATGATCAAAAAAATTAAAAACATGTTCCAATATGGATTTTTTATGTTCATATTGACGATAAATCACCCACAATTCCACTTTATTTCATTGTTATAACATTTACTCGAGATTATTAATTTTATACTTGAAGATGAAAAAAATTATTTAAGTGTCGGAGAATGTTTCGAAATGAAAAATCTATGGCATATTCAGACTCGGAGGCTCCGTCCGGAGCGCTCGGAGGTATTGCGCAGAAAAAAGGGTGTAGCACTTGAGAAATAGTTCTCCCGCGCGGGAAGCATCGGGATTCGCGATGGGTCCCAGCACCGGCGTGAAATAATTATCTTCCCGCGCCACATGAAAATTATTACACACCGCCCTGAATTTTGTGCCGTTGGATGCCTATAAGTAGAAGGCGACCCACTTACTTTTCAGGGATGAAAAATTTGAACCGCATCTCGTGTGCATAATAGACATTCCGGGCGCGCGCAATATGGACTTCAGGTATAGTTTTTTTCTCTCACCAAGTCGCCCCGGGATCCGCCTTCACGCGAGATCCCCCTCGCATAGACTAAACTTGAACCCCTTCAGGGTCTACCCCTTACACGCAACCCATTCCATGGCGCCAAAGACGGCCAATCCATGCTCAATACTTCCTTTGTGTGTGCACCCCTTCCTTTCCGTGCAAGTTCTTCCATTGAGTGCAATTCTTTCCTTTGCGCGCAATTCATTCATTTGCGCGCAATTTCTACCTTTGTGTGAAAAACCATCAAGCCGCGTGAAAATACACAACCCCTAATCCCATGAAGGAGACACTGATTTCTCACCAACAATGGGCTTTTCGCAGGGGGCCTCTTTATTTCGTGCATGCCTAGAGAGTTTCATGCAATCCCCAGGGCCCTTCGCCTCAGTACTCCCCAGTCACCCCCTTGCACGAGGGCCCGATGCCCTTCTCTCGGGTTCTATGCATAGGTGTATCGTGCACCCCGGGTATCTCTAACATGCATGGTTTTCCTGTGTGACCTTCTAGGCTCATACGATGTGACTTCGATGTCCATTGGACAATCATTCACTTTGAGTTGCTTCTCCTTATGCTTCGTCGCATAGGCACGATAACATCTATCTATTCTTCACGTAGCCATGCTAATGTGGACCCCTCGATGGTTCGCTCAGCGACACCACCTCAGTACGGCCTTGTCGATACCTTCCCTCCAACTAGGAGAAGAGGGTACCAGTTTTGTATGTCCTATGGGTGTGGGGTAAACCCACCTCATTCGAGCTGCATGACATTAATCTTCCAAGCACTTCGTCCTCAACAGATAACGTTAAACTATGACCTGGCCTCATACCTCGCATGAAGGGTCCCCCCTCCATGGAAATTCTCCACACCCACTCGTCTCCACAAGGATGGGATCATCCCTCACACGGGGGGTGATTTATTTGATTGGTGTTTGTCTGTGGGGAGGGACAGCCACCGTTGTGTAATCCCCTAGCATTCCTTCCAGGAGACAGCACCCCTGCTCCTCCACTCTTCCTTTTCCCCATGGCCAGCAGAGGGCATGATAGGGAATATGGTCGCTCACCTCTTACTGGGTGCCAAATCCCTCTCCCACTGTGCTTTTTTGCCCTTTGGCCTCCACCCTGGAGTATGTCCCAGCAACATTGGATACTCAATGCATAATCCCCTTTTCAATTCCCACAGACACACCCTTCACGATGTGATCGTCCGGTCTCTGCTTCCTCCGGTTTCTCACACTTAACATGACTCCCGTGAGAATAGAGGGAGCACCGACCATGACATCACTTTGGGATGTCTAGGAGTTTAACCCCAACCATCCTGAAATAAGGGGATTTTGATCTGTGCTAAGGCACGGTATGTAGGAAGCCTCCATGAGGTTCAAGCCCCACCACCTTGGGCTGTCTCAGAGCGTAAGCTCCAACCATCCTAAACTACAGGGACATCGATCTATCCTAAGGTATGGTACATTGGAAGCCTCCACGAGGATCAAGACCCACCACCTTGGTCCATCTCAGAGCGTAATCCACAACCATCCTGGACTATTGGGACCTTGATCTGTGCTAAGGAATGGTTCGTAGGAAGCCTCTAAGAGGTTCAAGCTAGACAAACCATTGGCCCAAACCATCTCCATGTCGGTCTGCCAATCCCCCAATCCACCTAGACCGCATGTCCCTCTTCATTTAGGTTCACCGATTCCAACGTTGGGACGCCTCAGGGAATGAGCCCCATATGATCTTGTCCTGCATGACGTTATACTACATTCTATTCTGAACTATAAAGACTTTGATTCCCCATCACAAGGATACATTGGAGGACTCCACGAGGATCAATACCGTGTCTCATCCTGATCACTCCCTTGAGCCCAGATTTCTCGGGAAGCTCAAGCCCTAACCTTGAGGTTCCTTTTCCTCTGGGTCCCATCCACACGTCCATTATCACGAGTTTCCTCTTCAGGTGTCACACCACATCATTGAACTATTCTGACTTTGAATCCCTACCATGAGGAAATGTAAGAAGTCTCTTCGAGACCCAATCAAAAAGCCACCATCCATCATGACTCTTACTCGGGCCACCACATCCTAGTTAGATCATCCCACTATACTCCTCACTCCCCTCCACATCATTCTAGACGTCGCCCATGTGCTGGACCCAACATCGGTGTTCCCACCAGGGGGTTATTCTATCCAATACGCTCTAGCTAGTGTTCTGATTAGTCTGCTTCGTCTCCTCTGGACAGTAAACTTGCAGCATACCCTATGTTAAACATGGGAAGATGAGGAAAACCATAGATACATGCCTATGGAATACAATCCCCGCATTGGATGTGGGATGAATTGGGCTTTAGCGCCCTCATGAAGACCTATAATAAGAGACAGAAGACGGACATGCCAATCCCCAGTGTCAAGACACACCAGTGATGCCCCAACGTGACTACTCTCCTAACCGAATGTTTCTACCCTGACCGGACTCTTTGGAAGGACCCGATAAAAGTAGCATAATTAATTGGTGTCCATGAAGATATGGCACCTAGAAGAGGATCACAAGCTGTGTTTTAAATGTATGAGGGAGACCCAAACTATGTGACGAGCACAGAGGAGGAATCCATGGATGGAAGAACCTACATCCCATTATCCCATTTCAATCAAGGAGCAGATGTCCCGGAATAAGGAGCAGATGTCACCCACCTTTGGAAAGAGGGAATGCGGGGTAATAGCAGCGCGTCCTCTACGTGACGGATGCGCGCCCCCCAGTGAAAGCGTCGGAAACATAAAATGGTCAACCCAGCCTGAATCTCCTCTCCTCATCATGGAGGCTATTAGCGCTCTTGATGGACATTAGTGGATGAGCATGTCGTCTGACCTTGTCATCTGCTACGAGGTCCCACAAAACATGCCTGATGTGAAACTCACCAGCAGTTGGGATAGTCAGGTCATTGAGAGTTCCGTTTTGCGACATTTTCTACGTGGATACCTCTTTCCAACCACGGAATACGGAACTATGATGGGGCACTAGAATCAAGTCATTGCATCCAGATCTTGATCACCTACCCACCAATGCAGGCATAGGGGCAATATCAATGCGGCTCCCCTGCGTGGTTTTGCCTCTTCCACAACGGTTGCGACTGCCATGCCTGTTAGGCACCCACGCCACCTCTCCCCATCATAGATTTTCCAATTAAGGGTAATCAATGTCACTGTAGGAAGGTACTAGGAATAGGGGGTCACCCCCACAAATGGTATGTCCCACCTAGATATTGAGGAAGCTCCACCCCACCATCCACGCTGACCTCGAGGGCCGCGCAGGGAGCCGCTGCTCCCCACCCCAATATTCAATATCTTCGAAAGTTTGTCCCTGCAGCGCCTTGAAAGCTCCTTCCCATACACCAACGAAGTAGGGGATATCCTGGTCGGCCCAATTGGAGTCTCGATTCTAGGACCCCTGGTGAGGGCCCCCACCAGGCCGTGTTAGTGGCGTCACCGAGTTCCCCGAGCCGAAGAGCAGGTAAGCTATGTGCCTGCACCACTGGCTCTAGTCCATCTGACCCCATTCCAGCGTCGGGCACGATCAGAATAAAACACATGTTGTGAGGAATCAATGCCAGCGAATAATGTGGCTCGAGCCATAATTGGTTCATATCCCCAAATCCCATCATACGTTGAGCAGGGACAGTTATACGACTGACCCAGATCAAGGCCCCAACAGCCCCACGAGAAGGTTTGGTCGACTCTCCTGTTCAATAGCACAAGCGATGGCTGTTTCAGACCAATCTATAGTAGTGCCTCCCTGTGTGGAGGCTCACTCCACACCACCACTATAGAAGCTGCGGTCCTTCCCTGCTTCCATCCACGGCTTGGAGGTCTTCCATGTGTCACCTTCAACCCAGGTGAGGGACCAACTCTTAAGATAAACACTCCATATGGGGTCTCTCATGTGCTCACTACACTGGGTACGGGGTTGCTCCCCCTTACGCGGACCGTGAGTATAGATACATTGCATGTCCAGTCACTCGCTGACATGGAGGTCCTACATGTGTCCCTTTCGACATTTTTCCTGCAGCTTCTCACACCCCAGCTTCTTCAGGGGATACTTTTCTCCACCCCGGAACTAGTATGGTCAGAGGACCCCATGTCCGAAATAAGCCTTGCCCTGAACAAGCATCCACAGGCCGAAGATTAGATCGCCTCCGCCACAAGAGGAATTCTGGGAATTGTCGGATGGGGATCAGACTCTTCTACTTCTCAGACTCTATGGTAGGGTATGATTCACTACAAGTGCCCTCTCTTCAGTCATCTGATTCAATGGCTGGGGATGGAACGAGGATCTTTAGCCTTGTGCTCCCAGAATGTGAGGTATGTAAGAACAATGTCTCCCTATGAAGGTATATTCAGGTGGATGAGACTCGGGCATGTCTCCAGGGGCTAACCACGCAGTCTCCACCATCATCTCTAGGAGGGCCCTCTTCCTCGGATCTATTTTGGGGGTCAATGATGGAAAAGTCGGGTTATATCCCACCCCCGACAGGCACTACTACTTTGTCAGGAGATTTCGTTGTCAGTCTATCCTATCGTGACATGGAGTCCATGATGCTGTAGTCCTCAGAGGAGAGCACATGATTCGGCTTCCAATCAGACCGCTCGTCGTATTCTCCACTGTCCATTCCGCCATCCCAGTGTCCTGACTCAGCACCACTGTCGGTTCCTTAGCCACCCTCAGTTGACGAGTGGGGAAATCAGATGCCAGACTCTGAATCTGAGCCGGGGGGCTTCTAGACCATCCTCACAGTGAGCAACTTCCTCGATGAGTTTTGGTCGGTTGTTGGATCGAACTTTGATACTCCAGAATCGCTCACCCCGGAGGAATTTGAATGTTCCCGCCAGACCCTCTGGGTGACACACATTTATCTTCACCACCGGAAAGTGACTTATCCCAGGAGCCAAGAGAACCTAGAAGACATCAGTGAACAATGTTGTCTTGTTGACCTGGACACACTCCCTACAGTCTGACACAATGAGTCACCTGGCCACTAGAGGGCCCTCCAACAACAATGCGTTCAGAGTTTCCATGTACTCCGCAGAGTGGTCGAGGAGGCCACCCCTCACGTACAAGTTCATTGGTGGGGGGTAGTACATCGCCCTCCTCTTCAGTACGAATCACCAGTAGCCTGAACAACTTGGCGGTAGTGAGGACATGCCCCCAGGAAGAGTGGCTATCAACATGACTGACCTGACAGGAGAGTCAAATGAGCTAGGACTTCTCGATGGGGGTATTCCCCCTGAGGATGTGCCGCCACTGGACACATCAGTGTGAATTACTCATCCGAAAAAGAACTTCATAGGTCTTCCTCCACCCACTGAAGAGTTGTTACTAAGCCAGAATGTCATTAAAGGAAAAGAGCTTGTGTGAGATGTCAAGAACTCTGACCTGTAGGCTTCAGTGGAGAAGATGGAAGAGGACCCCGAGAAGGCCACGCTGCGCCAACAGCTTGATGAGTAGAAGAAGTAGGTCGATGAACTTATGGCCAAGCGCATTGCAGAGCGACGACCTGACTATGGTGATCCTAGGCTAGGGCAGCAGGGCCAGCAGTAGCTACCCTTAGGTGAGATTCTCCTAGGAAACCCTGATCATGCTGTATTTGTTGACAGGGTAGAGGCTGAAGCCCATGGCAAGAGGGTGCAGTATGTCTTGTCGAACCCCACAGAACGACACGACCACCCAGTGAACCCCGTCCAGGCTCATCCAGCATCCCCATGTGTCACCCCACCAGCCACTCCTCGAGCCGCATAACTCGGCTACTACAATGAAGAACCCAACAACACGTCCCTGGTTTGAGATCCCCGCCAAGATAGGGATCCACATCCAGACGATCTGATGGTGGTGCTCATTGCCCGCCTAGAAGCCTTTGAAATGCCACAGGTGGCAATCTTGCCCGACGGCAAGCCATACTCGACATGGGTAGATGACATGTCGGCACCCACAGGATAAAAGAATCCCACTTTCTCCCCATTTAATTGGGCGGGGGACCAACCGATCACATGACCTACTTCAACTCGAGGTGTGGGCCTATGCTAGGGACCCAACATAGTAGGAGGCCGCCAAGCTCTGTTTCATTGTTCTGACGCTGGTGGGGCAGACATTCATTTGGTATAGCCAGCTCCCCGTTAGATCCATGACAAGCTGGGAGGACCTTTGCAGGAAGTTCCATTACAAATTCTGCTCTACCACCCAGAAGATGAACATCACAGACCTTTTCAGGTGAATGAAGAGGCTCGATGAGAAAGTCACGATCTTCATCACCCGATGGTAGGGGATCACATACTCTCTCTACATTCCACTAACTCAAGATGAATTATTGATGATGTGAGTGGGGAATGTCAAGACTGAAATGGTTCCATCCCTGATCACACAGAGATATCCTGTAGGGTTCCAAAACTTCTCGGATATGGCCTAGAGCCTCGAAGAAGCCCTACAACAGGCTATCTATGCACGCCTGCCGCCTCTTATAATCCGAGTAATTAGAAATCCCAGAGTTGAGCCTACAGCCATGGCCCAGACAATGGCCACCAGGAAGCTAGAGTTGCTACCAGTGGAGCTAGCTCCGCAGCCCCGTTGAGGCCATCCACCACGGGCACAATTTCTAGCCCACCAGTGCCTGCCCCAAAATCGGCAGGCACCTCTACGTAATGCGCCACCACCACCTTGGCGGGGTAATCAAGTTCCGCCCCCTTGGTAGGCTCCACCGACCCCCCGTTAGGGACAAGCTCCTAGAGTCCCCTTTACAGACAGATTTAATCAGACTGAATCGTTCGACAAGGCTCAGGTCCCTGGCTACTTCCGCAGTGCCTTAGAGTAGATAATCATATGATAGCCTGAGTGCCAGATGCCGGAAGAGGCGCATCTCACTGATCACCCCAACAACTGCCCTTATCACCGGATCATGGGGCACACCATAAAAAAATTATATGTGTTCAAGTTCTAGCTCCAAGACCAGATTAACAACTACATTGAGACTTTGGGCCCATCCCCGGCATAGGTGGAAGGTGTCTTTGTGAGATTAGATAGTCGTAGCGACGACACAGGCGAGTGGCAGCAGGTTCCTGAACGCGGGTCCCAGAATTATAATGACTGTATGACTCGAAAGATGGTCGTCTGCACCCATGGAATTATCCATGCACTCCTAAATTAGCAGGAACATTCAGAAGATGTAGCCACCAAATATGTATCATCATCTTTGTCAGCCTCTTCCCAGAAGAGAAATCATCGGTGGAGTAAGAAGAAGCAACGCTCCCCGCCAATGTCGTTGTCTCTCCGGAATCTTGGTGACTTCATGCCCTTGGAGATGGGCATCCCTCCCGCAATCCACCTAGTGGAGGATGATTCATCAAGTGAAATTAAATTGTATGCTTCGGTTAACACTGTCGGGTTTGTAAATCCCTATATGGCGCCCGATGAGAGGGAGTTCCAGACGAACATCCCTGATGTACCCAGCCGATGCCAACGTCGGCGGAACTGTGGCCATATGGGTCACAGGGGCACATCTGTTGGCTCCTCCAGCTAGGTCGTGCACGCCACTGAGACCGGATAGCAGGTCCAGCGTAGAACTCAGCACGAGAAGCCTCTTCATCTAGTGTCAACAAGTCTTCCTCCACCACCTTTTGTGCTACTGGATCAGGCAGAGCCACTCTATCCATATCATGACCAGCCATGCCCAGCTACAGGCCGATCTCATTTGCACGGTCCTCATCTGGTGGCTACCCTCTGAGCCTTAACTAGTGAGCAGTGGAATGTCCCCAGTACCAGTTAGCTGTCGGCCCAACCTTCAGGGTCTGACAGTCCTTCCATCGCTTAGCGGCCTCCTATAAGCAGAATTTCACACCTGGTGTGGAAGTATGATGTTATGAAGCACCTCAGAAGCATCCCATCAAGTATCTCCATTCTTGAATCACTTCTCCTATCGCTAGATATGCACGAAGCACTCGCCGAGGATTTAAAGAGCCCCCTCAAGTTTAAGATAGAGATAGTAGCTGCAGAGGCCTTCAATAATGAAGTAGTTTAGGATGCCAAATGCCAGGATGTCATCATGTTCTCGGGAGAGGATGAAGGCTCCCCCATACAGGGGCACATCCGCCCACTTTACATCACCGGCTAATTCAAAGGTGGCCAGATTCATCGCTGCCTCATTGACACCAGCTCTGGGATCAGCCTTATCCCAACAAAGACACTACGGAAGCTAGGGTTATCCAAAGATGACATGACTTAGTCTGATTTAAGGATCTCGGGATATGAAAGGACATAGTAGAAACAGTTCGGAAAGATCCGTCTGAACACCCAGTTCGGTGCCATGATTTCCAGCACTGAGTTCATGGTTGTCTCCCAGGACACCGCGTACAACGCATTGATGGGTGGGCCATGGCACCGTCTTCGCATGGTGGTCCCCTCATCATATGACCATTGCCTCAAGTACTCCTTTAATGGTCGATTAGGCATACACCATGGTGATGAATCTCTTTTCACATTTTGAGAATCCCGCAACATGGATGATAATTATTACATGAGAATAGATAATCAATTCCAAGAAAGAGATGTTGAGCCCGTTGCCGCATCGACCAACCCATGGGCACGCCTGAATAACACCTACATCTTCTGGATACATTGGTTGGAGGCCACGACCCTTGATATGGGGCAATGTTTTGTCATTTTCGGGATAAGGGGGGTTCATTCTCCCAAATCCAGGTGGTGTTAGAAGATCACTTCATATTATTATACATACCAGGCTCTAGTGATCTGGATCCTCCCACTCCCGTCAGGTATCGTGACTTCCGAATCATGGAAACGGTAGTACGTCATACCTAATTGTTTCATCGAGCTGGAATAATTCAGCTCTGATCGACGCTCCACTACTTATTTTATATCATCAAGCATGGCCCCTTGGGCTGGAGACTAGATGAGATCGGGTTGACAACCTTCATAGCCATGGTCTCAGTAGTTTCGGAGTGCCCTGATGCAATGAACACGACTGCACAAGCTGGTAGTAGCCTCCCATCTGGGTTTGGTAGTTCAGAAGTAGCTTTCCCCGAGGAAGATTCCTCCATAAGTGGAGAAGAATATATGGAGGATTCTCCCCTACTTTTGAGGAAGGTTCCTCAACCACAGTCGATGAGTTAGTGCAGGTGAACCTCTATAGAGAGGATGTTTTGAGACCCACATTGATCAGTGCCTCTATGTCCCCCGAGTAGCTGTAGCGATACATGGAATTCCTCAAATAGAACTATGATATATTTTCCTGGATTTACAAAGAGATTCCAGGACTGGATCCATAGGTGGCCATCTACAGCCTCGGTCTCCCAGCAGACCATCACGAGTTCAAGCAGCCTCCTCGAAAGATGCATCCATCTCAAAGTTCCATGGTTGAGGCCGAAGTTGACAAGCTCATCAGATGAAACATTGTCAAGGAGGTCCAGTACCCCATGTGGTGTGCCAATATCATGCTAGTCAGAAAGATGAATGGGCAGATCAGAGTATATATCGACTTCCGCAATCTCA
Organism: Viscum album; assembly: GCA_963277665.1. Classification (NCBI taxonomy): domain Eukaryota; kingdom Viridiplantae; phylum Streptophyta; class Magnoliopsida; order Santalales; family Viscaceae; genus Viscum; species Viscum album. The sequence goes on along the minus strand of OY728121.1, from coordinate 1,990,725,101 downwards.
ACCGTCACTATCCAAAGCATGATTTTCCCCTTCCAGTGAAAGAGTTTTTGATCGATGCTACAATAGGGTACCAAGCCCTCTCCTTCATGGATGGATACTCTAGATATAATAAAATACGGATGGCCCCAGAGTATGGGGATTCTAACACTTTCAGGGTGCCCGAAGGTACTTTCTCTTACGAGGTTATGCCCTTTAGCCCGAATAATGTCGGCACCACCTATCAGTGGGCCATGCATAGCATATTCAATCCAATTCTGGGAACATTGGTTGAATTCTATGTGGACGAACTGGTGGTCAAATATCGCTCGCGCTAGGACCATTTCGAGGACCTTGAGAAAGTGTTCGGTTTCCTCCGTTCCCGCCACCTGATGATGAACCTGTTGAAGTGTGCCTTTGGGGATCACCTCTAGGAAGTTTCTTGGATTTGTTGTCTGGTACTGGGGCATCGTGATCGACCCATAGAATATCAAGGAAATCAACTAGATGCCTCCACCATGTAACATTCGAGATCATCAAGGTCTCTAAGGACACTTAGGCTACATACGTCGATTCATTTAGAATCTGGCTGGCAAGTGTGAGCCCTTTTCTTGGATCATGAAGAAGGGGACCACTTATGAGCGGAATGAGGAGTGTCAAATCGCCTTAGAGGAAATCAATAAATATTTTTTCTATCCTCCGGTCTTGATGCCAGCCGTCTCAGGGAAGTCATTGATTCTCTATGACACCACCTAGGAACGATCCATGGGCGCCCATCTCGCCTAGAAGAACAACGGGGGGATGGAGAAAATCCTCTAGTACCTCATCCACATGGTCCTCGGAATGTAGACCAGATACTCCCCCATCGAGAAGAGCTGGCTCACACTTGTATTTTCTTTGCAGAAACTACAGCATTACCTGCAGCACCATGAGGTACAACTGGTCTCCCGGGTAGACCCGCTGAAGTACATTCTGAGTCGTCCCATGTTGGCTGGTCAACTTGGGTGGTGGGTGGTGATCCTCCAGCAGTTCGACATTATGTTTGTGCCCCAGAAGTCCATCAAAGGGAAGTCATTGGAAAACATTATAGCTGCCCATCCGACCAACTTGGACCAGTCCCTGGACATAAATTTTCCTAACGAGGCAATCCTCCCAATCGATCAAGTTGTCCCAAGTTTGCCGATTCACATTGATGGCACCTCCCAGAGCCCCATCGATTGGAGACTCAATGATACTAGGCTCAACAGAGTAGGACTGGGCATTGTCTTTATCACCCCAATGCAAGTCGTCTTCCCTTACTCATTCATGTTGTTCGAAGGCTGCACCAAAAACCAGGCAGAGTATCAGGCCCTCATCACTGGTCTCGAGCTGGCCCTTGAGATCGATGTGCCCCATTTGCATGTGAAAGGGGATTCCAAGCTGGTTATCAAACAGGTCAATGGGGACTATGTTTTCAGGAATCCAGAACTCATACCGTTTATAGAACACAGTCTCCAGATAATAGCCCACTTCCCTTCTCCACTAGAGTTTATCCATGTCCATCGGTCACAGATTGGTCGACCAGATGCTTTGCCCATCCTGGCCGCGTCGCTTGCAGAGCCCGAGCAGGATAATCTGATTATCCACATGGTGTACCGGAGAGTCATTTCTCCCCTCACCCAAGAGGGTGATGAAGGCCCATAGGTAAACAATCTTACCATTGGTGCCTCTACATCAGGGCACCCGGGTAGTCCGGAAGTAGTGATCGAAGTAAGGGCCAATTGGAGGACCCCATTTTTTGAATACCTCCAACACATTAATCTCCCGTCAGACCGGGCCATGCGCGAGCATATCCGATGTTGCGTACTGCAGGTTTCTATCCAAATGGTCCTAGATTCAAGCAGATCCTCTATAAACACAGATTTGATGGTGTTCTCCTCCGTTGACATCATGTAATCGAGATTCCACAGGTCACAAAAGAGGTCCATGCCAGTTCTTGTGGTACTCTGCGGGCTGGGCCGAAACTCTCTCACCAGATTCAGAGACTACGGTATTTTTTTCCCTCCATGATCCATGACTGCATCGAGTTTTCCAAAAGGGTACATGCGTGAATTGTTCATGCTAACATTGTGCATCGACCATAGGAGCCTATCCACACCACCATGTATTCTTGTCCCTTTTTAGTTTTGGGGAGAGATGTCGTAGGACCATACCCACCGGCAACGGCTCTCCAATTCCAATTCATTCTGACCGCTACAGATTTCTTTTCCAAGAGGGCAGAGGCAATTGCGCTCAAGGATGTCGTGGCTTGTTCTATCTTCGACTTCGTGAGTTCCAATATCATCTATCGATTAGGGTTACCTCACGCTATCTTCACCGATAACGGCACCAACTTCCGAAAAGCAGAGCTGATGAAATTGTACGCCAAGTACAACATTCGCTCCAACCATACCTCCCATTATCACGTGCAAGAAAATGGATAGATTGAGGCATTCAATAAAACCCTCTCTATCATTCTACAGAAAATGGTTGGTCAGAACAGGAAGAGTTGGTCGGGTAAGCTCCCCAATGCCCTATGGGCTTATTGGATGATAACCTATTATTCCACCTAGGTGACCCCATATTCCCTGGTGTGCGAAACAGAGGTCTTCATGCCCATAGAAATTCAATTTCCCTCATTACACACAGCGGTCTATGACCAGTAAGCACTGGATGGAGTGGCTGAAATCCATCTGGCATAATTGGAATCCCTGGACGAGAATAGGCTTCATGCTTTGCACAACCATGAAAGGCTTCAGAGCAGGATGGCTCGAGCTTTCAACCAGAAGTTTTTCCTCCACTCTTTCCTATATGGATATTTGGTATTATCTCTCAAGGAACCAATGATCCCTTACCGGAAACCACCCATGTTGGAGCCCAAATGGGAAGGAACATTCATTGTTCATATGGTTTACCCCAATAGAGCTTACTCATTGGTGAATATGGATGGTGAGCGTATAACTCCTCCCACCAATGCTAAATTCCCCAAGAAGTACATTGCCTAAATTATTGGTCATGCATGACCCTAATCTTCATGCTAGTCCTGAGTGACCTTAAACATCATTTGGTCCAGTATTCAGGCCCCTACGGTCCCACATGACCTTAAACTATCCAGTCCTACAAGACGTAAAACCACATCATGAGAACTATGTGTGGCTTGATTCCCTTCCTTATGGGATACATAGGAATGACCGAAAATATCATTTGTTGGCCGAGGAAAAAGGCCATAACCCTCCCCCTGGGTCAATACATTGGTAGGATTGCAAACATTATCCCCAATTCATGTCGAGCTAACCTCGATCCAGCAATTTGTCTCTGTCCATGAAGGCGTTCACCTCATTGAGAGGTGGTTACAACTATGCTTCACCCACTCCTTGATATGGATTTCATCACCTTTCCGTCCGGAAGGGCCCCTAAATGGTATGAATGCTAGGACTAATGTCTCTCTCTTACCACTTCAGGCCAACACTCTAGAGGATTTTGAGAAACAAGCCGATACATGTCCCACATTTTGAATATGGTTAGCAGTAGATGCTCGTTTTGTGTTCCCATCTCAGGTCACTAAAGGGACACTATGTTTCAAACATGATCAACAGTCATCCTGGATTGTTAGGGCCTCCCCAAGAGGACCCAAACATCATGTGTAGTGGTTCATTCTACCACTTTGTTTCTCCAAGCGATAAAATCCCTCTGAGAGATGCCAGCCATCGGGTCCCCTTGGCCTTTTTGGTCCCCCAGCCCAGGTTCTCTCTTATGGGGTTGTGCGGTGTGGTATGGGATTATGTCCTCATTCACGTCGGGTTTCCCACCGTGTTTTACACATCCCCAGATGAGACAGATAATCCCCTACACATCCCACATAACGTTAAACTTCAGGTTGGCCAGGCCTTCCTGGTGGAGGCCCAGCCTTAGGCCCCTCGGCATTTCTCGGGCCCCCGGCCTTTCTCGGTCCCCCAACCCCTGTTCTTCCCAGAGTGTACAGTGTGGTGTGGGATTATTTCCTCATTCAAGTCAGGTTGTTCTCTGTGACAAACACCCCCACCCCCTTTTCATGCGACATCTTACCCTTGGGTGTCTTCCAGAACAATGTATGGCTTGATTCCCATTCTTATGTGATATGTAGGAGGGCCTAAACATCTAGATTTCAGGTCAAACCCCATCTCTTAAGAGATCTCCCCGATATCCTGGTCACCTAGGCCCCTTGGCATGCCCCCTTCTACCAGGGGGATACATAGGTGTGATACAGGGTTTTTGGCACAATTCCAACTTCTCCCGGGAATCCTCTATCACTTGTCCACTCTCAAGTTGAGTCCCTCGACCCCTTGCAGTGGTCTGTCAATGTGTTCAGAGTACTCTGTTCTAGGACCTGGTGAGTCGGAATCAACTTAGGAAAGTTCCTTCCTTTTTTCAAGCTTCATGTCTCCCTTCATTTGGGCCCCCATTATTTTTCACACCCGAAGGGACCCCCAAGAACGACATGTATACCACAACTAAGGGCTCTCCTACCGTTACAGGACAACTCCCCGGAAGGTTTCAGACAACAAATTGATACAAATCCCGCGCTGCGAACATGGTCAGCGGTCAATTCTCAATTTTTTGTCCCCATTTCAGGGTAACATGGCAGGGTTCTGTGTGGGGAACATGGTCAGTAATAATCCTCTATCATCACGCTAGCCCCTTTAGGCCTTGAATGTTGGTATCATGATTCACATTATGTTCCACCCCATCATGTCCAGGTGGAATCTCGACACTCTTGGTACAATCCCTCAGTGATCCTTCGCACGTCAGGGGGACAAAGATACAATGCGGTGTCTCTCGAGGCTCCTGTGATCCGAGCACTAAGTCTATAGGATGGTATCTTCATTAAGGGCTACATGCAGCTCGATCATCATCCCCATGGGATATGTGGGATCACTCGAACATCATGCATTTGTGTATAGTTATGCAGTGATCTAGTCTCTCATGCCCCTTGTCCTCTGACCCTTGCCGTCCTCTTGGCCCGAGGCTCCTCTCCCGAGATCATGCATGGTGATGATCTAGACCTCGTCCACATTCACGTCGGGTATGCTTTATTGTGTCTTGTGAATTCCCCCATGTCCAACCCATATGACCATAAACTCTGTTTTTTGGTCCTACCACATGACCATAAACTGTGATGATATAATATCATCCACACGATGAAAAATGGGACTGCATTGTGATAACCTCATCATAGAGGACATCGTGTTGGGTATCATTCATTTACAATACCATTTTTCAATGTCTGTATGTGGCTGGAATATTTTGGCGATGCTAGGAATTTCCACCCTAGGCTGGTCAGTCTAGAAAAAAAAGAATTACTTTAAAGGAAAAACAAGATACATTAAATGCTTCTTCTTTTGATGCGAGGGCTAGACCCGCACGCCCCCTTTCATCCTTTGAACAGGCACCTTACCGCATCGTGCCACCCTCCAAGAACTATGTGTATCTTGATTCTCATCCTCATGAGATATGTAGGAGCACCCTAGAACATCCCTGTGCGCCCAGCCTAACTTTCGTGTTCGGTCCCTTGAACTGAGCACTTCCCCAGGGAACACATGGTATGTTGGGCTCATGTCCTCATTCACGTTGGGTTTCATAACCACCATACCACGTGTCTCCTTATCTCCTTACCTATCCTTGGTCTTATTTCTATGATATTAAACTATGAACCTTTCCATAACAATGTGTGGCTTGATTCCCATACTTATAGGATATGTAGGAATGCCCAGACATTTCTTCTGGGGTCCAGCCCCAGGGATCACCAAATCCCATCCCTCCTCACTGTTGGCCCCTTGTCCTAACTTCTTGGGGAATTGTGTAACTGCAGCATTTGCCCCGAACATCTTCAGGGTGCCCCATTATGGCATTGGGAAGCAACAATTCCCTCACCAGAGAGGTCCTCTCCAAAAGTAGGAATGATCCATGAGCAGATTCATGCATCCACCTAATATACTTCCACCGAGGTGGCGTAATCTTGGACATGTTGGATTCTGTTCGAACAAACCACCACTTCACATCCCACGCTTTGTGTTCCCCCTTTATTTGGATCATCATCCTCTTTCACGTTTGAAGGGACCCCCTAACGATATTGATTCTCAACCTATGGTCCAACTGCTGTCCTGGGCCAACATTCCGGAAGCCTGATCGCATTTGATGGGACCCCCTAATAGTATGGATTCTCAATCGTTGGTCTTCCTGATGTCATGGGCCGATGTTCCGGAAGATTGATTGATGATATTTGAGTTAGGCCTCGTGTTGCGAACATGGTCCTCAGTTGACCATTATTTGTTGTCCCCATTTCAGGCTAGTGCAATGGGGATGAAGTGTTTCGAACAAGGTCAACCGTCACACTTTACTACTGCACCCCTCCCGTAGTGTTCCGAATTTGGGTAATGTGATTCACTTTTTTCATTCCCCTGAGTTTGGACTAATCCAAATTCCCCTGGAATTTCCTCCCACGTTCTCTAAATCACATTTAGAAGATGATACATTGATTGGTATGAGGTCCTCTTCCTTTGGATGAGCCTCCCACCTCTCCTTTGAAATCTGGTTTCGAATTTCGAATACCAAAAGCTTGGTTGACGCTCCCACAATCAAATGAACTGATAGTACGATCCTATGTTTCTCAAAGCCCACATAAACTTAGTGATGGATTGCTATTTTTGCAATTATGGTTGAGAGTGTTAAACCAAAGGGACAAATAGGTTGAGCAAAGGGGCTTGTAAATTTTTATATACATGCAGTTCAAGAGAAAAAAAAGCATAAAAGAGGGATAGGTGTATGGGTGTGGCCAAAATAGGGCCCCTAAGGGTCGGTTTCTTGCATAGATCTCTCCAATGCCGCCACCTTTTCACTGGTGGCCCACATGACTGCTTCCCATCCCCTGAGGACCCATTCTTCTTCTACGGCTACAGAACGCAACTCGCTAACCCTGGCCTATGCCCACATCTATTCAGCTTGGAGTTCAGTTATCAGACGACTCGCTTCTATGAGTTGATCTTGAGCATCCTACAGGTGGGCCCTCAATTGATCCACAATCTCGGAGAATTTTTCTATGAATAACTCATGATCCTTTGCCTATTCTTCAAGGCGTCGGACCTCCTGCTCTACCCTCAGAAATGCCCGGTTACTCCCTGACTCCTCCTGGCATTGAATGACATCGGCACACTGACTGTTGTCACATATTTTCTCGGCCATACTCATGGACCATCAGGTGATGAATTTGAGAATCCACCCCTCCAGCACACAGGAAGTGTAGCCACGAATTGAGCGACCACATCTGCATTAATCTTTCTTCCTGTGGCTGATTGAGGAAACACTGGATGCACTTCCATACGGAGCTTGGGACCCACGGTGGTGCAGGATCAGAATAACTTTCGCACACGAGAGATTAAGGAATGTAGCATGAGAAATTTCGTACAAATTCTGAGACCCATGAAGGATTTTATAGGCAAATCCAGGGTTCCACACTGCTCGAAAAGAAGCTTATGCACATGGCCAAGATTTTTTTTGCACGCTGCTCAGATTTTTTGCACGCATGGGCCCACAAAGTCATGCACTTCAACGTTCCAATCAGAATCTAATCATTGTGACCCCTCGACGATCCAATTCAAAGGGGTGGGGGATTTGTAGATGCCAAAAAAAATTTAAGTGCCAGAAAATGTTTCGAAACGAAAAAGAGAAGGCATATTCGGACCTGGAGGCTCGGTCTGGATGGCCCAGAGGTATTGCGTGGAAAAAAGGGTGCAGGGCACGAAAAAATGATCTCCCGCATAGGAAGCACCAGGATTCGTGAAGGGTCCTGACACCGGCACAAAATAATTTCACGCCCGTGCCCCGCACAAATAATTGCCTGGTGCCTCCTCCATCATGAAAATTATAGTCCGCTACCCAGAATTTCACGCCGCAGGATGCCTATACATAGAAGGTGACCCCCTTCCTTTTTCTGGATGAAGAATTTGAACCGCCTCTCATGCGCATAATTGGCATTTTGGTCATGCGCTATATGGCCTTCAGTTATGGTTCTTTTTCAATCTATGTCACCACAAGAACCGCCTTCGCACAAGATCCCCCTATCATAGACTAAACTTCATCCCCTTCGGGGTCTACTCCTTGTGCGCAACCCATTCCACGGCGCGCAATCCAGCCAAGCTGTGTTCAATCCTTCCATTGTGTGTGCACCCCTTCCATTGTGCACAAGTTCTTACATTGCATGCAATTCCTTCCTTTATGAGCAATTCATTCCATTGCATGCAATTTCTTCCTTTGTTTGCAAACCCTTCAAGTAGCGTCCAAAACCTCAACCCCCAATACTGCTCAGGAGAAACTAATTTCACACCTTCCCAGAGATTTTTGAACCATACCCCTTTATTTCGTGAAATACCCCGAGAGTTTCATGCAATCCTCGTGGCCCTTCGCCTCGATAATCCCCTGGCACCCCCCCTACACGAGGGCCTGATGCCCTTCTACCGGGTTACATTCACAGATGCCTTGTGTACCTCAGGCATCTTCATCATGCCTATTTTTCTCGTGAAACCTTCTAAGATCGTAATAAGTAACTTCCATTTCCCTTGGACAATCCTTCCCATTGCATTGCTTCGCCTTATGCTTCTTTTCATAGGCACGCAAGCGGCTATCACTTATTCACATAGACTCGCTAATGTGGACCCTCGATGGTTCACTCCGCAACACCCCATTAGTACAACATTTCTGGTACCTTCCCTCCCACAAGTAGAAGAGGTTGTTGGTTATGTAAGTCTTAGGGGTGTAGGGTAAACCCACTTCGTCCGAGATGGAGGACGTTAAACTGCCAAGCACCTCGTCCTGAATACATGACGTTAAACTATGACCTAGCCCCATGCCTTGCACGCAGGGTCCCCCCGCCTTGGACATTCTCCACACCCACTCGTCTCCATGTGGATGGGATAATCCCTCACAAGTGGGTGATTTATTGAAGTGGTGTTTGCCCATGGGTAAGGGAATCCACCTTGGTATAAGCCCCCAAATTTCCTTCCAGGAGGCAGCACCCATGCTCCTCTTCACTTCCTCAGTGCCAGGGCTAGCAGAGGTCATGATAGGGAATAGGGCCCCTCCACTCTTCCTGGGTGCCAAATCCCTCTCCCGTTGTGCTTTTTCGACCTCAGGAATCCACCCTGGACTATGTCCCGACACCATGGGCCGCTCAACGCGTAAGCCCCTTTTCAATTCCCACAGACACACCCTTCGTGACGTGATCATCAGGTCTCCTCTACCTCTTGTTTCTCACACTGAGCATGACTCCTGTGAGTATAGAGTGAGCACTGACCATGACACTACCTTGGGTCGTCTCAAAGCATAAGCCCCAACCATCCCAAACTATGGGGACATTGATCCGTTCTAAGGCATGGTACGTAGGAAGCCTCCACGAGGTTATAGCCCCACCACCTGGGGTCGTCTCAGAGTGCAAGCCCCGACCATCCTGAATTACGGGGACTTTTATCTGTGCTACGACATGGTACATAGGAAGCCTCCATTAGGTTCAAGCCCCACCAACATCGGTCATCTAAGATCGTATACCACAACCATCCTGAACTACGGGGACTTTGAACCTTTCTAAGGCATTGTACATAGGAATCCTCCATGAGGTTCAATCCCCACAAACCATTGGACCCTACCATCTCAGTGTCGGTGTGACAAGCCCCCAATACACTTGGACCCCATGTCCCTCTTCACGTCAGTTCACCGACACCAACATTGGGCCACCTCAGGGCATGAGCCCCAAATGTTCCTATCCTGCATGATATTAAATTGCATTCCATTCTGAACTACGAAGACATTGATTCCCCATATCAAGGATTAGTAGGAGGCCTCCATGAGGATCAAGCCCATGTTTAATTCTGATCTCTCCCTAGAGACCACGTGTCTCAGGATTCTCATGCTTTAACCCGGAGGTTCCACTTCCTCTGGGTCCCATCCATGCATCCATTCTCATGGGTTTCCTCATCAGGGGTCCCACCACATCATCAAACTACATGGACATTGATTCCCTACCACATGGATACATAGGAATTATCTTCAGGACCCAAGACCAAAGCCACCATCCATCTTGACTCTTACCCAAGCCACCACATCCTGGTGAGATCATTCCACTCCACTCCTCACTCCTATCCACAGCATTCATGAAGCTGCCCATGTTCTGGCTCCAACATCGGTGTTCCCTCCAGGGGGTTCTTCAATCTGATCCGCTCTAGCTAGTGTTCCGATCAGTATGATCCATCTCTGTTGGATGTTAAACATGCGGCATACCCTGTGTTAAACATGGGAAGATAAGAAAAACCTCAGATACATGCATATGGCACAAAATTCCCCATGTTCGATGTGTGATGCCTTAGGTTTCCGCACCCTCTAGATGCCCTATAATAAGGGACAATAGATAGACATGCCAATCCCCAGAATAAAGACACGCCAGTGATGCCCCAACACAACTAATCTCCTGACCGAAGGTTGCTGCCCTGACCAGAATCCATGGAAGGTCCAGAAAGAAGCAACACAATTAACTGTTGTCCATGAAGATATGGCATTGAGAAGAGGTTCACAAGCTATGTTTAAATCAATGAGGGATACCTGGACTAGGTGATGAGCTCCGAAGAGGAATCCACAGAAGGAAGAACCGATATCCCATCATCCCATTTTGATCAAAAAGAAAACATCCCTGAATAATGATTGTATGTCGCCAGCCATTGGAAAGTGGGAATGCAGGGTAACAGCAGTACATCCTCGGCGTGACAGATGCATGTGCCCCGACGAAAGCATCAAAAACCATAATATTAAAAATGTATTGGATGCTTCAATGTTTTTACCTTATTCTATTATAAAAGAATCCACATACCACATATTTCGTTTCACTATTAATTTATAATTTATTCCTAAAATAATATAATTTTGTTCCTTATAGGACTACTTCTCACTTAATTATTCATTTGGAAGACAGTAACTACCTTAAATCCCCCACTTCCATGGATATTTATATACAAAATATGAAGATGTGGATTTATGTTTTTTTATCTTATAAATACATTCCTCAAAATATTCCTCTTAAAAATATTATTTATAAATCATAATATATTGATATAATCATAATTTATTTTACAAAATTTCAATATATTAATTTAATAAACCATATTTATATATTTACATCTACTCTGAAAAATAATATAATTTCTAAAGTTCGTACATGTGGACTACCACTTATACCAATCAACAACATAAATTTTTTCATAATTTCCACTCTTATAAGGTTATTATGATTGAATTGAATAAAAAATATTTTCATTGAAATATATTTTGGATTCATTAAATAAATTTTTTTGTTTACCAAAAATCCTTTTATTTTTTTAATAAATAAAAATTTTGTCATGTCTATATGCAGAGTATCTCCTCCTTAAATTTCATGATATATTTTTCATAACATTATAATGTGGATAGTCCTAATATATTTAAATATTTAGTAATATTATATTTAGAAAAAAATTATTATTTTTTAATTATAATCCATGTGAAATATTTTTAATGTATTATATAATATGAAATTTGTATTAAAAGGTATGTTTAGTCTACTACCTCCAGGGAACAAAATATTTTACTATTCATTAAAATGTTCCTTGGATAGATCTATGATTTGCTTCAATGGATAAATATTATTATTATAAAATTATAAAGGTTATTTTAAATCAAAATATAAAACCGAGTTCCAAAATGAGTAATAAAACATTTTGTATATTTATCCATCAAAAAATATGTATTTATAGGGAAAACTATTTATTAATATTATGTAATAGCATCATATGTGTTATATTGATCTACTTTTTATTTTAATTATCGAATATCACACAAATAAACGCCCAATAAAATCTTTATTCATTTGGTATAATGATATTAAAAATAAATAACCATAAAATAATCCATTAATTATAGTTTGTTTTTCTTGGGTCAGTCTAAAGACCAACATGAATAATGATTGAAATATAAATCAAGGATTATTATGAAATCTAATTTTTATTGAAATAGTATATAATTTATCAATAAATAATTTAACATTGGTTCTAGAATAATAATATTTAAATATACATCATTATATAATTTAAACCCTATTGTTCTCTCTAAATCATTGAATCATTATCGTCATTGAATTATTGTTTACAAATTGTGACATAATAAATAATGATAAATTAAATTAAAAAATTATAAAAAATAAAATAGAGTAATTTTTATGATCTTAAAATGGTTCACATTGGAAGAATACTGACATACCATATTACTATTTTTATGATTGTTTTAATCAATCTAGAATACTCAAAATCAATTTAGAATATATATAAAAACTAAAAAATATACATTTTGAGAATAATTATAAATGAAGGTAAAAAATATTATTAATATGAATTAGTTTATAAAATATATTAATAATAGTCATTTTTAAATATAGGTGGTTAATGTCAATTAGACTAAGTAGGAATACAATATTATGGTATCTTTACCTCAAATCTCAATTCCTCGGGACATGGTTATGTTTTGAAAAATATATTCATATATATTATGTATTTAGATAACCATTGTTATTTTATATCATTATTGTCTTATTATTCCTAATATTTTTATTTTTAATTCATTTTTCTTCATCTAATTGAGATATTTTTCTAATTTAAAAATTCATAAGGGTTTCTTATTAAAACAATTACCCCTTGATACAAATTTCATATTAAATATAATGATTCAATTTGTATACTCTATATCACTACACTTATTATTTATAATTTATATTCTTTTATGTTTCATGATATTTATCTTTATATTCAATGTTTTTTATATCATGTGTTTTGGATTATAAAAATCCTAAAGCAATAAGGGGTTATCCTCACACAGCCCTTTTCTCGATTCCTAATGATTTACGTTCGAATATGATTTAATAAGAGGTATTTAATTTATTATAGAATTATGATATAATTATTATCTCTAAGAAATGTTAAATTTGATATTCTAAACAATAACTTTATGAATTCCATACAAAATAAGTATATTATTGTATAGAATAATTCTTATTATTTTAAATGTTGGTATCCTATTCTTGTAAATAAAATTATTTCCCACCAAAGTTCTCCTTGTGAATTCATAAATTAATTATTTATTATCCCATATGACCTCTATATTTTATTTATCCTCTTTTATAGAAATAATATTTTATTATTTAAATGATATATGCTTTGAATAAAAAAATTTCAAAAATTAAAAAGTGTTTCAATCCATTCAAATCAAATGTTCAATGTTCCACTACTCATTTTTTGTGAGGTAAATTATGTATTTTAAATGATATATTAAGGATTATTCAATATGAACATAAAAACCATATCATTTCACCTTTTTGAAAGAGTAATTTTAATGTCACCTATTACATTGTATTTTTTTAGAATATTTTCAAAAATCCATTTTAAAAAATTTCCCCCATGAACACATATTTTGAATTCATTTTCAATTTTATATCAGTCATTCCATATAAAGATTTATGGTTATTAAAATAAATTATTTTTTCTTAGTGTTATTAAATAATTCATTCATATTCTTTTAAAAAAAATTGATATTTCATATTTATGAAGTTATTTAAAAAAAATATGGAATATGTTAATATATGTCATTTTCCATTGAAATTACATATACACAGTCAAGGTATTTTATCAAATGATACCATCCACATTCTTTGTTTACTAGATAACGGTATATTGTTTTCTATCAAAGATAAAATAAATCAATACAATTTTGATTCCCAGTCAACATCAATATTTATGCTTAACTATTCATCCAATACATTTTCATTGTTTATACCTTGTTTTCATTTTCATTTATGTATTTTGTTTCTCCTAGCTTCCTTAAATTTATTTATTGGTTATAAAAATTTACTAAAATATTTAACTATTATCTAATCTATGTTGATAACCAATACCGCATCATCTAAAAATAAAATTTTCTTACCTAGAAATATTTCATTATCATTGGATACCAATTTATTTACTATTTGACTATAATGTTATGATTATTGATCGGATTATAATTTTTTTAAAATTTATATGAGTCATTTTTATTCCATTTTTTATTTATGATGTGTTGAATGAGACCCAATTTAATTCAATGGTTTCATTAAAATAAGACGATTGATTATTTTCATGTGGCACTCATATGTATAAGTAATGATGGGTGGAATAAAATATGTCCCTCTAATTCATTTATTAATGATTTAATAGTAATGATATAATATAGTGTGATCAATCATGGATATTTTCATAGAAAAGAATGACATCCTTCTTGTATTTGCACAAAAACTAAATCACAATCCTTCTTGGATAACATCTCGAAGAATTGAGTGAATCATCTTGAAAATTCATACAAAATTAAATATTTACCATTATATATATGATCAGAATATAGTTTTAATAGCTGCGTGTGTTTTTTCAATATATTTAATCATATTTATATTTTTATATTTTTCCCTACTAAATCATTTTTATTGACTTCTCGTTATAAAAAATCTTGACTCCTTTCAAATGTTGTGCCATATTATATTCCATGAATCATGTTTCATGATATAAGAATTCTTTCTATTGTTTTCTATACATCTCAATTAAAATAATATAATAATCATATTCTTAGTGGTCATCATTCATTATTAACTATTATGTTTATCCATCTTGATCATCTAATATCACCACTTTGTTATGGTTCCATTAACTACATTATAGAGGAAATTATAATGTGAAATGTGTATAAATGAGTATAATATTAGTATAATTTTATAGATATTTTCATGACCATCTATTGATTATGATCGTGAGTATATAGTTGAAATAATAATAAGAAAATGAAAAAGGCATGTGTTTCCATATTTATTATTTTATCCTAATTCTATAATATTGTCTAAATAAAATATCATGGGGATGTATGTATCTTAATATTATTTTTATGTCATATAATTATGATTGTCACATATTTGGTGTGTCATAGTTATTATTAGAGTATTTTTTAGAATAATTTATAGATTTATATATTAGATGAGAAACATTAATGGGGTGATAAGTTATCATTGATCATAATTTCAATGTTATAGGTATCCCTTTAGGATAGTAGGGGTAATTTTAAATAATTTCATGATTATGCTTTGAAAAATATACTAAGAATCCTAGGAATTATTATAAAGGAAATGTTTAATTATACAATATAATATAGAAAATTTGGTAATATAATGAATGTTTAGCTCTCCTACTAATGAAATACAAGTATGTAAAATGATATGTTATTTCAGTTGTGGCACAGATTCACCTATTGGTAATCATCGTAAAATCATTGTTTGAGTGTCAAATCAATCATCACACTATTGTAAGAAGAGTGGGCCTATGACTATATGCCTATATAGAAAATCTATGGGGATATGGTTTTATAAAATCACATTATTTCCATGATCCATTATATAAAATTTGAATATATTTTTTCTTGATATCATAATAGGCATGTGACTAGGGATAACATATAATGAAATTTAGTGATTTGCAAGTCAAGGTACATATTAATTGATATGATTTTTTGTATAATCTGTATACTGGAAATTTAGAGAATATATATAAATTATTTTATGGTTTATAATATTTGATGAATGATCATGGTAAATTTCAATATTTATTGTCATAATTATGTTACAAAGTATGAGATAAACCCAACCCAAATAATCATATATTAAAAAACCGAGGTTTTGGTTTAATTGAATTATAATGTAATGAATTTAAAGAGTAAAACATTTATATGGTGACTTCATATAATATAATTTCTAAAAATTCCCTTATAGTGTTGGTAATTCATCACAAATTGTATCACATATTAAATTTATTAAAAGATGAATCCAGAATGTACAATGTAAAAATTGATTTCATAGACATAGAAAATATTTTTCTAGTAAGAATCCTAATGAGATAAGAGTGTGATTCAGAAAACCATTGATTATTCTAACCTAGATATCATGAATTAAGATTATCAATTTTAACATTGTTAATATCTCAAGAACAGTAATGTGGAGAAGTAAGGAGACTCATGGATTTTCTGGAAACATAGTTGTTGGATTAATGAAAACTCTATTTCTTATATTTCTAAATTTTGATAAGAATAATTTCATTAATGGGATTGATTAATTATAAAAAGGTGGACATAAATTCGTTAAATATTAATATTGTATGATAATTAGTGGACAAAACAAATACATTGAATAAAATGTATGTAAATTGGAAATTATGAAAATCTATGCCCCAATAGAAGGCATACCAAAATAATTAGAATAAAACTGCCACATAGTGCTTAGGAATTAATAAAATCCAATAATATGACTAATCATGATGTTAATAGTGACATTTTACTATTTAAATGAGGATATCATATTTCATGTATGTTTCTATATAATAGATATCAAATTATTAATAAAATTATTTAGTGGTATAATTATTATATCTTGAGTATATGAATGTTATTCACTGTTTATAGAAAGTTACATCTTATGAAACTTTAATATTAATTTCAAATTAGGGTATTATTACAGATTTATTGTCTCTCTTTACAAAGAGAATAAATTAATTTATATAAATTGAATCCTAAATTAATATACTAAACAAACTCAAGATCATATACCTGCGTATTTTTTGTTATGAGTATTTTATTGATATAACTCCTATTTCACCTATTTTAAAACTACATGTATAGAATATATTTATGTAGGATAGTATATAAATTCCAATGATCTTAAATCATTAACATCCATTTAAATAAAAATTATGTTTGATATATTATTTTCATATGAACCACTAAAATAATTGTGTCTAACACCTAAAAAATTAAAACTATTAAGAAACCTATATGAAAAATTAAATTTCATGTATATATAATAATATTATTGGTATAACAATTCATATAATTGAAGGATAAATACTAATATTGATTTAATTGTTATTTCACTAAAAATAATTAAACAAATTATATATTCTGTTCTAATAATTTAAACAATCCAATTTTTAAAGATAATAGAAAATATTCTAATGTACTATCCAATATATTTTCATTCTATAAAATTTTAATTTATACAAAATAAATATAAGGAAACAAATATTGCATAATGAACAATTTTCAATAATATTGGAATTTATCTATATTTTTAATTTTAATTAAATATATAAATATAAATAAATTTTAGATTTTGAATAACTTATAATGAGGAATTTTTTTTAATTGATAATGTAATTTTTTCGGGTTATGATTTGTAACTTATCTATGGGTATTAATTTTATAGAGAAGTGAGAAAAAAAATTGAAAAAATTGATTTTTTACATTTTAATATAATAATATTATTAGATAAATTTTAAAAAATGAAATATGTATTTATTGGATAAATTTTATTCAATTTAAAATTTTAGGAGGAACATAGAAAAAAAGTAAATTTTTTGGAGTCTAGGTAATTATTTATAATAATAACCATTGTTTTATTAATTTTTTATTAAATACTATTATAGTATATTATTTTTTTATATTAATTTTAAATCCACTAAGAGTTTATTTAATTATAATTAACTAATTTCTTCTTCTAAAATGAATATAATTTATAATTGATCCCTGTACATAAATTTTATACTTAAAACATACAAATCATAAAAAAAATTTATATGTTCTGTGTGATTAATTTAAAACTAATGCCTTAAATCATCAAATATTTTTATTAAGAAGAAATATTGATGGAAAATTGGGAAACCATAAAGTAAAAAATAATCATCTAATCTCATAAGATGTGGTAGAATCGTCAAATTGCAATTTAAGCCTTTTCAACCCCTTACCTCTAAAAAGACTCCATTGAGGAGTTTTATCCCACCCATCTGGTTGATATTTGAGGATGTATTCAAAATAAACTTTCATCTTGTCCCATTATTCAATGATCACCTCCACTCAGATCTTCTTTCCATTAAATCCACGAGCCAAGATACTACATTTTTTGTTCATCCATGATTCCTACTTAGAAGTTAGAGTAAACATGATACTTATCTCAACCAACCTCTCAAATTCCTCTGGAGAAGAATCATTATCGATATACTTCTCTATGAAATAATCATTAACATTAATGATGTTTTTCCAATCCTCGCATTCCATCAGTTATATTCTATACTGGAGGCTAGAATAATCCACATACTCATTTTCATCGTGTGCTAGATGCTTATCAAAATCATTGTCATTTTTCAGAGAGAGATTTTTGAATATTTTGGACACCTTCATTAGTGACTTTATTTTTCTTATGGATCTAGTAACCAGAGGGTCCGAAATATCTGAATATTCCTTCCTACGATGCGGCCTCGGAGTGTTCTTAATAAAACAATCACTGTCAATGATTGTGATTTTACCATTCCTTGAGGAGGATCTAAAGTAGTCTTCCCCTATGTTCTCATCTGTGTACGCAATAGGGGTGGCAGAGGAGGACATAAAATCCTCTTGTATGGTCTCCTCTTCATGGCCATCCTTATAAGCTTGTAAATCTATTTCTCCCAACCCAGCAAACCAATTTTTGGGGTTAGAGGCCATTCATCCAGACATCACCATCTCAACGTAGGATTGTTTGACCAGCAAGACCAGTAATAATATTTATGAAACACATGTCTTCTCGAAAATGTATCCCATGAATTGTCATTTAGATATTTGATCCTTCAATATTAGTCCTAGTGGATCCTTACCTATGGGAAAAGCATCCAAAATGTCCCCAATCACTGAACACATCATTGGATAGACTAGACATAGACAGTTACATGACCTGTTTAGCATCACCAAGTTCCACTATAACCACAGTCATTAGAAGCCCAACTGATCCTAGATCACATTTCAATCTAGAAAATATTATCAAGACAATGGGTTCTTGTAGTGTGGACTTAGAGGGCTTCTGGATTTCTAGAGCTCCATCTCATGGAATCCCAGGATCAGAGGATAATGGCTCAGATCCATTCAAATTTCTGCATTCAAGTTACCCACAATTTTCCACATTTATAGGGAAACCTCGATCATAGGAATCACCAACAGATAGAGGGATATAACCATCTCTGTAGAGACCCATACTTTACTTACATTGACATTAAATTACTTTTTAAGAATATATAATACATAACAAAAACCATCATCGAAGGACTGTAATAGTTTAGTGTCTTTGGAAACATGGAACTTAATCTTCTAATCTTGGTGAAAGATCTTCAAAATATCTTATAAAGATCTTCCCTTTTTCATACCTAAGAACTTTTTTTAAATCCTGGGGAATTGAAAATATATAAAGGGTGAGATCAAATCCTCAGTAAGTGTAAGAATGACGAAAATAAAACAAACCATATACATTTTAACATCAAAACATGAACATAATGTTTAAACATCAAAATCTTGAGTTGTGAAATAAATCATGGAAACACGTAAGGAATAGATCATAAAGGAACATAAATCATGATAAGATAGCATTGGAATAAAACATTTAATTTTGGGAAACCATTAATCACACGATATGATTTTCATAGTAGCCAAGGCATTGCTGCCAAGGCCATCTTGAATGCTTAACATGGGGAATGAATCTCATCGCATCGCGGAGAGGGTAATCCGTACGTACGAATGAGCGATGATATCATTCCCATAATTATTGAATTGAATTGGAGTGGATGATATAATATCCTAGAATCAGTATGATGTTATAAAAACTATTTATATTTATTCTTTTCACCATTATACCCATCCATGTAAGGTGGTGGTGGAAAAACAGATTACACAACGACGTGGAGACGGTATTTCGTACGTACCCACACGCGGTGATTTATTTTTCCATGGGATGGATAGAAGGAGAAATGGGGTTGTTTCATATTTATAACAAAATATAACTATATTAATGATAATTATGTTTTTACTTGATAATGAATCAAATAAATAAGAAGAAGTTTAAGAAGAAATAAACGTGAAATAATCGGTAGAAGTGATTACCTCTTCTTCGACACACCCCTTTTAAGCTTCCTCTTAAGGAACTAGAGTTGGACTTCTGAGGAGACCAGAACCTCTATAATGTTTCCAGGGAATTTTAGAAGGGAAATGGGCAGGGTTTGGATGAGCTTGAAGGCTCAAAATTGTGTGAAGAGAAGAGGGAGGAGGTGCCCTTTTATAAGGGAGGAGAGGGGTACTTTAGAAAAAACATAAAATATTATTTTATAATAAAGTCATATTCAGATTATAATAGCTCCAAATTGCATTATTTCGAGACTAATGTAGATATGGGTCGAAATAATCTCATCAAATAGGTTTTAGTTAAGTTTATGTTACTATTGTAACCTTATTATTTAGATTTAACTCTAAGTTAAATAATTTAACTTTTACAGTGTCTTCTTGTTTTCTTACACTATATGGCTAATAAACTTACTATAAAAAGACAAAAGAACCCCAAGTGGTTCATTATTAATATATAGAACCTTATCTGAGTCATTTTTTTGATCCTTAGGTTTTTAGGAATATAATAACAATTAATAATATATTATTTGGTTTAAAAACTTTTTAATGTCAATTTTGACACTAATTGGTAATGGATTTTTGTGAAAATCATAACAGCATTATTGGTTCGAAAAAAGTTATTTAAGTCATTTCTAACATGTCATATTAACCTATAAAATTAGTGTAATTTTTCAAAAGTCTCAAATTACATTTATTTGGGTATTTATAACATCAATTATCTTAATATTTCATAAATAAGGTAATTACTCCATAATCATTGTGTCATAAATAAAATAAATTATTTAATTTATAAAAATTATAAATAAAATACCATTATGTAAGAAATATTTTTATCATTCTGATTAGTATTTATAGTCGAATTTATCATATATATAACAATATATTAAAAACAATTAGTTATTAAACTTGGATTTTAACTATTTTAACTCTTCTTTAAATAAAATAATAATAAATGTCCTAATATAATCCAAGTGGACCTAAATGGTCATATATTATTCCTATGGTTGTTTTTGTTCGAATGACACTTCTCCAATAGAATTAGGACATGAGTTAGGGTAATAATAATATCATTTTCTACCCTTAATTACCCTATTTACTTTTAACCGTGGTAAATAAAAGTCAAAAGTTACTATTCGCCAAAAAAATATTTTTATCTTATTGAACCACATTTTACTCCTTGATATTAATTGTATCTCTCAGATTTTCGAAATTCCACCCACATAAGTGGTAACATTATGTTTTATGTAAATCTAAAAATTCTCCTAAGAGGTGGGTAAAAGACAGTGAAATGTTCAATAAAATTTTTATATATCTAAAATTATTATTAAATGACTCTAATTAATTAAATTGGACTCATATTGGTATTATTTATTAATTTTGACCAAAATTAAATTTAAATAAAATTAATTATTATTTAAATAGAAGGTCGGTTTTATCCAATAACTTAGTGTTTTCACTATTCATCAAGAATTGAATGTTTTCAGAAAAATACCAAAAAATCACCCTAGGCTAATTTCGATATTCTGAATCCAAAAAGGAATTCCATATTGAACGATAAAATTTATAAAATTTCAAAAAGTTGGTATTACTATTCATAATGACAAGTTTATATAATATTTTAATAACATGTCATTATTTAGTGAAACTCGGTATTGCATACAACACACGCTATCATGGAAGGTTGTGATTGCGTGTAAAGCAAGCCAAGTCAGGGTTGCGTGTAGTGAAAGATTTCTTTGTTTTTTGTGTATAATAGAATCCAATCATAATTTATTTATATGTTGAATATATATATATATATATATACTCAATGTTGCGTAGAATAACTTCTATCTAACGAACATGAAATTTCATGTAACACGATACAAGAATAGTGTTGTGTATACTGCAAGCTATTATGTTGTTGCATATAGCGCAAGAAAATCATGGTGTAGGATACAACACAAGACATCAAATAAATTAAAAATAATACTTCTCATAAAATCTATGGGTGTTACATTCTACCCCCCTTAAAATGAATTTCTCTCTCGAAATTCATCGGGGTTATAAATTGTTTACTACTTGAAAGTTTTATTTATATAAACCCACATCGTAAAGTGGAATACTAAAACATTATTTTAAAAAGGAAAGCTAGAATCATATATATCACTCAAAGTAACCCAATACTGGGTTTCCACATAGCACAACATAGGTGAACATATAGATATGGAAGAGAAATATAACCATCATGTTCTAATGGAGAGTGGTAGAGAACATGGCTATAAAAAAGCCATCAATCAAAATGCCAAAAATTTGTGAGGATTTAAGCTAGCATCTAATTCGTTGGGTATGAGGGTACTAGGACAACGTTTTTAGTTATCAAGATCATTTCTTAATGTTGAAAAAATGTTGAATTAAAAGAAATACTTACTTGATTTTGGTACAATCTCAACGTTGTTCATGCCTTGAACAATTTCAACTTCATCTCTTAAAGAAATGAAATTGAATTTGTCTTTCATGAAGTTTTAGCAGATCATGCGATAGAATGATAGGTCATACGATCTATCTCAAACGTAAGGTTAGAAAAATTCATGAGTCCATCTTATGGTGAGATTAATCGTATATGATTACAAAAATGGACTTATACTTCATCTATCATACCAAATAATAAAATAAATCTAGTTTCTACTAACTAGGGACTTCCTGTAGGCCAGAGGTAGGTGATAAATGAATGTCACACATTATGGTGTGGGTTCGATTCCTGAAACTTTGTCTAACACGACTAGTATTCACCCATCCTACAGGTTGTCCTTTTTCAAAAACTATACTATTACATCATTCAAGAAAAAATATAAAAAATTTACAGCCTTGAACAATACTATCTGATTTCCAACAAAATGCATTCCAACCTTTTAGCTTATCGAAAATTCGTATGTCCAATCTCATAGTATAAAGAAAATGAGTACTTGAATGGTCATCTACGGAGCATGTGAATACCATCATTTATCCCCCATATATCGTACGATATATCTTGTTGGTCACATTCCAAACATGTGAATACCTTAATCATGTATTCTCTTGAAAAATGAATACCCATTGAACCTTAGTGAAAACATTAATGCTGTCCAATGTTAACTCTTTCCACATACCAAAATCCCAAAAATTTTATATACTCAAACCATGATATCACGTTGTTCCTATATCAATCATGAGCTCATGAATACTATCAAACATATTATTTTCTCCTCATCCCTTCATTATAAACATATCATCTTCTTTCAAAAAAAAAATTCAACCACTTTTCGTGGTTACCGGTACCGTATTCATATGGAAAACCACAATGTACCAATACATAGATATTCCAATATATGATAAAAGTACCTCAACAACATTATTCTTGAATACCAATACATAATCCCTTAAAACCATCCTCTTGAATGATTCTCATGTAATAATTCCTTCCGTGATTTAGATCTAACCTCTTAGTTCAGGGTATTGAGTTGGGTAATTCCCATATTCTCCACAGATAAGACATTGAACTCTATAACATTCTGTCACTCTATGAACCTTCTCCCCACATAGATATCATATTCCCCTCCATTTGATGTATTCATCAAGTTTCTTCTTCTCTTATTTAGAAATATCCATCTTCCTTTCTCGATGCTCCTCACCATGTGAACATGCATAAAAGTCCATCGTCCTCTTATTTGATGATGTAGGTATACCACTAATGTTCACCTTGTTAATCATATATCTCAATGACTGATTTGGAATAATCACAATATCATTCTTTCTAGGCATTACACACATTCATTTCACATTGTCACCAATTTTTCCATTGGATTCAATGTTGAACCAATTCCTTCTACTTCCCTCCGTTGACTAAAACCAAAAACAATGCTGCATGATACAGTTAAAATAACAACGAACCACATAATCATAAAAATTAACTTATGGGATGTCTAACATATCACACATTATTTAATCCATGATAGCATAGGTTAACCCTAGGTTATTCATGATCGTCAACATAATTCTATGACTGTAACCTATAGTTATACTAAACCTTTGGGACATCCCTAGGCATACCTTTGAAATGTCTCTAGGGATATCAGTAATGTTTTCGCATCCTAGTTTCCATAAATTAACTAAAAATTTCCTCTGATACCAACTATATAGACCCGTACTTTACGTACATGGAAATTAGATTAATTTTGTGGAATACGTAATACATAACAAAAACAAACACCGAAATACCGTTATAGTTTAGTGTCTTTTTAAACATTGAACATAATCTTAAAATCATGGTGAATGATTTTCAACATCTCCCATAAAGATCTTCCCTTTTTTTTCTTACCTAAAAACTTATTTTATATCCTGGGGAAAAGAAAACATTTACAGAATGAGCTCAAATGCTCCATAAGGGTAAGCATGAAGAAAATAAAACAAACCATATACATTTTAACTTTAAAACATGAACATAAAGTTTAAACATCAAAATCCTGAGTTGTGAAACAAATCATGGCAGTACGTATGGCATATGTCATAAAGGAACATCAATCATGGTAAAATAGCATGAGAATAAAACATTTAATTGTGGAAAACCATTAATCACATGATATAATTTCCATTGTAGCCAAGGCCATTGTAGTGGAAAAAGTCCATTACTAAATAGAGTTCACTCCTCGTTCCAGTCCTGTATCACTAAACCAAATTATCTTTACGTTCCAGCCATGTCAATCTCATGAGATATAAATCCTTACCCAATGCATTGGAGGGATATATAGGTCCCACCCATCTCATAATTAAATCATTATGAGTTTTGCCACAAAATTACCATAAATCATTCATCATAATCCAAAGAATAGAATAGGTTCCATAAACATCATCCCATAATAACGTAATCTATATAAAACAAATGGATATAATTTCATCATAAGAAGAATCAAACCATGTAAATAATAGATAAATTATAATTGAAACATAATCATACTAAATAATTTCATCTTATATGGAAAATAGTTTTGACAAAACACTTGAAATGAATTCTTGAGGAAAATATCCTTTCTTATTTAAAATCATTTTCATTTCACAAAATGCCATGAAATTTTAAAAGAAAATAATTTTGTTTAAAATTTTCATGAAATCATGTAGAGTTTTCTTCCTAAAAATAAGGCGTTATGAAAACCATAAAAATCTATTCATGCCGTATATGTTAAAAAAAACATTCTCCTCTTACTTTTAACAGAAAAGTCAAAAAGTACCACATAACAAAAGAATGATTCCTTCCATAACAAAAAGTAAAAGTAAAAGATTGGTAAAAATGAAATTAAACATAGATGTAATAATAATAAAAAATTTATTAAAAACATTTTTTATGGACATGGATGAAAAATATAACCCCAATAAATACTTACGAATAAACAATCTCGGATAAAAATGAGATTGGAATAGTTATCCCTTACCGTAGGTCTGATATGCTTCATACATATCCGAAAATCCTACATAATTATTTACATAATGTAATTTACTAATTACGTAATCATATTTATTATTTTGATATCATATACTGTTCACTTATGACTTTATATTATCTGTTCTTTTATAAATTCCATGTTAAAGCAGTGTTTTGGGTAAAATTGTTTTATTTATCGTACGTGTTTGGACATGTTGTTCTTGATATTATTATTACTCATATCATGATTTACTTACATACAGAATCTAAATCATGTTTTATATATCATATATATTACGTATATATAAAAATATATATATATAGATAAATGAAATGAAATACACCGTTTTTGGAGACGGTAGGCCGTACATATGCATGGACGATGTTTTCCTTTCCTTATTGAATTGAATGGAAGTAAGTAGATGACATATATATATATATATAATTTCAGTAGATTTATTATCTCATATATTTAATTATTATTCATTATATATAATTTATAATCATTCTTGAATTATCAATAGGGAGAATTAATCTCATCGCATCGTGGAGACGGTAATCCGTATGTACGCATGAGTGATGATATCGTTCCCATAATTATTGAATTGAATTGAAGTGGATTGTATAATATCTCAGAATTAGTATTATGTATTTATAACTATATATATTTATTCTTTATACCATTTTATCCATCCATGTAAGGTGGTGGTGGAAAAATAGATTACACCACGGCGTGGAGACAGTATTCCTTAAGTATGCACGCGCGGTGATTTCGTTTTCCGTAAGATGGATATAAGGTGAAATGGGGTTGTTTCCTATTTATAATAACATATCAGTATATTATTAATACTGATGTTATTACTTCATAATGAAACAGCTAAATAAAAATAAGTTGAAGAAGAAAGAAACTTGAAAGAATCGGTAGAAGAGATTACCTCTTCTTCGATGCACCTCTTTTAAACTTCCTCTTAAGGAACTCGAATTGGAATTTTGAGGAGACCATAACCTCTATAATGATTTTGGGAAGTTTATATGGGAAATGGGCATGGTTTGATCGAGCTTGAAGGCTCAAAATTGTGTGAAGAGTAGAGGGAGGAGGTTCCCTTTTATAAGTGAGGCTAGGGGCACTTTAGGAAAAACATAAAATATTATTTTATAATAAAGCCATATTCGGATTATAGTAGCTCTAAATTGATTTATTTCGATAATAATGTGGATATGGGTCGAAATAATCTCAACCAATAGGTTTTAGACATGTTTTGGTTCCTATTGTAACCTTATCATTTATATTTAACTCTAATTAAATAATTTAACTTTTAACGTGTCTTCTTGTTTTCTTCCGATATATGGTTAATAAACATACAATAACAAGCCAAACGAACCCCAAGTGTTTCATTATTAAAATATATAACCTTATCGGAGTCATTTGGAAAAACCATATGTTTTTTGGAATAGAATTACAATTTATAATATAATATTTGTTTATAAAAATATTTTCTGACAATTTGGACACTATTTGGTAATTGATTTTTGAGATGATCATAACATCATTATTAGTTAGAAAAAATATAGTTAAATCAATACTATCATGTCATATTAACCTCAAAAATTAGTGTACTTTATAAAAAGTCTCAGATTACATTTATTTGGGTATTTATAACATCAATTGTGTTAATATTTCATTAATAGGTAATTAATGCATCATCATTGTGTCATAAATAAAATAAACTATTTAATGTATAAAAATTATAAATAAAATACCATTATGTATAAAAATTATTTATCTTTCTAATTAATATTTATAGTCAAATTTATAATATGTATAACCCTATATTAAAAAAGTTTTAGTTATTAACCATTGATTTTAACTATTTTAACTCCTCTTTAAATAAAATAATAATAAATGTCCTAATCTAATCCAAGTGGACCTAAATGGTGATATTTTATTTCTAAGGTTGTTTTTGGTCGAATTACACTTATCCAATAGAATTAGGACATGAGTTAGGGTAATAATAACTTTATTTTTACCCCTAATTACCCTATTTACTTTTAACCATGGTAAATAAAAGTAAAAAGTTACTATTCACCAAAAATGATTTTTATCTTATTTAACCGAATTTTACTCCTTGATATTAACCGTGTCTCTCAGAATTTCAATATTCCACTCATAGAAGTGGTAAAATTATGTTTTATGTAAATTTGCAAATTCACCTAGAAGGTGGGTAAAAGACGATGAAAAGTTCAATATAATTTTTATATATCTAAAATTATTATAAAATGACTCCAATTTATTAAATTGAACATATATAGGTATTATGTATCAATTTTTACTTTAAATAAAATAAATTTTTATTTATATAAAATTTGGTTTTTACCAATAACTCAGTGTTTTCATTATTCAGCAAGAATTGAATGTTTTCAGAAAAATACAAAAAATTCACCCTAGGATAATTTCGATATTCCAAATCCAAAAAATGAAGTTCATTTTGAAAGATAATGTTTATAAAATTTCAAAAATTTGGTATTACTATTCATAACGGCTAGTTTATATAATATTTTAAAAACTTATCATTGTTTAGTGAAACTCGGTATTGCATACAACACACGCTATCGTGGAAGGTCGTGATTGTGTGTACAACCATCCATGTCAGGGTTGCGTGTAGTGTAAGATTCCAATGTTTTTGTGTTTAATAAAATCCAACCATATTTCATTTATACATTGAATATATATATATATATACACTCAATGTTGCGTAGAATAACTTCTATCTAATGAACATGAAATTTCATGTAACATGATCCAATAATAGTGTTGCGTATACTACAAGCTAATATGGTGTTTTATATAGCGCATGATATACTTGGTGTAACATAAAACAGAAGACATCATATAAATTAAAAAGAATACTTTTTTTAAAATCTCGGGGTGTTACAATTTCCCAGAGCCTTTTGCCCGCTGGGGCCTTTACTCCCTCACTGACAAGAATGAGCTAGATTCCCTAGGTGAGAGAACTCTCAGTAGAAAATCATCCAAGACTAAAATACTACAAGTTGTTCCAAATACAATTCATTCACATACCAAGATCGAGACACATTCAATTCAGGGGTTTTTTAAACATCAACTTCAACCGAAATTCAGTGGGTGATATGGTGGCAAACAGAGTTGGTTCTCTACTCTGAGAAAAGATACCAACCAACTAAATTACATATATTTAGGATTATAAAGGGGCTCTAAAAATGGAGAGGGAGATCAGGAAATCATAACTGAGGCACAATTGAGGGAGAATCCCGCATCAAACGGATGTCGAAGGACCATTTGACCTGGTGGATGTGGTGGTCGTTGCGAGAACGTGATCTTTAGACCACACAGTTATCAGATCTTCCTGGGATGAAACGGGGATCATAATTTTGTGCTTATCATTCATACCAATAGATGCATGATCATGAAGTTCCTAGGATTCGAAAAGAAATCAGTCAAACTGATGGCCTCCGAGAAATGAACCGAGCAACTAGAGTTTGATTACAAAGTGATGAAGCTTCATTTAACACTGAAATCGATAGTGCAAGATGAGGGAAAATAACACCCCTTCACGATGAAATTGTAACCATGAATTAATTTGTTTGATACCATCCATTTTGATACAAATATACTCTATCCAAATTTATTTATCATATGGTGAACAATAGTTTTCGTAATTATTACATTTCGATGGAGAGTTATATGAGAAAACAAAATCTCTTCACATATGTAGTTCTTGTTTTCTTAATCTTTCCTTACAAACAATATTTTTATAGAAATTTTAAAACAAAATTTATATAAATATTTCATTAAAAATAATTTCAAAATAAATATTTATAGTAATTCAGTCACAATTATTTTTTTCATTTCTATTAACTGAATAAACCAAAATAACATCGATATTACCCTTAGGTGGACTATCACTAGTTTCAATTGATGTCTTCTATTTGATCACATAATCCATTAAATTATGGAGTTAATGATGGAATTTATGATTAAAAATGTTATATAAAATATATTAATGATTCAAATATGAAAAATTAATTTTCCCTTCAATCCCTCTAATTCATTTAAAAACAAAAATGTGGTCGTCGGTAAGTGAATACTACCACCACTGTGAATGAAATGTATTATATCTCTTATCCACTAGAAATAAAAGTCAAAAAATTTAATTAATGTGAAAATATTAAATGTGTTATATTTTTCTATTTTAAATTAATAAACCATATTATACATCTCTCCCTTTTTATAGAAAACATAATCACCATCCATGAATATATGCGGACTACCACCTCCATAGAACTATAGTTTTTGTCATTCATTATCACCATTATTGGATAGTTATAATGTTAGTATTAAGGGATAAATATTAAATTATTAATATTATTAATATAAAAATAACTAAAATTTTAAAACCAATCTGCAATATCATAAATTAATGCCAATTGTAAATTCAATCATCAAATATACACATACTAAGAGAGAAACAATTATTTCATCATATTATACAATATCTTATTATAGACTATATTCTTATATAAATTCCAAAAAACTATTATGTATTTCACTAATAATCAATAAATACGATCAATATACATCTTTTATAATTATTTCAAAACATAAAAAATTAATAATCATCCATTTTATTATAATATGTTCTTGTTTTGTATTTTTTAACCACCTACATAAACAATGATATAAATTTATATCAGGTATGTATTTTGTAAAATAATATATATTAGTATATGATATAAATAATAAATAAATTTTCTTATTGTTCTAGGATTTATATATATATATTTTTACATTATATAAATATGAACCCTTTGTATGAAAAGAATCATCGAAATATGATCATTGTTGAATTAATTTTAATGATTATAACAGAAAATCACATATATTTAAATTATAACATTATATATCATTAATAATTGTAAATTAAAATAAATTATTTTTTCTATGAATAATAAAAATTAGGAGAACATTATATAACAACACATCTATTTTGAAACAAGTGCACTATGATTAAAATTAATCACTAGAGAATTAGAAAATAAATAATAAATAATTATTATTCAGTTATATTATTTTCATCAAAATGGAATCCCCGAGAGTGGCCTTTTAAAACCCTCCACACTCGAGAAACCCCCTCCCCACGAAGAGGTCTTCTAGAGAAGCCCCATCCGAGAAGGAGTCATTGCCATCCGAGATGACATTGTGTCCCATGGGGTAACACCTCGATCGACAATGGTTCGACACAAAAATCCGTCAGCCAGGTGAAGTACGCCCATTCTGCCCACCCGATTAGACACTGGGTGACTCGACAAGATGAGTGGTACATGGGAGGCGGAAATTCCCCCAAGAGCGGGCTCCCAAGAATTGAACCCCAGACCTCAACGAACACCGTTTCTATGGCCCTCGACCCTGAACCACTATGCCAACGTCGAACCGTCTATTATTCAGTTATAGAATAGTTTTCAAGTGAGATTAAAAAAATATATTTATGAATAATATTATGAAATAGTCAACTAATAGAGTTATAATTTTCAAAACTGAGGTAAGAGTGTATTTTTCTATGTTGGAATATAGGGGTAGGGTTTCTCTACCTCATTTTTAAATTCCATGAAATTTTCTTATATTATACACAAAATTATTTATTATGGCGTAATTACAACTAAATTATAATTTTTTATAATTATTTTTTTATATATACTGATATTAAAATTTCAATTTATATTTCATCCTCTCATTCTGTATTGAATCAAAATACACAATGGCTGTAGTGGTTTCTAATTTCATTTTTTCAAATTGAGACGTATTTCTTATTATAATCCATGTGTAATTTTTAATATTGTTTATACAACCATAAATAATATTTTATTCGTTATTTTCTTCTATTTCTGGATATCAAATTTTCAATTCAGTTAAATTTTTTTCATGGGAATTTTAATAATAAAATTTAATAGTTGTAAAGAATAATGATGAACCAACTTATTTACTAATTCAATTTAATTAAATTTATAATATGGTATTAGACAATACTTTTATTCATATTTAGGATGATTATATAATTCATATCTATATAGAAGGAGGAATTTTTCATGAAAAACACAATCTTTAGGAATTCTTATCTCAAAAATTACATAACTATTCAGAAAAATTCATATATTTTTTAAAAATGGGTACGTCTCCATGTACATAATTTCATTTCTGGAAAATATTATCATTAATAATTATAATGGTAAATATTTTTATCTCATTTCACCTATATATATTCCATAACCACCTATTAAAAGTATTTTTTTATTTTTAATGATTTTCTTTTTGGGAATTTTTTTTTTCAAAATAATAAAATGGTTTTACATTATTTCAAAACATTTGTTTTATATTAAAACCTATATTTTTTTGATAATATGTATATCTTCTAACGGATTTTATTTTTATTTTCATTTTTAGTTTTATAATGTTTATTATGTTTTCACTACACCTATATCAAAAATATCATTTATATGTGACCCATAACGTTGTGTTTTTATGTATGTCCACTAAAATCCATTTCTGTGATTTATCAATGTGATCAAAACAATAAATAGAGTATTAAAATTTATATGAATCTTTTTCACTATATATTATTAGTTGATATAATAAAATATTATTATCTTACTATAATAAAATTTTTATTTATAATTTTTAAAAACGATTATCAATATTCTTTATTTCCAAATTATTTTTTATAAAACTCTTAAAAATATTTTCTTATATAAGACATTTTCCATTACAAAAATTTATGTTTAGTTGATGAAATATTTAAACTGGTACAATCCCTGTAATTTATTTGGAGGGATAATTTAATGACTTCTTAAATAAATTATATGATCTTGATCATCTTTTTTCATTCATAATTATCCTCAATGTTCACCAATAACATTTCATTGAAATCCTTTTTACTGTGAAAACATTATTTTTAATTTTTTTTATTTTAACTGTGTTCACTGAGATTCTATAAATCCATTAATTGGAGAAAATTATAGACTAATCAAAAAACCTTTAACATGTATTCTGAATAAAACATTAAATTCATAATTATAATATAAGTGTATTTACCTTTAAATTTAATAAGTAACATTGGATATAAATTTATATTCCAAACTATTTTCATGAAATGAATAATAATGGAATTTAGAATTTATTTTTTAAAATAATTAATCCTATTTTAATACAATGTGTTTGTTATGACGACTATAATGATCATATTTTCTATTAATTAGTAATTTATAATTTTATAAATTATATTTTTCAGGTGGCACTCTTATGTATCGATAATGATACATGAGGTCTTATATCTCTCACCAGTCCATTGGAAAATGCATTATATGACATTGGGTAATGTAATATGAGCCTTTAATGATATTGTCAGAAATTTATGAGTGAAACTTTTTGGATATGCACAAAAAATAATGAAATGGGCTTCTTAGATACACTCCAAAAATAAAGCATGGTCCTAGGATATTATCACAAACAAAATGGTTTGCCTTCATGTATATGATTGTAATAGGATTATACAATATTCCATGTTTGTTCTATGGGAACTTAATTATTATAAGGAATATTGTATTATGCCAGGTAGCGACTCGATGTTTTTTTTAGTTTATGTTTAGAATTAATTATTGAAATATATATTACCATGTGTTGAGACAGTGTATGTTTCTGAGGCCTAGTGTGCCCGGAACAATTCATTAATTAATTGTGTGTTTTAAATATCACACATGTGTTGATTTTGTAGAAACATGGAATATCATTTAAACAAATTCACATATTATAAATTTGAGGGAACCGATGAGCTCATAATTTCCGCTTTACCTAGGGGTGTAAAATATTTGGTGGGTATGAGTATTCAAAATAAAAATTCACCAAGGAGATATCATTAAATAGAATAATTAAATAATATTATTTTGTTCTAAAATACTAATAACTTATGAATGATTACTTATATATGTAATCCAATACCCCCTTTGAGTTCGTATTTTGGTAATTTCCCACGAAAAATACTAACTTCGGCCCTTGCATGTTAGTTGTGAAAATTAGTTATTGGTTGGTCTAATGAAAAAAATAAACCATGGGATTATTTTATTATAAAATTTTTTCAATGCAATGAAACCATTTTTTTAAATAATGTGATAGAAAAGGACCCGATGCTACACTAATAACATTAGAAATACCATGGAGGCACTGAAGATAGTTTTTAGAGAAGTCTCTCAGCAACAACATCAAATATCATGACCATAGATCATTCTTTACATATCGCAAAATGAGAAACAATCAGCTACCCTGATTTATCCATTTCCTAGTTATGGTGGGTTTTTCCTTGATTATTTTCCCTGTTCATAATTTCCGCCATTAATGTGGGTCAATCCACAAAGATATTGATCTGTGGTTTGGTTATTGTTATGGGATGATTAATTGATGATGGATTATCATGAGATTAGTTTATCCTCATCATTTATCCTTATGATGAAAAATAATTGAGTTTAAAATATCGAATGACAATATTTTTTCATTGGTTATTCATGGTACTTTTATAATCCCCTTTCATGGGGATCTTCACCGTTGGATCCTCAGAACCGCGATTGAACTTTCAGGGAGGTTGTAAACGTGATCAGACCCCCTAATAAGATGCAAGAAATAAAAAGGGTGGATTAGTGTAGTTTTAGACCTGTGGATCATTGAGGTTGTTTTTTTAGACAGTAGATCACCAGAAAAATAATTGATTCTAATAGATGTAGTGAGGGTGGAGAACGAATCTAGAAGCAGTGGTTGTATGTGAGAAAAATGTTATGTTGGGATCAAAGTCCATAAGATGTAGCATGGAATTGTGTGGGACATGATGGTGGTCACTGATAGTGACTACATGAGCTGACTGACCCATCAATGGGCCTACTTATGTTAGAAGTCTAGGCTGATGAGGTGATTCAGGCCTAGCCGAAGTGGGCTGAGTCAACTCAGTAGATCGGGTTAGACCCTAGAGGTCGAGCTATACATTGGTCAAACATGTTGGGCTAGACCTATCCATAGTTGTCCGAGCTTCCTCGCGGAAATGACAGTTGGGGAATGGTCAACCACCATTGCCGCTTGATCTACTGCGGCGTGGTTGTACTTTGCAGTCAGCTGCCCCGGTCAGTCCATGACCCAGTGAACCCCCTTATTGGAATTTTCAAATGGCCATAACACTCAAACTGAATGTCTGTTGGAAGAGCCATACACATCATTGGGAACCATATGATGGGGTAGTATTTCTGAGATATCATGAGTGGGTTTTTGGGGGAGTGTGCATATGACCAAATGTCTTGAGGAGTGAGTTCTCCTAGAATGAGCGTGGTTCAACCAAACATTTCTTTGGAAGGCTATGATGTAGAGAATTGTGCCTTACAGAGATTGTCTTTCTCAGGGGGACTTGATGTCTTAGGGAGACTGTGTTTCTTATGGTGACTGTGAATCTGATGGAGACTATGTGTCTTTTTGATACTATGTGTCTTATTAATTTATTATATCAGGATGTTTTAGAAATATTTATTGCAGAGATATCTCATTGTGGCGTTGACTATGCATTTTTTTATATTCCATTACGACATTACATGGGGGTATTATTTGGTGTTTTTCCTTTGTGGTATTCCTTTTTGGTATTTCCATTTTGGTATTCCTTCATGGTATTTTCTTTTTAGAATTCATTCATCATATTTCATTTTTTGTATTACTTTATAATTTTAGGATTTCATAATGATTATTGTTTTACTCAACCCTACATGGGATTTTCCTGCATGTTTCTGGTCTTTGGGAACATGATCATATCTTTCATGGAGATCTACGTGACCTAGGACAAGGTAGTTCCTTGTAGGACCAGACTGGCATAGGTGTGTTCTGGATGCTTTTCCAATGACAAACACAGTACCTCATACGTTACAGGACAAAAATATCATTGTAAAATATTTTCTTTTGATTGTATTTTTTTGAAGGATTTACATAAATGTACATTCAGTTGTGTACACTAGTTCTAGAATATATTTGTTTCCATGCTATTTTGACATATAAGTTATACATTTCATTATTTGATGCTTCCTGATGTTTGTTTGTGTACATGTACATTAGTACAATTCCTACCATTTGTGGGATATGCCAACTTGGTTCTGGTCACCATCCCCTGGCCTAATATTTAATAGAATGTGTAGACATTTCATGGGCCCCTCTGGGATGTGTTGTGAATGAGTGGTATCTGATTAGGTCAATTCTACTTTGGGGTTGGGAGTCTGTGAGTTTGGTTTGGGGAATCAATGTTACATTTTTGGACTTTGGATTTCATAATTGGAAATCCAGTGTTGGTGCGGTGATTGATGTATCCCTTCACCCGAACTTTGGAAAACCCACATTTCAACTCAATACATGAAACCAATGATTGTAGGGAAAATAATGGTACATGTATCAAATTGGAAGGGGTTATTTCTTTCACTTCCTTCCTAATTCAACTATCCATATATACTCGATAGACCATGTTATATCATGTTTTATTATAGGATTCCCCCATGTAGGCATACATCCAAGATTTAATTGTGTTTCTATGAGGATGACCCTTTAATTGATGATGCATTGGTACAAGGTCTTGTTAGAGATATAGCACTACTGGGTGGTTTACCAGCTATACCACTATTCATCAAACTGAATCTACAACCATCCGAATGAAAAGGGGACGAACTAATACATATCACATTGCACAAGATTCAGAGGTAGTTCCTGCTCAGGTTTCTGGGAGATCCAAACATCTATGTAGTTAAGGATCTGCTGGGGGTATTTTCCCACGTCTTCCTCCTTGTAAGAATGCATGCAGACTAGATGGTAGTCCTCTCGATGAGTCTTCATTAGTTAATAGTGGGGTGATGGTGGTGATTAGTTATTCAGTCTCATGGTGTGATGACTCGGTAATGGGAATACATACTATTTAACTTTCTATAGTATTTAATTACAACCACATTGTGGTTGGTGAAAAAATAACAGCTCCTTCATTTATACTAGTTCAGTTAGACAGTGGTAGATTATTTGGGGAGATTAACTGATCTTTCAAGCTACTCTAAAAATATGGTATGAGACCCATTCTTCCGGGCCCAACAACTCATTCAGGGATTTCGCAGGGATATTTGGACAACCATGATATGCCTTTTAATTCCATCATATTATGGGGTACTTGAGAATGAACTAATAGTGGAGAGATTTCAATTATAGAAGTCATGTGTCGTAGGAGCTACCGGTAGGCACTATGTAGTTGCTACCTCGATTGTATGTAAACAATGGTAATTGTAGGGACCCAATCAGGTCAAGTGATTAGGATGGTGACCCCTGGACATATTATCAGTAGTGCGGGGATTATATGGATTCTCGAGTCACATGAGGGACCTTGGGTGTTACTCGTTTGGCGGTCTGGGAAATCATGAACAAAAATTCTTGACCCATCATATGGCCAATCAAGATATGGTCGTGGGACACAATGGTAGGGGAAATGGTATGATTATGTTGGTATGCATGGTAGAATACTACGAATGGGATCATGTTGTGTAGTAGGAGGAGGTATGAGTTTTGAGGTATTACTGCCACCACCCATAGGTTGTCAAATACAGACTGATGGAGCGGGTGGAAAGGGACAAGGTCGACTAAATGTGATGGTGTCTTATGACCCCAAGGCACCATGGTTGATTATATGTACGATCATTGTCTTTTCCAACATAGTTATAGTTTTGATAGACATAGGTTCTAGTTTTTTTTCATACCAAGAGTGTTGTTTGTGACCCAAAGATTCTAGATGAACTGTTTTCAAGAACCAAACACTTAGAGACTCATATGGGTGGAGATTTGATGATAACACTATGGTGCTGATGGTTTTACCATAGTTGTGGAGATGAGAGTTTCAGTATGAATCTTATTGTAGTTGCATCGAGGTATTATGACTTCATTCTTAGCATGGATGGGTTATCTAGAGTTCATGCTCATAATAATTCTTTTTGGAGTAGTGTACGGTTTATCAGCATTTATGGGTCTATGTTTTCCATTGATGGTGAAAAGTAAATGATGCAGTAGAGGAAGGTCCCAAAAATAGGTGGTTTCATTTGATCATTCCTCAGCTGGCTAGTCTGACCCTCGGTGTAGTGGATGATTTGAGTCCATTGTTTCCTATAGTTGTGGATAAGTATGAGGAAATCATTCCTAAGGGTTTTCCAAGATTACCTCCCCATATGTAGGTAGAATAAGGTATTGATCTATCCCACATGATTATATTGATATCTACAACATCATATTGGATGGATACTGCAATGTTTTGAGAGGTTAGGGTAAATTTGTATGACTTGCAATGGAAGGGCTTTGTGGGACCCAATTTTTTACAACGAGAGTCTGAAATTTTGTTTTCCAAGAAAAAGTATGGGAAATTTATGTTATGTGTCTACATATTGAACTTGAATCAAGTGACTGTGAAGAATATATATCGACTAGTGAGGATTGATGACCTCTAAAATAAGTTGATTGAGGACGATGGTTCTCGAATATTGACCTCATATCTTACTATCATCTGCTTCATGTACAGGATGAGGATATATCTAAGATGGCCATTATCTGACATTATAAACACTATGAGTACTTGTTAATGTCATTTTGAATGAATAATTATTTAACTGTGTTCATGGGACTCATGAATAGGATCATTCAT
This sequence comes from Viscum album, assembly GCA_963277665.1. Classification (NCBI taxonomy): domain Eukaryota; kingdom Viridiplantae; phylum Streptophyta; class Magnoliopsida; order Santalales; family Viscaceae; genus Viscum; species Viscum album. The sequence goes on along the minus strand of OY728121.1, from coordinate 1,990,686,830 downwards.
CCTTACATGGACTGATTCATGGTGGTCTTCATTGATTATATCCTAGTGTACTCAGCGTCTAAGGAGGAGACTTTGAGACACCTCGGGATAGTCCATGATATACTCTGAGAGAAGCAAATTTACAGGAAAACCCAAAAGTGTTTGTTATGTATTTGAGATATCCATTTTCTCAAACATGTCATTTCAGAGGCTGGATTTTTTGTGGATCCAACAACGATTGAGGAAGTGGTTTCTTGGGATCCTCCCAAGAGTGTTATTTATGTGTGGAGTTTTCTTGGTTGGGATGCATACTATTAGATATTTTGGCCCTATTTTTCACGATTAGAAACATGGATTACTGCTATGACATGAAATTCATATCCATTGATGTTGATTTTGGAGTTTCAGCAGTCTCTTCAATAGCTGAGGTAGAGATTGATGATCGCATCAATATTTGGATTTACAAAAGAAGGTGTCAAGTATGTGGTGTTCTGAAATGCATCAGGGACCAGGAATGGTTCTGCCTTGGCACAGTGGAAATCAATGATTTCTTATGGATCACATGATTCCTCGTGAGTAGGACCACTTAACCCATGATCATGAACTAGCAGTTGTAGTATACACATTTAGGATGTGGAGACACAACCTGATGGGCTTGTGGTTTACCGTCTACTATGAACCTAAGATTATAATGTATATATTCTCTCCAAAGGATGAATACATGATATAGATATTATGGATAGAGCTCCTACTAGATTTTTTATTTGAGATTTATTTAAACTCTTGGGAAGGGGAATGTGGTGGAATATATTCTTAGAAGGAGATCTAGTTCACAGTTGCTGAATGTGGCATCAGATCACTTTCTCTCACTGCTAATATCCTATATGGATATGGATGGAGTTGTGTACCTCTAGTCTATGGGTGTTACCCCACCTCTTTTACAATGATATAGGTCGTAAAATATTTGTAATACATACTATGAGACATTTTTTTCCATATTCCTATATGGAATTCCCTCTGAGGGATATTCCAAATGATGGGAGAACATCATTTTTTTCATATTGTACAGAGTATTACAAGTGGGGTTTTTGGAGGGGGTTTTGAAGGAGTTACATTCAACCCCATTGGAATAACATAAATATGTCTCGAAGATGTACCTTCAACTCTGATGTAATCATTGTGGGACAAGGATGCCTTGTGGAGTTGTAGAGTTTGTTTCTAAATGCCTCACCATTCAACAGTTGATGGCAAAACACCATGTTCTAGTGGTTTTGACTCAACCACTTGAGGTTTTGGAATTAATGTGGGATGGGTTATTGACTGAATTTTTTAAAGGTTTCCCATGTCATCCATGGGACATGATACCATTTCAGTTATCATTGTCTGACTCACCATGTGGGTCGATTCCTACCTATTCGGGACCTATGGTTTGTAAAGATCATTGGATGCCTCTATATGCAAAAGATATTTCAACTTTGTGGAGTTCTATTAGAGATAATTCCAGATCATGATACGTTAATTAAATACCAATTATGGAAGTGATTATGGGACGTATTTGGGACTCCATTACCCTTGAGCAAAGCGTTTCACCGCCATATGGAGAACAAGAATGAGAGGATCATTCATGTCCTATAACACATGATACAAGCATGCGGGTTGGATTTCCTCCGTAGTTGGGATGATCTCCTATCACTGGTAGAGTATTCATGTAGAAAGATCTATCACTCCACTATTGGTATGTTTCCATTATATGCCTTATACCAGTAACCCTATGGGGCTCCATATTTCTAGACTATCCTAGGGGAGTCAACAATCATTTTCATGATGTTGGTAATGGTTACTATAAAGAATGTCAATATCATCCAAAATTGAGGATGACTTTCCAAAGATATAATAAGTCATAAGGTTAATGATAACAGAGGCCTATTGAGTTCTATGAATGAGACAACATGTTTTTCTGTGCCATACCTTGATGAGGATTATGTATATTTTTTGGGGAAGCAAAGGGATATTGAGGTTCATCAAACCATTCCTGATAATACGTAGATTTGATGATGTGGCATACTGCCTTGGTCTACCATCATTGTAAGAACGGGAACACAACATCTTCCAAATTTCATAACTAAGGAGGTAAGTGAAAGGCCCATAGCACATCAATGATTGGGTTGAGATGGAAATTGATGAAGAGGTTAATTTTTAGAGTACCAAGTGGAGATCAAGATATACCAGAGATTTTCATTTTTGGGTGGTTGATTCCACTGGTTAACATTTAGTGGTAGTACATGAGTCATAAAGAGATGACATGGGTGTGGGAGGTTCGGATTTTTTCTCATTTACATCTATTGTTTGAGTGGCTCTTATTTTGGATTTATAGGTTTATAAATCCCAATGTTGGGGAGATTTTAATTACATGGACATTTCTATATTGTATTTTTAGAAATTATTTTGAAATATTAGGACACGATGTGCTGAGAAGGCTATATATTCTGAGGCCTGGGGTTCCTGAAACAATTTTTTAAAGAATATTATGTTTTTAATTGATCATACATTAAACATTTATTGATTTTCGAATATATTTTAAACTATTTCCCGGATCAGATATCAATTGGAACCATTGAGCTAAAATAGAATATTTACCCTCTGTGTGACCTAACTTTGGTCGACACAGGTCATCTTTTGAAAAATTCCCCAAGGAAAAAATGGTAAAAAAAATAATATTTTAAATTAAAAATAACTCATTAATGGTGATTCAGATTGGAAATCTAAAATGACCACTGATTTCGTAAGGTGGTGTTTTCCCTAGGAGAGGCCAAACATAATCTAGTGAGGTTCTAATGTCAAAATTAGGTTTTGGGAATTTTAATATATAAAATAAACTATGAGTTTATTTTTTTAACGTTATAATGATGAAGATAAAATATTTTATATAAATGAAAATCTAGGCAATGAACTAGGGTAAGGATCACAACCCTAGAAATTCCATTGAGGTTCCAGAGAGAATAATTTTATAATTCTCTCGATTCTAATGATAAACACAGGGATAAGATATTGTTCTTGAATAATAACCAATGACAATGAATACTCAACTATGAACAATCCATATCACATGTAGGGAATTAATTTCATTTTTAACTTTCCATGTTCCTAATTTCTATAGAAAATGTGGGTCAATCCATAAACTGATTTATTTATGGTTCCGTCATTATTGTAGGAGGGGTTATTGATGAAGGAATATAAAGATATTAATTTATCTAATTAATTTATCCTTTTATTTAAAATTAATTGAGGCTTGAATTAAAATTGTAATGGTTCATTATTCATTAATTATTGGTGGATTTATCTCCTCGATTATTTTCGTTCTTCTCAATTGGATCCTCGTGATCGCGACTCAACTTTTCAGAAGGATTCGAAAATAATTAGACTCCGGATTTGAGGAAAGAAGAAATATTTGTCAAATTAGTGTAGATATGTACCTAAGTATTATAGATATTAATTTTCATATTATTTTAGGGGACCTGATGAAGAATAGAATCTCATAGAATTATCGAGGGTGGTGAGCGGCACCAGTGGGGGCTTCGTGGGAGCTGGTATGATAAGAGACCATAGGAAGTGATACCGCATAGCATGGGAGGTGGAAGTACATTCTACTTGAGGATGTGTGAGTTAACCAAAAAATCAATTATCAAGGTTGGGAAATCAACATTGGCAGTCTTGGTGGGATGGGCCCGATAAGAACAGTCTCGGTCAAACTGGTGCATCGAGTCGGACCTTCCGGTTAGGCACAAACCCCTTGGGTGGGGGAAGACCTGGGTCAGATCCTTCTGTTGAGACCAATCCATGGAAAAACATAGAGGTAAACTAACTTAATATCTCATGTTATCTTGGTGCTATCTATCATGGATTTATTTGGCTCTATTCGTAGACTGTGGTCGTCGACCTCCATGGTCGGTCCACGGCCCAGGGAACCCCCTTCTGTTGTTTTGGAATTGCCATTACATTCAGACTAAAAGACTATTTGACGATCTCTCTACTACATTCAGACCCTTATGATGAGACACTATTATCATGATATCATATGTGGGGTTTTGTGGGTGTTTTCATCCGACATTAAAGCTTTAGGTGTGTGTTATCCCATAACGAGAGTGATTCGAGAAAACATCATTGTGGCTGGCTGTGACATAGAGAGAGTGTCTCTCATGGGGAATTAGTGTCCTATAGAGAGTATGTGTATTATAAAGACTACCTATCTTATGGATACTATTTGTCTTATTGAAACGGTGTGTCTTATTGTATTTAGTATATATAGATATTCTTGATAAAAAAATTTAGACACATACCTATATTGATCTTACTAAGAATTCCTTTATAGTATTCCTTAGTGGTATTCCTTGGTGAAATTCTATCATGGTATTTCCTTTCTAGTATTCCATCATGGAATTAAATATTTATTATTTCTTTGTGTTATTCCTTTCTAGTATTTCCATTTTTTTATTTTACATTGTGGTATTCTTGTAAGGTATCAAGATTTCCATATATGAATATTTATACTCACCCTTGCATGGGATTTACCCACACGTGTCATGTCTTGTGTAGACGATGAAATCTCCAATGATGTTCTAGGTATACCAGAACAAGATGGTTTTTGTGAGACTAGAAAGGTTGAAGTGTGTTCTAGGAACTTTTTTGATGACAATCCTAGTACCTCTTCATATACATGTTGGACATCTGTCAATAGAATTATTTCTTTTTGTGGGATTTTTTTGGCCCTATTTACTATCTAGTATTCTCCCTAGTGTACTTAGGTTGTGGGATATATTGTCTTTAATGCGTGATTTAATTAGTGTTTTAACATTTCATACTTGTCATCATGGATATACATGCATTAAAAAATTTACATTATGCTAATGTCTCCCATTTTTCAGATATTCATACTCGGTGATAATCACTAGCCACTAGACTATTTGATTTGAGCTTAGGGTAGTCACGACATAGGCCCCACTGGTGTGGGTCATGACATGTCAACAGTTGTGTTTCTTCACTCGTATTAACAAAAACTAATTAATTAATTAATATTTCATGTAATTTCTTATTTAATGACTTGTGTTTTTTTATATTATCACTATCGTGTATGATTTTCAGATTTATTATAAATATTCCTAAATTCCAATAGTATGATAAATGATGAGCATATATTTTTTTCACTTATGAATACCCTTGTTGAGAATCTGACCTCACATATTTATTAAGATTATACATCCCAGGTTTATGAAGAAAATAAATTCCTATGATATTTCAATAAGAACATCTTCTATGTATATATTTTGCAATATTTAAAATACTTGCTATATATTAAATAGTTTCTTATGTAGTGTGGAAATTACATTATGAGATGAAAAATACATAAGTTTTGTTAGTTGTTGATTATAATAAATCAATTAAAAAGACCTAAAATATATTTTTATTGTATAAAATGAAGTATTTTCATTATTTAATGTAATAGAGACGGTTGCATCTATATGGTTTCATATATTCAAATTGATTTAAAATAATTTTTTAATATAGTAATGGTATTATTAATTATAAATTTTTATAATGAAAATATGTTTCATTGATCTTTTTAGAATTCTGTTTTGTCTAGATATGAACCTATATTTTTATAAAAAATTTCCACAACTCAAACATTTAATTTCACCAAATAAGAAAAAATCCATGGAATTCACTATTTTATACCATTAAAGTATATATATATCTAAAACATATTTTAAAAACCAAAATTTCATACCTCCACTATCAATCCAAAAAAAACTCCATTCTTGACTTCTAATAAGTGATACTCATCTACGTAGCCTAAACAATATAAACATATGAAATGGTAGAGCAGAAATTCTTAGTAATGGAAACAATTGTTATCATATCATTAAAGATTAGATCAAAATTTTCTAACAAAAATGCATATTTGATAAATATCATATAAAATACTAATAAAATAAAAATTTTATATTAGCTATGATATAGGGACTTGTAATATCAAATGAACTAACATATACCATGGAATAGGAGTGTACAATCATGAGACATTTAGCACGATTCAATGAACATAATCAAGGAAACAATATAATGAATTAAAAGATTCCTATTAATGTGATCATAGAAATCACATGTCATGTAACAATTCATTTAGTTATATAATAAAAAATTTTAATGTTTATTGGTGTTCATTAAAAAGATATTTATATTCACTATATAATTTAACATAATTTTTAATTAAAAAATAAAATAGATTTATTAAATTATGTGGTTATATGGATTTATTTAAAAAATTCATTTATAAATTTTGAAATATTTATTGGAATATTTATTTATTTTTGTACTTTTTATGTCAAATTTATCGTAGAATTACTTTTTATTAGTTTAATGAAGAGATTTATTTTAATAATTATTTCTGAAAATAAAAAATTTTATTGATTATTTTAATTTATTAAAATTTTTTATGAAAATATTTTTCTTTTCTTATTAGTTTTAGAAATTCATGGTTTACGTGTCAATATAAGTAATTTAAATATCATTATTTGAATTTTTTCTATAAATAAATTTTGGGTCCAAAAAAATTATACTAAAAAGGTAATTTTTAGAAATAATACCTTTCATCATATTTTTTAAGTTTAATATTGGTCTAAATTATTAAAATTTAGGAATTCAATATTGAAAATAGAATTATATTTTATAAATTATGTGTTTCAAATTGTCTAACTAATTCCTATAATTTTTTATTATGAATATTATCCTTAGTATATTTTTTCACCATGGTTGTGGAAAATTGGGTATTTATTGTTGAAAATAAAATGATTAAGACATCAAAATAACCCTAACATAAAAATACCCAATTTTATTATTGTATTCAATCAACATGAACCCATTTTTCGAATATGTGTCATCTTGGATCCATAATTTGGTCATTTTGATATGTAATGTATTTAAGTAAAAGATAAAGTAAAAAATGTCACCACCATGATATAAATATATAATATAAATATTTACAAGGTTAAAAAAATAATTTTTAGTTTTTTTTCTAAATAAAAATGAAATTTTGTTTTCATGTATATTTATTTATATATTTATTAAGGATCTAATTACCTTAAATTCACTAACACAATGAAACATTATTCATTCAATTAGTAAAAAATTAAAAAAAATTAAATATTAAAAGTAAAATAATTTAAAAGAATTATTATGTGAAAATATTATATTAAATAATATATTATTTTGGGGATGTGTGAAATTATTATATTATAATTAATTATGATTCCACATCATTTTTAATGTTAAATTAAATTCATAGATCCAAAAATGATATTAATGATATTATTTTGAAAATAAAATTTTATTAATTGATTTAAAATTCCTAAAAAACATAATCAATCCAAGTGAATTTGATCTTCTTAAAACATGAACCATGACCATTTATGGTCCAATTTACCTTTTATAGTAACTAATCGGAATCATATATAGTAATCATCATTCTTATCACAGTAATCATCAAAAGGTTTAACGACTGTTCAAAAAAATGATATAGATCAAAAAATGAACTATAATTTTCCAAAAAATATTCTATGATTTTATTTCAACCATTAATATTCTTATATTTACGTTATATCAATTAAATTATGTTTAAAAAAATTAATTTATATTATTTTAATATTTTAATTTATTCAATGTGCCACCCTCCTCCCACATTAATGTGGATCCTCCAAAGAATTTACTACACAAATAAAAAGAATTCTAGTTCACAAAATAAAGGAAATAATCCTTTACATACATTCAACATCATATCCTATATGTAGTTTATTCATTTAACAATCCTAGGGAATTTTATTGTGTAAACCATAATAGGTTGTCCAAAAAAAGTGGTATAGTTATTAATAAATAATTTGGATTAATTTTATATTCGACATCACTATTACCTTATTTAGACATTCTAAAATAATAACATAAATATCTGGTGTATTATGAGATGTTTTTATTTAATTAATTTCCTATATACCTCCCATCATACATCAAATGGGAAATGAATCCATTGTAAATTTGTTTTGAGGGCATCATCATCAAAAAATAATGTGATAGGGTTTTCAATCGTTTCCTCTAATGGAAGTATAAAATGATATATTTAATGTTAAAATATTAAATTAATGTATTTTTTATCATTCAAAAAAATAAATATATTATCTATCTTCTAACCATTCTGTTTATTAAATATTATATCATCATTCGTTTATATGTGTGGATTACCAATGCCTAAATAAAAATTGATTTTCTTTTAATCATTATATTACATGGATAGTATATATCAGTGAATAATATTATATTTTGGTATTTGTGATATATTTTTATTTAAGAAAGTATAAAATAATAATTTTCTTGATTCCAAATTTTTTATTGAAAATTGAAAATGATTCTCTAGAATTCACATGGATTAACATCTCTATGATGGTAACATAATTCATTTCCATAAAAATTATCCATGATTTGATTAGAATTTTGTATTTAGGTACATAATGATAATTGTTTAATGATTAATATTCTATAGATTAGTTAATATTAAACTCATTGATCATAGTCATCATATCGATGTCATTTTGGACAAATAAGATGGATATCGTCAAAAAATATTCGGTGAACATAAATTTATTATGTAATTGAATATATCATTGTAATAAATAAAATAAATTTGATAATAAACATGAAAAAATTTTCATATGAAATTAAATATTTATCATTATTTTAATATTCAAGATGATAAATAATTAGAATAATAATTTGGATTGAAGGCAATACATATTGTACATAAAAAGATCAATTTAATTATTTTGATGATTGATATTTTAAATATTTCAATTTTAACACCTCAATTTTAAAATAATTTTATAAATTTATTTCTATTTATAGAAATGAATTATAAAAATACTTTTCTGTCTATGTTGACATTCATTAAAATATCCACTAAAAAGTAATATTTTTAGGTATTTTATACAGAACGTTATGAATTTATTTATAAAATAATAAAAGGAAAGATCCTTTTTAATCTATGTAACATCATGGATTATACATTACATATAACAAATATTTTATATTTTGATTATTTTATATTTCTCAGTGTTTTTTCATAAATAAAACTCCTTATTATATTCTAGGTATTCAAGATATCTACAATGGGTTTTTTGTAAGGACCTGACCCTAGTTTCCCGGATTCAGTGCCTTATATGATTACGTTGGCATACATACAATGAATACAAATCCTGAAATACCAATTATTTTAGTATTATTGGAAACAAGATACATACATAAGTTCAACTTTACATAAGGAAGGGAAAAACAACACTAATTTATTCCACTAGAAACATCATTTCCCCTAGATTATTCTTGTAAGTCATTCATAAATTACTTCTTCATACCCTGAGAAAATGAAACATAAGAAATGGGTGAGCGCAAATTGTTAGTAAGAGTAAGCAATACATCGGATGTTAATATAAACATTAGACATGGTGAATAATTAAAAACACGTGCCTTTAATAATGAACTTGAACACATTATGGAAGAAATATGAGATGAATAAATATTTCCATAATAAAACATAATCCTGAGTATTCTACCAGCCATATAACAACATTATATTTCAACTAATAGATTCATAATGATGTAAGTGCATATGCCAGACATCATAACCATACCGTCCAATTCTCGTGCTAGGACCATAAAATAATCATTTTGTCGAGGCCTCGTGCCAAGACCATAGTTTGTCTCATGAGACCTCCCAATGCATCAAGGGGATATAGCATTCCCCACCCATCACATAATATGTCCAATGCATTCCTCATATGAGCAGGATTAAAAATAAACAACAAATACATTCATATTGAACCTATCATACGAAATGTAACTATCTTTCCCCAATCATTAAACATAAAACACCAACCATTCAAAATAATATGGTGAATGGTTTTAGGATAGATAATCTAAAATATAGTTAGTCATAAACCATTTAATCAAAATATGGTTGATTAATTCATAAATGATAATACCATGTAATAAACAATAGTGTTGAATTTGATGAAAACACTCTTATAAAATCATTAGGCAATTCTAAAGATAAATACTCTTTTTTTTAAAGATGAGTTCTTTTTGAAAAATCATTGTAGTTAACTAGAAGTGAGGTAAGATAGTATTTTAATAATAAAATTAGTGACTTTATAAAGATAATGGTTTCTAAAAACAGATTATAGAGTGCCCTTGAATGTTGGTAAGAATTTGATAAATTCCCTTAAATCGGGCTTTTATTTTTGAAACAATTTTGAATGTTACTTTTAAAACCTGTAGCTATCCATAAAATAATGATTTATTGTGATTTGTAAATATATATATGATACTCACATAGAAAATATTATGATTACATAACAATACATAATAATTACATCGAGGTAATTAGACAGTGAAAGTATCCCGAATGAAAGTGGATGTTCGGTTGGAAAAACCCTTACCATACCTCCAAATGTGATCTGCTCTTGTACATAAGCTCGTAGAATATGAAATTTTAACTATTAATAATTTATTTCAGAACCTAATAGAAATTTATTTAGTTTACCATTATTCAGGTTAGTTCATTTATGTCTTTATTTGTAACTTATTGTATTGAATTTTGTCGTTCTCGAGTGTGTGTTTCCTTTAATTTCATATTCGGTTCACTTGTTTTTAAGTAATGAAGTTCATGTGGAATGGTTATAAATCTCAATTATTGGAATTATATATTAATAATGAAAAAAAATAATTGATAAGGGTCATTTATATCATTTGGATACATGGAATGAGGATGAATCATTAGATGACAACCACTTCGATTATTCGGCGGTATTTGGAATATTATGAACTAGTTTTGTCATATAACATAATTATATGTACATATTCTGGTTCATGAATATTAATTAGGTTATGACTCATATATTATAGTCTGTTTCAGACATGAATATGGTTTCATGACCACTAATGTATATGAAATTGAAGAACGAATCTTCGTCATCCACGAATGTTATAAATCGGATCGTCATGGATGTCGATTTTGTTTGTAAAAATAAAATGGAGGGAGTGAGAATATTTATGATAATTCTTCCATTAACATGATATAACTTCAGTATATAGATGTTATGGGAGTTATCATGGTCATTTGGATAGATTAGTTGAGGATAAGATAACAAAAGTAGATATATTGAAATAAAACCAAATGAGAATGAAGGGTGCTTTACCTCTTGAAATATTCCCCATGAGAATCTCTTTAAGGGAAGGGGTTTTGGTCTTTTGGAAAGACTAAGATCTTCTTGGAAATGGGGAGTGACTAGGGAGGGGTAATTGGTCAGATCATTGAGGAGATTCAAGTCTTAGAGATGTGAAGATAAGAGGTAGTGTTGGGGGGTTTTTATAGTGGAGAGCGGTAAATTTTGAATATTTAATTCATTATTTTGTAATTTCCCTCAAGACAACCAATAGTGTGGTTTCATGTGACCCCTAATGGTAAAAGGTGCATGTGAGTTCAAATAAAGTGTCCATACATCACTTGTGAGGTCGTAAATAGTGTATTTACCTATTAATTTGAATATACGGTATTTTACAGTATTTCACTATTCATACAAAAATCATGAATTTCAGAAAAATCCCAAAAATTCACCCCTACCATTTTTTGACATGTAGAATTAAAAATTGAAATCCATTTTTCGAAAATATTTTTATAAATTTTATTAATTTAATTTGTAAAAAAGTTCGTAGTTATTTTGAAAAATAACAATCTTGAAGTGCAGTTAGTTTTATGTGACATTGAAAAATTAATTAAGATCCCATTATAATATTGCCTTAAAAAAATTAAATAATATCATTAATTACTATTCAATGGTCATATTACTATTCATATTACTATTCATAACGATATGTTACATTTCACCAAAAATCAAGTTTGTTCTATCAGACTTCAAATGACTTACTGAACACAACACTAGATGACCATTTCTTGAAATTCAAAACATAGAAGAGGCAAAACTGCATTCCTTATTTATTTTCAAAACCATGGGGTGTTATATTCTCCACTCCTTATATAAATTTCATTCCCTAAATTCACAGAATATTACCTAAAATGATTCGGGTATGTCTTTAACATAAGTTCCTCAGGCTCCCATGTTGCTTCCTCCATCTTATGGTTCCTCTATATTTCCTTCACCAGACAAGTCGTCCAATTTCTCAATACATGTTCTCTAGTATCAAGAATCATGATAGGATCTTCACAGTAAGATAGATCAGTCTCAAGTTCCACTTCTTCATAAGTGAGTACATGTGTTGGGTATGGCATGTACTTTGTTAACATTGACAGATGGAACACAATGTGACCCATGGAGATACTTGGCGGCATTGCCAAACTATAAGCTACAGTTCCAATTTGGTCAATAAATTCAAAGGGTCCAATGTACTTGGGACTTAATTTTCCCTTCTTACTGCATTTTATAATACCCTTCCTTGGAGATACCTTTAAGAAAACGTTATCACCTTCTTGATATTCCAATCCTTCCTTCAGTTATCAGCATAGCTCTTTTGCCTACTTTGATCTATTTTGATTTGGTTATGGATAATCTTCCCCTTTTCCATTGTTTCTTCAACAAGATTTCTTTCACCAACATCACCCCAGAAATATGGTGTACGACATCGCCTCCGATATAATGCTTTATAGGGTTCCATCTGTATACTTTAATGGAAGCTATTATTGTAGGAAAAGTATACAAGAGGTAAATAATGATCCCACGTGCCTGGAAAATCAAGTGAACAAGACCTAAACATTTCTTTCATTGTTTGAATAGTATGTTCTGATTTTCCATCAGTTTGTGGGTGGTAGGCAGTGCTCAAATGAAGATCGATATCTAGGGCCTTCTGAATACTTTTCTAGAATCATGATGTAAAACATGGATCACGATTAGAAAAAATCGATAGGGTTACTCCATGAAGTCTCACAACATCAATAACATATAGTTTTTCTAAACATTCAAGTGGTAGATCTTATCTTATAACATCAAAATGTGCTGACTTGGTAATATGATCAACAATGATCGATATTGCATCGTTCCTTCTAGGAGTCTTTAGTAGTCCCGTGAAAAGATCCATCGTGATATTATCCCATTTCCACTCAGGTATGTGAAGAGGATGAAATTCTCTTCTAGGATATTGCCTTCCAATTTTCACTTGTTGACAACCCATACATATCGACACAAAATCATAAATCTCCCTCCTCATGTTGTCCCACCAAAAATGTTCCTTCAAATATCTATACATCTAAGTGCTTCCAGGGTGTATAGAGAAATTAAAACTATGAGCATAATCCAAAAATTATTTTTTTAGATTAGGTATATCATGAACGCAAAGTCTTTTCCCTAATTTCAAAATTCCACCTTCATATACGAAGTCACTCAAATCACCCATCATTAATAGCTTTAATTATATTTTGAAACTCCCCATCACTAGCCCAAGAATTTTTTATCCTTTAATGTAATGATGGTTTGGAAAACATTTGAAAATTAATTGATGTTTCACCTTCCATGGTTATTCGCATATCCATCATTACTAGATACATGAAAATAAGATCCCTTTAAACTCTCATCTTGTTCAAAACTCCCTGATCTTTTCTGCTCAAGGCATCCGCCACCATATTTTCCTTCCCCGGGTGGTAGTGTATCATGAAATCATAATCCTTATGTAGTTCTAGCTATCTCCTTTTCCTCGTGTTTAGTAATATCTATGAGATAATATATTTCAAACTCTTGTGATCAGTATAAATCTCACATTTTTTACCATAGAGATATTGTCTCTATATTTTCAAAGCAAATATTACAGAAGATAACTCAAGATGATGAGTAGGATTGTTTTTATCATGAATTTTTAGCTGCCATAATGCATAAGCGACAACCCTCTCATTTTTCATAAGGACACAACAAAGTCCTTTCATTGAAGCATCACTATAAATGACAAACCCGTCATTCCCCGATGGTAGAGTCAATATATGAGCATTGACTAATATTATATTCAGTTATTCGAAAAATTATTCATAATATTTTGTCCAATAAATTTTAACTCATTTACGTGTGAGCTTCATTAGTGGGTTAGCTAGTGTGGAAAAATTTTGTACGTAACACCAATAATAACCTTCTAGGCCAATAAAACTTCGTACCTCAGTTATGTTTGTTGGCATGGTAAAATCTTGAATTTCCTTTTTCTTCAAAGGATTAACTAGGACTCCATACTTAGAGACAATATGGCCAAGAAAATAAATCTCCTGAAGCTAGAATTCACACTTTCTAAAAATCCCATATAATTCATGTCTCATATGAGTCTTCAGGATATTGCGCAAGTGATTTTCATGATCATAGTTTCTTTTGGCGTATACCATGATATCATAAATAAATACCACTACAAAATCATCGATATATTTCTTGAAAACACTATTCATTATATCCATGAAGACTGAGGGTGCATTAGTCAATCCAATAGGCATTACTCTAAACTCATAATGCCCATACCTGGTCCGAAATGCTGTCATTGTAATATCATCCATCCTCACATGCAACTAATGTTATCTGGATCGAAGATAAATCATTGAAAAGTATTGAGCTCCATGATGTTGGTCAGATAAATAATCAATGTGAGGTAGAGGATACTTGTTCATTATTGTTATAGCATTGATCTCCATGTAGTCGATACTTAACCTCATAGATCCTTCTATCTTCTTAAAAAAAAGGACATGGGATACCCATGTAGAAACACTAGGCTGAATAAATCCCCTTTTACTCAATTCCTCTAGTTGTTTCTTTAGTTCCACTAATTTTACAGTGGCCATTCTATAAGGGGTCTTCGATATGGGCTTTGAACCAAGAATTAACATAATCGAAAACGCAATTTCTCGTCCTGGAGGATGTCCAGGAAAATCATCAGGAAACACATCAAAATATTCTCTCGTAATAGGTACATACTCTATTTGAACATTCCTTTACTCACCCACAGTTATTTCATTATCTTCCTCCACAATAATTGAATTTAGTTGAGCTACTAGGGTTGGATCTAGATAAGAATCTGGTGGTGATGATTCTGCTCTAAAGATAAGGTGTTCTTTATCATCGTCATCAAAAATCATAACCTCCTTCTTCTTACTATAAATTTTTTCATAATGGTCCAAAAGCCAATCTATAATGAGGATTATATAAAATTAAATAATGGGTATGATGATAACATCAGAAGATAATGATCATTTATATTCCTTAATGGGAACTGATTCACAGAACATTGTAGCAATGATACATCCCTTAGATGTTTTGACTAACAACTCCCTTGTTAAATCAAATTGGAAATATCTAATTTTAATAGAAAACTAGGTTGATATGAAACAATTCAATGATCAAGAATCAAATAAAAAATTGGATAAACATGAGGAAACAATTATTGTACTGGCCACCACATCATTAGGAACTTCATCCTCTGCAGTTGTGATTGCATAAGCTGGACCCTAATCCCTTGGCCTTTTCTGTTTCATATTTCCTTGATTTTTTGGAAAATAATTTGCATAGTGTCCAATCTCTCGACAACTTTAACATCGAACATCATTGGATTCCTTCATCCCCTTGAAATCACCAGCAAGATGGCCTATCTAACCACATTTTTAGCATATTCCTTTTCCTTTTAAGCGCTCACCAGGGTGTTTCCTTCCACAATTGTCACATGGTGGAAATTCAACACTTCCCTTCTTTCTTGTTTCCTTATTTCCATTCCCAGTTTTTTCAGAATCCCTCTTCTTTTCGTGCTTTCCCTTAAAGTCAGAAGACATAGAGAATTATTTTTATATAGTGATGGAACTTGTAACATTATCCTCATATGATGAAAAACATTGGGATACTAGTTCCCACCGGAGGAATGGATTTAGGCCATAATAGAATTGATCAATTTTCCTCCTTGTATTTTGTATGTAGTCCACAACATGTCTTCCTAATCATGTAACGTTAGCTTCATACCTTGCAACATTATCATCTTCCTTATGCCTCATATTCAAGAATTGTCTCTCCATGTCTGCTTGCTACTCACGAGGGAAATATTTTTTATGAAGATTTGACTAAAAGCCCTCCATTCCATCTCTTATATCTCTTCCTCTTACTTAGTGTTTTGGATTAAATACCACCATTGATCCGCATATCCCAATAGACGATTGACTTCCATGACAAACATATTTATTTCATTACATCCCATGGTGAGAAATATATTCTCAAGGGTACATATCCACTACTCTGCTACAAATGGGTTTGTTGTCCAATTGAATGATTGAGGCTATTATCTCATAAAGTGATCTAGCATGGCTCCTCCACATTGTGGATCCAGATGATCCATGTGGGTAAGGTTACTATTCATAAGCTGAGTAAGTTGTCCCAGTATATTTATGAGTTTCTCAGTACTAGTAATAGCAATAGAGCCAACATCATTATCGTGCATCAGTGTAAAATCCCTACAGGGGACATGTGCATTAATGTGATTTCCCTTCCATCCACTAGGTGACAAATCTAGATAATGACATACACTAGATTGTTTTATTAATTAAAATGTATTATAAAAACATAACAAAATAATTCTAAAAAATTGAGATCCAATGAATGGATAATCATATATTCAAAAATATTTTTCTTTGATGAATATATTACATTTCAATCATTCATAATGACTTGTAATGAAAATGAGAATTATCCTAAGAATATCCACTGGGAGTGTTGTAACTTAGAGTGAAGCAGGGCCCATTTTCGTGCACTAGTTTTCGTTCGAGTCTAGGTCAAAGCGGGGTTTTCGGGTTTTACCCCTAAATACTTTTGTTCCAGAGCCCCCTCTACCTACGCGTATCCATGTAGGGATGTATTGCTTGAACGATCCACTAAATCTATTCCTTACCAAAATACCAGGATGTTATTGTAACTATATCCTCAAAGACTCACTTAAAGACTCTTCCCTAATTCTACATTTTCTAAATATAGTTTCCAAGTATTCTACTAAACTTCCTCTAATACCAACTGTAAGGACCTGACCAAAGTTTTCTGGAGTTAGTGCCTTATTTGATTACATTGGGACACATCCAAGGAATATGAATCCCGAAGGAACAAGTAGTTTAGTATTATTGGAATCAAGATACATACATAAGTTAAACATTACATAAGGAAGGGAAAAACACTAATTTATTTCACTAGAAACATCACGTCTCCTAGATTATGCTTGAAAGTCATTCATAAATTACTTCTTCATGCCCTTAGAAAATCTTACATAAGAATGGGGTGAGATAAAATGCTCAGTAAGAGTAAGTAATACATCGAAAGTTATTATAAACATTAGACATGGTGAATAATTGAAAACACATGCCTTTAATAATTAACATGAACACATTATTGCAGAAATATGAGATGAATAAATAATTCCATAAAAAACATAATCATGGGTATTATACCAGTAGAATAACCACATGAAATTTCATCTAATATCTTCATAATGAGGAAAGTGCATATGTCGGACATCATAACCATATAGTCCAAGCCTCGTGCTAGCACCATAAAATAATCATTTTGTCAAGGCCTTGTGAAAAGACCATAGTTTGTCTCATGAGACCTACCGATACAATGAGGGTCTATAGTGACCCCAACCCATTACATAATAATTCCAATTAATTCCTCATATGAGAGGGGATAAAAATAACCAACAAATACAATCATATTGAAACTATCTTATGAAATGTAACTATCTTTCCCCAATCATTAAACATAAAACACTAACCATTTGGAATAATATGGTGAATGGTTTTAGGATAGATCATCCACAATACAGTTAGTCATAAACCATTAAATCAAAATATGGTAGATGAATTCATAAATAGTAAAACCATGGAATCAACACGAGTTTTTAATTAGATGAAAACACTCTTATAAAATCATTAAGCAATTCGGGAGATAAATACTCTTTTATTTTGAAAAGAAGTGTTCTATTGAAAAAATCTTTTTATGATACCAGAAGTGAAGTAAGTTAGTATTTTAATAATATAATGAGTGATTTTATAAAGATATTGGTTTCTAAAATCAGATTATAGAGTGCACTTGAAAATAGGTAAGAATTTGAGAAATTCTCTTGAATCAGGATTGTATTTTTGAAACAATTTTGAAAGATCATTTTGAAACGTGTAACTATCCATAAAATAAGGATATATTTTAGTTTTTAAACATTTATATGATACTCAAAAAGAACATATGATGATTAAATACCAATACATTAGAATTAAATTTAGGTAATTATATAATGAAAGTATCCCGAATGAAAGTGGATGTTCGGGTGAAAAAACCCATACCTTAACTCTAAACGTGTTCCTCTCTTGTACATAAGCTCCTGGAATTTGAAATTATACTTGTTAATAACTTATTTCAGAATCTAATAGATTTTTATTTAGTTTAGCATAATTTTGGTTAGTTCATTTATATATTTTTTGATAAGTTATTGTATTGAATTTCGTCGTTCTGGAGTGTTCGTTTCCTTTATTTACATATTCAGTTCACTTGTTTTAAAGTAATGAAGTTCATGTGGAATGGTTATAAATCTCTAGGATTTAAAATATATATTATTAATGAACATTAATAATTGATAATGGTCATTTATATCATTTTTTAATGGAATGAGGATGATTCATTAGATGACAACCACTTTTATTATTCGGCAGGTATTTGGAATACTATGAACTAGTTTTTTCATATAACATAATTATATGTACATATTCTGGTTAATGAATTTTAATTAGGTAATAAAAAATCTATTATTTTCTGGTTCAACCATGAATATGATTTCATGGCAAGTAATGAAGACTAAATTGAAGAACGAAACTTCATCGTCCAAGAAGGATATAAATTACAACCTCATAGACGTCGATTTCGTTTATAAAAATAAAAGGGAGGGAGTGATAATATCTATCAAGGTTATTCCATTTAGATGATATAAATACATTATATAGATTTTACTAGAGTTATCATGGGAATTTTGATAGATTAGTTCAGGGAAGGATAACAAAAGTAGGCAAACTGAAATAAAACCAAATGAGAAAGAAGGGTTGTTTACCTCTTGAAATAACCACCTTGAGAAATCCTTAAGGGAAGGGGTTTTGGGATTTTGGAAAGACTAAGAGCTTACCGGTAGTAGGGTGTGACTAGAGAAGGGTAATTGGGATGAACATTGAGGAGCATCATGGCTTACAGAAGTGAAGAGAAGAGGTAGTGGTGGGGGGTTTTTATAGTGGAGAAGAGGGGTAAATTTTGAATATTTAATTCATTATATTATTATTTCCCTCAAGACAACCAATAGTGTGGTTTCATGTGACCCCTAATTGTAACAAGTGCATGTGAGATTGAACCAAGTGTCCTTACATCACTTGAGATTTCATAAATAGTGTATTTAACTAATAATTTGAATATATGGTATTTTACCATATTTCATTATTCATCATAAATTCAAGAATTTTAGAAAAATCCAAAAAATTCACCCCTACCATTTTTTGACCTGTAGAATTCAAAATTGAAATCCATTTTTCTAAAATAATTTTCTAAATATTATTAATATTTTTTAAATAAGGTCATAGTTAATTCGAAAAACAACAATCTTGAAGTGCAGTTAGATTTATGTGACATTGAAAAATTAATTGAGATCCCATTATCATATTGCTTTACGAAAATAAAATAATATCATTATTTACTATTAAATGGTCTTATTACTATTCATATTTCTATTCATATTACTATTCACAAGGGTATGTTAATATTAACAAAAAATCATGTATGTTCTATCCGTCTCCAAATGACATAACGAACACAACTCCAGATGACCATTTCTTGAAATTCAAAACATAGAAGAGGCAATATTTCATTCTATATTTATTATCAAAACCTTGGGGTGTTAGATTTTTAAAGGTAAATATTAATTTAATATCCAAAAGAGACCTAAATATTTGTATAAAAGCGATTTAAATGTTTTTATTTGAAAAATTATTCGATCATATTGTGATTTATCGAGGAAATATATTTGAAAGCACATCGAGTGTAATATAAAAATTTAAGAAGGAGTTTTTTATACTAGGAGTGTCAAATAATGATTCTAGAGTCAAGATGGTGTTATGATATTTTTGACACCAAAATGTTTGTTTTTAGTTGAGGAATAAGGATCAATAGGTATTTCAAGTATTTTATAAAGCCTTTGGGGCTTCATGTTATATTTTGGTTGTTTTAGAGATTTCATCTTGGGTTGCATGGTTTAGTGTGCACAGTTTTGATGGTACAATGCAATGCCTAGACTCCCTGGAGGGTTTTAGTTCATTTTGAACTGGGAAGTCATGAGTTCCATGTTTACTACATAGATTGGGGAAAACTATGAATGGAAGAAATGTATGTTTTTCAAGGTTTTGGATGGTCAGTGGCACGATTCACACATAGGGTATAATTTCAGAAAAACTATATGCCATTATAAATTGGGGAGAGGGTGATAATAGAAATTTTATCATACTATGTGTTACAAAATGTGGCCTATTCATGTGAGGAATGAGTGTTGTTATGTTTGAATGTGCCCAATTCAAGAACGTTTCGGCCAACTATGCATCCAAACTAAGTGTATCCCTAGCCTGGGATAGTGCCAACATCATAGTTGGTTCACATTTGGAAAACGTGTGATCCCAAGCCACACAAAATCTTTATATTTAATTAAAATTTTATTTATACCGTTTTATAATATAGGATTTTAATTTAACCCTAATCTATATCTCCCCCATGTGTGAATGAACAAGAGGAGGCTTATAATCCCTCACTCCCATCATCAAGTCTCACCATGGAGGTCTTTTTGTGGATCTTCTTATTCATTTTCAGGTAAGATATAACCATTATATTCATATCATTCTCTTATCATTACATCAATCAAATTTTGGAGTTCTATTGTGTAGTTTTAGTAACATTCCTCTAGATGACGATGGAATAATTCATTCATCAAGGGGATTTTGGATGTCTTTGGTAGATGATATCTAGAGATGGATTCCCCACACCTTAGCGTGGTATTTTTTTGAGTACCATGTTTTTATACATTTTCTGATATTTTTCAAAATTATTTAATTTAATTATTTGTTTAATTGATATTTATTATTAAGGATTTGTCCCTGCATATGGTGGGTTTTATGCCATAGTTTTTCGGTGAGTGGTTGGCTTCATTTTTGATGTGGCAAGATTACCTACTTTGTTTTTTGATATAATTACCTATTAAATATGGGTTAATTAAATAATCATAACTCTTATAATTTGTTATTTATTGTTTTTCTGGTGTAAAATATGGGCTATGTGATCGAGATGACATTGATTGGGCATCGAGTAGTTGTGGAGTGTCATGGATGAACATCAATATGATAATGATTCTTGAGAAATGTTTTATAATGTTTCTTTGTTTAGATGGGTGGTCTATGATATTTTCCCATTGTCATGATAATTTCCATACATTTTTGTTCTATATTAAATTAAAATCCCATTCATGATATATTTCCCCCTTAATTAAATAAATTGTCATAGGGAATCAATATATACCATATACCATCCACACACCCTCATACATCCATAGGTTCTTTTCAGATCAGACCTCTAACTGACCATTTAGTGTTTGTACCATGAAAATGAAATTTTTTGGTGAAGAGTTTTGGTAAAATATTTAGATCCATTTTTTGAATTTTTTAAGTGGTGTGTAGGTAATTTGAATTGGGTTGAATTTTTAAAATAATGGGGTGGTGTTTTAATGTAGATTATATTTATAATTGATGTGTTCATCTCTTGGTGTTTTGGATATGAATTTTCAATTACTTAAAATTATGATTATAATAAGGTGTGTGCATATTTCATGGATAAAAATGGTTTGATATTCCTTTTATTGTTGTTAAAGAAAATGAATTTAGGGGAATAATTTGAATTCAAAGAGAAATCCCCATGTCAAAAGGGTGGTTTCATAATTTTTAAAGTGGGTGTTGGTTTAGTTTATTTTGGTATGTGAAAATGA
Source organism: Viscum album (assembly GCA_963277665.1). Taxonomy (NCBI): domain Eukaryota; kingdom Viridiplantae; phylum Streptophyta; class Magnoliopsida; order Santalales; family Viscaceae; genus Viscum; species Viscum album. The sequence continues at coordinate 1,990,664,708 of OY728121.1, read as the reverse complement.
GTTTCTCTCTGTTGAAGAATCATATTATTTTTAAGGCTCATGGGAACATTTTAGTCTTAATGGTTTAAAAATGGTTGTTTTGTTTTTCATGAATGTATTGTATGGTTAGGATGTTGAGTTTTGTGATTTAATAAATGTGGGTATAGTTTTTGTTATATAATGATGAATTAGGAACATGTTTTATAAAATTGATAGGTTTTCTAGAATAAGGATTGAGACACTATTATTATACTTCAGGGTTATAGGAAAAAATTAATTCTCTGGGTGATGATGATATAATATGTGGTAAAATATTTTTGAATGATAGTTCTCTTCTGGAGGCTAGATTAGACATATTCTATAGGAACCAATGATGTTATGTATAGACATAGGTGGATCTAATGATGCAGGCACTAATACAATGTTTTATGACATTTTTGACAAACACGACATTCAATATCGATACTGATTGTCAATTTATTATTATTTTCTAGGAGAATTTTGCAATCAAATTTATATTGATTATGATACCAGATTTATATGAATGGAATAAATTCTAGGAACAGTTGGATTGAGTATATTATATAGGACCCCATGATGTTTGTTTGATGATTCCACTATTTTAATTAAAAGTGAACAAACCAATGTAATTCATTAGAGAAATGGTTTGGTAATGGAATATTTGGTAGTAATGGGTGTCCCCTTAGACCATTTGGTCTAGTAGATTCTATATGAGATTTTCAGATTCTTATCATGTTTTCCATTTCTATACTTTTTATTGAATTGAATTTTTATTTTCATATCAATTTTTTCTAACTAGTAATTTTTTAGATATTGTTGATGATTTCCTAATTATTGTTTTCTCACAACCTTCATTCATCACCATAGAACTTGGTTACCTAAGAAACATTGACAAAATTATTATAGGAACAGGTATGGTTTAATTCCAATTATGTGTATTTCATGGTTGAGTAGTATTTCTCAAGTGGTATTAGGACACTAAATATGTTTAACGTTGGGATGTTGTGGGGCCATTTAGTTGTTTCAATCGCGTTGGTAAGTTATGAAACCAGCTCAATGTGCATTTCGTTGTATGTGTTACATTTCCCTTTAGGCGTTTAATACATTTTATTTTATTATATAATGATTAAATTATTTATTCATTCAAATTATTATGATATTTGTGATATTTGGTATTTTAATTATTTTATTTAACACTAATATAATGGTGTAGTTTGCTAATAGTTCTACATTAGACCCCACTACTTGTGGGAAACCTCTAACATTAATGTATGAAGGAAATAGTACATGTGGGGAACCATATTAGGGAACTAGTTTTTTGAAATTTGGTCTAGGATGTTACAAAGTGGTATCATCCTTGAATACTTTTATAATATTTTATTGCATGGGTGATGGTATAAATGAGAAATTGGAATGTGTGGGAGCTTGTGATGGAAACCATGAAGGTTCATCATTAATAAATTTTCCTATAGTATGTCTAAGATAATAAGACCTAGGATAGATTTTCTAGATTTTTGATGTTAGGGATTTAATTAATTCATTTACCAATAAATGGAAATGTTTTTTAAATTTGATGAATTATGATAGATTTTTCTATTTTGGATGGATACCATGAGGCTTGTGATTTTGTTTTCACTATTGGCATGTAGAGTCAATTATCATCTCAGGAATCATTTAAGGAATATTTAATACACATTCTATAAGCATGGTCGTGTTTTTTATGGAAAACTTTATGATTTTCGGCTATGTTGATATATAGTGAGGCTCTCATTGATGGGTATGATTTTGTGGTCCTCATGGACTTTGGGTGGAGGGACCCCGAAGGGTTTCATGACCTATCCAAGTTGTTCATGTGCTAAAACTCCCCAAACCTACCTCTAATAGTTCATGGGCTAGTGACTACAAACGAGTAGTAATATCAGTTACATGAGATTAATGTTCATAGTACCTATATGAATGAAACCTTCTCCAAGACACAAATGTTGATATGTAAAAAATCATTAGTAAATCATGCATGAAATCCAATATCCCACAACTAGATTATAATGGTGAATTTAATGTACATAATGTTAATCCTTTATAGAATACAATCCCACAAAATGAAATCATATAAAAATGTTCTTGAAACTCGTCCTTAGAAAACCCTACCCAATTCGATATGTTGCTGGGGAACTGAAAAATTTGTTTCATGTCTATGAGTACCGCATCCTCTCTAATCTCCAAAATATCCATATGTTCATGGTCCTCCATGGACACTATCAAAAGGTCACCCATCAAAAAAAACAGAACACGTGCAGGAAAATCCCATATAGAGGTGAGTATAACCATACCCACATGGTCACCTTGGTTCCACAATGAATTATACAAAGGAAAATTATAGTCATCTCTACACATGTATATGTCAACAACATATAACAAGGACATCTAGATATACTCATACCATACCAACCAGTCTCGGGTAAGTCATAAACACTTCCTACCAATCCTAGGGATTTAGATTTAAGAATTACAAGAAGCACTCATACATGAAAAAAAAACTCCTGATAACAATAGTACTGATTACTTTTTTTGGTATGTCGATTCTCATCAAGAACCACAATTAGGGAAAGAGACAGATACGATGAATGATCTAAAAAGATTATGATAATTCATTGGAGGATGATATCGGGGGCCTTGCAGTATACCATAAAATACTTCTAGAATAAATTTCTATCTAGAGTATTGATTTTCTAGTAGGGTTGGTCTGGTCAATACCAAGGACTCTACTTTGGGTAGGAAGACTGAATAGATGATCCCGCATGTGGCCTCACGGGGGATTCCAACAAATCTATCTGAGAAGTCATTTTTAAGGGATTATATTACTATGATTTGGAAATTATAAACAACACACCAATATAAAAATGATAAAAATAAAAAACATCAATAAATCTAATTAATGATATAGTGGATGAGAGAGAAAATTCAAACTAAAGGGGAGAAAACAAAGTGAGTAGTAGTCACACCCACAATCTCCCTTGACCTAAGGTACTACCCATGAAAACATCTAGTGTCTCTAGAAAGTCCGAGATAAAACCCATCATTGTCTTCATAAGAATTTTCACATCTTAAGGTTTCCAACGCCGCATAAAGTTCATTAATAAGGCATATGGTTTGAAGGATATGGCTATTTTAGTGAAAAGTCTTGATCTGGGTCTGACCCGACCCACCGGACCGGGCCCAACCCGACATGTTGACAGACCCATCCCAATCTGGACCGAACTGGCATGAAACCCTAGTAGTTTTTTGACCATGGCCTCTTGGGAGGCTGGAGCATCCTAACATTCATTTCCAACATGCTAGGATGTAGGCCATACAATTGTGGTGCACGCGGTTCGCCCGACCACATGCTCCCTTGGCCAATGTGGTGTCTCCATGTTCAACGAGGTCAGACCACCACACCCACCTCGCATGTATCTTGCAGCCTCCATGAGACACCAATTGTGGTCAATCCACTTTTCATGTCGTCATCTCACCATCCACATGGCACTGGAGGTCGCCTTCCATAGGACACTAGTCATGCTCTGGTGAACTATTTATCGAAATAGAGACATGTCTGCGATTCTCAAGTGGTGTTCTTCATCTCCCTATTCTTGGATTGACATCCCGATTAAACCAAAAAAAATTAATCACATAGATATATCTACCAAATCACATTTATCCATCTATCATTTTCATCACCACCCATCTGATAAGTCACCTTGATATTGAATGTTTGGTCTCATATCATTGTTCCATGAATCAAAGGCACAACGATCCTCTATTCATATCACACGAAGAATGAAAAACACAATAAAAATTATGGTAGAAGGATAAATGCACCAAAACAATTATATAATATAATTTGGATTTTTTCATTTCTGGCTCGATTTTTTCATGTTATAATGAAGATAAAATATGAATCATTTCAAATATCTGACAGAAATCAACCCTTATTGTCAAACTCCAAATAAAATATCAAATCCCTCAATATGTGTAATCCATGAATCTATCCATTCATAAATTGATTAATGTTCACCATATTATATAAAGAACGAGGATTTAATCAAATTAAAACCCATGCACAAATCTTGAGTTTTATGAACCGTTGATGTAGTGAAATTGTGTTGATTTGATAGACGAGATCCTCCAACACCACTGGCTCAATGATTCTCGATCTTCTTGATCATTCATCATCAATTTCTGAGAGGGATTCCATTCCTTGTATTAAAGTAATTCCTACATTACCATGATAAAATTTAATTCCCAAAAAATGATTATTAAAAAATGAAACGTTTCTATGTCTATTAAATGTATTTTTTATAAAAATATTTTCATTCCTATTACGTCCAAATTTTACATTTCCCAGTTGACCTGCACTCATCAATGGTAGGCCTTATCATACATAAACGCATTTATCTAACCACAACAGGGACCTTATATTTATTATTTAGAAAACCATTTGATTTTTATTACACTTTTTTAGGAAAACTACTTGGGTGTACAATTAAAAACATAACATTTTTAACCAAATGTTTAGGGCATACCATTCCTCGGAATCACATGTATTCTTATCACCTGATCTCACAGTGTTTCTAATTTATTTTAGAAAAATAATTTCAAATTACTCTAAAATATTAAATTCTCCCCACCATAGGTATTTACATTATCAAATTACATATCAATGGGATACTAATCAAAAAAATTAAGGCACTTATCAAAAATCTAGGCCTCCCACTTCATCATGATCTCTTGAAGATTCTCAAGATTCTACCAATCATGAACCAAAGGAATAACACACCAACGATGGAAACTCTCCTATTTATCCTTGAACTCCACCTGGATCTCTTCAAAATTTTCCACATCATTGATTCTCATGTAATCCTAGTAAATGAAATGTTATGGATCAGTCATGTACATCTATAATTAGGACACGTGGAAGACATCATTTACTCGATACAGCTGTGGGAGAAGATCTAAGTGTTACAACACCTCACCAAATAAATGTACAATCAGAAAAGGGCTGATTAACCTCAGTGATAACATTCCACCCCACAAAAAAATATGCAACCCACATTGAGGTGAGACCTGGAGGAATACGTGATATCCATCATTGATCACCAAAGACATCCATCTCCAGTAAAAATATGACTTTTTCCAATTATGTGATTTCTTCACACATGCCATTATTATCTAACCCTTATCAGTAGTTTCTTGCACCATCTTCTGGCCCTTGAGTATTGACTTTCCTTGGTTAGTCCATCAAACTAGTAACATGAATGGTTTCCTATATAGATCGTTGAATGGAGCAGTACTAATGGTGGAGTGGTAGCTCTTGTTGTATGTGAATTCCACCAGTTAATGTTGGTCCAACCAATTATGACCAAATTCAAATATAGAATCCCACAACATATCCTCAAGTACCTAAATGATGTATCTGTCTTACCATATATTTTGGGATGAAACGTCATGCCCAAGAGAAATTGAATCCCAAATGCCTTATGTAATCATTTCCAAAAATTGGATGTGAAATGAGCATCTTGATCTGAAATAATCTTCAATGTGAACCCATGAATCCACACTATCTTCTGCTCAAAGATTCACCCCATTCTCTCTACAAAACTATTCTCCCAGATAGGTAGTTATTGGTCTGACATTGTGTGTTGGTAAATGAACACCAATATAATATTATGTCTCTGGAACATATATGGTATGAAAATCATAATTTCCTTTGATATTAAATCTAACTTCCAATCCATCACTTCAAGGGGCTGATCCACAATCGTTGGAAACTTGTCCTCAGACTTCACATTCAAGCTTGTAATGCAAAGGGAAATGCACTCATCCACTGCTTTCTCTATTCTGCACCACCAGAATAGATTACATAGTTCTTGGTAAATCTTCACCAATCCTGGATGTACCCATAAAGAGTAAGTATAGAACTCCCAATAAAAAAACAACTGAAATTACCCTTGTAAAACTATGCACCCCAAAAATAACTACTTTCTCCCCACCATTTGAATATCCATCTAGAGCATGCCCTTGGGATAATAAGTCATGTATAGTAACCTATGTGAAATCTCCATGATGTGAATCCAAGACTCACTATAAGAGTGTATGGATGAAAACCATCGACTGGAGTTATGGTCCCCCATCTCCATCCATATATTATAACTATAATGATTCCAACAGATCTGATGCCTCATCCATAAATTCTGAGATTCTTATCCAACTAAGAGCATCCACCACCGTGTTCCCCATCCCAAGAGTATAGATGGTATCAATGTCATAATCCTATAGGAACTCATGCAACCTCCTATATCTCAAATTTAGATCATTCTGGGAGAATATTCACTATAGACTCTATAGATCCTATTTGTTGATGAATTGAATGCCAATAAGTAGTGTCAACACATCAACCACATAAGGAATATCACTTCCCACTCATGATCATGGTTCATGTAGTTCTACAAATGTGGTCTCAAATGGTGTGAACCATAGGTAATCCTCACTATCCTCTGCATTAATATGCAACCCATTCATGTCCGTGATTCTTCAGTGAACATTACATACTCGAAACCCTCCTCCGATAATCTATTGACTGGGGAAGTCATCAAACTCTTCCATAACTATTGAAATGCATGTTGTCTCCATTATATCCACATGAAAAGATACCCCACTGGGGAAAAGATTCCATCATTGCTAATATCCTAGAAAATTCATGGATGAGCCTCCTATGAAAGCCTTCCAACCCTAGGAGGATCCACACCTCCATTACGAGGCTAGGTGGAAACCATGCTAACACTACCTTGACCTTGGTCGGGTCCACTGCAAATACATATATAGATATAACAGGTCCTTGAATGTGGACCACATGAATCATGATCTATTACATCCAAGGAATATCATAAATCTTGTTCTCTTGGAGTATAACTAGAACCATCTGTAGTTTTATAACATGCTTCTCCTCAAACACCAAGTACACATGTATATCATTGATGAAGAATATCACAAAACCGGTATAGGTTTTGATAGAAGATATGATTCATGAGCTCCATGAGCACTATTGGTGCATTCTAATTTCTCAAGTGAATCACCATTTATTCTTAATGACCATAGAGAAATCTATGTGAAGTCATTGGAATATCCTAATCTTGTACTAGTACCTAGGGAAAACCCAATCAGTGGCCAATTTTAAAGTTCCATCATGCGCCTTTGAACTGGTCAGAGTGGTTACTGATCCACATCAGTGGATAATATTACTTCATAGTCACATGTTACAGGAAACAATAATCTATAAACAACCTTGGGTTTATAACATACTTTTTGGGAAATATTACTTGGGCAGCCCATGTTGAATCTCTTCGTCTCATGAAGTCCTTCCTCTACTAATCCTTCATCTTTACCATCATATCAGGATTCTCCTAGGGAGGCATCCAATATGATTTTGAGGATATTGCTATCGAGATGGGGTGTATGTTGATGTTGAAATCTATCTCTCGATGATGATTTAGACCGATTACATCATCAAGGAAGAGATTCACATACTCTTCCCTTACTGTTGGAAAATGGAAGCTCATGAAATCCATTTTCTAGAAGGTCAAAAAAGATATCTAATATGTAATTGGCTACACCCTCATATTCATGAGTACATATTTTGCTTCTTGGGTATCATTTTCACCAGAAATGGAAATCCGCATCTTGTAACAATGAAAATATTGTACACGTCACCTAAAATTTTAAATCTGGGCATGAACCTAATATATCCAATCCAAAATAAGAATGATGTTATAAGGCCTTGAAGCTACCACCAAGTGGTTCTTACCAAAAATATCACCTGTAGGGGTAAGATAAACCTATTGGAAAAGATGTTTGATTATTGAGTCTCATTCAGTAGGAATCTCCAAGCATATGTGTCGAGTCAATGGTTCTACCAGAGTCTCATTCTCTAGAACATGATATGTGGCGAGAAGAAAATCACTAGCACCCATGTCAATCAGTTGAGAAGGTAAGCTATAAAAGATATATATCATACCTCGAATCATCCATGGAGTCACTAGTTCATAACTGTCATCTGTATACAACTATCCCCACCCCTATCTTTTACTATCTAAGCCTATCACAGACCAACTGGTTGTTGTGGTTGTAAGATGCGGAAAAGTCCACCACCTCTTGTTGCCCTCCTTGATCCTCCTCCATGCTTTCCATCCTCAGAAACCACCTTCAGATGACTCTTCCAATTAGTGTGTGATACATCAATTGTGTATTGATTAGATGAATATTGGGTGAGGTAGTCTCGAGCGAGGAGTCTCCTGTCGTCTCATGAGTAGCACTGCCCATCCCTAGGATGACTAGATCCACCCTCTTAATTTTGAATTGTATGTCTTATGTCCCAGGATCACCTCCTATAAAATCACTCAGACTAGAATCCATTAGGATATTGTCAACTCCCTACTGTCGAGGTATCTACAAATTCCCAATGACTGCTAACATTCTTTGGTTCTCTCTACTAATCAAAGAAGTTATACAACACCAAATCCCACTCAAGAACCCCCAGTACAAGTAAGAATTCTCATAGGCATGATATTGTCCTAAAATATTCTAAAAATACCTCTCTCGATGGTTGGAGACTGAAATTACTAATCCATAAACATATCTATTATATACATAGAATTGTTGTTGAATCTAAATGAGTAAAAATCTAATATCATGTTTCGATGATAGAGCTGAATTAGCTCATGTATCAACACAACACTCATCGTAATTGGAGATAACTCCTCGAATAGGATCTCAAACTCTACCCATGAATATGGTTTCTTGTCCTGATTATGGATAGCCAAACTCCATCATTTCCCAACTAAGCCCGGAAGAATTCTCGCTGCCCGAATTCCTATATGATCTACTGGTGTCTTAAATAGTCAAAAAGCACATGCCATCACCTGAACCCTTTCCTACTCGACCTATGTTTCAGGCTGACATCTAAATATAAGTGTTAATTTTCTCTTCAAATCATGGAGCACTCTTTGCCTATAGCTATCATATATTTGTACTATGGGTACGACATGGTGTTCTACCATTGGTGGTACAATTGTTGACCCACCCATAGGTAACATCTGGGAAACTGCTCCATGTACTGATGCGTCATCCGCAAGGGGTCATCCTCATGATCGTAGTACTGAATCATAACTAGTATGCACTATGGAGGCATCATATAAGAATCCATGATATACCCTATGAAATTAGTAAATCTGGACAGGTGACTCTATAAGGACATGGAACCCCAACCCATTCTTATATGATGCATGTACCATTATTTTCGGTGCAACAAGTGTCCCCATGTAATGTGCCAAAATGCATATTATCCCAGTCTGGGTGTATGGATATGTCAACCACCTCAACAATACTAGAGTCCATATCCTAATAGTAAAACTTGAAACACATAACATTGTATCCCAAAACAAATCTAATATCCTCGCTATGAAAATCTATAATCGACCACCGCTAATACTACTCAACCATAACCTGTCTCAGTGGGTCACATTCCACGTCCCCCAAATTCCACATCCAATTGTCCATGTATGACAACCATGACCTTTAAATCAATCATAAATCAATTTTGTCACATATAATATTCACATGGTAAATCAAAGAATATCGACAGTTCTAGTTTCCTTGTGGATTAGGAACATTACATAACAACTTAAATCATTAAATACACATCTTTAATAAAATCTACTTTTACATTACCACACACATTCCTATCTACATAGCATTGAATGGGATAGGATGAAGAGAAGAATAGGAAAAGGGTGAGATATAAATTTTAGCAAGAGATTAATAAACGCATAATATGAAGAATACAATACCTGTTTAAGAATTCGGTATATGAATGGAGCAGAAGAGAAACATGGACATAATGTAATGATATAGCATGATTATCATAACATGGAAATGTTGAATCAACATTTAAAGTGGTATTATAATGATCCATGACTCATTGAACATGAATAATGAATAAAACCTCATGAAACATGAATTTTCATAACAAAACCCTCATTTAATTTGACATATCATTAAACTAATATTTACCAAATTCATTGGAGTGGTATTGGGGCTATCCCTTATTAATCATTTCATTTCATGCATAATTGTGCCACATAGATCATAAAACATGGATTTGATTAAACATAATCATTTAATCCATGATAATTGTATGTATAATTAATACATGATAATATATAATCAATAATTAAATATTCATGAAGGTGAATACACTTTATAGGGATAGGTCTTGGTATTCACTTCACATTGACTTTTTCTTGGAATATTGCGGTGAAATTTCAGAATCATAATGACAGGACATAAGAATTCATAAAAGTGGTTGATGAGGGAGAAATGGGTGTCTCATAATATGTACAAGAAATGTAAATTAATGGGGTCGTATAGATAAATTTCCCAACATATGTAATGGAAATTAGATTCATAATACAAAATAATTTCTTGAATGTAAAATAGAAGAGAGAAATTCATTATGGAATTTCGGTATGGTAACAGTTGTACATGGGAGAAATTAATTAGAGAGAATGTGGTATCTCATAATTAAAAAAATGGAGGGATGTATGGGGGATGTGTGTAATCATCTCCCAAAATTTTTAATTGTAATTACAAGGATATAGAAACATAATGAAACTTGGAAAAAATAGAGAGAAATAATTCCCTTACATAGAAGTGTGATCCCAAAGGCTTTAGAGGGGCTTGAGAGAGGCTTAATAAAATATTATGGTGCCTTGGGTGAATTTTATAGAGATGAGGGAATGTTTTGGTCTAGCTCTAAATGTTTTGAGTGAAGAGGAATGGGATATTGAGTGTATTTTTATACGAAAGGAACGGGAATTCATTATTATTTAGGTTTTGGGAACCACATATTTAAATAATCAAAACCAAAAACCATCCCATTGTTTTTTCCCATGGTTTTTTCCAAGGTGGATTGGAATAAACTATTTTATAATTCCAATGGATGAACACTTTCAAATATTAGGCCATCTTATGTGGAGGTGAGTCACACTATCAAGGAAATCATTTTAAAATGTTAAAATGTTTTATAAGTCTTGGACGGTCAATAAGGCATTGTAAAATGAATAAAAAACGTAATGTGACATTATTTTAATGGTAAAACATATATTGGTCGAAACTATGATTTATAGTATTTTATTACATTACTACTGGGACATTATGAGTCATAAAAATTATATATTAAAACAGTATTCAATTTATACCAAAACAATTGACTATCTCCGAAAATTATGAAAAAATAACCAATGGATTATTTTGACTTCCTGATTCCAAAAATAATATTCATTTTTTTTCTAAATAAATTTCTAAATATGTGAATTTTTACATTTAAAATAAAAACTATCATTTATAAAAAATTCATGGATTTTTACGAAAATAGATTTCATATCTTAATAAAAATTACAATTATATTAATAAAAATTACATGAACATTTATATTTAATAATAATTAATTTAGTAATAATATTTTATTAAAATATAATTTAATTTAAAAATCCATTAATTCATCAATATAATTTTCTTAATTTAATAATCTTAAAATAATATTTTTGATATAAAACCTATTTACAAAGTAAAAACAATAAAATGAATGTATATTATTTACTCTATAAAATGAAATAATGAACATAATTCTAGTTCTAGGTTCTGGTAACATAACTACTTATACCACTCGTATATGACCTATGGGTATGGTGTACGATGGTGATAAAATCTTATGGTGGCACAGATTATATCCCTTCGGTGTTAATCTCTATCAACATCCACTTCACCCATTGGTGGTTCCGTTCAAGCTTAACACGTTGAAGCTAGGCATGGCCTTGGTCAAGAGAAAAACCTAGTGACTCCACCACAATTCTAAGCAAGGAAAAATGGGCTTCGTATTGAGACATTTTACTAGATGAGGTCATCATTTCTTTTTTCTGAGTAAATTGGGTTCGTTAAATCCCTATATTTATTCTAATCATGTGATTACTATTCAATGGCTATATTAGCAATAGTCACAATTCATGACGGTATTTTTAAATACAAAATCATAAAACCAATGATGTTAATATGTTATATAACCCTTTTATATAATAATACAATTAATTATATCAAGTAAAATTTTCATCAATAAATTTTTGGTTCGTTACTATATTCCCCCCTTATGAAATTTCCCCCTTAAAATTTTATTGTTCACACACTATCATAGATACAGGTCACTTTGATTCATCACATCCGCTGTTTCCTATATTTTCTCATTGAACATGTGGTTTCCCCACAACACCATATCTAGGTGAATTGTCAAATTTCATAGAATTGTTTCCTATGATATAATATCTTCACTGGGTTATCCTCATAGGAGAGTTCATTTTCAAATGGTCGCACTTCGGAATTATGAACAAGAAAGGGGTCAGGTATATACTTCCTCTAGAGTGATGCATGGAAAACATCATTGACTTGAGATAGGTTTTGAGGTTTTTCTAGTCAATAGACCAGAGCTCCAATGAAATAATGGAATTGAAAATAGATAATTTACTTTGGATTAAGATTTCCCTTCTTCCCAAATCTCGCAACTATCATACATGATTATATTAATTGGAATTCCATTACTCCGACATCAATATCTAAGTATTTACGATGATTATAGGAATAGTTATTTTGTCAAATCTGAGAAGCATTAATGAGATGTTGGATGGTCTTAACCTCTTCCACCACTTCCTCGACCAATTTTTGACATTGTAGATTTCATTGGCCAACATCATCCCAACATGCTTGTGTTCTACACATCTTCCTATAATCGACATCATAAAGAGGCATTTGGTTTCTTGAGTGGAAATGTTGTTGTAAGAGAACTCAACAAGAGGAATATTTAGATCATGTCCTCATTTTAAGTCTATTGATCATGCTCTCAACATGTCCTCAAGTGTTTGAATAGTATTCTCAAATTTTCCATTACTTTGTGGATGATAAGATCTACTAATGTTCAACTCAGTATTAATAGCATGTTGAAGACTCTTCTAGATCAAAGAGTGGAATCTTGGATCTCAATTGGAAACAATATATAGTTTTACACCATGAATCCTTACCTCTTCTATGATATATATATATATATATGTTCTATTTGATCCAATGATAAATCCTCTCTAATTGAAATGAAGTGTTTAGTATTTATAAGAAGATCTGCAACAACCCAGATAACATTGTTTCCTTTGGGTATTATTGACATAATGTGACAAAGCCCATGGTGATGTTCTCCCATTTTCATGCTCGTATTGGTAATGGTTGCATCCTAACCTTATAACTCAGCCTCTCATCCTTCTCATGGTAACATTCTAGGAACTTTGATAGTAATTACCCATAAATTTCAATGAATTTTTTTTTCATAAATACATTGGAATTTTACGAGTGTGTGGCTTCTAAAGGCACTTGATTTCGAGGCCCTGTGTGCCTGAAATCAATTTCCGAGATTTAGCTCAGGTACGTTGAGTGAACGAATGAGGTGGTTTTTCTATCATTTGAACTGGTGCTCGGAATTGATATTTGAGGGCACCGATGAGCTCACAACACTGGTAAATGTCTAAGGGGACATTTACCGCAGTTGCATTTTATGCAGGTTTGAAGTTATGTTTTGGTGTTTAATTAAGAAGTATATAAAATTGTTGTAAAATTTTATTATATATCTATGTAGGTTAAATACCCCCATGGGTAGTTAAGGGTGGGACCCACATCCACCTAACTACCCAAGTGTGGGTGTTAGAGAGGTGGGGGCCACACGTGCCCCAACCATTCAATTTTACTCTAACTCATTAAACGACCCTCATTAAATTGGAAACCCCCTTTTTAATTGTCAACGCATTTAATTAATGAAGATTTTCCCACTCCATCCCCTTAATTAATTGTCAACGCATTTAATTAATGCGGTGATATTTATTTTAAATTTAATACTGCATGTGTAATAAAATAATAAGGTTAGCCTATTATTTCACCAGAGGAGGGATTTCGTTGTGCTAAAGAGGACTGTGAGAGCTCTTGAGATTTTGGAAGAACATCGGTTCTCCGATGAAGAATGATGTCTCCTTAAATGAAGAATGTTGGTTCCAGGAAGAATGGCAACACACCTTCCATTCTCTTCTTTGACGATGCCTAAGAATCCTCACCTCGCGAAGCCATATTCCGTGACTTCGACGTTCGACATCAATTGTTGAGGTAGGGGGAATTTGTATATTTTTTTTTATTCATACTCTCTAATATGGCTTTCAATTGATGAGTGATGTTTTGAACAACTAACGCGATGGGTACAGACTAATAAACATGTCCGGAAAAACAGTTGTTTTGTTCTGGATGCGTGGGGTGTTTGGCGACGACAAAACTAGACCACAATGACTATTGGGTTCCTTCGCAGCGAAGACTGGGTCCCGAGATGACTGTTGGTGCATTCAGAAGCAAAAATCGACAATCGTAATGACTTCGGTGGCCCGTGGAAGGCCCTAGTAGTGCCGGTCGCTGGCGCGGTGATGCAGGCGGTCGGAGGTGGCGGCTAGCACCGGTCGGCTTCCTGGAGGCGGTGGCGCCCCGACGAGCCGCCAGCCGGAGCTTGTCGCGACATCAGTCGCGGCAGCGAGGGGATGATCCTGTGGTCGTACGGGATCCTGGGGATGTAGCGGCACCGGCCTGGCGACGTGTCCGCAGAAGAGGGGGTCGCCCCCCCCCCCCCCTCCCGCTCAGATAGCTAGATGAGCCAGCGCACCCCCCCCCCCCCACGACCGGGCCGGGGCGGGTCACGTGGACCGAGCTGTTCCAGCCGGGCAATGCCATGCCCAGCTGGGTTGGGCCACGCCCTCCTAGGCCCGACCCGGGCCCGTGTCGTGTCGACCCGGTGTGGGTCGACCTAGGGGGGTTGGGCCGGGTCGGACCGGGCCCAGACCCCCACTTCAGACCATTTTTCGGTCCTTTGCCCATAACATGAGCTGCGGACCTCCGATTGACACACCGTCAATTGCATTGGAATACTTGGATCGAGATAGTCATTTTGATATAATACACATAAGGTTTAGGTGAATTTTGGGTACATCCGGGTTGGTTTGAACCCGAAACCAACCAGGCACTTGGACCAGAAATGCTTATAACAAAAGGACCGGACGTCCAATTGACGTGCCGTCAATTGTGTTGAATTCCTTTTGTTAAGACGGTTATTTTGGAATAATCCACAAGGGGGTTGATCTCAGTTGGAGTAAAGTCAGGATGGTTTTAGCTTAAAAACCATTCGGTTTCCTGGAACGGATAAGCCAATAACTCTCAGACCGGGCGACCGATTGACGCACCGTTTGTCACATTGGGTTTCTTTTGACGAGACAGAACAACGGGATACATCAACTCTGGACTTCCTGAATGTTGATGTATCAACCCTTGGCTCGAGGAGTAGACCCTCCATGAATCGAGCATGCTGTATGCGAGAATCATAGAGCTGGTTGCGACTGCATTGACTATTGTACTAGAATCCTCCGTGGATTCGACAGCAACGACTACCATACTGGGATCCTCTGTGGGTTCGTTGATGTTGGATAATGTTCTTGTATCAGGGGTGGGTCCGATAGTATTGACCTCTATATTTGTATACAGTGTGGGTCTGACAGTATTGACCTCTGTATTTGTATCCGGTGTGGGTCCCGCAGAGTAGCTAGTCTTGTATCCTGTGTGGGTTTGACAGCTTAGCTGGTCTTGTATCTTGTGTGGGTCTAATAGATTAGATTAATCAGTGACTAAATCTGATCATCTCTACCACTATAAAAACGGTGTATACCTGTTCGAGCTAAGTCTTGACTTCAATGTTTATCATTGATGTGATTGAATTGCTTTCCTGTGTGGAATGGGCAGTGCTTTCATGTGTGCACTGGGTTGTGCTTGGGCTCGAGATTTGTAGAAGAATTGTAATTGATGACTTAGGTATATGTAAGGGAATATACTATGAAGAGTCGGTTGATACTACATGATTGTATCTATCCTTTTTGGTTTATCCTTCGTGGATTTTGAGAGACCTTTTTGGGTCCCGGGACCCTACTGAGTATCGTATACTCACCTCAGTACGTGTTATGCCCGCACTACGTTGTGTTGGATGCAGACTATAGATAACACTGATAGAGGTGGAGTCTTCTGGGGCTAGATGGTACCCAGAGGTGGACCACTTGGCGGGATGTACCTGGAGCGGACGGCTGGACCCGAGGAGTTGAGGAGACTTTCTATAACCACCCATCAGGTGGGATTTCCAGAGGATGACTCAGTGTTGCTATTTTACTTTACTGATGCAGTACTTTCTTTTCAGTTGTACTTTACTTTTATTTGGGTTTGTATACTTGCCCATTTACTTTTCTGAACTTGTACTCAGTTTTACTTAGTTCATGCTTCATTTGTGTACTCTGTTGTGTTCTTTCCTTATATAAAAAGGCAATTCCTTCTCTTTAATCAAGATTTACACCTTTGGTGCTAGTCGACAGCCCTTGGACTATGGAAGGCGGGCTTGGGGTAGTCACGACACAAGCCCCGATGATGGTTCATGACAAATTTCTATCAGAGGGGCCGGTTATACCACAGAACTCAGGACTCTGATAATTACTTCTCTGTGAAGCAATAGTGTTAAGAGTATTGAGCATGGTTTTCAACACAGGGAGTCCAGTGTTGGTTCGGCGGCCGACGTATCCTTACACCAGGACCCTGATTTCTGATTTCTGACCCAGTGAACGAAAACATTTATTGTGTGTTTGTTCCTTTCAAAAGTATTCTTTGGGATTACATTGTGTCATCTCACCAGGTATACAGTTTGACCGTGGCGCACCTGTTTCTCTTTAGTATTTCTCCATGAAGGCAGTTAGCCAGTGATCCTAGTTTCATGCGAGATGGTAGCCCACCGAGCGATGAGGCCTCGGTTCAGGGCCCCATCCCAGCCGAGGCACCAGTGGTACCACTACCCACTGAGCCACCGATGCTACCAGCCCCATTGGCGGAGAGTGCATGCCTCCTGATCACATTGCACGTGCTTCAGCAACAGAGGCCACCCAGGTTCCGCGGAGAGACGAAACCTCAGGAAGCCGAGGATTGGCTGGAGGCTATCATCAGAGTCTTCAGATTTGTAGGTATAGGAGCTGACCTTATGGTGATATTTTCCATGAGTCTACAGCACATAGCAGGTGGTAGATGGTGGAGCTTGAATCTCCAGGTGCACGATGAGGCATATCTACTTTGGGCAGACATCGAGTGTCTCTTCTACTCAGAGTTTGTTCCAGTCACCTTCCTTGTGGTGCACATTCAGGAGTTAATTCACCTGCAGCAGGGCAGCATGACAGTACCTCATTACGCAGCGAGGTGTACTGACCTCTCATGCTACTCTGTGGATATGGTACGAGACCCGTTCTTTAGGGCCCTGACCATCGAGCATGGACTGAGGCACGATATTAGATCTTTGACGATTCCCCTCAGCATCTTGACGCATGCAGGGGTGCTGGAGAGAGCCCTTTTAGTGGAGAGCTTCCTCAAATAGCTGGCACCAGCAGCGAGACCCGCCGCAGGGCGACAAGTAGTGAAGTCTTATGAAATCGGCAGTAGACAGCTGTCACAGGGGTCCAAGTGGACCAGGCCATCAGGTGAGAGACCTCAGGATACTGGATCGGTTGTGTAGGGCACCCAAAATAGAGCCATCCTTACGTGGAGTATACAGTGCTATGAATGTGGCGTGCAAGGCCACATGGCTCGTGACTTCCTGACCCACCATGCAGATGAGTAGTAGAAGGTGGAGGGACCTCCCAGAAAGAAGTAGAGGTTCGACCGTGGCAGTCCGTAGGGAGTAGTCGGACGAGGCAGAGGAGCTGGCCGAGCAGCGGGTGGTGGACGACGCTTCGAGGCTCTAACACCACCACCCACAGGTGGTCCGCCCTAACCACAGGGAGCCGGCGGGCATAGGTAGGCTCAGCTCCCGGTAGCAGAGGCTTATGACCACAATGCACCTGAAAAGATTCGAGGTAATATCTGTGTCTACTCCACCCTTACAACAATTCTTATTGACATAGATGCGAGTCATTATTTTATTTCCACTTCCCTTGTTCGGAGTTTGGAGATTCCGGCGGAGCCGTTGGATCGATCATTACGGCTAGAGACTCCTGTGAGAGCAGACTCAATGATTACGCACTCGTGCTGGTAGTGTGAACTTACTCTAGGAGGTGAGAGCTTAGGCAGGGATCTTCTTGTAGAGGCATCGAGGCCTTACGACGTCATCTTGGGTATGGACTTGTTATCTATAGTCCATTCCCAGATCGACTGTATTAGGCACCAAGTGCAGTGTGTCCGCACGAATGAGACCAGGTTCTCTTCACCATCAAGAGGGGAGCCTTTACAGTACAGGATAGAATTACGCAGAGGAGAGGGAAACCAGTCACACATCAGTTGGCTAGTTTCATCCTCAGTGCAGTTGATGTGCAGAGTCTGAGTTTTCTTATTGTGGTGGATCATTATGCGGATGTTTTCCCTGATGACATTCCAGGACTACCACCTCGCAGATGGGTAGATTTATACCTTGACCTATACCTAGGGATGACACTGATATCTACTCCAGCATATCATATATATCTTGTCGATCTTCATGAGATACGGGTACAGTAGGAGGACTTATAGAGAAAAGGTTTCATCCGACCCAGTGTTTTACCATAGGATTCTCCGATTTTGTTCCCCAAGAAGGTGGATGAGAGATTGCGACTGTGTGTTGACTACCGTCGCCGGAACCAGGTGACCGTGAGGAACAAGTACCCCTTTCCGAGGATTGAAAACCTCTTCAATCAGATCAAGTGAGCACGATGGTTCTCGAAGATAGAAATCAAGTCACGCTATCACCATCTCAGAGATTGAGATGAAGATGTGTAGATGATAGGCTTCATGTGTCGATATGGCCACTACGAGTTCTTGGTTATGCCCTTCAGCCTGACCAACGCTATATCAGTGTTCATGAGTCTGATGAATAGGATCTCCCAGCCTTACCTTGTTCGGTTTTTCTTAGTCTTCATTGACGACATACTGATTTACTCAACTACCGAGGAGGATACCACATTCCACTTGCGGGTTTTACTGGATACACTCCGAGAGCACAAGAATTATGGTAAGCTCTCAAGATGCCAGTTATGGATTCGAGAGGTTCACTTATTGGGCCACGTCATCTTAGAGGTAGGAATTGTAGTGGATCCCGCGAAGATCGAGGCAGTACTTTCTTGGGAACCACCCAAGAGCGTAACAGAGGTGTGGAGTTTCCTAGGTCTGGCTGGGTACTATCGGAGATTTGTTCCAGACTTCTCCAGAGTTGCAGCACCTCTTACTGCTTTGACGAAGATGGGGAAACCCTTCATGTGGTCATTCTGATGTCAGTAGATCATTCAGGAGCTGAGGTGGATATTGACCAGTGCACCCATCATAAGGCTATTGGAGGAGGGCATAGGGTATATAGTTTACTGCGATGCATCAGGGACCGGACTCGGGTGTGTCCTAATGTAGGAGCAAGCAGTGATCGCCTAGGGTTAATGAATGTTGAGGCAGCATGAGTAGAACTACGCTACACATGACCTCGAGTTAGCTGCAGTAGTCTTCGCCTTGAAGATGTGGTAGCACCATCAGATTGGCGAGCGCTTTACAGTCTAATCTAACGACCATAGTCTCAGGTAGATCTTCTCGCAGAAGGACCTGAACCTGAGACAGCGGCAATGGCTTGAGTTCCTCTAGGAGTATGACTTTGAGATTGTCTATACTACAGGGAAGGGGAACATTGTGGATGATTCTCTCAGCAGCAGATCGTGCATTCAACTACATGGAGAGGCAACAGAGTAGTTAGACGCTTTGCAGATATCCGTCGTGGATAGAGATAGGGCAGCCTTTCTACAGTCACTCCTCCACTACTTCAGCAAGTCAGAGAGGCACAGTGTTGGGATGTTGACTGTGAGATACGACGTGCTCATATTTCGACAGGGCAGGCGCCTAATGGATTTTCTGAAGGAGGGGAGAACGTCATCCACTTTAGGGGACGTACCATGGTACCAGTGTCACTTCTGGAGGAAGTGCTTATGGAGTTTCATACAACCTCTCTAGCGGTAGATCTAGGAGTGGTGAAGATGTACCAGGACCTCAGACGACAGCACTATTGTCCAGGTATGAAGAAGGTTGTAGCATAGTTCATTTCACAATGGCTCAGTTGCCAGCAAGTGATGGCAGAGCACCAGGTACCAGCAGGCTTAGTACAACCCTTCGAGGTCCCGGAGTGGAAGTGGGATGGGATATCCATGGATTTCGTGATGGGGCTTACACGTACATCTAAAGGACACGACTCCATCTGGGTGATCGTAGACCAACTCACCATGTCATCCCACTTGCTACCAATCAGAGAGCAGGGCTCATTAGAGATCTTGGGACGCCTCTATGTCCAGGAGATCATAGTAATTAATTGTGTGCTGTCATTTATAGTCTATGATCGAGGTGCTTTCTTTACTTCCCAGCTTTGGAAGGGGTTACATGAGGCTTTTGGGATGAAGCATTGCCTGAGCACTGCCTTTCACCCTCAGACGGATGGCCAGATGGAGAGGACCATTCAGACACTCGAGGAAATGCTCCATGCATGTGTTCTTGACTTTGGTCGCAACTGGAAGGATCACCTACCCTAGGTGGAGTTTGCGTACAACAAAAGCTACCACTCCACCATCGGGATTGAGCCATACGAGAAATAGTACGGATGACCATGCAGATCACCACTGTGCTGGACTGACATTGGGAAGTCAGCACTTGTACGACCAGAGATAGTCTAGGCTATGATGGAGAAGGTGCAGATCATCCAAGAGCGGATGAGGACTGCACAGAATAGACAAAATTCCAATGTTAAAAGGAGATTAATACCACTGGATTTTGAGTATGGCAACATTGTTTTCATACTGGTCTCACCTAGATGTGGATTATAGAGATTTGGTTGGGCCGTCAAGTTATCTCCATGCTTCATCGGACCATTCCAGGTCCTCAGCAGGGTAGGCGAGGTGGCTAATTGCCAGGCCCTTCCACCTCATTTGCACAGTGTGCACGACGTCTTCCACATATCTTAGATGAGGAGATATGTGCATGACCCAACCCACATCATTGATCATGGGGTGCTGGACATCGATGATAGGGATACATTTGCAGAGGTCCCGGTGGAGATCGAGTATCGACAGGAGCGGGTCCTACGTGGACGATCGATTTTTATGGTGCCAATTCGTTGACAGCACGGGAACCTCCAGGAGAGCACATAGGAGCGGGAGGCTCATATGTGTGCTCAATACCCTCATTTGTTTACCTAGTTTATGTTTTAGATTTACGGGGACGCAAATCCCAGATGTGGGAGTAATGTAAAGACCTAGAAATTTCAAGGAATTTGTTTTTTTTCTTAAATACTTTGGAATATTACGAGTCTGTGGCTTCTGATGGAACTTGATTCTGAGGCCTAGTGTTCCCGAAATCAATTTTCGAGGTTTAGCTTGGGTTCTTTTAGTGAATGAATGAGCGGGATTTTCTATCTTTTGAACTAGTGCTCAGAATTGAAATCTGAGGGCACCGATGAACTCGCAATGTCGTTAATTGCATTAGGGGACATTTACCACAGTTTCATTTTATGCGGGTTTGAAGTTATGTTTTGGGGTTTAATTAAGAAGTAAATAAATTTTTTGTCCAATTTTATTATGTATCTAAGGAGGTTAAATCCTCCCAAGGGTAGTTAAAGGTGGTACCCATAGCCACCTAACTACCCAAGTGTGGATGTCAGAGAGGTGGGGCCCACACGAGCCCCAACCATTCAATTTTACTCTAACTCATTAAACCCCCAACATTAAATTGGAAACCCCCATTTTATTTTCCAACATGTTTAATTAATGAGGATCTTCCTTCTCCCTCCATTTAATTAATTTCCAACGAATTTAATTAATGAGGTGATACGAATTTTGAATTTAATATTGCATGTGTAAAAAAGTAATATGCTTAGCCTATTATTTTTCTAGAGGATGGCTTTCGTTGTGCTAAAGTGGATAGTGAGATCTCTTGAGATTTTGGAATAGCAACCGTTCTCCGATGAAGAACGATGTCTCCTTCGACGAAGAACACCGGTTCCACGAAGAACGGAAACACACCGTCCATTCTCTTCTCCGACAACATCTACAAATCCTCTACATGCGATGCCTTCTTCCACGAAGCTGACGTTCGACAAAAATTGTTGAGGTAGGGGGAATTTCTATATTTCATTTATGTGATTTATACTCTAAAATATGGCGTTCAATTGATGGGTGATGTTTTGAACAACTAACGTAGTGGTTACGAACAAACGAACAAGTCAGGACACACCGCTATTTTGTTCTTGATGACTGGGGTGTTCGGTGATGAAAACATGAGAATGAAACGACGATTGGTGGCCTTTATAGTGAAGAACAAGTCCCGAGATGACTGCAGGTGTAGTCAGAAGCAAAAAAGGGACCACTGGAATGACTCAGGTGGCCCGCGGAAGGCCCCTGCAGCGCAGGTCACTGGCGCGGTGGCGCCCCGGTGCGCCGTAAGCTGGAGCTCATCATGGCATCGTCCGCAGAGGCGAGTGGAGGATCACACATCTGTGTAGGATCTGAGGGAAGCAACGATGCCAGCATAGCGCCGCGTCCGCTGAATAGGGGGTCGCACCCGCCGCTCGGCTCACTGGCCGAGCTAGCACACCCACCCTAGCTGGGCTGGGGTAGGTCACATAGACCAGGCTACACCATGCCAGGCTGGGCCACACCCAGTCGTGGTAGACCTAGACCCGGGTCGGGTCGACCCGGTGCGGGCCGACCCAGGGGGGTTGGGTCGGGTCGTACCGGGCACATACCCCCACTACGGACCGTTTTTATGTCTTTTGACCATAACTTTAGATACGGACATCCGATTGACACACCATCAGTTGCGTAGGAATCCATGGATCGAGACAGTCATTTTTCTGTATTACACTCAAGGTTTATGCGATGTTTTTGTACGGCTGGGATGGTTCGAACCCGAAACCAACCAGGCCCTTGGAGCGGAAACACTTATAACATAAGGACCGGATGTCCGACTAACGTTCCATCAAATGAGTCGAATTCCTTCTATTGATATGGTTCATTTGGCATTTTTCACTTGAGGTTTGGACGTAGTTTCAGTATGTTCGGGTTGATTTTAGCTTAAAAACCAATCGGGCCCCTGGAACGGAAAAGCCAATAGCTCTCAGACCGGGCGTCCGGTTGATGCGCCATCTGTCACGTTGGGTTTCATTTGACGATATAGAACATCGGGATACATCAGCTCTAGGCATCGTGACAGTTGATGTATCGACCCTTTGCTCGAGGATCATACCCTAATGGAATCGACCGTGTTGTGTGCAAAAACCCTAGAGCTGGCTGCGACTGTATCGACTACAATACTAGAATCCTCCGTGGGTTCGACAGTGACAACTACCATACTAGGATCCTCCATGTGTTTGACGATGATGGCTACTATTCTTGTATCCTATGTGGGTGAGGCTTTTTTGACATATGTACTTGTACCCTATGTGGGTCTGACAGAGTAGCTGGTCTTGTATCTTGTGTGGGTCCGACAGCTTAGCTGGTCTTGTATCCTATGTGGGTCTGACAGCTTAGATGAATCAGTGACTACATCAGATCATCTCTAATGCTATACGAATGGTGTATACCAGTGTGAGCTGATTCTTAACTTCATTCTTTATCATCGATGTGATTTACCTACTTTCCTTTGTAGATTGTGTTGTGTTTTCCTATGTGGAATGGGGTGTTCTTGGGATCGAGAGTTAGAGACGAATTGTAATTGATGACTTAGGTATACGTATAGTCATATACCTAAGTAGATTCGGCTGATACTACTTGATTTTATCTTTCCTTTATGGTTTATCCTTCATGGATTCTGAGAGACCTTTGAGGGTCTCAGGGTCCCTACTGAGTATCGTATACTCACACCTGCATGGGCTATGCCCGCACTACGTTGTGTTGGATGAAAACGATGGACAACACTGATCGAGGTGGAGGCTTGTGGAGCTGTACGGTACCTGGAGGTGGACTACATGGTGGGACGTACACAGAGCGGACAGCCATACCCGAGAAGCTAAGGAGACTGTATGTACCCACCATTCAGGTGGGATTTCCAGAGCACGACTTGGTGTTGTTGTTTTACTTTAATGCTACTGTACATTCTTTTCAGTTGTACAATAGTTTCATTTGGGTTTGTATACTAGCCCATTTACTTTTCTTCACTTACTTGTACTCAGTTTTACATAGTGATTTTTTCAGTTGTGTACTTTGTTGTGTTCATTCCTTATATAAAAAAGCAATGTCTTCCCTTTTATCTAGATTTACCTTTTTGGTGCTAGTCGCCAGCCCCTGGACTATGGAAGGTGGGCTTGGGGTAGTCACGACACGGGCCCCGAGGACAGGTTGTGACATTGATGTATACCAAACGATCTCCCTCTTCATGTTATCCCAGCAATAAAGCTATCATAATTCTTGATAAATCTTTTTGTATTCTTGTTTTGTTGAAAATTAGAACTATGTGATTCTTCTAATAGGTCTTTATTTAAATTCGAATTTGATTGAACACATAGTCTTGACCCAAATAACACAATTTCTTCTTTATTATCATTGAACTCCAAGGATTTCCCTTTTATGATAGTTTCCACATTCTTTTGAATTCCCACATCACCCTTTTGAGCATCCTTTATCGTTTCCAAAAGAAAAGGTTGATCAATGCATTATGAATGTATTTATCAGGTTCCCTTATTTAGGATTCACATTCAGGTCTTCATCAAATCTATGATGATTGGATCATATTTAATTATCATCAATGATATAATAGGTGGGTCCTTTCAACAAAGAGTGTCTGCCACTTTGTTTAGTTTCCTAGTGTGGTAATGGATTGAGCAGTCATAATCTTTGATCTGCTCTAACCAATGTCGTTGGGAAATGTCCAACACTTTTTGTGTGAATATATATACTTGAGCCTTTTGCGGCCTGAATATATTTAACACTTCTCCCAAAATAGGAAATGTTGCCATATTTTTTAAGCCATGATTACTAAAGCCAACTCCAAATCATGTTTTGGATAGTTTTTCCAATGAACATTCAATTTCCTTGAAGCGCATGTAATTAATTTCTCGTTGTTCATCTACACACATCCCAAGCCCTTCTACAAAAGATCATAAAATACAAAAAAAAAATCTCCACTTGTGGGTAGTGTGAGCATGGGCGAAGTAATAAGCCTCCTATTTTACTCCTTAAATATTTCTCCACATTCCTCAATCCATGAAAAAATTACTACCCTTAGATTTAGAAAGTTATTATGGTTGGATAATGATGAGAAATTTCTCACAAATTGACGATAATATCTAGATAACCACTAGAAGCTATGGATATTTGTTACTGATGTTGCTCTTTGTAATCCCTTAATGGAAGCTGGCATGGACGGATCAATAGATATCCCATTTCATGTGATGATGTGACACAATAACGAGACTTTTTTCTACCAGAACTCCCACTTTTTGTAATTTTCATAGAGATTCTCCTTTCACAATGTCTCTAGTATAGTTCTTAGATTCTCCTCGTGCTCCTCCTTATTTTTGTATTATAATTGAATATCATTTATAAATACTACCACAAATTTGTTGAGGTGATATCGAAAGAATCTATTAATAAAGTCCATGAATATTTCTAGAGGATTAGTGATTACAAAAGGATTCACTATGAATTCATAGTGCCCATAACATATATTAAAAGATTTATTTGGGATATTCTACTTCTTCACCATTACTTGGTAATATCAAGACCACAGATCCACCTTGGAGAAGTATTGTGCTACACATATCTAATAAAACAAGTCACCAATTCATGGATGTAGATACTTGTTCATTATAGTGATTTGGTTGAGTTCACGATAAAAAATGAAATGAGACATTTACCCATCATTCATCTTGTTGAAGAAGACATGTGAAACCCATGGTGAAGCACTTGGGCGTATAAACCAGTTGTCCAGATTCTCCTTTAGTTGATTCATTATATCCTCAAGCTCAAAAACATCCATTCTTTACGGAGTCATGTATATTGGAATCTACCTAGGAATAAAACCAATTTAGAATTCTACATTTCATCTAGGAGGAATTCAATGCAATTCCTCAGGAAACAGTTCTGTGAATTCCCTCAAAATAAGAATGTCTTCAAGGATGGAATCATCCTTACACTCAATCATCAGAGTAAGATACACATTATCATTGGGTCGTAATATCCACACATGAGATTATGGTTCAAAAGATGATTCATCCTCATCCATGCACTTGTATTGAATATAGGGTTGATTATCCATATATATAGTGATTTCCCTATCACGACAATTTATGTTGGCTATATATTAGGAAAACCAATCCATTCTATGATAATCACAAATTTCAACCAGAGGGAGTATGACATGGTTCACCAGGATGTTCAATCCATAAATTTTGATAGTTGATGAGTTATATTATTGAGATGCAATAATTTCCCCATTTTCCACTCTCACTAACATCTTTAAAGACATGATTTGTGGGGGTATTGGGATTGTTCTACTAATCATTCGAGATATAAATGAATGTGTACAAGCCAAAACAAAAATTATGTTAACTATTCATGAATTAATAACTAGAATACATATCACCACATCAATATCATGGTTCACTTTGGAGGTAGTGATGGAAAAAGTTCACCCTTGATGCCCTGGTGTGTGTTGGTTTCCACTGAAAATGCTTGGATTTCGGAAAGGGTTTGAAAAATCCCCTGGTTAATTGTAGTTGAAGTAATGACCTATTCATTGAGCGGTGAATGTAGTGTTCATATCCTCTTTCACGACTATGGTTTTTTATTTTCATCATTTAATTGCCTTGTTCCCTTCTCCTCCAACCATAAAGCATTTCTTCATCCCCTTCAGGTAGTTTTTGGGTGCTTCATTCTGCAGCTTTGGCAAGTCAGGTGTGGTATTTTCTTTGCACCATTGAATTTAAACATCACACCACCATAATTAAATTCAACCTTAATCTTCTCATCCCCATGATACCCATGTGGTTCTCCAATATCCATTTTGACATTGAGGGTACATCAGAAAATTTCTATATAGCTCTCAATGTCACAGATCATTAGGGAATTCTGTTGGTTTGGATTTATCGTACCTAAGAAGTGGTCAACATTTCATAGGAGGGTAATGAAAAATCTAGAGGCATATCATGAAACCTTGGGATATTTTCCACGTACACTTCGATGGATTCATTATCTTTTTGTATGAAGGAAAGGAATACCTTTTCTATCTTAGGTGGTAGGGTGCGATGATAAATTTTATCGATAAATATTTTCTATAAATTCTTCTATTAAAATTCCTCGATCAACTCCTCAAGCATCGAATTTTTTATCAATGTCCTCCATTGATCAGCTTCAACCATCATACTATATGTAGACATATGTACATTCTATTGTTTATAACATTGATTGATGGAGAAGATTTTATCAATAGATTTGATCCATTGTTCTGAAATTGAGGGATCTGATGATCCATTAAATGTAGGATTTCTTTGTCTCATGAAGATGTCGATTATGAAAAGTTCTTTCTTAGGGGAGGTTGACCATTCCTCTTGAACCATGTTTTTTATTCAATATAATTGTTAACTGTGATATTATCATGTCAATGTTTTTGATTCTCACTCCCATTAAATTGAGCATCTCATTAGAACAGTCATCACATCGATCTTCTCATTAGTTGTTAGACCAGTTCACATATTACAAGGAATTGTATAGAATAAAATCAATTTTACTGTTAAAACATAAAGGGTAATCCAATGAAAAAATGGATGACTTATAAATTATTTATATTTCATTAAATTATGAATTTATATACTTCAATCTATGTTATCCATGATACACATCCCATCATTTATTCCTAGGGGAATTTTTTAATTCCATTAATAATTATTCATAATAAGATTATGAATTTACCAATTAATATTTCCTTTAAAATTCAAATACAATAGTATAATAAGTACCATTGTCATGCACAAGTTTCCGTTTGATTCTAGCTCAAAGTGGTGTTTTCAGATTTTACCCCTAGATACATATGTGCCTGAGCCGCCTCTACCTGCCCATAACCAAACATGGATTTATTTTATTGATAAACCATTTAAATATTACTCACCAAAATTTAGGGATGATTTTATTATAAATATTCCTATCCCTATGTATTTCACTAGGTTTTTCTAATCTTAATCCCTAAAAAACTAAACCTATACTCTGATATCAACTATAACAACCCTACTCTTTATATCACACATAAAAATATTTTATTACATAAAATCATCACTTATTAAACCATATAAGATGTATATTTATAGTTTTTTTGGGGCTTATAAACCGTAAATAACAACTTAAAATAGGAAATACACATCATTATTGAATACTTTTTTTACATGACCGCACACATTCCTTCGTACATTTCATTGCATGGGATAAATTAATGACATTACTAAGAAAAGGTTGAGCTATAAATCTTAGTATGTTATTACAAAATTCATAGAATTATCAATACATTACATGTTAGGAAATATGCATCTCAATTAAGATTAAGAAAAACATGAACATAAAGGCATAATATATCATGATTATCAAAACATGAAAATGCAGAATCAACATTTAACATGATATTAGCATGAGCCAAGGATCATTACACATGGATAATGTGTAAACCCTCATTTCACATGAATTATCATGAGTCAAACTTCCTTTCACATGACTTATCACGATACTAATCATTACTCAATGAGTTGGAGCACTATCTGGTTCCCCATTTTTAATCATTTCATTTCATGCCTAAGTGTACCACATGGATCATACAACTTGGATTCATTAAACATCATCATTTATTCCATTATAAAAGAATGTGGAATTCATACATGAAACTCTATAATCAATAATTAAATGTTCATGAATGTTAGTACCACTGTTAGAGAAATGGCAGTGGTATTCACTAGATAATGACGTTGTCTTTTGAAAATTGTCATGTTATTTTGGAAGCATAAAAATTTGACATTAGAATTACTAAAAATGTTTGATTACAGGGAATTTTGTGTCTAATAATATGTAAATTAAATGGATATTAAGGGGTAATATTGATACATTTCCTTACATATTTAATATAATTTTGAATCATAATACATAATAATTTCAAGAATGTCAATGAAAAGACAGATATTCCTTACAGAATTTCAGTATTGTAATAGATGTACAAGGGAGGAATTAATGAGAGAGAAATAGGTCTATCATAATTAAAACATATGGAGGGATTAATGGTGGATATGTAAAATTATTCCCCAACATTTATAACTGTAAATACAAGGGTATAGCATCATCATGAATCTTGGAAAAAAAGGAGATAGAGGAAGAAATCCCTTAATTCGATGTGTGATCCCATAGGTTTGGGAGGGGATTGAGAGTGGCATCATGGTAGCATGGGTTTCCTTTAAAAGATTTTATAGAGAGGTGGGAAGGGTTTGGTAGATATAAAAATGGTTTTAAGGAAGAGGAATCAATGATTGAGTGAGTTTATATAGGAAAGGAATGGGAGTTCATTATTATTTAGGTTTTGGACACCACACATTAAACAAATCAAAACTACAATCCATCACATGGTTTTATCCCATAGATTTTTCCTAAGTGGAGTGGAATAATTGTTTTATATGTTCATTGGATGAAATTATTAAAATATTAGGATTGATTATGTGGAGGTGAGCCTCACCCTAAATGAAATCATTTTAAAACGTTAAAATGGTTTATAAGAATTGGAGGCTCAACTAAGGTTTTGTAAAATAAAAAAACCTAAAATCACATTATTTAAAATGTATAACATATATTAGCCGAAAATAAAATTTATTGTATTTTATTACATCAATATTGGGTCAATATGATGGCATAAAACACATTATATATTTAAATGATATTTTATTTTTACTTAAAAATTCGACAGTCTTAGAAAATTATGAAAAATTAACCATTAGATAATTTATACATCCAAATTTCATAAATAATATTATTTTATCTAAAAATTTATATAATTATGTTAATTATTACATTTAATATAAAAAATTAAAATTATCGAAGAAACATAGATTCTGAAAAAAAATCAGCTTTCAATTATTAATAAAAATTGGTATTTTATTCATAAAAATAACATGACAATTTATATTTATTAAAAATTAATTTATTAATAATATTTTATTAAAATAATTTTTAATAAAAAAAAGTCATTAATTCATCAAAATAAGTATGTTATAATTCTACTAACAAAAATTTCTATTTCTATTTTTAAAAATTTTCAATGTAATAATAAAAAAAATGAATGCATATTCTTTATTATATAAATATAATAATGCACATTATCATAGTGTTAGAATCTTGTTACATAACCTCTTATAACACCCCCCCACATATGTCCGAAGGGTATGGTGTTTGATGGTAACCGAATCTTGGGGTGGCTTTGATAACATCACATTGCGGGTAATTTCTATCAACTTCCAATTCTCATATAGGCGATTCTGTTCCAGCTTAACGTGTTGAAGCTCGAATTGGACATGGTCAATAGTGCAGCCCAGGGATGCAACCTCTATTTCAAGATCTAAGAAATGGGCTTCTTATGGAGCAATTATACTGGATGAGGCCATCACTTCCTTTTTCTGGGTAAATGGGGTTGGTTAAAGTCTAATATTTATTAAAATCATGTGATAAATGTTCAACTGATAAATTAGAAATAGTCACAATTCATAATGGTATTTTAAAAAAAGGAAATCCAAAGAAGTGCATATATTATATAACCATTTTACATAATAAGGCATTTAATTATATCAATAGGTGTTTTAATTAGTAATTGTTTTGGTCATTACTCTGGGGGATAGGGACTAGAACTGAGTAGAAATATTTCTAACATGTGAGGCATTGAATTTGTACAAATATGTACCCACAAATATCCACACCACAAATGATTAAATGATAAAATAATAAGTAAACCATGCATGAAAACCTATATCCCAAAACAAGAGTTCAATAGTGAATATAATTTTCAGAAAGGTAAACTAGACCATAATACATGACCACCAATGTAAGACTTGTAAACAAGTTCATTAAAATCATTAGTAAAAAAACCTATCTAATTCGATGAAAAGGTTAGGAACAAAAAATAAAATCTAATGTTACAATATTTCCTAACACATTCTGATCCAACAAGGCTCTATTCATTCCAAGTCTTCCATTGGCTCTACCAAAAGTATTCTCATCTTCACATGATACAACACGTTCGGGAAATGCCAGTGTAGTGGTGATTATAAAAATACCCAGTATGACACCCTGAAACCATAAAAAATGTACAAAAGAAATTTAATTTTATATCTACACAAATATATTTCTAAAACATATAAAAATTTCATCCTGATATACACAAACCATACCACACATTCTAGGATAAGTCATAACCACAACATACGAACTCTAGGTATTCGTGTATGAAGAATTCCACAAGGCACACATTTGGGAGAACACACTCCAATGTTCAATATCATTATTGAATCTGTCTGATAGGTTCTATACATCAAGAACCACAATGATGGAGAGAAATAGATATGTTGAAAGATTTATAGATAATAAGGAAAATTAGTGGACGATCAATGAAAGGGACATGGACTATACCAAAAAATCCATCTGAAATATCCTGCTATGTAGAGGATGGGCATTGAAGTAGTGTTGGTAGCATGTCTACCAAAGAATCTACAGAGGGCATGAAGACTAAATAGAGGACCTTGCACTGGGCATCTTAATAAAATAAAAAAACTCTATCTAGTACATATTTAGGAAGGTATCACACTCATATGAGTTAGAAATGATTTCCAACAAACCTATAATGAAACAATAAGGATAAAAAACTCCAATAAAGAACATCCATGATAAGGTGGATGAGAGAAACAATTCTTGTAAAAGGATAGGGTTACCGGTTAGTAGTAGTCACACCCACCATGCCCTTTGACCCTAGGTACTACATGTGTTAATGGTCTGCATCAATAGAAATCTTAAGAAATAACCAACCGTTATTCTCATAAGGATTGTCTCATCATAAGTGTTCCAACACCATAGGTGGTTCCTCCCTCTAATATATGTTTTGATTAATATATCCATTTTATTGTATATGCCTAATCTGGGTTCGATCCAAGTCTCATCTGACCCACTAGACCAATCCCAATCCACAAGTCGACACGACCTTGTATAGTCACCCAACCATGAAAAGTTCGGCCCCATCCATCCTAATCTAGCTCAACTACCTCTTTTAGGCAGCTGTTATACTGCTCTTCCAGCTACACCACAAGCGGTCCGCCCCACTGAATGCATACCACGTCAATGCAGGGCCACCACTATCAATATAGTAGGTCACCACATCCACCTCCCTTGTGGAATTCTACCGCATTGAACCATACAAAAACCATTGAGCCAAATATTTCACGGTTGATCCAATTTTCACATGACCAAAATTCCATACATGCAGGGCTAGCCGCCGCTACCACATACCTTGGGTAATGGAACCACACATTCCACGTTGCACCAATCATTCTTCCATAATCTATTTTCTCGATTCAAAGGCACTTCTGCGATCCATAGGTCCAGTTATACCTCGCCATAGGATTTGATGAATTCCAATTTTCATCTCGAAAAAAATAACTCACTTGGAGATATCTCATGGATCACCTTGATCCATCTATCACTATCCTCCTAGCTCCTTCGGTAGGATTTCTCCCAATTGGATCTTAAATCTGGGATAATTTCACCATGAATCAATGTTTTTGAGATCATCCGTTCTTATCCCATAATGAACGAAGAATGCCAGAATAATTGGGGGAGAGAGATAAATTGAAATGATCATTAAAAGAAAATATATTGGGAATGTTCATATTGGCCTCTATCAATTCAGATAATAATTATGAATTTAGAGTAAACATTTAAAATCTCTAACAAAAATAATCCTTGATACCAACATACAAATAAAATCTTGAATCCAACAATACAAACAATCCAGGAGGCAATCAATTTTTTTATTGATTCACATTGGTCATATGAAATAAATAATAATTAAGGAATCAAATTAAAACACATTCTGTAACACCCCAGGTAAATAAAGAATATGAATTTTTTATATTTATCCCTATTTGTGAATAAAATGTTAATATTAATTTAAAGGGATGCTATGCTCGATGGCTTCCCAAATACACAACAACGAGTTCCTTTAAAATCATATGTTGTACTCTAATAATAAACAAATTTTATTTTAAATGGTAGTTAACACCTAGCCGTTGTAATGATGGGAATGAACAGAACTAACTAAAAAATGATTATATATGTTTTTCCAATAGTTTTACTTTTTACAATAAATGTTAGAGGATTAAAAATGCGAATGAATCCAATTTTAAGCGTAAACATTCTAATATTCTATAAAAGGTCGATTAACAAGCTTTTGATGGAGAACCTATTTTAAATCCACTTTTAGAAAATTTTATGTTTTATATTTGACAAAATAAAATTCTTATTTAGAATCGGGACATCAAAATTTACTTTGTGGAAATTTTTGGTATTTTTTCGATAAAGTTCATTTTTTAATGAATAGTTTAAAATGTTATATTTTAATTCAAAACCTATTTTTAATCTAATATATTTATATGATTAGATTATATTTTGAATTGGTTATAAAGTGAAATTAGAATATATTTTTACCATTTAATCCAATATTGGTCATTGGAATTAATTTCACTTTGAAATTGGACTTAAACTAGTGTCAATCTTTTAATAGATATTGTTTCTTAAAAACACACTATTTATTTTGACAGCGAGAATTAAGTATTAAATTAATTAATGCAACTTATATGTTTTGAATTTTGGAAAATATATATCATTTTTTAATTCTGAATATCAAATATAGCTTAAGGTGAATTTTTGGTATTTTTCTAAAAAACATCAATTTTTGATGAATAGTGAAACCACTAAGTGGTAGTTTAAAAACTATTTTTTTATTTAAATAAATCTTTACCAATTCTGTGATTTGAATTTCAAAAAATCATACATACATGGTTTTTATTAGGAAGTAAAATGTGGTTCAATGGGATAATATAATTTTTTGATAAATAGTAACTTTTAAGTTTTTAATCGCGATTAGATGTAATTAGTGTAATTTAAGGTAAACATATTGTTTTAATAATTTGAAATTACCTTGAAACATGTCCTAAACTTATTCTATGTGTCATGGCTGACAAATAAAATCTATGGGTCAACTTGGGGACCCCATGGAGCCACATTGGTAGGAAAATGACATTAATAACTTTTTATTTAATGTTAAAATAAAAATGTCACAAACATGTGTTGTTTTACTAAAACAATTTTTACATGTGGTTATAAAAGTCATGTTTGTGACTATAAATATTCATTATAAATATAAATATATTTCCTACACCATTATATTGTTTTTATAATTTTTAGACATTTAATAATTTTAATTATTTATGACACCATGATGATGCCGCAATTACCTCATGATTTAACGATTTAAATAAAATGAAAATATAATGTAAAATATAAGACCTACACTTGTCAAAAAAACTATTGGATGTTTGTATTTAGAACTATTATCACCTTATACTCAAAATATATAATTGTGGGACCTTTAGAATCCGAAAATAATTTTATAATAATGATACTTTTCAAGACTTTCCAAGAGGGCCCCTCCTCTCCTCTTATAAAAGGCCCCCACCTCTACCACCTTACCCCCACATCTAAAGCCTTTGGATATTACAAACCCTACACATTTTGTCTTTCCACATCCCTCTCTTACTCCTAGAAGCCTCACATTGGTCAGAAGCCTTTCCAAGTAAGCCTTTGAGCTCAAATAAAAAAGAGTTACCCAATTTAAAGGTGAAGTCTTCCCCAGTGTTCTTTTGTTTTATTTTTCTTCTCCAACCCCCTAAACTTTTTTATTCCTTTCTTTTGTAACAACAGTAGTATCTTTAATATACTTGTATTTTTTTAAGAAGTATTCGAGATACACTTACACACACTTTCTTCTAATGGTTAAAGAACATATTGTTCTGTGGATGGCGAATTACTGCCTCACGAAACAATGATTGTTCAATATTCTTATAACACCTTTAATGGTGGCCAATATGATGTAAATTTATTTTATATATGATACATATGGTATTTTTTTTTCAATATTCTTCTGTATTTTATATTTAAAACATACCATTATTTTTTGCATGTTGTGCAAATGCGAGAATTTCATATGAGGATGTGTGGACTACCTCCCCCTCAAGTGATGTGACTCGTTCATGCAATACATGGAATGTATAAAGAATGAAATTAATGGACATTTTTGACCTATAAAACATATATATTATACTTTAATTATAATATATATATCTCTCATTTATTTTTAATTCTATTAATATTAAAAAAAATTAAAGTAGCGTTCATGCATACGTACGGCCTACCGTCTTCATGAACTGTGCTTTTCATTTTTTATGTCCAAATGTTATGGAATAGTATAAAATGAATATTTACTGGATATATATGATATTATAATCATTAATACTATTCGGGAAATGATTTACTTATAACTACATGGGAAATCATTTTCAAAGAAGTTCATTTTTTACTCATGTACCAAACATCGGCAAAAACATCTAATATGAACAAACATTATTAAACTATTATTATAACATTATAATATGTGATATTAACTGAATAATAATCTGTAAAAGAGGTCCTTAGGAAATTATAAATTGACCAAAGTTTATTATTCAGGAATATAATGAAACGAAGAAGACAAGTCAGACATGAGGTAAAGGATCCCACCCATCTCTTTCTTTTTATATACACTCTTTTCTATCATTCCATTTAAGCACATATTTCTTATGATTGGGATGCTATTTTATATTAATATTACTGTAATTATTATTTTAATATTATGAGAGACCCTATTTTCTATCATCAATCCATTTTGGATGTTTTGAGTGGTGCCGTTAAGCTGCCGAATTATCGTAAGAGATCCAACCTCTCTCTTTCTTTTTAAGTACTCTCCTTTATGTCCCTTCTTTTAAGCTCCACTTTGTTATGTTGGGGGATGTTCTTTTCTGTTACTAATTCTGTAAAATGTATTTTTATATGATTAGAGACCCTATTTGATCTAATCAATCCATTTTTTGAAGTTTTAAGTGGCGATGTTAGGTTGCTGAGTTTTCATAAGGGATTTTTCATCTCACTTTTATTCCCGTGAGATTTATGCTACATTTTCCGCCAATTCCTTTGAGTTGTGTATTTAATACACATTATTATACTCTTTGTGTAATATAATTTCATTTATGGGTATTAACATATTCATTTTATGACCCTTTTTCAATGGGGTGTATGTTTCGAAAGTTACCCAAATCGGTAAGGGGACCTTTCACCCTCCTCTTCTTTAAAAAGAATTCTTTTGTTATAAATTTTAAATTACATATTATTATGTTGGGATATGTTATTCTATATCCTTATTTCTGTAAATTTAATGTACATGTGATGAGATACCTTTTTTATCTCTCATCAACTCATTTTCTGAATTTTGAAGTGACACCATTAGGCTGCCAAATTTTTGCAAGGGAACTTCTTAACCAAATTTTGATTCTTTGGGATAAACTTGTACTCCTTGAATATGTCGTTCTATGAATATTTTTTAATGACCTTTGATTTTTTTACACTTAATATCCACTTATATTTTGTGTATTCCTTTGTCACACATAATTATGTAATTGATTAATCCTTAATCCACGGATACTGTCTTTGTAAGGGACTTCGTCTCAATCTCCATTCATTGAGGCATATATTTTTCTAATACAAGACTTTATTTTATACGGTGTATAAACCCCTTTTTCTTTTAATTGTATACAAAAGGAATCTTTTTCTATGAAGCGTTTTACTAAATGACAAAAAGGAATGTTTCTTTTAACGTACACGGTGACAACAACCTTTTCTTCCGTCGTGAGTATTATTTGGACTTTGGATTCCTCAACAAGCCATAATGTTTTTAAAAGTAAATAAAAACCAGATAATTTTTTGTGTATTTTGGTATTTAAAATGGTTTTTTATAGTGTATTTGTTATGACAATATATTTTAGTGATATATTCTGATCGAAATGTGGAAATTCCTTCTTTCCATTATATTTTTTTTATGTCTTATGATATTATA
The DNA here is from genome assembly GCA_963277665.1 of Viscum album. Lineage (NCBI taxonomy): Eukaryota > Viridiplantae > Streptophyta > Magnoliopsida > Santalales > Viscaceae > Viscum > Viscum album. Next base: position 1,990,627,289 of record OY728121.1, on the reverse strand, counting down.
ATGGTAATTGGACATTTGATGGGTGGTTACATGATAAACCATATGATGGGTGGTGCCGTGAATACGAGGATGTGTGGTTATGTTATAACCTCCAAAGCATTGGGTATGGAAGTCGGCCGTATGGCTATTCCATTAAGTGGTATGTGTGGAAGTAAACCGTATGGTTACTCCATTTAAGTATGTTTATGTCCCAAGTTACCTTAATAAGTTATGTATATGGGTTTTGTGGTAATCATTTGGTTACAAAAGGGTATGTAATGATCTTTTATTCGTTGAAGAGTTTATACTACTTCATAAAGGTGAAAAGTATTACTTTGATAAAGATTTCACGGTTTACTAGTTGTTTTAAAAAACTAACAGTTTTTTTCTTTGTGTATCCCTTACTGAGCTTTTTATGCTCATCCGAAGTTTTTTTATTTAAATGTTTTTCACATGACTTAAAGTTCAATAGGGTCAAGGATGGGATCAAGGAAATGTCAGACTGTCTAAAACATGGAACTAGACATGTTTATTTTTTAGAGTTTTTATTTTATCGAAACTTAGTAGAAGGGTCTACATTGTAATCTTTTGAGATGTAATAGTTATGTCATAATTCTATAAAACTATAAACATGAAAAGATCCTTAATGTGAATTATTCATTTAATTGAATATTAAATATGGTTTAAGGCCGGGGCCTTATACTTGGTATCAAAGGTCGGTTTAGATAGATTTAGTGGTTAGGGTATTATTTAAGCATAAGTGACATTACCATAATGGCTAGGATTTCAGAAAGAGTTATAGTTTTTAGAAAAACTGAATGAGTAAGTATATCTTAGTTTTTATCTTCCTCATTAGTACATGATGATTTTGTTGATATTCTCACGCTGACATTTTTGGTTTTAGTAAATGGATGGATCTAGAAGGCACCAATGTGAAAATGGGTTTGATGGAAACTCTGGTGGTTCTCTGGTTAAGAGACTGGATGAAATGGGGGATTCAATGAGAAATCTCGTGGTTATTCTAAACCAACTATCAGGAGTCATGATCAACCAATTCAACCTTGGTGAGTTCTCTAATGCATCATGTATGAGAGAACCAACTCGACGTGGAAGTTCAGGTAATAATTATAAAGGTAACCATTAGGGTTTATATGATCCTTACTTTTGAGGTAATTATGGGTTACTATATGTTATGATGTAATATGAATAAAATGAGTTAAACTTGAGGTTAAATTATGTTATGGTTATTTTTGAAAATTTTATCACTTTTTGGGGAATGTTATAAGAATTATGTAGTTTAGTAAAAAGGACAACACGTAGACCGTGTGACAACCCGTCGCGTCTGACGAAGCTACGGGAATTGACCCCATAACCAAAGTGTGACTAGTATTTATGGCCTACCACTGGAATACGTGAAGTCCCCGGTTAGATTGACTAATTATTTTTAGTTAGATGATTTTATGAATCAAGAGTAAGTGGATTTTGGGGTATCTATGGAGTATTTTAACCTATCATGGAGGATATGTGATTAGGTTAATTACTTTTTAGTATGAGACATTAAGAGTAACTGATGCTATTTAGAGATAAATGTTAAGGTTTATCATGGAATACTATGTGATTGAATCCTTCAGAGATTTGGGTTTTAGTCTTATTTTTCATTACATTGAATAATTTTATGGATATATGTTTATTGAATGGTCTTTTTTGAACCATGGGTAATGTTTGACAAATTTTGGAGATTAAGAATCGATTTTTTTTATAAAGGATTACCTTTTTGGGAATTATCTGATCTCATACTAACCTTTTTGGTTTTAGTTTTGGTTAAGGTCTAAAGACATGGGAAGTATATAGTTCTCTTTTGTGGGTTAGGTGATTCTCTAGAAGTGTATTATAGCACTCTTAATGTGAACAAGTCATCCTAAATACTCATCTTTTGGAGAAAGTATGAGTTTTTGTTAGAAATCTGGTAAAATATGAAAGTCTACAAGACAAGTATGTATGTTTCCTTATGTTCTAGTTAACCTCAGAAATAAATTCCTCAATGAAAAGTAACTTAAAACATAAATGTTGTCTGTTAATTTTTCCTACTGGGGAATCAAATACCATTTAACCCATCACCTGTTTTTGATTTTCTGGTGGTTAACTTTCTCCTAAACATGTTTTCTATCACTCTCCCTCAAAACAAGAACCGTTGCTTTTTCTTCCATATCCATGTTTTCCTACATGGAATCCATGTATGGGTTAACTTGGGTGACCTATGTACTTCTATTTCTTTCTTTTAAAGTGATTGTTTTATCCACTATTGTTCGGATGTGGGACTTTCAATGATGTTTCTGAGACCAAATTTAAAATTACGGGGACGCAATTCCCAAAAGGGGGGAAAGATGTAACACCCCAGGTAAATAAAGAATATTACATTTTTATATTTATCCCTATTTTTGAATTAAATTTTAATATTAATTTAAAGGGAATGCTATGCTCGATGGCTTACCCAATATGCAACAACGAGTTCCTTTGAAATCTTACGTTGCACTCTAATAATAAAATAATTTTATTTTAAATGGTTGTTAACACCTCACCATTGTAATGACGGGAATGAACAGAACTAACCAAAAAATGATTATATAAGTTTGTAAAATATTTTTACTTTTTACAATAAATGTTAGAGGATTAAAAATGCGAATGAATCCAATTTTAAGCGTAAACATTCTAATATTCTTTAAAAGGTTGATTAACCGCCTTTTGATGGAGAACCTATTTTAAATCCACTTTTTGACAATTTTATGTGTTATATTGGAAAAAATAAAATTCCTCTTTAGAATCAGGACATCAAAATTTACTATTTGTAAATTTTGGTATTTTTCCGATAAAGTTCATTTTTTAATAAATAGTGAAAAATGTTGTATTTTAATTCAAAACCCCTTTTTAATCTAATCTATTTATATGATTAGATTATATTTTGAATTGTTTTTAAAGTGAAATTAGAATATATTTTTACCATTTAATCCAATAGTGGTCATTGGAATTAATTTTCACTTTGAAATTGGACTTAAACTAGTGTCAATATTTTAATTGATATTGTTTCTTAAAAACACGCTATTTGTTTTGACAGTAGGAAATAATTATTAAATTAATTAATGGAACTTATATGTTTTGAATTTTTTAAAATAGATATCATTTTTCAATTCGTAATATCAAATATAGCTTAGGGTTAATTTTTGGTATTTTTATGAAAAACTTCAATTTTTGATGAATAGTGAAACCACTAAGTGGTAGTTTAAAAACTGATTTTTCGTTTAAATGAAACATTACCACTTATGTTATTTGATTTTGAAAAAATACTACATACATGGTTTGTATTAGGAAGTAAAATTAGGTTCAATGGGATTAAAATAATTTTTTGGTGAATATTAACTTTTAAGTTTTTATTCGTGATTAGAGGTAATTAGTGTAATTTAAGGTAAAAATAATGTTTTAATAATATGAAATGAACTTGACACATGTCCTCCCCTTATTGGATGTGTCATCGCCTAAAATTAAAATCCATGGGTCAACTTGGGGACCCCATGGAGCCACTTTGGTAGGAAAATGACATTAATAACTTTTTATTTAATGTTAAAATAAAAATGTCACAAACATTTGTTGTTTTAATAAAACAATTTCCATGGGGTTATACATGTCATATTTTTGACTATAAACATTAAATAGAATTATAAAAAGATTTCCTACATCATTATATTTTTTTTATAATTTTTAGATATTATTTAAATTTAATTATTTATGACACCATGATGATGCAGCGATTACTTCATTATTTAACGATTTAAATAAAATGAAACTATAATGTAAAATATAAGACCTAAACTTGTCAAAAACCTATTGGATGTTTGGATTTAGATCTTTTATCACCTTATCCTCTAAATATATAATTTTGGGTCCTTTAAAATCCGAAAATCATTTTATAATAATGTTACTTTTCAAGACATTCCAAGATTGCCCCTCCTCTACTCTTATAAAAGGCCCCCACCTCTACCACCTTCCCCCCACATCTCAAGCCTTTGGATCTAACAAACCCTACACATGTTGTCTCTCCAAATACCTTTATTACTCCTAGAAGCCTCACTTTGGGAATAAGTCTTTCCAAGAAAGCCTTTGAGCTCAAATCAAAAAGAGTTACACGATTTAAAGGTAAAGTCTTCCATAGTGTTCTTTTGTTTTATTTTGCTTCTCCAACCCCCTAAACATTTTTTATTCTTTTCATTTGTAACAAAAGCAGTATCTTCAAAATACTTGGATGTTTTTATAATAATATTTCGAGCTACACTTACACAATCATCCATCTAATGGTTAAAGAACATATTGTTTCTATGGATGGTGAATTACTGCCTCATTAAACGATGATTGTTCATTATTATTTTAACACCATTAAAGGTGGACATTATGATTTAACTGTATTTTATATATGATATATATGGTATTTATGTTTTCTATATTCTTCTGTATTTTATATTAAAAACACACCTTTATTCTTTGCATGTTGTGCAAATGCGATTATTTCGTATGAGGAAGTGTGGACTACCGCCCCCTCAAATGATGTGACTCGTTCATGAAATACATGGAATGTATAAAGAATGAGATTAATGAAAATAAGTGACCTATATAAAATATATATTATACTGGAATTATAATATATATATCTCTATCATTTATTTTTAATTCCATTAATATGACAAAAAAATGGAAGTAGCGTTCATGCGTACGTACGGCCTACGGTCTCCATGAATGGTGCTTTTCATTTTTTATCTCCAAATGATATGTAATAGTATAAAATGAATATTTACTTGATATATATGATATTTTAATCATTAATAATATTCTGGAAATGATTTACTTATAACTACATGGCCAATCATTTTCAAACAAGTTCATTTTTTACTCATGTACCAAACATCGGAAAAAAACGTCTGATATGAACTAACATTATTAAACAATTATTATAACATTATAATATGTGATATTAACTGAATAATAATATTTAAATGAGGTCCTTAGGCAATTATAAATTGAACAAAGTTTATTATTAAGTAATATAATGAAACGAACAAGACAAGTCGAACTTGAGGTAAGGGATCCTACCCCTCTATTTCTTTTTAAGTACGCTCTTTTATGTCAATCCTTTTAATCTCATCATTCTTATGATTGGGATGTTATTTTATATTAATCTTAATTAACTTTTTATGTTAATATGTTGAGAGACCCTATTTTCTCTCATCAATCCATTTCGGAAGTTTTGAGTAGCGCCGTTAGGCTGCCGTATTTTCGTAAGAGATCCAACCTCTCTCTTTCTTTTTAAGTACTCTCCTTTATGTCACTTATTTTAAGCTCATCTTTGTTATGTGGGGGGATGTTAGTATATATTAATTTTTCTGTAAATTGTATTTTAATATGATGACAGACCCTATTTGATATCATAAATCAATTTTTGGATGTTGTATGTGGCGTTGTTAGGCTGCCGAGTTTTCGTAAGGGATTTTTCATCTCACTTTTATTCCAGTGATATTTATTCTACATTTGCCACCATTTACTTTGATTGGTGTATGTACTTCCCATTATTATACTATTTGTTTAATATAATTTCATTTATGGGTATTTCCATATTCATTGTCTGACCCTTCTTCAACGGGGTGTACGTTTGGAAAGTTACCCAAATCGGTAAGGGGACCTTTCAACCTCCTCTTCTTTAAAAATACTTATTTTGTTATGTATTTTAACTTACATCTTATTATGTGGTATATTTTATTATATATCCTTATTGCTGTAAATTTAATGTACAAGTGATGATATAACCTTTTTATCTCTCATCAACTAATTTTCTGAATTTTGACATGATGACGTTAGGCTGTCAGATTTTTGAAAGGGAACTTCTTAACCCAATTTTGATTCTTTGGGATAAACTTATACTCCTTGAATATGTAGTTCTATGAATATGTGTGAATGACATCTGATTTTTTTACACTAAATATCCACTTACATTTGGTGTATTCCTTTTTCACACACAATTATTTAATTAATTTATCATTAATCCACAGGTAGCGTCTTTATAAGAGACTTCATCTCAATCTCCTTTCATTGAGGCATATATTATTCTAATACAAGACTATATTTTATACGGTGTATAAAAACCTTTTACATTTAATTTTATATAAAAGGAATCTTTTTCTATGAAGCATTATACAAAATGACAAAAAGGAATGTTTCTTTTAACGTACGCGGTGACAATGGCCTTTTCCGCCGCCGCGAGTATTATTTGGACTTTGGCTTCCTCAACAAGATGTAATGTTTTTAAAAGTAAATAAAAACCATATGTTGTTTTATGTATTTTGGTATTGAAAATGGTTTTTTATAATTCATTTGTTATGACAATATATTTTAGTGATATATTGTGATCTAAATGTGGAAATGTTTTCTTTCCATTATATTTTTTTATGTCTTATGATATTATAATGGTACTTGGACCTGTGACGGGTGGTTACGTGATAAAAAATATGATTGGTGGTGCGTGAATACCAGGACGGGTGGTTTCGTTATAACCTCAAATTCATTGGGTATGGAAGTCAACCGTTTGTCCATTCCATTAATTGATATGTTTCGAAGTCAACCGTATGGTTATTCCATTTAAGTACGTTTATGTCCCAAGTTACCTTTATATGTTATGTATATGGGATTTATGGAAATATTTTGGTTACATAAGGGTATGTAGTTGTCATTTATTCCTTGAAGATTTTATAATACTTCATAAAGGTGAATAGTGTTACTTTTATAATGAATTCATGGTTTACTTGTTGTTTTGAGAAACTAACAGTTTTCCTCTTTGTTTACCCCTTACTGAGCTTTTTATGCTCATCCCAAGTTTTTTTTTTGAAATATTTTTCATAGGACATAATGTTGAATAGGGTCAAGGATGGGATCAAGGAAATGTCAGGCTGTCTAAAACATGGAACTAGACATGTTTCTTTTTAAGAGTTTTTATTTTATGGAAACTTCGAAGAAGTGTCTAGTTTGTAATATTTTAATAGATGTAATTGTTATGTCCTAATTCTCTAAAACTCTAATCCTGAAAAGATCCCCAATCTGAATTATTAATTTAATTCAATATAAAGTAAGGTTTAAGGGAGGGGCCTTATAGTTGGTATCAATGGTCGGTTTAGATAACTTTAGAGGTTACGGTATTCTTTAAGCATAATTGACATTACCATAATGGCTAAGATTTTAGAAAGAGTCATAGTTTTTAGATAAAGTGAAAGAGTAAGTATATCTTAGTGTTTATCTTCCTCATTAGTACATGATGATTTTGTTGATATACTCACACTGACATTTTTGGTTTTAGTAAATGGATGGATCTAGTAGGCACCAAAGTGACAATGGGTTTGAAGGAAACTGTGGTTGTTCTCTGATTAAGAGACTGAATGAAATGGGGGTTTTAATGAGAAATCTTGTGGTTGTTCTAAACCAACTATCAGGAGTCATGATCAACCACATGAACCTTGGTGAGTTCTCTAATGCATCATGTATGAGAGAACCAACTCGACCTGGATGTTCTGGTAATAATTATAAAGGTAACCATTAGGGTTTATATGATCCTTACTTATGAGGTAATTATGGGTTAATATATGTTATGATGGAATTTGAACAACATGAGATAAACTTGAGGTTAAATTATGTTATGGTTATTTTTGAAGATTTTACCACTTTTTGGGGAATGTTATAAGAATTATGTAGTTTTGGAAAAAGGAAAACATGTAGATCGTGTGACAATCTGTCACGTCTGACGAAGATACGGGAATCGAACCCACAACCAAAGTTCGACTGGTATTTATCACCTACCACTGGACTACGTGAAGTCCCTGGTTAGTTTAACTAATTCTTTTTAGTTAGAAGATTTTATGAATCAAGAGTAAGTGGATTTTGGGTTATCTATGGAAATGTTTAACCTATCATGGAGGAAATGTGATTAGGTTAATTACTTTTCAGTATGAGACATTAAGAGCAACTGGTGTTATTTGGAGATAAATGATAAGGTTTATCTTGGAAGACTATGTGATTAATTATTTCAGAGATTTCGGTTTCTGTCTTAGTTTTGATTACAATGAATAATTTTATGGATAGATGTTTATTGAATGGTATTTGTTGAACCTTGGGTATTGTTTGACAGATTTTAGAGATTAAGAAGAGATTTTTTTTAGAAATGATTACACTTTTTGGGTATTATCGGATCTCATACTAACCTTTTTTGTTTTAGTTTTAGTTAAGTCCTAAAGAAATGGGAATTATATAGTTATCTTTTGTGGGTTAGGAGATTCTATAGAAGTGGATTATAGCGCTCTTAATGTGAACAAGTCATCCTAAATACTCATCTTTTGGAGAAAGTATGAGTTTGTGTTAGAAATCTGGTAAAAGATTGAAGTATACAAGACAAGTAAGTATGTTTCCTTTTGTTTTAGTTAACCTCCTAAATAAATTCCTCAGTGAAAAGTAACTTAAAACAAAAATTTTGACTGTAAATTTTTCCTACTGGGGAATAAATACCATTTAAGACATCACTAGTTTGTGATTTTCTGGTGGTTAACATTCTCCTAAACATGTTTTCTATCACTCTCCCTCAGAACATGACCCTTTTCTTTTTCTCCCATATCCATGTTTTCCTACATGGAATCCAAGTAGGGGTCAACTCGGGTGACCTATGTACTTCTCTTTCTTTCTTTTAAAGTGATTTTTTTACCGACTCTTGTACCGATGTGCGACTTTCAATGATGTTTCCGATCACAATTTTAAAATTGGGAGGACCCAATTCCCAAAAGGGGGGAAGGATATAACACCCCAGGTAAATAATGAATATGAATTTTTTATATTTATCCCTATTTTTGAATAAAATGTTAATATTAATTTAAAGGGAACACTATGCTCGATGGCTTACCCAATACGCAACAATGAGTTTTTTTGAAATCTTACGTTGCACTCTAATAATAAAATAATTTTATTTTAAATGGTAGTTAACACCTAGCTGTTGTAATTACGGGAATGAATAGAACAAACTTCATAATTATTATATATGTTTTTCAACTATTTTTACTTTTTACAATAAATGTTAGAGGATTTAAAATGCGAATGAATCGAATTTTAAGCATAAACAATCTAATATTCTTTAAAAGGTTGATTAACCGCCTTTTGATGGAGAACCTCTTTTAGATCGAAATTTTGACTATTTTATGTTTTATATTTGAGAAAATAAAATTCTTCTTTAGAATCGGGACATCCAAATTTACTTTTTGTAAATTTTTGGTAATTTTCCGATAAAGATCAATTTTTAATGAATAGTGATAAATGTTGTATTTTAATTCAAAACCTCATTTTAATATAATATATTTATATGATTAGATTATCTTTTTACTCGGTTTTAAAGTGAATTTATAATATATTTTTACCATTTAATCCAATAGTAGTCATTGGAATTTATTTCAATTTGTAATTGGACTTAAACTACTGTCAATCTTTTAATAGATATTGTTTCTTAAAAACACGCTATTTGTTTTGACAATGGGAATTAATTATTAAATTAATTAATGCAACTTATATGTTTTTAATTTTATAAAATAGACATCATTTTTGAATTCGGAATATCAAATATAGCTTATGGTAAATTTTTCGTATTTTTCTGGAAAACATTAATTTTTTATGAATAGTGAAACCACTAAGTGGTAGCTTAAAAACAGATTTTTGGTATAAATGAATCTTTACCACTTATGTGATTTGAATTTCAAAAAATCCTACATACATGGTTTTCTTTAGGAAGTAAAATGTGGTTCAATGGGATTAAAATAATTTTTTTGGTGAATAGTAACTTTTATGTTTTTAATCGCGATTAGAGGTAATTAGTGTAATATAAGGTAAATATAATGTTTTAATTATACGAAATGACCTTAACACATGTCCTAACATTATTGGATGTGTCATGGCCGACAAATAAAATCCATGGGTCAACTTGGGGACCCCATGGATCCACTTTGGTAGGAAAATGACATTAATAAATTTTTATTTAATGGTAAAATAAAAATGTCACAAACATGTGTTGTTTTACTAAAACAATTTTTACATGGGTTTATACAAGTCATATTTATGACTAAAAATATTCATTAGAAACATAAAAGGATTTAATACATCATGATATTTTTTTAATAATTTTTAGACATTATATAAATTTAATTATTTATGACACCATGGTGATGCAACGATTACCTCATTATTTAACGACTTAAATAAAATGAAAAGATAATGTAAAATCAAAGAACTATACTTGTCAAAAACCTATTTGATGTGTGGATTTCGAAATATTATTACCTTATCATCGAAATATATAATTTTGGGACCTTTAAAATCCTAAAATCATTTTATAAAAATGTTACTTTTCAAGACTTTCCAAGAGTGCCCCTCCTCTCCTCTTATAAAATGCCCCAACTCTACCACCTTACCCACACCTCTCAAGCCTTTGTATTGGAAAAAACCTGCCCATTTAGATTCTCCACATCCCTCTATTACTCCTGGAATCCTCACTTTGGGAAGAAGTCTTTCCAAAGAACCCTTTGAGCTCAAATTAAAAAGTGTTACCCAATTTAAAGGTAAAGTCTTCCCTAGTGTTCTTTTGTATTATTTTCCTTCTCCAACCCCCTAATTTTTTTCCTTTAATTTTTAACAACACCAGTATTTCCAATATACTTGTATGTTGTTATAATAAGGATTAGAGAAACACTTACACACACATCCATCTAATGTTTAAAGAACATACTGTTTCTGTGGATGGTGAATTACTGCATCACGAAACGATGATTGTTCAATATTCGTGTAACACCTTTAATGGTGGCCATTATGATGTAACTGTATTTTATATATTATATATATGGTATTTATGTTTACTATATTATTCTGTATTTTATATTTAAAAAATACCTTTACTCTTTGCATGTTGTGCAAATGTGATAATTTCATATGAGGAAGTGTGGACTACCGCCCCCTCAAGTGATGTGACTCGTTCATGCAATACATGGAATTTATAAAGAATTAAATTAATGAACATATGTGACCTATATAACATATATATTATACTGTAATTATAATATATATATATATATATATCTCATTTATTTTTTATTCCATTAATATGACAAAAAATGAAAGTAGCGTTCAGGCGTACGTATGGTCTACCGTCTCCATGAACGGTGCTTTTCAGTTTTTTATATCCAAATGTTATGGAATAGTATAAAATGAATATTTACTGGATATATATGATATATTAATCATTAACACTATTCTAGAAATTATTTACTTATAACTACGTGGGCAATCATTTTCAAACAAATTCATTTTTTACTCATGTACCAAAAATCGGAAAAAACGTCTGATATGAACTAACATTATTAAAAAATTATTACAACATTATAATATGTGATATGAACTGAATAATAATATTTGAAATATTTAATTAGGAAATTATAAATTGACCAAAGTTTATTATTCAGGAATATAATGAAAAGAACAAGACAAGTCGGACTTGAGGTAAGGGATCCCACCCCTCTCTTTCTTTTTAAGTACACTCTTTTATGTCATTCCTTTTAAGATCATAATTCTTATGATTGGGATGTTATTTTATATTAATCTTTGTATAAATTTTATGTTCATATGTTGATATACCATACTTTCTCTCATCAATCCATTTTGGATGTTTTGAGTGGCGCCGTTAGGCTGCCAAATTTTCATAAGAGATCCAACCTCTCTCTTTCTTTTTAAGTACTCTCCTTTTTGTCACTTATTTTAAGCTCCTATTTGTTATGTTGGGGGATTTTATTTTATATTAAACTTTCTGTACATTTTATTTTAATATGATGAAAGACCCTATTTGATCTCATCAATCCATGTTTGGAGTTTTTAAGTGGCGCTGTTAGGCTGCCATGTTTTCGTAAGGGATTTTTCATCTCAATTTATTCCCGTGATATTTATGCTACATTTTCCACCATTTCCTTTGAGTGGTGTATGTACTTACCCTTATTATACTCTTTTATTAATATAATTTTATTTATGGGTATTTACATATTCATTGTATGACCCTTCTTCAATGGGATGTACGTTTCGAATGTTACCCAAATCGGTAAGGGGACTTTTCACCCTCCACTTCATTAAAAAGACTTATTTTGTTGTGACTTTTAAATTAAATCTTATTATGTTGGTATATGTTCTTATATATCCTTATTGATGTAAATTTAATGTACAAGTGATGAGATACCCTTTTTATCTCTCATCAACTCATTTTCTGAATTTTGAAGTGTCGTCATTAGGCTGTCGAATTTTTGCAGGGGAACTTCTTATCCCAATTTTAATTCATTGGGATAAACTTGAAATCCTTGAATATGTCATTCTATAAATATGTGTGAATTACCGATGATTGTTTTACACTTAATAACCACTTATATTTGGTGTATTCGTTTGTCACACATAATTATGTAATTGATTTATCCTTAATCCACGGATACCATCTTTGTAAGGGACTTTGTCTCAATCTCCTTTCATTGAGGCATATATTATTCTAATACAATAATTTCTCCTATACATTGAATAAACCCCTTTGAATTTTAATTTTATACAAAAAGAATCTTTTTCTATGAAGCGTTTTACAAAATGAAAAAGAAGAATGTTTCTTTTAACGTAAGTGGTGACAACGGCCTTTTCCGCTGCCGCGAGTATTATTTGAACTTTGGCTTCCTCAACAATACGTAATGTTTTTAAAAGTAAATAAAAACCATATAATTTTTTATGTATTTTGTTATTGAAAATGGTTTTTTATAATGGATTTGTTATGGGAATATATTTTAGTGATATATTGTGGTCTAAATGTGGAAATGTTTTCTTTCCATTATATTTGTTTTATGTCTTATGATTTTATAATGGTACATGGACATTTGATGGGTGGTTACGTGATAAACCATATGACGGGTGGTGTCGTGAATACCAGGATGGGTGGTTACATTATAACCTCCAAATCATTGGGTATGGAAGTCGGACGTATGGCTATTCCATTAAGTGATATGTATGGAAGTCGACCGTATGGTTATTCCATTTAAGTACGTTTATGTCCCAAGTAATCTTTATATGTTATGTATATGGGTTTTATGGTAATATTTTGGTTACAAAAGGGTATGTAATGATATTTTATTCATTAAAGAGTTTATACTACTTCATAATTGTGAAAAGTATTACTTTGATAATGAATTCATGGTTTACCTGTTGTTTTGAAAAACTAACAGTTTTCCTCTTTGTATATCCTTTACTGAGCTTTTTATGCTCATCCCAAGTTTTTTTTGAAATGGTTTTCACAGGACATAAAGTTGAAAAGGGTCAAGGATGGGATCAAGGAAATCTCAGGTTGTCTAAAACATGGAACTAGACATGTTTCTTTTTAAGAGTTTTTATTTTATGAAAACTTAGTAGAAGTGTATACTTTGTAATATTTTGAGATGTAATAGTTTTGTCCTTATTCTATAAAACTCTAAACCTGAAAAGATCCTCAATGTGAATTTTTCATTTAATTCAATATTATATAAGGTTTAAGGTCAGGTCCTTATACATTCCTACCTCAATATTGGATAGATCATTGAAAAATAATGATATTGTTTCCATCATTGATGAGGTAATTCAAATGTTCTGGTGTAACAATCCATGATTTTGTCAACATTTCATTTCCTTTTCTCAATGAGGTTTCCTTTACTCATATCAGAATACATCTATGAATACGGTGATAAGAACAAATTCCCCAACTATGGATTATTTAATAAAATATCACATTGTTGAATAGAATTATATTTTATAAAAATATTTTTATTCTTGTTACGTCCAAATTATTCTTCTCAATGTTAACCCATGTTGGCCAATGTCAGGCATATACAAAGGTAATTTCAATTTTCTTACCACAATAGTGCCATTAGAATTCTAATCCAGGAACCCATATGGATATTATTACCCATTTTAAGGAATACCACTTGTGTGAGTTGTTAAAAAATTAAATTTTCATAATGAAATGTTCCAGGAAAACTAGGCCTTAGAATCACACTCCGTCGCGTAAGATGGTCTCATAATTTGAAAAAGTACTTTATAAAAATAAAAATGAAGATATATTATTCATTACATGGTGTCATTATGGTATATGATTAGAACTATTATATCCCCCTTTTGGTTGGATTTGTTTGGAATCATTTTCATATACATGAATTCAAGGGGGAGGGCTAATGTGTAGATTCTAGAGGAGGACAAGAAACCATGTTATGGGAAGTTAGTTGTTATATGAATCTTTCATGGTGTCATACCTATTGGAGGGTGTTATGAGTTTTTGAAATTGTGTGATGATGAAACAAGTGAATTTTTATTCCCATGAGTTATGGAAGTCTAAGAGTTTGTGTAGACCTCTAATGTTCGGAAATTGAATCTTTTTGACAAGAAATATGTTATGATTGAGGGGTTGTATGATTCCAAGGATTACATGTGAGAGAAGAAAGAACATTTATTTGTATTTTGGGTTTTTGAGGTAACAATTGTTTTGAACTATCAAACAATATTCCGTAAAGGGAATGAGCATTTTTTGGTTTTTATCATGTAGTATTACCATGGTTTTGAGGAAGTGACATGGGTGATAGTAGTTCAGACATGTGGTTGGCTTCGAGAGGGGTGTTCTCATTTGGGTATTATGCCTAATTAATTGATTTGTAAATAGGTGTTCCTTGTTGTTAAGAGTACGATTTAGAGAACATGATTTTCTCATGATAATGTGGTTTCATGTAAGTTACTTCACAATGGGTGGATACCATGTGAGTGAGTTTTTTTGGTATGAGGAAAATAGTGGTGTATAAATTTACAATAAATGGGATTCTCAAAGAGAATTCGGGTTTTTAGCGTAAGAGGTTTGTAGGGGAAATAATGGTTAGGCTTCTTGAATGGTTTTATCTACATGAATATCTAAAAACATGGTGAGACCACAATTTTTCTTAGTGAAAAAATAAATGAGACTCGTTTTTTGAGTGGAAAACCATGAGGTTTTTTTTCATGAGTTGATTTTTGTTTTGGGAAGCACATAATGTTGTATTCCTTCTGTAATTGGGACATGAGATAGAGTCATTACCAGTTGATAGAAGTTTTTAGATAAGGTTTTGAATGTATTGACTCATTATATTCTGAGTCATGTTCTGTGACATGGTCACTCAAATGTGTGTGTGATGGATAAGTGATTATGGTTGCACGGAGGAATTTATAGTTTATGAAATGCATTTTCATTGGGTTTGTGGATATGGAATTATTAGATAATACGATGAGGTTCTTGATTAGATTATTATGTTGATAATATGATGATAATAAACAAGAATATATGGAGACTCTTTTGGAACATGTGGCCCGACATCTTTGGATGGGTCTAACATGACCCTGCAGATATAGGTAAAATCGGAAATGGATGTATTCTGATGGTGTTTTTAATGAATCGTATTATACTCAATGCTGATAGACAATCATTCCAATTAAATTTAGTTTATCCTATGTAATATCATAGGTTAATGGATATATACTTAGCTACCATAATCTAATTTGGTAGGATTTGAGACCACGTGGAGGACATAGTCATGGAGCACTGTATGTGGTGCTTTATTGTGGGACGTGACCCATTGAATATTTATGGGTGATGTCCTTAGGATGGAATATATGTTATTTAATGATAAGGATTCTGTTCAAGGATGTTTGAAACATATGATAGTTAATGTTTCATTTGGTCACCTGGGTACAAGATAGGTAGCCACATCTTATTATGGTGTTAGTAGTGGTAGTGGAATGAAATGAAGCAATTGAGGTTGATTGGTTTATTCAATGATGATGAAACTACCCCGGTGGGATGTGTTGTATCATATGTAGAGATACAATAATTTGGATGGATTGGGTGTATATGTATTTAAGAAGATGTGGATATATAACGGGGGAACCATAATTGTAGTGAGAAATCCATGATGTGAATTAAAAATTCACTAGGGAATAAAAATAGGAAATCCGTTATGGTGGACGATTGGTAAGATCATGGCCATGGAATTCATGTGGTTTGGAAAAGAAATATATGTTGACTGAGATAGAGGTTCATTGATGTGTATGATAGGACACAACTATAGTTTTGAGTTATTAGAGGATCTGGAAATGGAATCTCACTATTTATTGGGTATAGACTCTGATGGTTGTGTTCATGAGATTATGGATCGACCATGATATTAAAGACATTGAAATAAATTGATATTGAAATAGGATAGTATATGTTTCTTTCGACTATGGAAATGTGTCGTAAGAGGGTATTCCCATTGGGATTAGTGAACCATATTGGTACCGAAATTTTCCTTCTATACATGGAGTTCCATTTCATAACAACAGAGACATTTAAAGTTTGATTGGGAATTCGATGAAAATATGATATATTATACATTATTTCATGGATGGTGGGTATGTATACACTTATACTATTTTTCAATTTTATATAAGGGAGCTGATGTTGATTGGAATACTTGTGGGTGTTGGGGTGAGGTAAGCTAAGAATCGGGTTGGGAATATGGGGGTAGCCTTATTTCATGTCCAACAGAGATTTTTTAATGTGTATGGAATTAAGTATCCAATGTTGGTGGTTGTATTCTGGAGGTTATGGAAGGGAGTATTGTAACATGATTTATAATTGGGTGATTTTTTAATAAATGATTTCATTTAATTTTATTGGTAATGTTCCACCATTTTGTTTTTATTTTCCAATATGTTTTTGCTCAATGTTTTTCCAATATGTGGGCCTTGATTTGGATGTTGTTCACTGGTGGGATTTCCTGTGTTTGGAAATTAATAAATATTTTCGGAAAGATATGGTGGTTGATGTGTGTCAAATTATGTGGTTGGATGAGCACTCTGAGTTTATAGGAATGATAATAATTATGGATTGGAGGTTTTAATACCACACATTTGGTTGAAACTAAAATTTATGATGGAAATTTAATTTCCATTTCTAGGTGGCTCAAATCATCAATAATGACTTCGAATGGTTTATTGAGCTTTTGGATTCATCAAAGTTTTTTTATGAGTAATGTGTTTTGAGGGGCATTTTTGGTTTTTGTTTGAGTATTGGGGGATTTGTGTTATGTTTCACTAGTTTTTGGAATTTCTAACCACGTTGCAAGGTATAATGGGCATGGTTTTAGAGGTAACATTAAACAACTTCATGGTCAACATGTTTTCATTTAATTTTGAACTAATAGTGTTTATAGCATGGCTTGTGGGTAAATAGTATATGGAAAAATTAGAAACCATATGAGGTCAATGAGGTTTTGATGAATGGAAGACATGCTACACATTGTTTCAGAAAATCCATGCTCATTATGTAGAGTGGAGGAAGTCATGAAATCATAGTTTTCAAAGTGTTAGACAAACCATGTGGCCTAATTGTGTGATGAATGGATCATTCTATGTTGGGGTGTGTATTTTTGGCACATGTTTTTGCCAACCATGTATACAAACTATGCGAGTGTGTGGCCTTGGACAGATCCCACCACATAGTTGGAGCATGGTTTGATAAATCACGTGGGAAATTTGTGAAGATACAAATAATTATATTAAAATGATATTTTATACCATTTTACCCTCCCCATGATTTTATATTACACATCACACTTCTCATCCCCTCATTGACACAAACCATATGAGGACTTGACTCCCTTATTCGAGCCTAACTAATGATTTTTTTTTGTAGAGATTCACTGGTTATTAGATGAATTATAATACCTCTAGTTGTATAACTTCTTCATCCCCTTCCAACAGTCGAAATTTCTAGATATCAGATTTATATTTTTCTAGAGATTCTCTTATAATATGGTGGAATAATCTATTTCATATGGGGATTTTGGTTTTCATGGGTAGAGTTGATCAAGTGATATATTTTACATGTTTCTGTGTGGCGTTTTGGTTGTATGTGTTTTAAGATAATTATCAAATGTTAATTCCAATAAATTTATTTAATTAATTTTTAAATTGGTATTTAATCATATGTCTTTGGCCTATATTGTGGTTGGGGTTATGTTACAACTGGCCACAATGGGGAACGTGCCGTGACTCCCCAATCCCGACTCCAATAGGCCAGGGGATGATGACTAGCACAAAGTAGGCATATCGGTAACCTGGGAGTCATTTCATAAGAACACACACACACACAGACAAACTCACACACACACATCTCCATGAGCATAGATGCCGAAATGTA
Source organism: Viscum album (assembly GCA_963277665.1). Lineage (NCBI taxonomy): Eukaryota > Viridiplantae > Streptophyta > Magnoliopsida > Santalales > Viscaceae > Viscum > Viscum album. The sequence continues at coordinate 1,990,608,955 of OY728121.1, read as the reverse complement.
AAAACTACGAAGGAAATAAATAATTGCATACTAATAAACCAATCCAAGAGAGTATACCAAATGACATTGTATTGAATGTAGACCTATCTAGAATATAAACCCAAAAAAATGAAGAAACTACAATGTTAAACATGTAAGTAGGAAAGAGGTACTAGACTACTACTAATAGTCCTAGGAACACCTTGGCCAATAAGGAAAATCATAAATATTCATCTAGTACTGGTCTTCCATGTACATCATCAAAAGGATGTTCTTCAACATAAGACATGACACGTACGAGAAAATCCCAGGCATGGGTGAGTATAATAATACTATATATGGAACCCCTAAACCCCCAATGAAAAAACATCATAATTATATATTCATACCTATGTAGTATATGTATATATGACATTTAACAAGAGAAACATATGTAGATATACTCAAAACCCAAACTTGTTGTATAGAGGTAGGTCACAATGACCAGATATCCACACAATGGATTCATTTTGAATTTTCCATGAAGAATTAATATGTGATAAAACTCTCCATAAGTCTAATATCTTTGATGAATTCCATCCTAGAAGTATTTTTCCTATGGAAAATTCATCAGAGGGATAGATGAACTAATAAATCTGAAGTGAGTATTAATAAAATCATTTTGGGAGAATGCACTCTTGAGGGGGAAAATCACTATACATGGATGAGGATCATTTTCAGGGCCTTGGAGGATACCAAGACTTGTATGGATTATCCTAATAATTAGAGGATCAATGCCCAATAGGACTGGTAACATCAATCCCCGACTCTAACTAGGGTCAATAATTGTTGGAGGATCTCACTCAGGGCCACTTGGAGTGATTCTAACTCTGTACAGAAAGTCTGTATCAAGGTATTTTACTTCTATGATGGAGTAATTACCTAACATTCAAGGGAACGAGAAAATGGGAACTACCGAAAGTAGAAAATGTCCATGTAACAATGGATGAGATGATAAATCCATGTACAAAAAGGTACATTATGTATAAAAAGTTCACAAGCCGGGTCCTAAAACCCTAGGTAATACCTGTGTACAAAGTCCCATGTCATAGAAATGTTTTTTGAAGAATATATACAAGAAATTTATGATAGAGACATGTTGTGTTCCCTTATCATGGGAAGATTCTTTTATGTTGGCAATGTGATCATACATGGCTTGAACTCATGTGTGCCAATTTGTGTACTAGAACATGGGGTAACCCACGTAACCAGCATGGTCTGGCAGTGTGGTGGAGTACATGTTGTGTACTCCACCCCTTGTCCATTTATCACCTAAGATACAAACCATGTCTCAGTAAGGACCAACAAACCGTGTGACAATGGTAACACACCATGTCTATGCTTCTTGAATCGTGAAACCCTAACGAACACTCAACTGGCCCCACATGTTGTGATCTTTGAGATACACATAGTGTGTATCACTATATTCTACATTCATTGTTCTTTATCATCACATCTCAAGTTGTCCTCTGATCCTTGATCCGACTGTCTTATCTCCACAATACTCTAGGTTCATTGTCACCCTAACACATCAAGGCTGTTTCAGTTCGCTTTGGGAAAACGATCGGTCCCATAAATAATTATCAATCCACTTGCACATTGAATTCGTAAAGAACGATATCTCATGATCCATGTCGATTAATAATATGTCATCATTGACAAAACATTGTTTTGTTTTAATGATGTTGAATCATTGGTTTGGGATCAACGCATGGAAAAATAGGTTGGCAATGATCTGTTGACTGTATCCTTGTGAAGAACAGGAATAACATGTGTAATGGGGGGAACAAATTCAATAATAATTGTAGGAACGAACCACCATGATAATTTTTAACAAGGTTGATCCACTCCAGTTAGAAGGATTAAATATTGTGTATCAAAAGAGAAATTCAGAAACATTTTGAGCCAATTCCCATAACCAAAATCTCCAACAGAAAGAGATAATAACCTATGGTAAAATCACACAATATGTGGATAAAAATGTTATTTTGATGATCCATGTTCATCATTTAATCAATGAACGAGGAAATATAAACCAAATCAACAAAACCACTACATCAATTTGGATGAAGAATAATCGTCATGTCAGGTTCATTAGATTAGTTCCTTGAATCTGTGGTGGGTTGATCGATCACATTGTCATCGCCTGCCAATGGGATCTCATCCAATGCTCCATTGGTGGTCATCACATTCAAAGGGTTATAGTGATAACCATGTGAATTTTCAATAAGAAAATTTTTTTAGATATAAATTTTTTATTGCAATGTTAAAATGGTTTAGAATAATTAAAATTATTAGTTTTTTTAGAAACATTCAAAAACTAACTTTTCTAGTCAACCCATGTCTGTTAATGTTAAGCCCTTCCAAAGGTATGATTTCAACTCTGAATGCAATGGTGCACAAAAATTATTTATCTAGGAACCCATTTAGATGTAATCATACTTTTTTAGGAAAACCAATGAAGCACTCTATTTAAAATTATAAATTATTTCAATCATTTATTCTAGGATCCCTTGGCCTTGAAATCACATTGAATATCAAGGACTAGTCTTGTAATAATTACATATAACATTTAAAACTAATGTATGGAAAATATAAGTCATTAATGTTTCCCAGCCTTATGGCTTTTACGTCCAAAAAAATAAAAAAAGGATATTCGAAATAGATGTGGGTACTGCTCACAAATCTATACTATCTTCTCTAACATGATCTCCTGAATATTCTCTTGTTTCCACCAGACACACATCCATGGAATAACTCACCCATGAAGGTTCCTCTTCACCAGATCCTCAATATCTACTAGGTACTCTATGAAGATTTCTCCATCCTCGAGGTCCAACTCACCCCATTCGATGATGTGAAATTGGTCAGGTAAGTACCTCCTTAGCTACGATATGTGGAATGCATCCAGAAACCAATGAAAATATTCTTGTAGGGATAGGTGGTATGCCACCTCTCAAACACATGGTAGTATCTGAAAAGGGCCGACGAACCTCAAAGAAAACATTCCACCCCAGTCAAATCGCTGAAACCTACATCGAGATGATACCTTAAGGAATACATGGTCTCCCTCATCAAAATCTAGAGGTATTCTCCAAATCTCATCATAAGACTTATTCTAGCTCTGTCTAGTCTTCGTCCAGTCCTAGATGATCTACATCATGTTGGTGGCATCTCGAACCAACTTTGTACCCATGAGTGTTGACTCTCCGTGGTCAGTCCAACAAAGCTGGGATTAGTAGGACCACCCATATTAATCCTCAAATGATGTGATTACAATGGGGGAGTGGTAGTTGTGGTTGTACGCAAACTCCATGACAAGTAGTTGATCCTTACAACTGTGACCAAAGTCCATGATACAATATTATAATATATCCAATAGAACATGAATTGATTTTTCTGTCTGACCTTCTATTTGGGGATGGAATGTTGTCCTCATGTGTAGTTGAGCCCCAATTTTTTTTATACAATACCTTCTATAATCAGGATGTGAAATGATTATCGTGACCGGAGACTATCATCAGAGGGTTACCATGAAGCCGAACTATCTCCCACACTTAGAGAAATCCCATGATCACTTTGGATCTTTGCTCACTGATAGATATTCAGTTGGTTGTCTTGCTGAGTAAGTCAATTATCACCTCGATTGAGTCTCATCACAGTGGAAATTGAGGTAATCATGTTACAATGTCCATTTATATTCCATCCCATTTCAACTCAGGCTCTTATAGGGGGTAAGCAGACACCGCTATAACAAGGTTCTCAACCTTCACTTATTGGCACGTCAGGCATCATGGAACAAAATCTTTTACTACATTCATCATACCTATCCACCCGAATTGATAATGAAGGTAATAGTAAATTTTTTACACTCTAGGGTGTACCGCCAATGGGGATGTATGAAGCACCCTCATAACATCCTCCCTTAATGCCACGAGATCAACTGTGCTCTCTTTAAAAATACTACGTGCTCCTGACATTTAAAATATCCATCAGGAGCATGTCCTATGGGTAACTGACCACGTAATGTCCCAGAGTAGAAAGCCCATAAATTTTCCTCCCTAAATCACCGTAAGAGTGGAGGGTTTACAGCCATTGACTGTATATAAGAAACATCATATCCATCAATGAAAGATAATTATATCCAAGATAATTGATCTGACACCTCAATCAGAAGCATGTAATTGGATCTCAAGATAAAAGCATCATCCATAACGTTCCCTTTTCCAGGAGTATAGACGATATCAAATTCAAAATCTAGGAGGAAATCTTGGAATAACCTCTACCTTATATTCAAATCTATTTGTGAGAAGATGTAATTTAGTCATATATGGTCAGAGTAGATGATAAATCATTCTCCTGTCAGGCAGTTTCACCACATCTTCAATGAAAATTCTACAATGGCTAATTCAAGATCGTGGGTTGCATAGTATTTCTCATGTGTCCTTAGCTAGTTCCAACCATAATCAATCACTAAATACCTGTGAATCAGGACACAACCAAGCCCATTCCCTAAAACGTCAGAGAAAACAACATACATAAACCCCTATTCGGGCAAAGTCAAGATTAGTGCACTCATCAAATTCTATATCAAATGATGGAAAGACTATTTGCTCTTATATGTCAATAAATATGATACTGTTTTGTGTCAAGGGTGTCATCGGTGCTGTTACATATTATAATTTAAGGATAACTCTACGTTAGTAACCCTCCCGCCCATGGATGATCTGCACATATTTCACACTCTAGGATTGATACTATACTAACACTGCCTCGACCATGGTTTAGTCCACTGCTACTCAATCTTCTAGGATAACATTTCCTAGAAAGGGGACCTCCTCTATTAAATTCTGGAACATCGAGAGCATCCTAGAAAGATGGAGGTGACGTAGTTTTTCAAGAAACATCTGTAGGTGTCTTGTGTTCCCTTCATATGATACTAGGAACATAAGTATTTTGTTGATGAAGAACACTAAAAACTGGTCTTGTAATGGGTTTAATATTTGGTACATAATTCCCTTGAAAACCATAGGGGCATTCATCACACAAAAGGAATCACTATGTACTTTAATGACCATAGTGGCATTTGAAATCTATCTTCGATATATCCTCATTTAATACTCATTACTTGTGGTATCCCGATCAAAGGTCAACCTTCGAGAACAACAGCACCCCTTTCAGCTGATCAAAGAGGTCGTTAATCCATGATGGTGGATTCTTGTCCTTCACTGTTAGCTGATTCATGTGTTGATAAGCCATGACCAACCTCAAACTCCCATCCACCTCCTTGGAAATCAGAAATGGGGAAGACTAGGGTGAAACACTGGGACTGATGAAGCCCTTACTATGAAAATCCTCTAATTGTTCCCTCGGAGTGTGATGCTCAATGGGAGTCGTCTAATACGCTGATGAGTTTAGAAACACCGTCTTAGTTTGTATGTTAAAGAAGAAGTTAACTTCCTAGTGGGGTGGTATTCCTAGAACCTCTTTTGGAAATATGTCCTTGTACTCCACCACTACCACTAGAAACCAAATTCTCACAGCATATTTTTCACTGTGGGTAAGGCTAGCCAACTCACGAGTGACCAGATGCACCTACATTGCATGATGCTATTCTATACTGCCTTGGTTTCCTTTTCACCACCAAAATAAAACCTCATTAAATCACTATGGACACACCCAACCTTTCATCTAGAGCAGTTAATCTGTGTATCAACCAACGATAACCAATCCATAAAGAGAATGATTTAGTAATTCCTTGACACTGCTACCAAGAAGTTCCAAATGAATCTTTCACCTCTATAGGAAAGAACACACAATCAGATAAGTTGCATGATCACCATGTATCCTCCCGTAGGTGGTCCAAGGGTAAGATCGTGTCATGAGATCTACCAAAATCTCAAGGTTTCACTAAAGACACATTGTGAGGAATGAATGACTTGACCATTTTTCTATTAGAATGACATTTACGTTTGAAAAGACACATATGGTTCACCATATCATCCATAGAGTCCTAGGGTTATATGAATCGAATGTTTGTTTCTACCCAACCTATATCCCCAAGATCCCTATGCCTATTGAGGATATCATGGGGGTAGTGGTGGAAGTATATCAAAACATCTTCCCCCAACTTCAGCTCTCCCTGCTCCTCTACCATGTCCGGGGACTGGTGGTTCAACCTACAACAGTCTATTCATTTCCTCTATTTTCCAACCACTAACATTATATCATCTACTTGATGGGATGGGAGGTATATTTAGATATTTCCTCTTCCATATTATGTGTAGAACCTTCTCTCCCTAGGCAGACATAATCCATCCCGAGGGCAGCAGATTGGAAATCCCTAATCTTGGGTCCTCTTGAGATGAATCCCATGTCCCGATTTTGGTGATTAAGGACGAATCATTGATGTTGAGGCCTCTTAACCTATCTACCTACTACTGACTACTACATGGTATCTCTTCTCATCCAATAAGATCTTGACCACCGAATCTCACTCAGTCACTCAAGAAAAAGTCACAATGTAAAGAGGCATGACAGTAGCCAGAATATCCCATTATAGAGCATGCTCAAAGGTCTAAGTTCTGATGTATTGATCCTTGAACATAACCATAGAGTACCAGGAAATGTTGTTGAATCTCTACAAATATTCAACCATTATTAAAATGCCCTGATGGAGCCATAGGAGATCCTAGATACAAACTTATCTTAGAATAACTAGAGATAACCCCTTACTAAATATTTTCTCGAGCATCATCCACAAATGAATCTCCACATCATGAGTCTGTAATGTCAAAATCCACCATCATCCTACCAAACACATATGAAGGAATGCTTATAGGATCTCCATATCGTCTTCCAGTGTCCTCAATAGACCGAAACACCTATTACCAACTCATGTCTATCCTCATCTACCTGAGGGTATGGATCGACATAGAACTTTAGCGGTCTCTGTCTATGAAACTCATGGGGCGCGCATAGCCTACCCACCTTATCTGTTAATACATCATGTTCCATATACCTCTCCATGGGTGATGGTATAGTTTGTGAACCACCTAGAGGTAACGCCTGGATAAATGGTCTCCATATCGAACCCTCGCCACTGAGGTTGGTATCCTCTTGATCGAATTTATATATCATATTGTGTATGCATCGTGGAGGCATCTGGTAAGAAAAATAGATGCACAATGGTCAAATAATATATCTAGATATCTATCACAAATGACATAGAAAACACAATTTATTCCAAAATTTTGCATGTTCCTTTTTTCCCCTGTAAGTAGTATTCTCATGTATCGAGTCGAAAAGAAGGTAATCAGAGTCCTTGTTTATGGATATGTCGGCCGCCCACACAAACAATATTGTCCTCGGCTTGAGAGATAGTCTCGAAACGGTGGGGCATGTGTCATGAGTCTCCAAGATTTCCTCTAATTAGCTAGGGGATGGTGACTGCCACTAAATAGGCCAATCAATAACATTGGTTTCATTGAGAATGTACATGTAAACATTAACACATCTCCAAGACCACATATTCTGAAATATAAAAACCACTTTGGAATAAATATGCATGAATACAAAAAAAATAAACAAATAATGTTCAATATAAAGTAAAATTCAGAATGTAAACTAGGACAGAATACGATTCCACCCTAATGATGTGTCTAAAAACTACAAATTACAGCATATAAAAACGAATGTGGTACTGGTACATTTTCTCGTAGTCGTAGGAAAACCCCATTCTATAAGGAAACTCAGAAATCTCGGTCTCGTACTAGTCTACCCTGGACTCCATCAAAAGGCCTCTCATCTACACAAGACATGACATGTGTGGGAAAATCCTATTGAGGGGTGAGTATAACAATACCCAGTAGGGGACCCTGAAAACAACAAATAAACACAAAAATTAATGGTATTGTAATCTCTACATTGTATATGATCATTGTGTCACATTCGTTGGCAAGGTCCCATGAATCTCAGGTGCGTCGATCGGTCACTCTATCATCATCTGGAAAAGGGGGCTCCACTAATACTCCAATGGAGGTTTTGAAATTCATAGGGTGATTTTTCTAACCCTATTACTTTTCCATATGAATATTTCAATAGAGGAAAATTAGATCCTTACAATATTAAAATAGTTTATAATAAAATAAATTATTCATTTATTTCATTTCAATTAAAATGTCCAAAAAGTAACTTTTGCAGTCGACCCATGCCATTCGAGGTTAGGCTCCACCTACGGTAAGGTCACTATTCTGAATGCAACTGTTCCCTATGATTTCTGATCTAGGTTCCCAATTAAAATTTATTCCACTTTTTTGGAAAAACCCCTCGCACATGCTATTTAAATGTTTAAATTAATTAAGAAATTTATTCCGAGCACCATGGGTCTCAGAATCACTTGTTGTCTCCATGCCTGATCTCATGATAATTCCATATAATATTTAAAAATAATACATTGAAAATCCAAGACATTACAGGTTATGACCTAGGTTATAAGGGAGTGGTTGGATTTAGTTTTGGTGTGTGATGATGACGAGGTTGTTTTCAACACATTTTGTGAAGTTGGGTTTTTGTTAATTAGTTAATTTTTTGTAACATAATTAATTAATTAAATTTTTATTCCTATATAGCTAATAATTTAGATATTGTGATGTTCTCATTTTGGTTCTAAGTATTTTTGGAAAGTATTGGATGGACGTCTTAAATATCAGCATACTTGAGTACTATTTTGTGAAGCTTCATTGATGAGTTAGATGGTATAATTGCATTAAACATAGTTGCGATAATTTTATTACATGTGTGTGTTATATTATATAGATACCATTAGTGATATGCTTTCCCGGAAAATTAAAGAATTTATTTTGGCTTTATATTGATACAATAGACCATCCATAGATTCAATTGGTTTTGAATGATACCTTGAGATAGAACCTATGACCACCCATGGGATGTCCACTATTGATAAATGTAATGTTTTTGTGTCGACAATTTTTAAATATTTATGTGGACTATTTTAAATGGTTTAATGTTGTGATTTGGATATTGACCGGGTTATTTTTTAAATTAATGGGGTGGTGGATTATATTTCTAAATAAGTTGTTGACTATGGGTCATTTTGAAAAGGGTTTTTTAAAATGTGGTTGAAAGTTTAATTGATATTGTGGTGGGGTGACCATTTTGAAATAAATTGTTTATGAAACCTTATATTTATTTTTGACGAATGATTTCATTAAACATTATTGTATTCATAGAGATATAACCATGTTAAAAATAGAGTTTTTCAAATTTCTAATGTGGTGGTTTGTATAATATACATTTTTTGTAAAGGATTTTAAATTTCATTTGAAAGGTACTTATGACCTAGAAAATTGATTTAACGTAATGGAGGTATTTTGATCATTGTATTTTACCACTTAATATGTTCGAGAGAGAAAAGAAATTATGTTTAGAACTAAAAGATAGTTTATTGATTTTAATAAAGTAAATACCATATAATTGAAACATTAGAACTGATAAAGTATTTGTTCAAAGAGTAGATTATAATATAATTAACGGATTTTAAAAATTATTTCATATATTAATTAATTCAATTATTTGTGCATTTATTCATGGAATAAATAATAATTCTTGTTTTAATTTCATTATAATGGTAATTCCATTTACATCGATGATTTAATAGAATAGAGAATTATGGTTTTTTATTTTTGGGTACATGACAATCATGAATTAAATTATGAAATATGGGAAATTACTATTATTTTAATTTTGAGATATTTAGTCACCTTATTTACCTTGTTTTGGATTTTAATATTTTATAAGGGTCATAAAGAAAACAATTTATGAAATGTATTTTTTTATTTTTATTTGTTACTAGAGATTGATGTATTACCTCGCGATATTATATTACATGTGATAACCATATTGTTTTTTTAAATATTAATCCATAGATGTTGTAACTTTCCACTCCTTTATCATCTTTATGATTCTTTAGTGATTCAATAAAAAAATCATCTTTATCCCGTAGATAATGAGATTAATTTAAAATTGATCAAGGAAAAAATGAGTGATGAGATATTACATATGAATTATAATTAAATAAAGAAATTATATCTTCATTTAAAAATTCATAAACATTAAGAAAAGTAACATGAAACAAAAATGTTTTCCGGGTGGAATAATTTTGTATAAACCAAATGTGCACAAAACTCATCATAATGTTTTGATTTTTGGATGTTAAACTTATTTAGATCACAAAATTTATTATTATAGGTGATCCCTATATCTCTATATAACTTGTTACGCATTTCTACCATATAAAAATCTCATATTCACACATATTTTGTCATATGTGGAATACTAGTTATGTGTGAGTTTGGGTAACCTTTATAATTCAATGTTGCCCATTTTAATGGATGTTTAAGTATTAATTTTTATGATATGGGTTCATCTGAATGGAACATTAAACTATTCAAATATTTTTAAACCAAACTAATTTCAAGGGATAAATTTATTTAATGTCGGGTAGATTACATCATCCCATTTTATAATTAATTATTATTATTTGACTAAATTAAAAAACAATTGGACATGACATTAATTTTAAAACAAGTTAAAATTTATTTAAATTGAATATTATGTTCATATTTCTCTACATGTAACCCTGATATTAATTTTTTTATGTGAAACAGTATGTTTGGTTTTTGTTACACACAACAAAATGTTCATTTAATAGCTTTTGTTACTTGCCGGAATGAGTTATACTAAAATAAAATATACAATAAATATTATTATTTAATATAATATTTGTAAAATAACTATTCAAATGGTTGGTCTGAAAATTATTAACTATATTTGGTAAATATATATATTTACTAATTTACTAGAAATAAATTTATAACCTTTTATTGAATAAAGTTAATACTTTTTCTAAAATAACTATTTTTGAAAAAAGTGTGTTTTATATCTATACAAAATTAAATAACATTTGGGTAGTTATGTTAATAAGAATTATATAATACATCTTCAATTAAAATTTTAATATTCATCTTATATTTTTTCTATATAAGAGATATGATAAAATCTAATTTCATTATTTAAATCAATATTTTTCTAAAATGAAGTGTTGTGGCCTTTTTATAATGTGTTTAGATTTTCAAAATAAAATTAGAAACATAGTTTTATAAAATAAAAAAATGTAAAATAGTAATATAAAAATTATCTTAGGGTTATTTTATTTATTTTCATTAGATGTTCCATTTTTATATGAATAGTGAAAAATACTGAATTTTAATTTTAAACAACCACTACATTTATATAATATTAATGTTAATCATTTTTTAATTCAATTTAATTTAAATAATAATAATTATACATATATTAATCCTATTTAGTTAATTAGAATCAATAATATATTGATATTTAATAAAAAAACAAGGAAATGTTTAGATATTCTTCTCTTTAAAAACTTGTTTTCTCAATATATTTATGAGATTAATTTTAAAATATTTTTTAGCAATTCTGTGATTAAAATTTCAATATATCTGATCACTATTTGGATTACTAATAATTTATAATTTAAAAGAAATTATAATTTTTTTATTCATATTTATTAGTGAAATGAACTAAAATTTATTACAATGATAAAGGTAAAACACGATTACGTAGTGAATAATGATAGAATAAAAGGTGTCAAAATGATCCAAAACAAGCACATAAGCCATTTTGAAACCATATGTATACCATATAACATATATTATAGATAGTTTTCCAATATATGGTCCAAATTACATGAAACAATGTCTGTTTAATTAACATGTTAACAAAATATTAGAAAAGTGACAAACACCTCCATAATAAAATGATAGATCCTCTACCCCTCTCTTCACACATTTAAAACAGATTGATTTATCATTTAACTAAAAAAATTAATTATTGAAATACGTAATATATTCATATATGTCTATATTTTTACATAAATTCAACCAAGTAAATCCATTTGTAAAAACAATAACGAGATACATAAAGAAGATGTATCATTCATCAATGGAGAATTTTGTTTTATTTCTTCCTAAACCCCCACCAATTATGTTTATACCATTTCTAATGAATATGAAAAATATTATATATTTATATATATTATAATAATTCTTAATTCTAATAATATTACATAAAACCTAATACACTTCAATTATATATTATATGAAATCATCAATTATTTTTAGTGATGACGACCACCTCATAAACCAATGTCATTCATTTTTTCATTTCCATATATAATGGTTGGGAATAATGATGTAAATACAATTTCTATTTGATATATAAGATAATTATCATGTATTTATACTTTTTTAGTTATTATACTATACATACCATCATTGTTTCCATTAATTGGGAATACAATATTGTCATTCATGTGTTTGGAGGGCTACGGTCTCCCAGGATGATGTGATTCAATCACACTAAAATGTTATTTATTAATGATGAGTTTAGAAAAAATAAACTATATATATTAAAAAATAGTTTCACTATAATTTTAATATATATATATATAATTTATATTCTTTCCTTCAATAAGATATGAATACAACAACATCATTCATGTTTACTTATGCCATACCGTCTCCATGAATAGTGTATTTTGTTTCGTATAACTGAATATTATGGGTTTCTAAAAATAAATATATAATAAATATATATGAAATTTATATAATATTTAATTTTTTTCATTTATTAAATAATTATAAATGTTAATGGACTAGAAATATCACGTCAATACTAATACAAAATCCCAAGCAGTTATTACAAAAAACATAATATTAACATGAGATTTTTAGTACATCTGTTATATATTGTCATAAGAATATAATATACGATATGATATATTTTTATATATTTTTATATGATTATTTAATTGTTTTATTATAAATGTATATTCATTATTCAAGATTATTGAATATGTAAGAAGGATGTTAAGAAATAAGGTAAGAGGATTTGTAGTCTCACTTTTATTTCTACGAGACTTATGCCATATTCAACCTTTGTTTCTTTTTGGTGATATATAATATTCCCAATGACATTGGATATTATGAATATAATTTATTTCATGATAATAATTATTTCAGTTTATGTTATTCTCTAATCTATCTATTGATTAAAAATTTACTCAAATAGTTAGGGGTTTCAATCCCATTTTTTACGTTTGTGAGACACATCCTATATTCACAACTTATTTATTATATGTGGACAATAGACATAAAATTAATCTTATTTATAAGGATTATAGTAAATATTATTGGTATTTTCATATCAATTTTATTATCTTTTTATTTCAGGGAAAATAAGGATCAAATGTTACCAAATCTATGAGTGATTTTGTTCTCAATTTTCCTTAATTGAGAAAGATGTATTTACGCCCCTATATTCATTAAATAGTTCTATATATGAACCCGTTGACATATAATATATTAAAGTTTCTATTCCATGTTATATATTATGTCTATTTAATTATTAAACTTATATTTTCTATGATTTAATGTTATAAATTTTTTATACAATTTATTTTTCAATGTCATCATTTATCAAGATTGTTTATGATTTTGTCCCTAATGATTAAAAATAATGATCTAGATAGCATGAATTCTCATGATTTTTAACTCAAATATTTATTTATTATATATTAATTTAATGTTACAACTTATCTAATACATGGTACTTAATACAATAATGATAATGTTATTATGAAAATACAATAATATATCCCAAATTGGTTATAAATCCGTGTTCATTCAAAACAATGTTTTTAAAAAAAATTATAAAGAAGATTCAAATAAAATTAAAATATATTTTTCAAAGAAATATAATTTGACGAAATTGTATAATTATAATAGTGTTTAAAATGTCCATCAAATCATACATTATTTTTCTTCAAATCTATTTTAAATAAAAATTATTTCAAAATGTTTTCTGTCAAAAAATTTTCTTTTCAATGATGAAAGGATATTTTTTTCAAGAGTTTTATTAAAATGGATTATAATTATTCATTTATCATAATTTTTTATTTTCGAATAAATGGTTTTCCAAATTGGATTTATGTTTTAAAAAATATTTCCAGGAAATTTTATTTTCCATAAGAATTTTTTTATTGATCGATAAAATCTATTTTCAAACTAAGATGATATAATTTGAAATAATTTTATATTTACTGGGGTTATCATCCAAGGAAAAAGTTCATATTATTTATCTAAATGGTTTATTTTTTATGGAATAATTATTAGGAAAAAAATTCAAGGGAAATACAATGATAAAATTGTTATGAAACCAACTTCATTTAAAAAATTATGCTATGATTATATAACTATGAAACATATACATTATTCACATGTTATGATATAATGAAATGATTATGATACCAATTTTATTACATGGGTTATTATAAGAAGAATTTATCTGAATTTGTGACCCACATAAATTGATTTTTCATTATGTGATGGGTGGGAACTATATATTCTTCAATTTCATTTTTAATTATGGATAACTATTGAGCATATATGTTATGTGTGAAGTAGATTACATGTTCACAATGTTATTTATAAACCTAATTATGTGTTCACAGTGTATGTGTGAACATGATTTCATTTACATTATGTTATGTGTGAACCTAATTACATAATCAAAATGTTTTGTGAGAACATGATTACATTTTCACAATTTTATTCATGAACATGAATACGTTTTCATAATTTTATTTAGATAATTGTCTTTCATGTCCATAATTATATTCATTGACCAAATAGGATTTCAATAATTTTATATAACGACTATATTTCTTGTCATTTTCATAATGATTGAGCTTTTTTATATTTATATGTGTTTATAATATTATAAGATGATGTTTATTCTATAAATACATGCCTTATGAGACTATTATGCTCTCACACCCCATGTTATTTTATTCTCTTATGATTTGTGTCTTAATTTCATCAAATATTTATGCCATGTATAATATTTATGATATATAAAATTATGTATATTGATGTACAATGTAATTTTAATGGTCTCATATCCTTATTATCATGTCATGATTATTTATCATCATTTTTTACACTTACTAATAATCTAATATGACATTTTATTATGTTTCATTTTACTAGGTTATTTGTATGAGTTTTAAGAAGGGTATACTTGTGAAGAGTACAATAGGGGTAAATACTTATGGATTATGATCACGATATTTCAAAAATATATAATATTTATTTTTCAAAATTGAAAATGAACAAAAATATTTTGGTACTATGGTGTATTTTTTTATAATATGATGAATATTCATAAAAAATATAATATCTATTATAAGATAGTCTTTTAATTCTGTAAGTTACAATATGATTCCCTTAATGGGTTAAAGTGAATGGAATTTTGTTATATATTAATATTCACTATTTTTTTGAATATCTTATATATATCATATATTAATTCAGGTTAGTCTTATTTTAATCCATGAAAAGTGTATGTGATGAAATGAATCACATCTATCTGTGAGGTTTAACTCAATAAATCATGTATTTACAATTTATTATAAATTATCATATTTTATAATTCCCCAAAAATTCATGTATTTTAAAAAAATCCAAAAAACATTGACCATAACAATTTATCCACATGTATATTTAAAAATAAAATCCATTTTATCAAAATAATTTTCTAAATATGAGATATTTAATTAAAAAATTATATCATTATGTAAATGGAGAATATAGATTTTCAATTTATAATTGATTTTATAATACTACAAAAAATTATTGAAAGGATCATAATGTTATCCTTAAATAATAATAAAAGAAAATATTTTTTTAGAAATAAATTTTATGAATATTAATTAAATTTTCATTCAATTTTTTAATTTATATTTATAATTACATAATTATTTCTCATGAAAATACCAATACATAATTATAAAATTTTAAAATAATCACTGTCATTTATAAGGATTCTAAATATTTATTATACTTACATGGTTGAGTTTTATATTAATAAGGTTCATATTACTATTTATAAAGGTACACTACTATTCATAATGGTCAAGTAACTATTCACTAAAAATGATAACTGATCATATAAGACACTAAATAACTTATTGATCACATCTATGTATGCTTATTTTCAAAATTAAAAACATAGAAGTGGAAGCATTATATATAATGGATAGGTTATAACTATATAATATAAATAAAAAAGTGATTACTTTATAGAGACTCATTGTTTCATGCATTCTATATTAAATTATTTTGTATATTCTTGGGGAATTATATTTCATATTTGGCCAAATCGTTCTTCAAAAATGATAAAGAGTAGAGGAATTGGGTGAGAAAACCAAATAAAAAAATCTAGATAATTCTGTCAACAACCACATCCCGCAAATACGGTCGATTAGTGAGATAATTTGTTCTTGGATAAGTTTGCATTCATCAATATAATCAGAAAATTGGATGAATGTATTAACAAAAAATCACTACATTGGTATGGATAGACCGCTAATGAATAAAGAAGATACATCTTTATTGTTGGTGAGATATTTCGGAATCGATGTTTATCGATTGTTGAACATTAATATGTTGTCATTAGTCATAAAGGATTCAAATAGATCTCTCCAATGATCATCCAGATGTTCTATGTTGATTTGGAACAACCTATAATTTTTACATTAGGGTACATTTAAATAAAGGAAATTATTTATTCAATATTTTTTATTAAATAATATTATCCATTTTACATCTGCGACAATATTTTCACAAACTACCCATTCCAAATAATTATAGGTTGTTCCTAGGGTAAATCCACTATTCATAATTTGTCATTTCCCGTACGTTTTTTCTATGGGAACCTATTTATGAGTTATTCCTCTTTTTCATGAAACCCATGTTTTCTTTCTATTAAATATTTGAATACTTTTAAAACATTTAATATGGCACTACAAACCTCAGAATAGCACTCCGTCTTATCTCGTGTTCTCTACAATATTCTATATAATATCTAAAAAATATTAATAGAAAATATGAAACTTTATGTTCTCCTCACCATATACTTTTACGTCCATTAAAATCTAAAACAAGGCATACTCAAACGTATGAGGATACTAAACATGAATCTAAGCATCCCACTACCATGTTCTCTTCTAGAGGTTATTGTATTACCACCATATATGCACTAAAAGAATAAATCACCTCTGAACAATCCTCTCTTACTGGTCCTCAATCTCTACATAGTACTCATCAAATGTCACTAAATCCTCTATGCCTATCTCACACTTGTTGATGACATGCGATGGGTCATAAACATACCTCATCAACTGAAGCTTTTATAAGGTATTGTGTACCCAATCTTACTGTGGTGGTATATCCAATTAGTATTCCACCATTCCAACTCTATGAAATACATGGAAACAGTTGAAGAACCTTAGAGTTATCTTTCCTCCTAGACAAAACATCTTTATCATCATTGAGGTGAAAACCGAAGGAATACATGGTCTCTTTCCACAAACTCCAATGGCCCCATAACCTGTAAGCATAAGACTACTAATAGCTCTATCTAGTATCAATCCACTCGTAGATGATCCTTACCAAATTGTTATTAGCTCACACCAACTCTGAGCCCATTAGCATAGACTACCCTATGTTAGACCAGCAAGGTGGTGGCTTAAATGGTATATCATACAAATCCTCCAATGGTGTCATACCAATGGTGGAATTTTTGTTGTTATTGTACAATAACACCACCTGTGATAGGTAATCCTCTCCAATATGGATAAATTTTAACATGAAATACCACAACATGTCTTCTAGAACATGAATGGTCCAATCATTCTAGTCGTCCAACTTTGGTGAAACAATGGGCTCATGTGCAGCTAGGCCCCAAATGTCTCATGTGATC
The DNA here is from genome assembly GCA_963277665.1 of Viscum album. NCBI lineage: Eukaryota > Viridiplantae > Streptophyta > Magnoliopsida > Santalales > Viscaceae > Viscum > Viscum album. The sequence continues at coordinate 1,990,591,015 of OY728121.1, read as the reverse complement.
CCTCCCACAAATAAGATGTAACGAGTTCATCATGATCATAAACAACCATCGATGTAACTCTATTGATTATAACTATATCCAAAAGGGAGAGGCCCCAAATTATCTCTACATAAATTGTCACCTAGATATCTATGAAGTGGTATAACGTAAAGTGTTGGTCATCAACCACATAGATGGCATCATGTCACTTTCACATTTTTTGCACCCCAAGTTTGAGGTATGTGGCCTTTTTATGCGTTTTTATGTATTTATAGTGAATGAAATGACATGGGAGGAGGTTGGGAGAGTTTGGAATTGTTTTGGATGTGTTTGGAGGCTTTTAAATGGGTGCACGGTTTGAGCACGGTTAGTGGAAACCGTTCAAGTTCCCTAGGAAACAATGAGGACCCTTGTTCTTGAGATATTAGGCATCGCACAGCCTGTGCACGGTTTTCCAAACCATTCTAGGAAACCATGGGGACCCTGGCTCTTGAGGTAGTGTCCTGCACACGGTTAGTGCACGGTTTTCCAAACCATGCGGGCTAACCATGCGGCCACTTAATGTTATGGTTATAAGATCCGAGCCCACTTGTGATTGCCTCATTTCACTCCCAATATTCTCTCACTCGATCCTCACTTGTGATTTTTGGTTATCAAGGGTTGTAGGGGCTCTCCCACACATTTTGGAAGCGATTCGAAGGGGTTTCAAGGTGGATTCAAGGTGGTTTCTCCCGGGTAAGTCTCTCCTCTTGGTTTCCTTGTGTTTTCCTCTAGATCTACATCCCTCACTTTCTTGGTTTTCTAGATCCACACTTATTGTGTGTAGATCTAGGGATGTGGTTTCCTTGGATTGTAATTTTAAGGCTTGTGATGGTTAGGGAAGGTGATCTAGAGAGGTTTATGTGGTGTGTTCACCGGATTGGAGGTGCGGTGGGTTGTGGGTCGTTTTCTTAGAAACCCTAAAGGTAGGTGGATTCTCTATTGACTCCACATGTTTAGAACTAGTGGTTCCATGTTAAAATTAATTTTTTCATTAAAATTAATTTTGTGTTGATGTGAGAATTTTGTTGGAAATCCATTTGGGGGTTTATGGGAAAAAGGGGTTTTGTGGTGAAATGTTCTTGTTGTTTATTTTAAAATAGAAATTTTAAAATTGAATTATATGATTGATTTTTGAAATGTTTGATGGAAATGGTATTCAATAAAAAGGTTGTTTTATTGAAATGTGGGTTTTCATGGAAAAATGGTTTTCAATAAATGGATGATTTATTGAAGTGAATTGACATGTGATGGAATGTGTTGATTACATGATGTTGTTGTGACTTTAATGGGTGATAAGTTTGGTGGTGATTGGTTGGAATGTTGTGTGGAAGTGACGAGAAGTACCACTTTAATAAGGGGATGGATAGTGGATGGAAGGCCCACCATATAAGGATAATTGGACAAGGAGAGCAACTAGTTGTGAATGGTTGAAACGGGTTGGACGGAAGCTCCATTGTTATGATTGTTTATTGTGAATGGCATTGCAAGTTGTAAATTCTGGTTCTAGTGTGTAAATGAAGAAATGTCTTGTGGAAAGCTTGTTTTTCATTCCCTTGGTTGTTTGGTTTGGGAGAGATGGCATGGAAAGAGCATATTGGCTCATGGTATGGGTTTCATTTATGATTATCTTATATAAACTGTTTATATAAATGTGCTAATAGTTTTATCCTAGTGGCGTGTATAGGGAAGTCATTTGAGGAGAACCTACTAAGTTTTAGTACTCACCCCCTGCTCTGGTACTGTGGTGTCTTTACAGATGTTCTGTATCGTGACATGGGAAAAGGTACGACATCAACATCCTTTAGTGGTGCGTTTTGATGTCTTGGTTGATCTTGGAGCTTAGAGCATGGTGTGGAGCTATGTTTGTGTCATGGATTGTGGTGTTTTCTTGTTTTGTCTTCCGTATGGTACTCATATGTTGTTTTTTTGGGTTGTGTTGACATGTGGGATCATTATGGATTATCTAGTTGTCTTTGGTAGTGTATGAGGTTGGTTGTTTTGTTGAAATGCATCATATTATTGTGGATTGTTTGGTTTTTTTTTGTCATAAGGGAAAATCATTCCCCAATTTGTTCTCAGAGACCTCGACATTTATTTCCAGCCTTTGGGGCCTTGGGAACATCGCTTAAGGCCAAGTAAACCTCACCACCTCCTCAAGCCAATGAGGTAGGGGCAGGGTGTTACAAGTGGTATCAGTTTGTTCGGTCCCTTGGAGTTGATTCTCATATTTGGTGTTGACATTCGTTCTGTTACATCCCTTGAGGTGGGATGGTAGCAAGGCATATGATTTTCGGAACATGGAATGTGTAGAATAAAAGGATGCATCTAACCCGTTTATCTTGTAATTCAAGTTACCATGGAGTTGGGTACATTTGTGTTTTGGAGACACTTATAGGCATTGGATATCTCATTGTCGACAGTGTAGCCAATGAGATGATAATGACATGCATGGTATAAATGACTTCCTTCTAGGATGCATATTTCATTGGGTTATAATGATTTATGATGTGATATGAAAATGTGAAATTGTAATGTGAATAAATTGGTATTTTGAAATTGGTTTGTTTTTCAAAATGGTGAAACATGGAACATGTGGAAACATGTGAACTACTGGATAGCCTTGTTGTGATAGTGTTGTGTAATGTTATTTGAAATGGGATTTTGTGATGTCTACAGAAGTGATACCTGTGGTGTTTGTTTTCTGTTGATAGAAATGGCACCAGGTAGGCGTCGTAGAGACCAACCAGAGGAGGCAGCTGAGAATGTGGTAGCACCTGAGCCTCAGGTGAACCAGCAGCTAGTGTAATGTATAGTTTATGCATTCCAAGATGTGGGATGTGGGAAAAAAGTGGATGAACCAAGGTATGTAGATCATGCGGTTCAGTTTCAAAGGCAGAATCCACCCATCTTCAGGGGTGATTCAGAGCTGGAAAGGGCAGAAGCATGGTTGAATAGAATGAACAATATTTATGAGTTCATGGGAATTCTGTTAGACCTGAATGTAAATATGGCCACATATATGTTGGAAAATCTTGCCCATAAGTGGTGGTAGTTGGTAGTCCAAGCAGGGATGGACGAGGGTATGATGTGGGATGGTTTTTAGGAATTGTTTAACAAACAATTCTACCCACATATGTTTAGAATTAATCGTATGACTGATTTCATCAGTTTGAAGCAAGAGCTTATGTCTGTGGCAGAGTATGCATCTAAGATTATAAACATAGTGTGGTTTTCACCTGAGGTGGCGGGTATCACGCCATTGAAGGCAAGGATCATTGAAGCGGGGTTAAGGCATGAAATCCGTTAAAAGATAGCGGTGTTGTGTGTAGATGATTACACAGAGATGGTGAATAGATCCTCGATGGCTGAGTGGGATCTATTGGGACCTCTGGGTGGGGGAAGCATGGTGGTACCCATGTGGAATACTGGGAACTCTAAGACATGGTTCAAGCGAAATAGGGACACTTATTCCAAAGGTGGTAATATGGCATATAATCCAATGGAAGGATCAATAAATCTTCCTCCAAATCCCCAGGGAAATATGGGATGTTTTTAGTGTGGTTCGACGAGCCACATCAAGTGGGATTTTATGGAATAACCTCGATAAAGTCATAATTGTAAGTGGATGGGGCATCTGTAGTGTTATTTTCGAAATTATCCACATTTGGGTGGGTGGGACACTCCTCAGGGATCACAGACGTCATTTGCATCGATGGGACGGGGGAAACATCATACCTCTCATCAGAAAAGTAAAGTGGGTCATGATGATTCTTAGAATACTACAATGCCTCACCAAAGCAATAACAAGCAAAGTGTGGCAGGAAAACATGTGTTTGGCACTGAACAGATTATGGTGGATGATCAGTTGGGACCATCCACGGTGTGAGGTATCATTCATTGAAATTATACCTTGATTCAAGTGTTGTTTGATATGGGTGCTTCACACTCTTTTATTGTTGAACATGTGGTTGATTTGTTGGGTTCAAGGGTAGAAATTATGCCCTAGGTTTTGAAACATCAAACTCCACTGGGTTGAAGAGAGTGTCGAGCCTTATTCTGTAGAGAATGTTGTATTGTTGTGGGAGAGGTTGAGATAGTGTGGAACTTCTCAATTCTTGACATGGATGGGTATGATGTAATCTTGGGAGTGGATTGGGTGGTTGATTTTAAGGCCCACATCGACTGTGATGCGCGAAAAGTGGATTTTATGACAGACGATGGCGTTAGACATCTCTTTAGAGGAGAGAATCATAAAAGGTAGGGTGCAATGGGTTTTATTGGCACCAGTAATGGATACATTTTCATATCATTTGGCGGTGTTGTCATTGGAATCGATAGAGGGTGTTGAGCAAGGTGTTCCTCCTGCAGTGGTGGATCAGTTCATTGTTGTTTTTCCAGATAAATTCTCTGGGTTACATCCCGTAAGAGAAGTGGAGTATACCATTGATATCCTTCTGGGCACCTGCCCTATCTCACTTCCATCTTATCGGATGGCACCAGCTGAATTGCGGGAACTGGAAATCCAGTTGGAAGAGTTAGAAAACAAAGGGTTTGATCGGACTAGAACATCTTTGTGGGTAGCGCCAGTGTTTTTTGTGAAAGTGGCAAATGTAACATTGAGGCTATGTGTTGATTATCATAGACTTAACCATTTTACAATAATGAATAGATATCCACTTCCACTAATTGATGATTTTTTTGACCAGTTAAGGGGAGCCCAGTGGTTCTCCAAGATTGACCTGAGGTCAGGATATCATCAATTGTGGGTGAGGAAGGAGGATATTTCTAAAACAGCTTTCAGAAGTAGATATGGACATTATGAATATATGGTTATGCCCGTTGGTCTAAAGAATGCAATAGTGGTGTTTATGGAATTGATGAATTCGATATTTTAGAGATATCTAGATTCATTTTTGGTGGTGTTTGTCGACGATATTTTGGTGTATTCAAAGACAAGGGTGGAGCATGAGCAGCACTCGGTGACAGTGCTGGGGATATTGAGGGATCATCGGTTGTATACCAAATTGTCAAAGTGTGACTTTTGGATACAGGAAGTTCGTTTTCTATTTCATGTGATTTCTAAAATGGGTGTTTTAGTGGATCCAGAAAAGATAGAGGTTGTTATCACGTGGAAACCACCAAACAATGTGTTTGAGATACAGAGTTTTCTTAGTCTAGCTGGGTATTATCGCCGTTTTGTTCGTGATTTTTCACGTTTGGATTTACTAATGACAGCTTTGATAGAAAATAATGTTGCACTCTAGTGGAATGAACAATTTAAATAGTGTTTTGAAGAGTTAAAGTGTCGTCTTACATCAGCACCAATCTTGGTTTTCCCAGAATCAGGAAAAGGGTACGTGGTGTATTGCGATGAATAGGGATCAGGATTGGGGTGTGTTCTCATGCAAGGGAACCATGTGGTTGCATATGGATCACATAAGTTGAGAGTGCATGATAAGAACTACCCATATCATGAGTTGGAGTTGGCAGTAGTGGTCCATGCATTGAAAGTATGCGGTCATTATCTCTTCGGTTAGAAATTCACATTATATACAGATCATAAAAGCTTGAAACAAATTTTCTCAAAAAGGGATTTGAACATGAGGTAATGGAGATGGATGGAATATCTCCAGATGTTTGATTTTTACATGATGTACACACCGAGTAAGGGAAATTTTGGTGGCAGATGCATTAAGTAGAAAATCATATGCTCTGGTGGTGAAACATGCATCTGACTAGTGGAAGATGATGTCAGTTATAACTGATATACGATTGGAATGTGAGGACCAGGGAGATAGAGCGATCTTCTTTCTGGTTTTGTTGATTCTTGACATGGTTGTCCTGGCAAGAGAGGCACAAATATCTAATTCTGAGTGTGTGACTGTGGGTTCGAGACTCAATGGTGGGGAGACCATTGAGGGTTGGCAACTGAAGGGAGATTCAGTTTTGTGTTTTCAGAATTAGTTGGTTGTACCAGTTTCTTATCAGGAGGATATTCTCAGGGCGTATCATCATTCCAGGTGGGTTGTTCTTCCTGGAATTCAGAAAATGTATAAAGTGTTAAAGGCGCAGTTCTAGTGGGCTAGTATGAAAAGATGTGTGGCTAAGCTTGTTTCGAGATGCTTGACTTGTCAGCAGATCAAGGCAAAGCATCAGAGGCCATCAAGAATGTTGTATTCTTTACCATTCCCTGTTTGGAAGTTGGAGCAGATTGTGACGGATTTTGTCACAGTTCTCCCAAGAACGGTCAAGAAGCACGATACCATTTGGGTGATAGTGGATCGACTAATGAAGTCGGCCTATTTCATCATGAGTCGTGAATATCATACAGTGGAGGATTTGCCCAAAATCTATATCCAGGAGGTGCTAAAGATGCATGGTGTTCCAATTTCAATTGTATCAGATAGAGATCTGAGGTTTACATCTTGTTTTTGGAAATCCTTACAGCAATCCCTTAGAACACAGTTGACGATGAGTACGACGTATCACCCTCAGACGGATGGTCAATCCGAGAGGATGATACAAACTCTAAAGGATATGTTGTTGGATTATGACATGGATTTTTGTGGCTCATAGGAGGAGAAATTTTCATTGGTAGTGTTCTTGTACAATAATAGTTATCAGGCATCCATACATATGGCTCCGTTCGAAGCATTTTATGGGAGGCCCTATCTTTCTCCACTATGTTGGGTGGAAACGGGTGAGTCTTCGATGGTTGGGCCGAGTGTTGTCCAGGAGACTATGGAGAAGATCATGTTGATCAGGAAGAGAACAGAGATAGCTCAGAGTCGTCAGAAATCATATGCTGATCATCGTCGACGACCATTGTCATTCCAGGTGAGTGATCATCTGTTCTTCAGTATCTCTCCTAGGTTGGGACATTGTCGGTTTTGGAAGCAGGAAAGCTATCTCTAAGGTATATTGGACCATTTGAGATTCATTAGTTGTTTGGTGAGGTGGATTATCATTTTTCCATGACTCCACATTTCAGTGCGGTGTACAATGTGTATCATGTCTTGTAGTTGAAAAATTATCATCCGTATCGTGACCACGTGATTCGATGGGATCCTATTAAGTTAGAACCCGATGCTTCGTTGGTGCACATGCTAGTGCGGGTTGTGGATATGATAGAGAACGTCTTGCATGGTAAAATCATCGGTTTAGTTTGTGTTTTGTGGAATCATGGTCAGATTCAAGAAAACACTTGGGAGCGGGAGAAAGAGATGGTCGAGCAGTGGCCCGAGCTCTCTCGGTAAAGGGCGGGTTCACTACTTTTCGAGGACGGAAAGACCAATGGTAGGGAAAATGTAGCACCCCCAGTTTGTGGTATGTGACCATTTTTATGAATTTTTATGAGTTTAAAATGAATGGAATGATTGGTGAAGAGGCTGGGAGAGTTTGGAATGGTTTTGGATGTGTTTGGACGATTTCAAAGGGGTGTGTGATTTGATCACGGTCAGTTGAAACCATGTGGGTTCCCCATGAAACCGTGCAGACCCTTATTCTCGAGAAAGTAGGCCTTGCACAACCTACACTTGGTTTGAATACCGTGCGAGGAAACCGTGCATACCCTGGCTCTTGAGGCAGTGGCGTGCGCACGGTTAGTGCCCAGTTTTCTAAACAGTGCAGGCTAACAGTGCGACCACTTAATGTTTGGGTTATAAGTTCCAGGCTCACTAGGAATTGACTCATTTCACTCCAAATATTCTCCCACTCAAGCCTAACTTGAGATTTTCTGTTCTCAGGGGTTGTAGGGGCTCTCCCACACGTTTTGGAAGCAATTCTATGGGGTTTCAAGGTGGATTCAAGGAGGTTTCTCCCGGGTAAGTATCTCCTCTTGGTTTCCTTATGTTTTCCTATTGATCTACATCCCTCACATTCTTGTTTTTCTAGATCTACACTTGTTGAGTGTAGATCTAGGGTTGTGTTTTCCTTGGATGGTAATTTTATGGCCTGTGATGGTTAGGGAAGGGGATCTAGAGAGGTTTCGGTGGTGCGTTCGCCAGATTAGAGGTGTTGTGGGTTGTGGATGGTTTTCTCAGAAACCCTAAAGGTAGGTGGCTTATTTCTCGACTCAACTAGGTTAGAACTAGTGGTTCCATGTTACAATTAATTTGTTGATTAAAATTAATTGTCTGTTGATTTTTGAATTTGGTTGGAAATCCATTTGGGGGTTTTTGGGAAAAAGGGGTTTTTTGGTGAAATGTTCTTTTTGTGGTTTTTAAAATGGAAATTTTAAAATGGAATTCTATGACTGATTTGTGAAATTATTGATGGAAATGGTATTAAAAAAATGTTTGTTTTATTGAAATGGGTTTTGGAGTGGAAAATGGTTTTGAATAAATGGGTGATTTGTTGAAATGAATTGACATGTAATGGAATGGGTTGATTACATGATGTTGTTGTGAATTTAATGGGTTATATGTTTGGTTGTGATTGGTTTGGATGTTGTGTTGAGGTGGTGGTATGTATCACTTTAAAAATGGGATGTATAGTGGACGGAAGGGACACCATCTATGGATATGTGGACGGGGGGATCCACAAGTTGTGAATGGATGAAACGGGTTAGACGGAAGCTCCATCATTATGATTGTTTATTGTTCATGGCTTTGGAAGATGGAAATTCTGGTGCTAGTGTGTAAATGATGAAATGGATTGTGGCATGTTTTGTTGGATTTCCATTGGTTGTTTGGTTTGGGAGTGATGGCCTAGCAAGAGCATGTTGGCTCATGGTATGAGTTTCAATTATGATTATCTTATATAAAATGCATTATATAAATGTGCTAACGGTTTTATCCTAGTGGCGTGTGTAGGGATGTCATTTGGTGAAAACCTACTGAGTTTTAGTACTCACCCCCTGCTTTGGCACTGTGGTGTCTTTCCAGATGTAGTGTACCATGATGTGGGAAAAGGTAAGGCATCAACCTCCTATAGTGGTGCATTGTGATGTCTTGGTGGAGCTTGGAACTTGGAGATTGGAGCTTGGTATGGAGCTATGGTGGGGTCATGGCTCGTGATGTTTTCTTGTTTGCTCTTCTGCATAGTACCCTGATGTTGCCTTTTTTGTGTTGACATGTGAGATCGTTATGGATTATCTAGTTGTCTTTGGTAATGTAGGAGTTTGGTTTTTTGACATGCATCATATAGTTTTGGAATGTTTTTTTGGTTTTTCCTTAAGGGAAAATCGTTCCCCAATTTGTTCTCAGAGCCCTCGGCATTTATTTCCATCCTCTCGTACCTTGGGAACTTCACATAAGGCCATGTAACCCTCACCCCCTCCTCAAGACAATGAGGTATGGTCACGGTGTTACATCATTGGTGGTAAACCAGTCACAAATCACATCAATATCCCCTCCGACTTCAATTATGTCACATCTATGGGTTGAGCCAATCCTGGTGGATGAAGGTGCTAATCCATTACTTGGTGACAATTAAGTAATCAGGAAACAAACTATTAAACTATTTTCTTCATCCTTGGCCACGAAAATTGGCGTCGAAGGTCCGAGTTCATCTTCACCACTACTTAATGAACTACCAAATGGGATGTATGGAACTCCCTCAAAACCTCCTCTCTCATTACCACTAGTACTACTCATCAAATTTTGAATATAACAATATTCTCCCCACCTTTTTAGTATTTATCTAGATCAAACCCTCTGTACATCTGATTATGTATTTTTTGGCAATAAGTATCACTAGGTTGGGCATCTCTGACCGAATGTAAGAGTGGAGGGGTGAAACCATCAAATGGAGGTATTCTTATCCATCTACATCCATAGATGATAGCTTAAATGAGGCCAAATGTTCTGTTGCCTCATATAGATATTGGGAATTGGATCTCCTACTCATAGAATCTTCCTCCATGTTCCTCTTCATAGGTGTATAGACAATCAATAAGCCATAGTCCTAGTGGATCTCTATTCAACACCTCAATATCATGTTTAAATCCATATGTGTGAAGATATAAATGATAATATTATAATCTTGGTAGATGATAAACCACTATCTTATCATTTAGTGTCCCCAAATATTCATTGGGAAACAAACACAACTAATAATGATTACGGGTCACATAGTTCTACTCATGTGGTATCAACTATCATGAATCATAGGTAGTCAGTAATAGCCTCTCCATTAGTAAACAACCATGCATGGCCCCTGATGCATCACATAACACCAGGTACATGAACCCTTCCTATTGTATCTTCAATAATGGAGTGGTTGTCATGCTCGGCCACAACTCCAAAAAAAATGGTGGAAATTTTCTAACTGTAGGAATGGATTCTACAGTCATGGGAATTCATTAGATGGTTATTACACACTATACAATTCATGTACAAACCTTACATTTTACCCTTCCAGTCCATGTAAACTGTACACCTCAGTAACACTAATGGGTGTCTCCTAATAAATCAATGACTCAACCTTTGTTGGATCCACTAAAACTCCATCCTCTCATATTAAATGTCCAAGAAAATTGACCTCTTAAATCCAAAACTACCCCTTTTTTAGAATCCCAAAAAGTTGGTAATCATTGAGTGTGTCCAGGACCATCCTCAAGTGTCTTGTGAGCTCCTCCATTGATGTTAAATACTCAAGAATTTCATCAATGAATACCACCATAAAACGGTCTATGTAAGGATATGAGATATTGTTAATGAGTCCCATGAATACTACTAGGGAATTTTTTATGCCAAACATCATCATAGAGTACTCATAGGGACATTAATGACAAATGAAGTCCATCATTGGTATATCCTCCTCTCATAATCATATCTATTGATAGCAGGATATGAGGTTGATCTTCAAGATCCATCATGCCCCATTCAACTAATAAAATTGGTCTAGTGGTTACTTTTTCATCACTGTCACCTAGCATGTGCATTCATAATCTACACAGATCCTTAATCAACATGTTCATTCTTAGAAGACAAAACTAGAGATGCCCATGGTGAAGTAATGGGTCTCATGAAGCCAATCCACTAAAAGGCCTCCCACTGTATCCTTAGCTCACAAATCTCTATTTTAGACATCAAGTATGCAAGTGTAGATATAAATTTCATACTATCATATAGATCAATTTATATGAGCCTCTCTTTATTGGGATGTAAACCTAGAACATCTTCAGAAAATACGTTCTCACAATCCACCACCACTATAGGAAAATGAGGAAGAACTCTTATAATATACTACACAGAGGGTGAGGATTGTTCAACTGATGAAAAATCATTTTCACCCTCATATGTGTGAGTCAAACTAGTGCTTCATGTGTTTCCTTGTCACCAAAAAAATGAAATCTTGTATATGGATCTATGAAAAACTGCACACTTTATAATAAATAGTCAATCTCGACATAAATTGTTGATAGCCAGTCCATAACAAAAATTACATCATAAGGACATGGAAACACTACCAATAGATCCCAACATAAATTATAACTTCCAAGAGTCACATCACATGGTCTAAACTAGTGTGTTATCATTAAGTATCTTCCAGTGGGTGACTCTATGGGTAAGGGTCAAGTCAATGGTTCCACCAGAACCTTAGAGACTTGAAATATATTCATGGATTAAATAAAATTAATAGAACCCATGATTATCAAAACAAAATCTATAGTTTAAATGAAATATATTGTGCCCAATATCATCACTAGATCCTCATGGTCATAAGCCTCAATATCATACTACTACAATCATCCCGACGAACAAGCTCCCTGAGTCTAGCATGGACCACTTGGATGTGGTGGCAGTAATAGGTCGAACCTCCAACAACCTCCTACTACACTTCCTACCATTATTCCACATCTACATAACTATAGACCACATTGATCCTCTCTCTGTCTCTTCCCAAATGGTACCATGACTATCTCCAGATTATCTATAAACATGTAAACCAATCTCATGCTAGATTTCCCTGAATGCAGCATTAGTATCAACTTCTATCCCTTGGCTAATTCGAGCCACACTGGGATCCCTAAACCCATATAAACTAGTCCATTTATTAACCCATAAAGTGACTAACCTTCATGGATCCCTGTGACTACTATCTGTTACTATCATCCATGGTCTATGCTACCAGTTTCCCACTTCTATCTCCATATATCGGTGTATGACCTTCTAGAAAACTCTACACTAGAAGGGATCTCTCAATTAAACCTACATATGTATAAATTCTATGAGATAGGTCAAATTCCCTAATGATGATACATAATCCCTTCCCAATGGTTTTATCCCCATCAATTTGGTCTCATACTATATCCAAGGTGTATTATGAATCACCAGTAATCGTCACCAAATACTATAACAATTTCATACTTCCACACTATAAATGTAGTGGATCTTTTAATATACCGATAAAAACATAAATAGATTTAAATCCTCTATAATGAAATTGTTGATGTCTATCCTGGATATAGCTATCTTGACTTCTGACTGAGTCACCAAGCTCCACCATCTCACCTAAAAACCTTGAAGAAGACTTGATGCATGGACTTACATCTGGTCGGCTGGCGTCATCACATGTTGGAAAACACAGGTGACTATATATAGACCATCCTCAAGTAGAGGGGGGGACTATGTCACTGGGAAACCTAGAAGTTCACAACCTTTGAACTCACGCAATGCACTCATCATGTGTGCGTCTTAAACTAGTATTGTCGGTAGTAGCTATTAGTCAACAAGTGGTGGTATATATGGTAAACCATATGGAGGTTTTATCTCCAATACTGGCCCATATACAGATGACTCGTCATTTTTAGATCTTTCTCATGATCACAAGGCAGAATCATAGCTGGATATCTCGGTGGTTTCATCCTAAAGTAAAACAAGTTATTCCATGGTAAATTGAGTATATATGGGGATCTAACTTCCAAAGGACATAAAATAAACATTCATTCATATATAATGCATGTAGAACAATTTTTTCCCAACAGCCAATGTTTTCATGTATTAAGAAGATGAGTATATAACCATATTCATGGTTTATGGATACATTGGCTGTCTCACCAACACTTGAGGACATTTATTGATAGTCAAACATGAAACACATAACTTCATTTACCCAAATAAACATTTCAATATCCATGTCCTAAATTAGAAAGAACCCCTATAATACATCATGTTCATGAACACTCTCATAAGGGATCATGTCATGATTCTCGAAGCCCACCTCTAATAGGCCAAGGGAATGTGACTAGAACTAAGTAGGCATATCCCTAACATGGGAAGAATTTACTATGGACTTTTATGCATTCACACATATCCACATCCAAAAAATACTAAATGTAAAAAAAACTAAATAAAAAACAAATTCATACCACTATATCCCACATCCAGAGTATGAAAAGAAGTAATGTAATGTTGAAGGTCCAAAATACAAGCCCACCAAAAATAGTATAGAACCACAATAACAACTTGTATGAAAAATAGTACATGATCTATTGAATATATCCGAAGGAATACATCTCAATCTATCAATCCTCACATGGAATTTTCTATTCCCGCTCTACAGATGTCTCCATCAATAGTTTTCCTGTCTACACAATAAATGGCACAATTGGTAAAAACCCGTGCATGGTAGAGTATATCAATACATAGTAATAATCTGAAAAAAAAACTAAACATGATGCACCATATAGAGTAAAATCAATATAATATGGACCACTATATAATATATATAATATGTAGATAAAAACCAAGGTATGACTTGGAGATACACCATGCCATCAGGCCGTCATAACCATCATCTAGCCACAAGATTCTACTTGTTGTGATGCTAGTTCCTGGAGAAATTACTCCTCAAACCATGATATAATCTAAGGCACTAGACAAAGTGGTATAACTCATTTTGGATCTATTCAACAAAAATACATAAGCCATGTAATTTTAGGATACATATAAATGGGATCATGCCCAGAACCGTTGGCTGACACCACAAACCAAATCTAGATCAGCCTGACATGTAAGGGATCATATGCTAGTAATTTCAGAAACCCTACTAATGTATATCACTGGATAGAGGATTGAAACCCTTCTTATATAGGTCATGTCGACACCACATTATCTAGTTTGGGTGATAGAGGATTTAACTCTAGTCTCACAGAGGGATGTTGAAACTCAATATGAGAATCATCCACTATAGTGGATTACATTATTATGATGTAGATGTAATGTTGCACTGAACCCTTGAGGAAAATACCATTGGAAAAATACCATCATATACTATTACAAAAAAACCCCACCATTTTTATAAAAATTACCATTTTACATGTTTGGGTTTCAAGGACATAGTTTGATTATCAATTAGATAGATAGTTTAAAAATTATTCTTACTGGATCGATGATTTCCAGAGTCCTTTTGGCAGCCTACAAACCAACCCCTATGGATGGTCCAACTATTTCATGGAACCACCGCCCTTAGTATGACCATTAATGTTAGTCCACCTGATGTTCCTAATGGGATTACACAGTTGACCACCACCAACTATTTCATGCTATCAATGCACCCATTGCAGCTAGACCAGCCACGACACCACGATAGACTACCCCGGTCAATCTCCATGATTGACCGGGACTAGAATACACCCAGGATTGATTGGAAATGACTCTGTTCAAACCCAATATCCTACATGGGGTCTACCTCATCCGGTCTATCCCACTGGCCTGACTCCGCCAACTTATTCGACCAAGACTCACGGGCCCATCCTGTTATGCATCCTTCGCCATGTCTGCCAAAACCATCCCTCTACATCCACTCCTACCACTTATGTTTCATCCATGGAAGATGATTCATATAACGTAGGGATCCACTGCCATGTGATGCTGCCTATTTTTGTAGCTGGATTCCATTGGTCCCATATACGGTCCTCCAACCATCCTCTAATAGCTAAAAATTGAAATAGGCATCGATATGGGTTTCTTGGGTCCCCCCATAAACACTAATATATCCTCATTAGCCGGTTCTCCTCAAATTGATGGGTACAATTGTGTTTGGAACCACCTTGAAATGTCTAGCCACAACCACATGTTCCAATGGTGGAGAACGTAAAAAATACATAGATGAATGCACTAGAACAAATGTTTCTCATCCTTAGAAAATCATTCTTTGTCTATGACCAAGATTTGGGGATTTGGGTAAGAAAACCAAATAAAACAAGTTTTTGTAATCCTGAAAATAACTCTATCCCGAAAATATAATTGATCCATGAGTTAATCTATTCATACATTTGTATAAATTCATTGTAGGAATCAAGAATTGGTAATAACGAATTATATCAAGATCCCTACCTTGATTTTAATGAATCATTGAGGAATAACAAAACATTATAATTATTGTTGGTTAGATCCATCAAAATCAATGCGGATTGATCACCAATCGTCAATCAATTATCATTAGTCATATTAAATACAATAATATCTGTCCAATGATCCTATTTAATTTTGAATGTTATCTAGATAACCCTATAATTACGACATAAGGATAAATTTAATGAAAATAATTAACATTATAAAAATAATTAATTTTATTAAATTATTTTTTTCCATTGATGTATGCACAGTATTTTTAAAAAAAACGACATGCACTGGATAATTCTAGGTGTCAACTTTGTAAAGACATTATTCATAATTCAATGGTCCTCTTGTATTTCTGATTTGGGTAAGCATATAAGAGTTAATCACCCTTTTCCATAATAGTGTGTGATCATGCTATTAAATATTATTCAACAATTTATTCTGAGTATACCGAGCATCAAAATTGCACACTATCTCACCTCCTGGGCTCGAAATATTACCAAAAAATACATAAAAATAATAAATTGGAAATACTAAATGTTACATGAAGGGTCCATAAATTTTAAATCATAACATTATTGTATACATCTATGATACTAATGAAAAAAGGCACACATGTGGAATAAAAGAGGATTCATAATCTGAAATTAAGAATAACCAAAATGGTGAGTTTGAATTATAACTGTTCAACTAGTTTTACACTTGTTTTTTTATTAAATTGAACATTAATAATAAATTTCATGCACCACACTAAATCATTTGGCTTTATTATTTATTTAGAATATATATGGTTTATAGGATATCCATTATGACTTTTTTAAAATTCTAACTATTAACATGATTAGGTGAGTGAAATTGTATAATGAATGATTATTATTAAAAACAAGGGGTGGAATTTTAATCATTATTTTTTTATTAATAATATTATTTTATAAATTTTATTATTCATAGATTTTACATGTTTATAATTTCATTAAAAAAATTTGACTGGTTTAATTTGTTTTTTATTTTCCACGCATAATATTCCCAAACCATATGTTCTCATCTATGAGAAAATTTTGAGTCCAATATTTCCCATTCCAATATAAATAATATTTCTCTGTATAATATATAATGTTTTCATCAATAAAATTTATATCATCTTATCAAAATTATGATTGAATGTAATCCATTTTAACATGAGTGAGTCATTTTATTATTTATCCCCACATCAAAGGTCTCATATTTATATTTAATCCTTTTGATTCCCTTAGAATCCATGAATTTCATTAATATGGTGATCCATTTTATAATCCTATTATATGAATTTATAAACCACTCATAGTTTATTGCATGATATTCGAAAGAATACGTATCGCAGTGTTCATTGTCCAAGGTAGATAGGGATGCAATTCTCAGATGAAATTTCATTGTGGTATTTTTTATGATATTTTGATAGATTCTATGTCATAATTTTATTTATTTATTATTATTCATCTATATTGAGATAAAATTATAATATAATAAAAATGTGGTTGTTTATTTTGAAAAATAATAATAATAAAATGCATACCCATAATCTTTTCATCATATGGGGTAAAGTTGCGGATGCAATGTTTTTCCTCAACACTACTATAAAAAAATATAAATAATGTAAAAAAAATGAGGTGGAGATTCATGAATGATGCTTAATTTTATTATTTTCACACTTATATAATTTTGGGTGAGCAGATGACATCATTACCAGACTATTATATTGAACTTATTTTTGGATATCATGTAGCATGATACCAGTAAATCATTTTTATGATATGTATTTTTATTAATTACCAACCTAACCTAAGACTTAGATATGTTTGAACCATAATTCAAATCCCTTAAGATTAATTTTTTTTCATTCCATATGTGGTGGATATGATTGATGCCTTGAATAACTATGGTAAGGGACAAAAAATTGTGGCATGAGCCCAACTCCATTACATCTTTTACGATTAAAAATGTGTCAAAACAGTATGTGTGAGAAAACATTACAGTTCCGTGAACATGAATGATGATTTATGAAATATTAATTGATTCATGGGATATAATTTTTATTTTGAAATTGGAAATTTGAAATGTGTGATAAAAAATTTTACTGACAATGTCAAGAGATAAAGGGAATCATTTATGTTGAATTTAAATTTTTTCCATTGAAAAATCATTGTCTTATTTGATTTTTATATTTTAGAATTGGTAAAATGAATTTCTTATATGAATGTTTTTTATCATACATGATTGTGTAAATGAATGTATTTTGGTGTGGATAAATTGATAGGGTAATATTCTACCTTACAATTTAAATATAAAACATATTTGTTTATAAAATTGAACTTATCAATCAAACTAGTAATCAAAAAATTCTGCAGTTTTTGGAATTATATATGATGTAACATCGTGCTCTACACCGACCCATGTCATTGTCAATTTTTTTGTCGTAGGTGGGTAAAATTAGGCTTCCGAGGTATTCATGGTGTTTGTAGGTGGAGTAGAAATTCTACAGGAAATTAGCATCATGAATGCGGTACAGAATGTGAATTGGTGGTTGAGGGAATATGAAGCCAAATTTTTTCACATCTTGTAAAGGGCTAAGAGGGGGTAGGGTGTGAAATTAATTAATGTTGTGGAATTATAGACCATAATTTTCAGTTAAACTTGGTCAAGCAGACATGATTTTATGTGTGAAATAGAGTGTTTGAAAAAATGTGCATTCCATGTCATTAAATAGATACATGACAAGAAACTAGTGGGATATAGATAATTCTTTAACCCATATGGACAACTTATTTTCAATAAAACACACCATTCATCCAACATTATGATTTTATAATAGGAGACAAAACAAAACATTACAAAAAAGTGACCCTTACTAGGGGGGAAAAAATTATTGTAGCCCAAGGGCATCATGCCGTATTAGGTTCACCCCCTCTAGTTTAAACTGATAAATATTAGAAAGGAAACAAACCGAGGATCCTAGAGTTACAAGAGAGGATAGATAATATGATACTTTGTTCCCCTCGCTCCACATATGTGGGACTCTTACATTTTTGTTTATAAGAATCCTAGAAGTCCTCATGATGTAAGAGATGGTCTAGGGAATAGTTCCTATACCCTTTTAGGCATCATGAATAATCTTAGGGTATGTTTCCACCTGATTAAGGATAATATCCCTCTCTTTGCAAATGGAGAGGATCGTGAGAACCGCATTATCCTCCTATCGAATAAGGGTTCCACCCCCATCATAAACATAGAAGGCCAGCTCCACACTCCCCCGAAGTCTCGAACGACCCCTCCTCCATGCATCAAACCCATACCACAAGAGTCTTCTTCGTTGAGTTTGAGACCATCTCTATGAGGTAAACACCAAATCCATCTCCCTAGTAAACTTGTAGCATTATGTGCAGCTGCACTCCTTGGTCCATAGGGCACACAATGGGATGGTGCCTCTTTCCTGATGCATTCCAGACCGAACAAATCATTCAAGAGGCACCTGGTTCTATAAACAACAGATCTGCTTGAGGATTGGATCTGCTCAAACCTGGCACAATTCCTTGCTTTCCATAAAAGCTAGCATCCCTCAATGAAGATGATACGCCTCACCTCCAAGACTGTTCTGGAACCGATGGTCTCCTGCACCCAATACTCCATGAATAGAACAATGCTAACACCTGGTTGGGATCACACCGTTACATTTCTGATGAAACTCCACAACTGACGATCTCATTCACCCGCGAATAAGATGTGTCTCAGTATCATTTTGTTTTTGAGCACTGAGAATTTCCAACAGGAAGCCATGGTGATACCCAAATGTTTCATATTATCGTCTGAAGAAAGGGCATTATTATGAAGCCTCCATTTTAGGAAACAATGTTTAGTGGGTACTTTGTTAATCTAGACCGGATCGCTCCATCCATCATGTTGCCCTTGAGAAGAGATCAATATCCAGAAATATTTCTCACGGAATATCCCTGGGGAGGAAGGAGTGTAAATACACATGTCCTGCTAAGAGCTCATGCTAATCGAGTCAAAAACCACTTGTTGGTTTGAGTCCATCAATGATCTATTGAAATGGGGGAATATGATCACCTCCCTGAATGAGTTGTTAGGGGCCGGACCCCCCCGGGTACCCTATCACATAGCCCGACAAATTTTTATACCAGAAGGAAATAAGGCCCTCGCCGATGTTCCATTGGGAGAGCGAGAGAAGGGTCGGTATGATGTTACTCACCAAATTCCATAAGGTCAACCCATTAGGTGAGGCACTTGAAACACCAGACCTATATAGTTATAGCATAAGAATCCCCTCAAGGGTACAATCCACAATGATTTCCCATTCATGCTTCGCCTGCATGGAGTGTATAGTGGCTTCAGGCTCCTAACGGTAATCCCTCCTTTGCTACTGGTGTGCTCCATCCTACACCACGACACCCATTTCCTCTTCCTTTTGGCCATTGAATCCCATATGAAACAACAAAATTTTCTATCAATGGACTTGATCACCCAATTTGGCACACTTACAAAGGCCTAGGCAGGCACTAGAATCGCTAAAAGAATGAAATTTACCAGCGTTATCTGTCCACCAAACGATAGGAAGTGATTTCTGTAGTTCATAATATGATCTGTGATCATACGGACCACTTTTTCAATTCCCTCATTCGTATTTTACGTTGTGAAACTGGGGTATCGATGTATTCCTTGGGAAAAGAGCCTTATCCCATTACCTGAATGTTTCCCATCATGTCCACCCTACTCAAACTGCAAGAAATTGGTACATAGAAGTTACTCTTATCTCTATTCACAATCGCCCCACTCCAGTGCCCGTACTCCTTAAGAATCCTTTTGATCGCATGAAGAGACCTCCCTCCAGCTTTCATGAAATTCATTATGTCATATATCAACATAAGGTGTGATACTACTGGGAGGCCATACTTCCTCCGATATGGCACAATGCCCCCACATATACTCCCCTATTGATCAGCTTGCTCAGGGAATCATACATGAGGATAAAAATAATCAGTGATAATTGATCCCCTTGATGAAGACATCGCACAGGATTGAAGAACCCTTGAGTCTTCCCCATGAATGACAATGACATCAATAGTGAACAAACACATCTGAACATAATATCATAGACCCATTGTGAGAACCCCATTATGGCCAAAACACTGTTAATAAAACCCCACTACATCCTATCGTAATCTGCAGTCATATCCAACATAATAACCTGGCTAGAGCCACAAGATTTGGTATTCAAATATCTCATCATCTCTTTTACCATTTCCATCACGGCTTAGATCGACCTTAACTTAACAAAACCATGTTCTCCATAGATACCCACCAGGAAAGAAGGCAAGATAATCGTATGTTAATAATATTGACCAGGATCTATTAAGGTACATTTCACATGCTCACGGGCCGATAGTGTACAAGAGAGGTGGGATCTTTGATCTTCAGTAGAAGAAACAGAGTAGTCGTTGCCGCGATCCGAGGGATGAAACCACCTTAGAAGAAATCTTGGACAGCAAGAACAATGTCATGTTTGAAAACATCCCATGATCCCCTCTAGAAGGATCTCATGAATCCTTCCAGACCTGTTTCACTATCGGGGTTCAGCTTCCACATAGGCTCCTGCACCTCATCTTCCTTTAGAACCCCATCGAGCAACACATTTTCATGATCGGTGATAATGTATGACATACCCTCCTAAAGGATCACCTCCCCCGAGGGAGACCCCCTAACCATGTTCTCATTCGTACTAGCAAGGAGGTTTTTCAAGAATGACAATGCCATACACCAAAACACCATCATGTCCTATGTAAACGTACCATCCTACAAGGCCAGATTGTGTTTAACTTCCTGCCTCCTCTCCCTCATTCATGCATGAAAATAAGTGGTATTCTGATCCTGCTCCTTGATCCATTTAACTTTGGATCTTTCCCTCGCCTTGTATTCAGGCGTGAGCACCAATACATCCAGGTCATTCCTATTCTTGGATATCTCCTCAAAGACCTCATCATCTAGTAATTCCTATAAACTAGCCTTTAGACCCTCAACATCTGGTTTGAGCACTGCAAACTCTTGATCACGAAGAGGGATATTCCAGGCCCACAACTAGAGAGTATGATTTAGATACCTTAGCTTGGAGTGGATAACCACCCAAGAATGACCTTAAGAAGGTTCACTCTAGATCTTCGATACCACATGGTGGTAGTCCGGAATGCACACCCACTGAATATAGAAATTGAAATGGTCTAGCGTGGCCTCCTCCCGGCATAGAGACAACAGTAACGCCGAGTGATTAGAGATTCTTCATGTCAAGTTGGTATCCTTCTTACTAGGGAACAAGAAGACTGTGTGGACATTTCAATGAATCTATCCTGTCTACTCCAACACTGACTCTCACCCCTCCTGTTGTTACGCTAGGTGAAAGGTTCTCTAGAGAAACCCAGGTCCATCAGACCATTTCCTACCATGAACTACACAATGGAAATACTAGACGTAATTCGGAATTCCCCTCACCCCTTCTTCTTATCTGGATATGCTATGATATTAATGTCCCTCCACCACCCATGGTCGGTCCCCTGGGTTGAAACCATTCAGCCCAAACCACATCAATTCTCGCCTTTGGGCATCACAACTCTCGTATATAAAGGATACAATCACAGAGACTCCGTCACTTGAAACACTCATAGTGATATACTAGGCTCCCCCTAGATCAAATCCTGTGATACCTCCCTTTTCCAAAATAACCATATGTGGTTGTTTTTAGGAGCCACATGCATTTAAGAATTCATTTTAACCGTACGTGAAAACTCTTGTATTTTTGTAGAGTTATGCTTGTGCTCAATTACCACACCCATCTAATCCTTGTGCTTCTTACATTCTGTGGAGATGAAATCTGATTTCACCCTCTCCCTGATCCCCCAAGAGTTCCATAAAATGATAGGAATCATGAGAAAGGAGATGGAATCGCTTTGTCCTGAGGCCCCCTGGTCTTCTGCGCACTGGAAGACGAACAATCACATATGTGCAACCTATTCTTCATATAACATGTAGACACTCTCGGGATCCCGACATGCTTAAAAGAGGAAGATGATGGAGCCTCCAGAGAACACAGGGTGGGGGATCCGTCACCCATGGTATCACCCGATAAAATATGGACAACTTCCTTAATAAATCCTTTAACCCCACCATCCCCTGGTAGAATAGGAAAAACACTACAAAACAATGAGTCCTCCTATGAGAAAGGCTACTCATAAGAAAAAACATTCCCCTATGGTCGAACCATGTGGACCCACACCTTAGAGCCTACAAAAAGATCCTTATCGGAGGGCCTTGCTTCCAAGACCCCTAACTCCTCCCCCTAATCACCACTGGTACCAGGGCATAAAGATGCAATGGGAAGAGGAACTCTGTCCTTAGTCACACTTTGAGAGAACTCATTCAACACTCTATCCAATAGAATCTTCGCTAGAATCCTAGAGAACACTAAGGTCCCCGAGGTCCTTGACCGGACACTTGGGGAGTTACCTAGAAGCATGGCCTAACTAGTAGACCCCTCTTGAAATGATTTATAGAGATCCATCCACTTCCATGATGATCACGCTGATGGGTTGGACGGGTACCCGAGGACGGGGAGAGAGGCTGACACTATAGCCTCCCCTGGGCTCGGAGCACCCTGATATATGGGTTTCATGCCCTCAAAGGCATTATGACAACCACCTGGATGACTACTCCAGTAGTTCTCCAAAGAATGGCCCTACAATAAACAAGAAGAACAGTACTGTGGAAACATCAGGTAATCTATGTACTGAACCCCGTCGATGGTATTCATCACTTTCAGGTAAATCTTCTCTAGGATCAGAATAGACAGGTCCAACTCGACGCAGATCTGGGGCACCATGGTTGCTTCCCCTCGGTTGGTACTTTGAGTCGTGCAGAGGTACCTCCCCAAGGAGTCACCAATGGCCTTCAAAAAGATCTCGTTCTGGTACTGATTTTGAATGATTAATTTGAACATTGTTTGTGGTGACATCACAATAAAATGTATATTGGATTACCCCTTATATTTTTTAAATAAAATAGATACCCCTTAATTTATGGATTTTGTGATATCACTCTTAAAAGATTATGAAATGTGATAAAATGTCATTTTTAAACCTATAAAATAATTTTAAAGTGTTATGTTGTTTGCTCATTATTTTGGTATGGAGATGTATTGTTGTAATGTAGTGTAGGGTAATGTGTAGTTTTCTTGTAGATAGTTTTGGGGGATCAAGCTGGTTGTTGTTAGGATATTCTTTTGGGTAGGTGAGTTGATGGTTGTTTGTTTATACTTTTGGAGTGCTGATGTGATTATTTTATTAACCATGCATGTGGGGTGGTGACATGATGGTTAGATGGGAATTACAATATGATTATAAAGAGTGGTTCTATTGGGGTATAATTTTATGTAGTGGTTTAATTACTTGTTAATTATCATTAAAATTTCATTACATAGTTTTTAAAATGTTATGTAATTTATTAATGAATAAATAAATGATACATCAGGTGGTAAAATGTGTTTGATTATTGATAAGAAAAAATGGTCTAAAAATGGGATTGTATGGAACTATAAAAGGAAGTTTGTGTTGTTTTGGGTTTTATGCATTTAGAGGTGGTAGTGAAAGGGGAATATTTTCCAATTGGTTAGTGTTTTGTTATGAACCCAATGGTTGGGCTTGTGTGTGGCTTTATGTATATACGTGAATACTTCTTATCATTTCAATACTCAACGAACCGATGTTGATAACTACGTTCCGACATGTATATATTCTCATGGTGGTGTTTTTTCATACATTTTGAGGATGGGTATGGATGACTATCTACCATCCCTTTCCAGATATCTGTTTTTTTAGTAGACATATAATTGTTTTGATGTTCGAAGGACTATTAATGGTGTAGGATATGATCCATGTTCTTTATCTGATATTTGATATGGTTGTAGTATGTATTAGTGGCATGATCTTTTTAAGGTATGATGTGATATGTACCTTATATGAGGTTGATTATGATGGGTTTTTTCATGATATGGGAAAGGAATGAGGATTATTTACTTCATGATCATCATTCCCATCTACATTTGTTAACAAAATGGTAGAGATGTGGTGGCCTGAGTGTCTTATTGAGAGATTAGTTGCAACTATGATATAGGTTGGTGGCCTAGGATTCTATGGGCATGTATTGGTTTTATCATGATTATGGGTGGTGGTATAAGTTATTCAAAATAGGTGGGATTGATATGAAATATGATTTTTGGGTTGTGACAGCGTGAAATTAGTTGGAAAATAGTATGTGATAACTTTTTTTATATGATTTATATTATGTTATTTTACATGTCTTGTTTTATTTGTTAATTAAACCATAGTGATGTTTGTATAGATAGTTAACCTATTTAGGTGTTTTTGGTTCTACTGTATTATCGCTTGTTCATTAGTATGTTTCATACAAATTTCAATTAGAAAAATTGGTTTTCTTATTGATTAAAATTTTATTCCTATGAATTTTACATAAATCGATTTCATGGTTTCTAGAAGTATTAAATGGTTTTTGTTGGAAAATATTAACTCAAACCAATTTATATAGTTGTTATGTCACTACTTTATCTTTTCTTCTATGGATTTAAATTTTGAGTACTTTATCTGCATTTGATTTATTTAGACATGAATTTTTAATAGAGTTGGTTTCTTTTTCTGTTATGTGAGTGAGTTATTTTTTGATGGTTAATATTATCTATTAATTCAATATTATAATATTTGCTAACTCCTCTGATATTATGAGATTTTTATACCTGTGGTGAAATAGACCAACAAGCTGATTTTTGAAGGCAAGACTCGGGTGGTTATTATATCTCTCTCACAAAAGGTCTATACTTGGAGGGAGGGGGTCAGGAAAATGTGGCATCAAATTTGATTATTGAGGGATAGTATAGATATGAGAGTTATGAATGGAGATACTCATATGGGTTGGTATGATGCAAGTGTTTGTTTACATTTCCATGTGACAAAGGCTTAGGAGACCAGCTTGGAAATGGTATTTTAGGACCCCACATGATACTATGCGTGGACATTAAGGTTAGTTACTGATGATTTATGGTGGTCGTATTGGAAGGGTAGAGACATAGGAGATGGAGATGGATTGTGATGACATGTGTTCCAATTGGATTAGGGTTTCCATGGGATAGTTATTATGAACAATATAAATTAAAATGAATATAAAAATTATTTCATACTATCTTGGAATAAAAAAATCATTTGGTTCTATTTAAGCTATGGATTCTAGTTTTTTTCAAAATGTGTATTAAGTAGTGGAGGTTTATCAGGTTGATCACATTGATAACAGGAGGATAGATCTAGTTGAGGTGTAGGATGTGTGGTATTGGACATCGAGTAATTTCCACCAGAAGGATTTCATGAAGTTCGAGTGCAGTGTTCTATATTTGGAAACATATTGTTGGTTGGTCATGCTCCAGATCACATTCATTTTGATCTCTTCCTCAGTGGGGTGTTAGTTCCATTTTGGATTTAGATAGATGATGGGACAAGTTCCTTTGTGATGGTTTTTGTATTTGGGGGATTGAAAGGATGGATATGTTTCATATGTCATCTTTTATAATGTGTTCTGGAAGAAGTTCCATTCATCGTCTCATATGGTAGTTAATTATTAGTGTCTTCATTCTCTTCAGGAAGGGTGTATCTCATTGTAGTCATTTTCAATCATGTTCAAGGACATTATTCATTTTTTCTGGTATATTTACCTTTATAGGGATTCTTATGAGATACTTCATGAGGACATGATATATCCTTATATTCAACATTTAATTCACCCTTTAATATTTACAACAGAACATGAAGATTAGATAAAGGTGTTGGAGATTAGGAAAATTCACCCTTGAGGCGGATTACCATGAAATGGGAATCACCAATTTTCCTCCAAAATCAGTGTTTTTAGAAGATGGTCTAAGGAACTACGACCTATGAGGTTCCTGTTAGTGGGGAGTATAACTCAGCATTATCCCTTATACCATGCTAGGTCTAGTGGTTTCTTTTCTCTTCATTGTGATATTTGGACTATGTGTTTTTTCAATGGGGTTATCACCATAACTTGTACCAGTTTGCAGTTGTTCATCCGAATCAATTTGGTTGAGGCGGTAAATTTCGATGGAGTTCATATCAATAGTTTCTAGTAATACCAATTTAATACAAGGGGAGATAGGATTTTTCCCAACCAATGGGGGATCAAGTAAGTAGATCATGACAATAGGATATTACTCATGATTAGGGACCTCAATCCATGATTTACCATGGAGGATTCCATCAGATGATAGGTAGTAGATATGGGACTTGTCAATTTAACACAATGGAGAAAGAAACACTTGATTATTTGAGGTCATTCAAGTTACATGAATTTTTTCTTTAGACCTTTTTATTTATTTTTTATTTCAATATTTTTATTTCGTTTTTTGTTCACACTTTAGTAATATTGGGGATAAAATTTATAGATGCCTCTCAGGCCACTGCTGATAATTATTCAAGTCAGAGGCCAGACAGACTTGACTGGTGTGTCCTGGGACTATTGACTAATGTTGTGGCCACATCAGTGCCATGTGGATAATTTCATGTTATTGATGAATCCAAATGATGTAATCATATAAATTTTTTGGTTTTACTACATAAATTATGTTATCAAAAACATATGGAGGATATTCTATTTCTCAATTGTGGATGGCCAACATTCTGTTTTTATTGGACAGGTGGGTAGTTGACATGTCGATCACCATTTTTCATAAAGGATGAGTTTTTTTTGAATCAATGGATGTGGGGATAATGAAGGTCCCCATGATCACTAGGTAGTTTTATGATATTTTTGAAAAGGAATTTATCAGACTACCCCTTTTACATAATGTGGTGATTGGAATAAATGTGTTGCCTAGTGGTTCTCCGATTTTGATGTCTCCAAATTAGATGAAACACATGAAGATGGAAGAGATGTGGATTTATACTGATAATCTATTGTACTAGGGTCTTATATCGCCAAGTGTGTCACTATCGGGTGATCCAATGATTCTCACACAAAATAACAGTGGTGTTATATGGTCATGTATAGACTATCGAATATTGCATCATGTAAAGGTCGTGATATGTTAACCTCTTCTAAAAATAGAATTCATGTTAACTATATTATAGGGAATAATTAGGTTTTAGGATTGATCTATGGACTATATATCATTATTTTAGGGAACATAAAAGAGATACCCTAAAAAAATCCATTAGATGCTGTTAGGTAAACTTTTATTTCATAGTATTACCATTGAGTGTCATGAACACATCCATTTTGTTCACAAGGTTCTTAAACCATGGGTTTTGGGTGTTCTTGGATGGGTTCATTTTATTGTTCATCAAGGACATGTTTATCTATTTAATTTTAATGGAATATAATTTTTATCAGTCAATATCTACATTTAATGTTGTTCAACACCACCATATTTATGGAATGATTTCCATGTGTACGTTTTGGAAAAAATTTGTGAATTTATTTGGTAAATTTTTCTCTCAACAAGGGTTTTTATTAGACCCATCAAAATTATATGAATTATTTTCATATAAAACCCAAAATAATTTGGAAGAGGATTGTAGTTTTCTATTTTTTGTAGGCTATTATCATAGGTTGATAGTTCCATATTTCTTGTATTGGGATGTGTGTTGATTAAATAGTTGTTATTTATCTCTTATGAGTCTATGTATTTTCATAAACATAATTGTAAATATTCCACCAATGATCCAAATATTATTTTATTTGTATTTGGGATGATGTTGTGGTGATGTTACCTCATCGGGGAGTGCATTTTGGTCTTCATGTATATCATAATTTTGTGTTATAATTGTTATAATCATGATATAAATTTCTTCTTGAAGAGGTTTATGGAGTTAATTTAATTTTACAGTTTGATGATCTCATAATCATCATGAAAAATAATTTTGTGTAATTAGATTTAAGTATGAAGTCACGGACGAATGTTTTTAAGACTCTCTAGGTGCATGGAGGGGAATGAATGAGTTTTAATAATTGCACATAGGTTCATGTGTGGATAAGGTAGAGTTTATTTTTTCATTTGATGAGGTATTTTTATATAAAAAATAAATTCGAGGAGTATTAGTAAGGATACTCAGTGGTAGAGGCAATGTAAGATAATGTTGAACATGGTGATACATAACAGTGATGGTCGGAGGATAGTTGGAGGTTGATTTTATTTCATGGGAGGTTTTGTATTCTAATATTGATTCATGAGACAATCATTAATTACTTCATATACCTCCATTTTTGGTAAACAAAAGAGTATCTAATTTATAAGGAAACTTGAGGATGAATTATTGTGGCCTAATATGAAAGGAGAAATGGTAGAGTTCATGTAGTTGTGTTTGATATTCCAATATGTAAAGGTGGAGAAACATTTTCCATGTAGTTTTGTATAGAATTTTTTTGTTACAAAGTGGATATGGGATGATATATTGATGGATCTTGTTATAGGTATACCCCATGTTCAGGGATTTAGTGATTTTATCTAGGGGATCATTGATCAGATTAAGAAATAAGACGAGTTAAAAGTGATCAAGGTGTCAGAAATAGTCGATGATTTTGTTATGGGGTATATGTATAAGGTGGTACTATTAAATAGAGTTATAAATTATGTGGTCATAGATTGAGATTTATGTTTTGTATTCCATTCCTGGAAGGGGGGACTATATCTTGTTTTTTGAACTCAGTTTTGACTTATAACATCATTCCACCCTCAGATATATTGGAACATAATGATGAAAATCCATATATTAGAGGATATGTTATGTTCATGCATATTAGGCTTTGGTTGATCATTGGAACAACACATACCTTTTTTGAGTTTTATTATAATAATAATTACCCCTCATCATTTTTAGAGTTCAATTTATGACATTGTATGAGTGACCATGTCTTTTATCCATAATTATAGAGGGAGGTTAGTGAGGTAGTATTTCTTCATCCCAATTTGGTACAATGAATGACAGTGAAGGACTAGATTAATCATGAGAGGTTAAAATAATTTCAGGAACAAAATAATTCATATTCCAATCGTAGGACGATGTGCTATTATTTTTAGGTTCAAAATTACATGTCCTTAAATGTTTCACCATGACATTGGAGGTAGTGGTTTTGAGAGGGGGAGTAAGATTTCTCCATGTGTTTTTTGGATTTTTTATTTATTTAGGCAAGTCATCGAGGAAGATTGTTGTTTGGAATTACAAGGATGGTTGTTGAGGATCCATGATGTCATCCACATATCTATACTTCAAGAGTATTTTCATGATCACCCCCATTTTTATTTACATGGAAGAGTTGGATGTTGGATATGATGTAGTGTTTTTAGAGATTCTAGTAGAGATTCATGTTCACAATTGGAGGGAACTGCCTAGAAGAAATTTCTCATTGTTCACATATGTTGGAGGCATGCTGGCCTAAAGGAGAGTAAAAAGAAATTAAAGGAATATATTTTTTATTATTACCCAGCTCTTCATTTGTTTTTTAAATATAATTTTTTATTGTGATGTTATGTTTTGACAATGATATTTCATGAGATGGGTTATTTTACCTCGAATTGATGTGAGTTGTCTGATGTGTGAAACATGAAAACATTATGATATATGTAAAGCAATAACCTAATTTAATATCTACATGAATTATACAATGATGTGATTAAACCAATGAGGTAAAGTCAGTGAAAGCAAAATACGATATTATATTGATAAAGAGGATAGAATTCCATCATTCGTATGTTCGAGGATGCGTGTTTTGTTGGTTTTTGTGGGTTTTCGAATGGGAGATATGAATTTTAGATGGTTTTTGTGGATGTGGAGATGTATTTATGAGGTTTTGTGATAATTTTTGTGCCTATTTGGTTTGACATGCATGGATTGTGGTAACAATTCAAAGTAACATGGTTTCTGAGAGCTATATATCTGGGTGATAGTTTTTACCAAATTCCTTTTATCCCAGGTTATATTAACATGATTGTGATAATAATTTGATGGTTATATCATGTAATTGATCATGAAATTTCAAGTAGTTAAACATTCATTTTTGGATGTTATAGGTGATTTGAATGATGAATGATGTGGTTTCTCTATGGTTGGATCTACAGTAGAGACACCATACGAAATTCACATCAGGAAAGCGGTACATGATGGGAATGGGTGGTTCATAGATTTAGTAGTCAGATTGATTGAGGTGTTTTATTCATATGAGGGTTATCCTAAGAAATTAATTCACATCCTGAATGGAGAGATCAGGATGTTTAACTAAATTAGGGTGAGGTGATTATTTTTTTGGTGGATGATGGAATTTTTAGATAACCCATGGATTTTAAATCATGAAATGGGTTTGTGACATGAATAATGTGGGATACATGTTAATTTTTAACCCATTATGACAATTTATTTTAATTCATCATCACCTCTCTCTCTCTCTCTCATTTCATACCGAACCCTATGAAACGTTGTTGTATCTTCTATCATATTCAACCTTCTGTAATATGTTATATCTAATATATCACCATTGGAGATCAATAGATAGTTCTCCTCACTTTATCATGGGTTTCTATATTACATATCTTATATATATACTATCGTGGTGTACTTTTGGTTTTGGCTGTGATTTGGGATGTGTTTATATGATCATTAGGGGTAGAGTTGGTTGATCATTTGTTTCTGTTGTGTTTTTTACTTTTATATCCTTTTCTTATTCACCCTGTAGTATGTAATATGTCTACAAAACAACACTATAGTAGGAAATCCATCATTTCTCAATTCCGTTTATCATTTAATATTGGTTCTATATTTTTTATATATGGTAGGGGTTGTTCTAGATTAATTAATTTAAAACAATGGTAAAATCAATCATTTATGGGGAAGGGGAGTTATTTTCATTATTTTATGTCTTCGATGTTATTGTGATATTAAATTCATATTGGCCAAACATAATAATACAAATCCTATTATTATGTTTTATTTGTTTCATTTATTTAGATTTTAACATGGGAACCGTTCATGTGGGGACTTAACCTAAAAATAGAAATTAGCTAGCCACTTATATATGATATATAAAATGTTTTCCCCAAGATTTAGGTCTTCCTGGACTACTCCACAAAAATAATGTGATGTGTGGTAAAATACCATTTGATAAATCTATAAAATTATCATTGATATGTATTGATATACCTTCATGTTATTGTGGTTCAATGTGTGGATTTGATGTAGTGTGGGGTGATGTGTGGTTTGGTTTTTCTTTATTTTCAGGTAGGGATGTGGTGGTTGACTGGATTTACTTTTGGGGTTGAGTGGCGATGTTAGTTCATAAATTCATTTTGGGGGTGTGGTGATAGTCTATTATTTTCTCTTCATGGGTAGTGAGAAAATGTTTGGATGAAAAATAAGAGCTGATTTTATGGTGTTGTTTCATTATGTTATTTTCTTTGGAAATGATGGAAGAACTGGTTAATAATATTGAAAATGGATTGTGTTGTTTTTTTGAATGGATGAAAATGATTAACGATTAAATAAATAATTTTCATCATGGATAAATGTTGTTTATTCATTATAATAAATGACTAGGTTTTATAATGGATTTTCCTGGATATGTAAAATTTAGTAGTTTCTTGTGTGGTGTTATCTATTTAGAGGTGGTAATGAAAGAGTTGAAGTTGTGAGGATGTCAGTGTTTTTCATAGAACCCATATATCAATAATGTGTGTGTCTATATGAATATTCTTTTATATTCATTTTGTTTTCTATAAACACTCATCTCATGTCGAAGGTTGGGTTCATGCTCCCATATATTCACATGGGGGTGTTTTTTCATCTTCTTGATGATGGATATTATTGGATAGATACCCACACATTCCATACCTCTCTTCAAAGTGTGCAGATATTCACATTCTATAATTTCTATAGATATTTTAGTGAACTAGGGGATGGAATATGTGTTTTTTTGAGAGATGTGTTATGTTTGTGATGTGCGTTGGTGGCTGATTTGTTTTTTAGCTTAATGTGATATGTCTATGTCGTGGGACAGATTATGGAGGGGTCATCCATTTTAGGAGGACTAAAAGAGGATGATATTCTTAATTTCATGATAAATTACAGCTCTATTAAGGGAATATTTTTTTGTGTGATGTAGTAAACTGACCTGGGCTTCCCTCAAACCCTGTACCTAAACTGATCGATTAAAACACGATGGGAGATGTGATCCCTATAGGCCTATGACATGCTCCAGGGAATTCATTGGAAAAGTAGAGGGGATGATTTAACCCAACCTAATAATCCACATGGAATATATATATATATATATATATATATATATATATATATATATCAGGAATGAAAACAAAATAAACATATAGATATATAGGCCATAATACTGAGAAATACTTCAGTTACAATCATCTGGAATGTAGTAAAAATCTCCAAAGGAAGAGTAAAACTACAAAGGAACTGGAATGTAGTAAAAATCTCCCAAGGAAGAGTAAAACTACAAAGGACTATAACCAAATAGCTACTCCATGTGATGGTCTGGATGAACCCAACCATCTCACCACCATCTCCCGAACCCATATGAATCGAAACAACACCTCCTCACTATGGAACAATTAATTTCCCTATATAGGAAGACATAGAGTGGTCTATGGACAAACGAAGAGGTGCACTTAGTGTGAGATGACAAGGTTAGAAGGATCCCACATAGGATATCTAGGAAAAATCTTTTAATAAAAAATATTGAATGCATAATTTAAATGAAACGACACAAGATATGTATAAAATCAGTTTTCAATGAAAACATTGTAAATATTTCACTGTTCCACAGTTCCAAAACAAATAATGTTTTACTTGAATATCAGTGCTAACTCATAAAGACAAGAAGTAAAATTCGGAAATGGAAGCAGATGAATATGTACCAAGGATAAATATTGGCTCGACTAGGAGACTACACATACCACAATAAATAATGTGCAGAATCCAGTTCCCAAAACAATGTTCTAGGAAGAAGAGGAATATCCCATGAGTAAACCCCCCAACAATTCCAATTTCTCTCCCATAGAACAATATTACTTGGAATTAGGGTATATCCCCATGAGAAAACATCATGATAATTACCTTAAATGATTGATGGACTCTAGAAAAACCTTCCACTATTGTACAAAACATAAACCATGATCTTATTTTCAAAATTTAATTTCAATGTTTCAAAAGTTCCAATTTTTTTCATTTATAAAAAAATTAGTGAAAACCCTTTCCCATTAAACACCCTTTTCAACACACACAAGTAGTCATCCCAATTTGATAAATCAATATAAAATGAAAAATAAATAATTATAGTTATCACTAGCTAGAGGCAGAACCACCCACCTCAATGCTTGGATCACACACTCCTACAATGTGATCAATCATCAATGAAACCCAAAACCAGCAGTAGAGACCTTGAAAACCAATACTCATCAAAATTTTGATCCAACATTGAAAAAATGTGTCGTTGAAAAGGAAAAAACAACGTACCTCAAGAACATACATCCTCCAAACCATAACTAACCAATAAAAGGCCTCTATAAATATATATCCAATAAGATTAGAAGATTAATTTCCATAAAATAATTGACTTCACTAATCTAGGTATCCTCCAAATCTATATTGAGGAGAAAACCATGATGAGGTTAAGGGTGTTCCTAATAAAGTTTTAATTGGATGACACAAAATCCCCACCATAAATTTTTTTTCCTTATGAAGACATGTGGAAGAAGTAATCCACAAAAAAATACGACGCCATTACAATATTAACAAAGATTCACATTCACAAGTCTCATATGAATCTAATCTATGTTTCAATATAACAATAACTAATGAAATCAACCCACATGCTTGACATTCACTGGATATTCAATGATCTCAACTAGTTTCGCAAAATCAAAAAAAAAATAGCTATGAATAAATTTATTTGCAACTCAGAACATGAGAAGGATTAGGGGGTACTTTCTGAGTTGAGATATATGAAAATCATTACAAATTCATATCAAATTTATTATAAATTCTAACTAATAAGAAACCTATCAGATCCTCTTAGTATAAAGACTCGATCATACAAAATTACATAATATTTTTTTAAATGAATAATTCAAATTGAGGATATTTTCTAGTTTGGAGTTTTAGAGAATAAGGACATAACTATTACATATCAAAAAGATGATGAAATAAACACTTTTACATAGTTACCATTTTATTTCAACAAAATATACACTTTTTGAAAAAAAGTGAGTCTTTTTTAGTTCCATGTTTCAGACTGCTTGGCATTTCCATGATCCCATCCTCAACCCTATTCTACATTATGTCATGTGAAATTCATTTAAAAACATGGGATGTGAACCAAAATTTCGATAAGGGATACACAAATAAGTAAAATTGTTAGCTTTTCAAAACAACATGTAAACCATGAATACATTATCATAAGTAATACTTTTCACCTTTATTAAGTAGTAAGTACTCTTCAATGAATAAAAGAGCATTGATTACCCTTTTGTACTCCAAATATTACTTTAAAACCCATACAATGAACACATAACATATAATGGTAACTTGGGAAATAAACATACTTAAATGGAATAACCATACAGTCAATATCCACACATATCACTAAATGGAATATCCATATGGCTGATTTCCATACCTAATGATTTGGAGGTTATAACATAACCACCCATCATATTTTATCACGACACCACCCATCATTTCATTTATCACTTAACCACTCTTCAAACAAAATCATAACACATAATGTATTTCTAATGCAATCATTTCACTAATAACATTTCTTTTGAAATGACAAGAAATCATTTCAAGACATTGAAATAATCAATACATTTCAAAAACCTTTTTCAATACCAAAATACGTAAAATATTATTTGGTAATTATTTACCTTTAGAAAACATTACGGGTTGTTTAGGAAGGAAAAGATCAAATAATACTCGTGGCAGCAGAAAGGTCATTGTCATCACGTACATTAAAAAGAAACATATTTTTTTCATTTAGTAAAACGCTTCATAGAAAAAATGATTACTTTTGAATAAATGTCACAAGGTTTTATACACCGTATAAAAGAATGTCATTTATAAATTAATGAATGACATAAATACTAAAGATAAGATAAACCCAAAGAGTGGGAATTGGGTTAAGAAGTTCTCTAACCTTGTATTTGATCTGACCCATTCATTCTTTAATTTCCTGAATAATAAACTAAAGTTAATTTCTAATTTCTTAAGAACCTTTTTGAAGAGAATTATTCTTTTATATCACTTATTACCGTGTTATAAACATTATGTAATCATTTAAGTTAATAATGGTCATTCTATCAATATTTGGTACTTGATTCAAAAATAGACTTCTTCTAGTTACATGTTGTTCATGCGGTCAAAATTTCATTATATCCAGAATTATATTCATGATTTATATATCATATATATCACATATATCTTGTATATACTTGTTTTTATAATAGTACATAACATTTGGTGGTATGAAATGAAATGCTCTGTTCATGGAGATGGTAAGCCGTACGTATGCTTGAACACTAATTTAATTTCTATTTCATATTTTAATTGAATTAAAACATAATGATAAATAGTTATACTATAACTCCACTTTATTATCATATATAATATCCTTAACTCAATCCTTTATAAATACCATGTATGGTATGAATGAGTCATATCACTTCGAGGGGGCGGTAGTCCACAATTCCTTAAATGAAATTATCATGTTTACCCATAATGGAAACCATAGAATTATGCTATAAATTGAAAATAAAGAATCACAAAGGAAACATAAACATAATATATATCATATATAAACAAATTTCCATCTTAATGGCCACCATGAGAGGCCGTAGGAGATAATTGAACAATCATCGTTTCGTGAGGCGTTAGTTTTCCATCTACATAAATAGTATGCTAATTACCCATTAAATTGATGTGTGTGTATGTTTAGTTCTAATCCATCTCATAAAAAGAATCCTAGTATATTAAGGATACATTTGTTGTTACAAAATAATGGAATAATAAAATTTTATAGGGTTGAAGAAGTAAGATAAAACAAAAGAACTTAAGAAGATACTTTACCTTTAAATTGTGTTACACCCCTTGGTTTGAACTAAATGGGTTTCATGAGGTGCTTTCTACCTAAGGTAAGGCTACTTGGATGAATAAAAGGATGTTTGGAGCTTATTAGAGTAGAGTTTGGATGTGCCAATGGCTTGATAATTGTGAGGAAGGAGTTAGAAGTGATGTATTTTTATAAGGGAGAGGAGGGGCTCTTTAGGAATGTCTAAAACAATTATTTTATTATAAACTCATCATTGGTTTCAAAAGGTCAACTTATCGTTAAAAATTATGTTAAGATGAATAATGGTCAAAATAAAATAATCCAATAATAAATGAATAGGTTATGTATACTTTTTAAATATTTATAATCTTATTTAATTAAATCATTTTTTAATGAGGTAAATATTGCATTATTATTGTGTCATCGATAATTTAATTTATTTGATGTCCAAAAATTACCAAAAAATACCATGATGTAGGAAATATTTTTAGAATTTAAAATAATATTTATAGTAGGAAAGAAAACTTATATTCCCCAATGTAAAAATTGATTCACTAAAAGATATTTGTTTATGTCATTTTTGTCTTTATTTTGAATTAATTAATATAATGTCTCATTATTACTCCCATGTGGCTCCATGGAGTCCCAAATTCGACCCAAGGATGACCATGGTTGGATATGTATCATCCAATAGGATTAAGATATATTTTATAGTAATTTAATATAATTATAATATTATATTTAACACTTATTTATTATATTTACCCTTTAATCATGGTAAATAAAATATTTAATGATGTAAATATTGAAAATTTCTAAAAATAATAGTTACATATTTACACAATTTGGACATACGGATTCCAAATATGGAATCCATTTTTCCAAATTCAAAACACAAAAGTTGCAGAAATTAATTTAAAATCAATTCCCACTATTAAAAAAAATAGCGTGTTTCTAAGAAATAATAATTATCAAAAGATTGACACTTGTTAATGGTCAATTTCAAAATTAAATTACATAAAACAAGAAAAAATAGATTAGATGGAAAAAATAAATTCTAAAGTCACAAAAATAAATTTAAAAAGATAATATGACCATATAAATAAATTAGGTAAAA
Organism: Viscum album; assembly: GCA_963277665.1. NCBI lineage: Eukaryota > Viridiplantae > Streptophyta > Magnoliopsida > Santalales > Viscaceae > Viscum > Viscum album. The sequence goes on along the minus strand of OY728121.1, from coordinate 1,990,553,362 downwards.
AATCCACTTTTGAATTAGAATACAATATTTTTCATTATTCATAAAAAATGAATTTTATCAGAAAAATACCAAATTATTATCCAAATAAAATTTTGATGTCCCGATTCTAAAAAAGAATTTTATTTTTTCAAATAGAACATATAAGAGTGAGAAAAACTATATTTAATAATGGTATTCTATTAAAAGGTGGTAATTCGACCTTTTAAAGAAAATTATTCATAAAATTAGATTCATTCAAATTTTAAGCCTCAAATATTTATTGGATAAATTTAAAAACATTTTACAAACATGTATAATCATAGTTTAGTTATTTCTATTCATTCACAGTAATAAAATTTCCATGCGTTCTCTACCATTTAAAATAATAATATTATATTATTAGTGTGCAATATAAGATTTCAAAGAAACCCGATGTTGCATATTGGGTACGCTATCAAACATAGACTCCCCTTTAATGAAAATTAAATATTTAATTTAAAAATATTAATTAACATTAAAATGTAATATTATTTATTTTCTTGGGATGTTAGATCCTTCCCCCATTTGGAGAATTGTGTCTTCACAATTTTTATTCACTTATCAAATAAGTGGGAGTAGTTATCCCTCATAACATTTTCATATTTCCACGTTGCCTCTTCAATGATATGGTATTCCCACAAAACCATTACCTGAAAAACTATATTATTCCTCAACACTTTCTCTCTAAGGTCAGAATCAGGACTGGTTTTTCCTCATAAGAGTAATTCTCTTCCTACTGAACTACCTCTGGGCTCAAAAAATGAGATGGATCTAATATATACTTTCTCAACATTGAAACATGAAAACCATTGTGTACCTAATATAAACATGGGGGTAAATCCACTCTGTACGCAACTGCTCCAACATTCTCTAGGATTTCAAAAGGTCCAATAATCCTCAAACTCAACTTTCCCTTCTTACAAAAACACATCACACTTTTCCATGGAGAAACATTGAGAATGACATGATCAGATATCTTCAAAGATATATCCTTCCTCCGGTTATCCACATAACTTTTCTTCCTAGTCTAAGTTTTCCTCATGTTTATCTGAATCAACTGTACTTTTTTAGGTATCACTACTATCAATTCATGTCCCATCATCTTTCTTTCAGCTACTTCATCCCAAAAAGCGAGAGTTCAACAACGCTTTCCATATAACTCCCCAAATGGAGTCATCTGTATACTTGAATGAAAACTTTTATTATATGAAAATTCAACCAAAAAATATGTTGTTACTAACAACCCTGGTTATACGGTGAACAAGATCATAACATGTCCCTTAGGGTCTTAATCTTTCTTTCTGACTGCCCATCTGATTGAGGATAAAAAGATATACTAAAATTTAATTCAGTACCCAATGACTTATGAAGGCCTTTCCAAAAGTTATAAGTACACCTTGGATCACGATCAGATAAAATGTAGAGGGGAACACTATGCAACCTCACTATCTATTTATCATACAAACGAGAAAGTCAATCAAGAGAAAAAGTGTCTCGAATAGGAAGGAAATGAGAAGATTTTGTCAATCAATCAACAGTAACCCAGATTTCATTTTCACCTCTAGATGTATTTGGTAATCCCACAATGAAGTACATGGATATATTTTACCATTTCCACAATGGCACTGGTAAAATATAAATAATCCCTTTCATTAACTGCCACTCTGCTTTAACCTGCTGACAAGTGAAACACTTCACAGTAAAATCAACATTATCTCTTTTCATTTCATCCCACTAGTAATACTCCCGAATATCTCTATACAACTTAGTACTTCTAGGATGAACTGTAAATGGGGAACAATGAGCTTTACATAGAAACTCATTCTTCAAATTTGAATCACAAGGCACACATAATTGTTTCCCAAACCTCAAACCATAATCATTATCAATGTTAAATTCAGGAAACTTACCCTTTTGAAGCAACTCTACCTTTTTATGAAACTCACTGCCTTCCTTTTTCACATACATAATTATGTTTGAGATAGATGATTCCACTGACATGTGGAAAAAAACCGATGAATTTCCTACACCGAAAACATCTATGCCAATTTTCATCAAATCAAGAACCAAAGGATCTCGTTCCAAACGTATCACTGTTAATGAAGAATTACTTTTCTCGGCTCAAAGTATCTTCCACTTTATTTTTTTTCAGGATGGTAATGAATCGTACAATCATAATCCTTGATTAATTCCTACCATCTCCTCTTTCTCATGTTCAATTACTTTTGAGTGAATATATACTACAAACTTCTATGATCAATATATATTGGACACATTACTCCATACAAATGATACATCTAAATTTAAAAATAAAAAACATCAGCAGCTAATTCTAAATCACGTGCAGGGTAATTTAAATCATAAGGATTCAACTCTCATGAAGCATAAGAATCTACCTGATCATTATGCAGAAGTAGAAAACTATTTCCTTTCAACAAAGAAACACTATAGATAACAAATTCACCATTTCTGGAAGGCAGTGCCAAAACTGGAGCATTCACCAATATTCTTTTCAATTCTTGAAAAAAAATCATCATATTATTTGGTACAGATAAACATAACTCCCTTTAGAGTTACTTTAGTCATTGGAATAGATAACAATGCAAAATTCTTAACAAACCCCTGGTCATTACATGAAAAATATAGAAAACTACGGATTTCGGTTATATTTGTGGGTCTTGTCCATTCTTCAACAACTATTTTATTATCATAATAAACAGTCATGCAATTTTTTGAATCAATCTGACCCCGTGATGAATTTTTTTGTAACTAAAACTCACACTTGCTGAATTTACCATACATTTTCTTTTCTTTTATGGTTTTCAAGATAACACTTAAATGACTTTCATTCTCCTATTTAAATTTAGAAAAAACAAAAATATAATCAGTGAACACAGCCACAAACTAATCCCTGACCTTGCAAGATATTCTATTCATAAGATCTGTGAATACAACTAGTGCATTGGTTAACCCAAAAGGCATAACTACAAATTTATAATGGCCATATATAGTATGAAACATGGTCTTCAGAATGTCAGCTTCTTTTACTTTCAACAGTTTGTACCCCGACCTCAGATCATTCTTCAAAAAATACTGATCTCCCTGAAGCTCATCAAACAAATCATCTATATGAGGAAAATGATACTTATTACTGACAATGATGTTATTCAATTCTCTATAATCAATGAAAACTCTCATTGAAACAACTTTTTTAAACAAATAAAACAGGATCACCCCATGGCGATATTATTGGTCAAATGAAACCTTTATCTAATAACTCCTGTAATTTCTTCTTTAACTCTAAATGTCAAATTTGAGCCATTCGATAAGAGGTTTTTTAAATTGGTTCACCATAATGAACAATGTCGACAGTAAATTCAACTTCTCGATCATTTATAATAGAAGGATACTAATTAGGACAAACTTTAAGGTATTCCTTTACCACTGGCACATCATTAATCTCAGCACATCCTTTATTTTCAATAATATGTGCAAGGTAACATTAATTTACATCTTTTACTAGATTCTTATCTTCCTTCTATGTTATCAAATGTTAGGGTTCATTCTTGTATAAAAACTGAAAATATTTTTGAAAAGAAGACTCTTTATATTTAAAGTCAATCTTATCCTAATAAACAGACAAACAATCCTTTCCCAAAATAACAACACACTCTACTAGAGGAAATAAAATAAGGTTTTCAGGTATATTATTTCCACACACAAGGAAAAGAATGTTCTTATAATATCATTTTCTCTCAGAGTTTCCCCCCTGTGTTTTTACCATAAGTTCATGATTCATATCTTGAAATGGAATCTCTAATTTACTAGAAAACATCTAAAAATTTAATGAATGTGTAGACCCTGAATCAAACAACACATTGGAATAATCTAAACAATCAAAAAGTATACCTTCTACTACTTAATTTGATGGAAAAACATCTACTGAAGTAGTTTTAAATGATTTCACCACCCCTTTCTTCCTATACTCTGAAATCTTTCGATCAGTTGAGTTCTTCGCTAGACAATCATTTGCATAATGACCCATTTCATTACACCTAAAATATCATACTGATGGATTTTCATTTCCTTCTTGATCATCATCCTTAAAATTACGAGCTATATGACAATAATCACCACACCAAGATCACTTTACAGACATTGACAATCATTTTCCAGGATTCTTTTTACCACACTTATCACAAGATGGATATTTAGTTTTATTACCTCTAGGAATATTTGATGTATTTATTCACTTTACCTGCCAATAAGACCTCTTATTCTGTTGTTTCTCAAAGAACACTTGATCATCTGTAAACTCCATTTCCACATTCTCCATAAATCAAACATGTTTTTCTAAACATTAGAACTCACAAGTGGATAATGATCTTTGATATCATGGATTAAGTCCTGAGTAAAATTGATTTATCTTAATGTCAAGATCTCAGATTCAATTTTGTGCATACCTTGATAGTCGAGTGAACTCTGCTTCATAAGCATCCCCTGAGTCATTCTCCTACCTAAATTCATGGAATTGTTTTTCCATCCATAGTCGAACCACTTTAGGAAAATATTTCTCTAGGAACATACATTTTAATTCATCCCAATCAAGAGCATCAATCTCATCACAATGCCTAAAATTTTTCACCATCGACCACCACTGATCAGCTTTACATTCAAAATGATAAACAAAAAGCCTAACATTTTGGTGTTCTGAACACCCCATGACATTAAAAATTTTCTCCAGTGCTTTAATCCACCCATCTTCTAGAACAAATCCAGATGAAACTACAAATGAAGGGGTATGTTGCCTCATCAAATTATCTACTACTCGCTTGTTCCGTTGTGGTTGATCAAGATGATCTCATGCATGGAAACCACCACCATTTATAGCAAGACTCAAATGTGCCATTACTTCAACAAACTATTCAGTTCTGATCCTGAAAATATCAGGTTGCAGATTTGGAAGGTTTTTTTCTCCTGCTGTCGTCCCAACATAGTTGTCATGTTTCCTCTATGAGAAACCATTCTTAACATGGAAATATCTTAGAAAAAGAAACATAGAAATCTTTAAATGCTATATCATTTCAATATTAACATAAATTAATTTATGGATATTAATTTAAAAATACCCTAACTCTTAAAGATATCTAAACTGGCCTCTCCTACATTCTATAAGGACCCAACCTTAAAACATTAAATTATATTGAATTAAATGAATAATTCACATTGAGTATCTTTTAAGGTTTAGACTTTTAGATAATTAAGAAATAACTATTACATCTCAAAAGATAAAAAAGTACACATTTCTACTCAGTGTACATTTGTTTCCTAAAAATATATTCTTTTTGAAAAAAAGAGTCAAGTCTAGTTCCATGTTTCAAAGAGCATGAATTTTCCATGATCTCGTCCTTGACCCTATTCTACATTAGGTCATGTGAAAAACATTTCAAACACATGGTATGAGAACATAATCCTCATTAATGTAAACACAATGAAAAAAATATTAAATTTTCAAAAAAACAATTAAACCATGATTACATAATCATAAGTAATGATTTTCACCTTTATGAAGTAGTAAATACTCTTCAATTAATAAAAGATCATTACTTACCATTTTATACCAAAAAATATTACCATAAAACCCATACAATTTACACATAACATCTAAAGGAAACTTGGGAAAAAACATAAATTGTATAACCATACGGTCAACTTCCACACATATCAGAAAATAGAATTTACATACGGCCAACTACCATACCCAATGCATCAGAGGTTTTAACAAAACAAACCATCCATGTTTATGACGACACCACCCGTTATTTGGCTTACCACGTAACCACCTATCAGATAAAATCATAACACATAAAGTATTTAAAATACAAACACATCACTAATAACATTTCATTTGGAATCACAAGAAATAATTTCAAAACATTAAAATAATAAATCCATTTCAAAAACCATTTTCAATAAAAAAATATGTAAAATATTATGTGGTTTTTATTTGCCTTTTAAAAACATTATGTCTTGTTAAGGAATCCAAATATCAAATAATACTCGTAGCAGCAGAATGGTCGTTGTCATCGTGTACGTTAAAAAGAAACATATTTCTTGTCGTTTAGTATAATGTTACGTAGAAAAAATATTACTTTTGAATGAAATTAAAAAGGGTTTATAAACCATATTAACGAATTTTGTGTATAAATTTAATAACGACATAAATAAGAATGATAAGATCAACCCAAAAAATTGGAATTGGTTTAAGAAGTTCCCTTACCTTGTGTCTGACTTGACACATTCATTCTTTAATTTCTAGTATAATAAACTAATGTTAATTTATACTTGCATAATAATGTTTTTCAAGTTAATTATTCCTTATATATCACTTCTTTCCATGTTATAAACATTATGTAATCATTTATGTTAATAATGGTCGTTCTGTCAATATTTGGTACTTGAGTCAAAAATAGACTTTGTATAATTAGATGTTTTTCATGTGGTCAAACATTCATTATATACATAATTATATTATTGATTTAGATATCATATATATCATAGATATACATTATATACATGTATTTATAATATTACGTAACATTTGGAGGTATGAAATGAAATGCACCGTTCATGAAGATGGTAAGCCATACATATGCATGAACCCTACTTTCATTTCTATTTCATATTTTAATGGAATTAAAACATAATGATACATTGTTATAATATAATTCCAGTATAGTATAATATATAATATCATTAACGCTACCCTTTATACATACCATGTATGGTATGAACAAGTCATTTCACTTTGAGGGGGTGGTAGTACGCACTTCCTCAAATAAATTATCACGTTTACCCATAATGGAAACCATAAAGGTATGATATAAATGGAAAATAAAGAATAATAAATTAAAAATAAACATAATATATATCATATATGAACACATTTACATCATTATGTCCACCATGAGGTGGAGTAGGAGATAATTGAACAATCATCGTTTCGTGAGACGTTAGTTTTCCATCCAAAGAAACAGTACATTAATTACCTATTAGATAGTGGTGTGTCTAAGTGTAGTTATAATAATTCTCATAACAACATTATAGAATATGGAGGATACTTTTATTGATACAAAATAAAGGTGATTCACGCTCAAATTTACCCAAAATATTAAGGTAGGACGGTCCTTGTGGTTTAGCTTGGGTTGTCGTATCCTCAGAGACCTAAGAATTACCTACAGCCACGTACATTCTATGGATTGTTTTTTGATATTAAGTGGACAACTTAGGTTGATATTATATGGGTTTAAGGTATCACTAATAGTTTTATGTTAAATAAAATTAAGGTAATGACTTGATCCTAGTTTATCACTCGGGGTGGATTGTATGAATTTCTTTTTTAATGATTTCAATTTCTTATAATTGAGATGGGTTCATTTAAGAAGATCAAACATAATCATCACTTATTGGTTTAATGACTACACACCCTAATACTAATCACACATACACTTTCAGGATTATGCATTGAGAACTCCCAGGTAAAGGTTCGTATTAGCACTTGAAATGTGTGACCTTATATACAATAAGGATGAAGATGTTTTAAAATCGTCAAATAAAAATCTCATTTAAAAGTAGTGATTAACCATTAATGGGCTGAGAAATAACATATAATCCTGCCCCTATCTACTCCCCTGGATCAACCCATAAATGATTTAGCCCTCCATTGATGACACGTCTTCAACGGAAGCAGGAAGTAGACTTACGAGGGTGGAATTGAAGAGGTAAAAACAACTACAAAAATTGATCACTCCTCTGTTGTGTGATAAATATCACAAAGTATGATGTAAATAAATTCACAACTTGAACCAACGGGATCAATGTGATAATTATAAGAACATAATAAGACTAAAGTAAGAACTTTTTTTAAGAAACTAAGGTGAATTAAACAACTTACATGAGAAAAAAATGTGATTACAAACACAAAGAGACATCATAACACTACAATGAAATCAAGAACCAATGGTTCTTCAATCCTCCAACAACACTACCTTAAATAGGAATTTTTTAGAAATTTTTTAGAGCCTCCAACAGTCCAAGCCTCCTCAATTAATTATGGTAGGCCATAGGTGGGTGAAATGTAAGGGAGAGTTGATTTTTCCACCATTGACCTGAGTTGGAAGCCAGCTTTCCTTCACCAAACAGACGCACTTTCAATACCTTCTAGATGGCCAAATCAGAGTGGTCCATAGAAGAAAAAAATTAATCTCCAGATGTCTTATAACCGGATGTAAAATGTGGGCCCATTTGGAGTTGTTTATTCCGATATATGATCATATTAGTGGGATATTTTTCTGGGCCGCAGAATCTGGCCCAGAATTTTATTTCTAACTTGGGACGATAAAATAACCATAATAGAAGAAGAATTTGCACTGGATCCTGATGAATGATTTGTTCCTATACATGACTTCTAGAATTCCTCGAAATATGGGATTCATTGGGCCTATATTGTGGGCCCCACATTCTCATCAGTGGACTTGTGTCCAATCTGCCTTCTTCAGAATTTCTTTCTTTCATTGCCAAATATCTCCATCATCCTTTATGAATCATTCATTGATATTACAATGAAAAATGTTCATATTGAAGTGAATATCTAGTTCAAAATAATATCATATTAAAATATGGATAATTACACTCTTTAAAATCAGATGACTCATTGGGCCTAAATATGTGTACTTGTGGCATGAAGTGCACAAATGATGAGAATGCATGTTAAAATTGAAAATGAACTAACTTCGGTCCATAATATTAACAAATGAACATTATATTACATAATAATATACTTAACATATGTTTATTTGTTGGATAATCACACCCCCAACTTGAGATTTTCTAGTCCCGAGCAAATAATTCAAAGATTTGTTTTGAATTCCTTTCTTCAAACACATTAAAACAAACAGTGCTCACAATGTAAACTGCACACAAATATGTCTTTATAACCTATCAAAATAATTTAAAACAAGATAAATTTAAAAGTAGATCCCAATCCCATGCCCATTCCATTGATCAATTACATCATCATACTTCATCCAACTCAATTTGGTGTAATGCTTTTTAGTGAATCATAATAGATATTGGGGTTCATTTTCATTCAAGGGGAAATCATGGAAGCGCAAGGTGGAATAACATTTAATCCTAATATGAGAGTTCATACATTTTTTTTGGATTTTTTTGCAATGTTTCCATATTAATTGAAATTGCATTTATTCAAAATAACCCATGTAGTGAGACTTTTCCGATGACTCTCAGGCTCAAAGGCCTTAGGGCAACAAGTGAATCCCACATACTTAGGCATCATCTCGAGTTAACTTGATCAAAAATAAAATCATATTGCCATAAAATAGAAATAGAGTGAAAAACTCAGGGCTAGACAACTCTGGAGTCACGATCCCCAAGTGCTGAAAGCTTCACATTTTATCAATCCATTTCTATACATGCAAATTTTATTTATTTATTTTATATTATTTTTTTGAATACTCATATTTTTCGTACAAATAAAACCAACCTATGAAATTTATTATGGGACCCTGAGAATTAAAATTAGTACCCCACGATCTAGAGGATGTTCATTGTGGAATTTTGATTTAATAAATGAAAAAGAAACTGATGAAAATTTTCATTGGACAACCAATCTTCCAAAATCAGTGCTTTTAATCATAATCATGAAATAAATTAAGAGTCAAGGAAATAAAAATTATTTTCTATGTAGTTTTAATGTTAGAAAAGATGTTATTATATGAATGATAAAGGAATTTTGCTTTACTTTTTTTTATCTTTGTTTTTTTACAGACATATTGTTTCCACACCCCCCAACATAGAATGAAATTCTCCCTAGTTTCATAAAAAGAAAACAGAGGAGAAGTGGGTGGGGGGGAAATGAGTTGGAAAGGGCATGGAACAAGTTCACCTTTTGGCTTCATAATGATGATTCTGGTGCTCCTAAATAACTCTTTGGTCTCATGGGATATGTAGGCACCTCCTTGATTGAATAGGTATCACCAAAAAAATAGTCCCTAAACAATACAATCAAGAACAAACAAATCAAAACAAACAACACAACTATTTATTTGATTCCAAGCCTCATCTTTTTTACTATTTTGTTTTTGAAATCAACTGATGATACATTGTCTTCTTTTAAATTTCTGGGTAAGGTAGTACTCATGGATCACACCATGTGACACAAATGAATATGGTTCTCCCCTTTTGTACCCATCCATACTCATAATCGAAGACCAGATCAACAGTCTATTTTTTTAAATATCAAAATTATTAATAAAAAAATTATTCCATAAAGATTGAAAACCTGAAAACCATGGGTTTCCTCCCATTCAGTGCTTTGTTGAACATCGTTAGCCCGATATGTATCGTAAATCTATCAATTTTATGTTGGTTCATAGGTTGGATCAGATAACTCCACCTCTATTTCTTTTTTTTAATGGTTTAATGAATGGTCTTAAACTTTGACCATTGACATTGAAAATGTGACCACTTGTGGGATCTTGAATCTCTACCCCCCTATGGGGTTACACATGATGCACTATGAAAGGACCTGACCATCTTGACCTTCTCTTTCCCCAGTGTAAATGATGTTTTGAACTATATAAGAGCACAAGTTTTCGAGGTTCAAAATGTTTGACCACCATATTCCTAGATTGGTAGGCTTGAAATGTAGCTTTATTGACCCTTGAATTTTCATAAGCCTCCATCCTTAGTTCCTCAAGTTCATTGAGATCTAATTTCCATTTTGTTCTGGAAAATGAGAGTTCATAATCCATTTTCTTAATTTCCCAAAAGGCCTTATTCTCAATTTTAATATGTAAATGGCATGCTTTTCCATAAACCAACCTATATGGTGACATTCCTAGGATGGTTTTTAATGTTGTACGATATGACCACAGAGCATCCAAGGGTTTCTCGGACCAATATTTCCTAGAAGTATTGGCAGTTTTCTCAAGATTTTGTTTGATTTCACAATTGGTTAACTCAGCTTGACCATTGGTATGTGGGTGGTAAGCAGTGGAGAATTTGTGAGAAATCCCATACTTAGACACGACTGAAGAGAATGGATGGTTGCAGGAATGGGTTCCTCTATCACTGATTATATCCCTAGGAATTCCACATCTACATAATATTTTTTCATTTATGAATTTAATCACAGTTTGATGATCATTGGATTTTGTGGGAATGGCCTCAACCCATTTTGAGGGATAATCAACAGCTAAGAGAATATAGAGGTATCCCCTAGAGTTTTGGGAAGGACCCACAAAATCAATTCCCCAGCAGTCAAAGATTTCAATCACAAAGACAGGAGTGAGTGGCATTTGATTTCTTTTTTGTGATGGACCCTACTTGTTGACACCTAGGACAGCTTTGACAAAATGTGTAGAAGTCCCTTTAAGAGGGTGGGCTAGAAGAGACCACACTGAAGAATCTTAGCAGAAGTTTTCATAGAGGAAAAGAGACCTCCACATGCCTCACTATAACAAAATTTAAGGATGGAATCTTGCTCATATTCTGGGACACACCTCCTAATGACTTGGTCAGGGAAGAACTTATAGAGGTATGGTTCATCAAACACATAGTTTCAACATCAGAAAGGAAATTCCTTCGACCTTGAGTCCCTAATAATTTTGGAATGACTCATGTAACTAAGAAATTGGCTATGTCCGCATACCATGGGCAGTCACTCATTGAGTATAGGTGTTCATTAGGAAATGAATCAGACACAGAAAAGTGATTTGAGTTGTCTTTTAATTCCATTCTAGAGAGGTGATCCGCTACAACATTTTCAACGGCCTTTTTATCATTGACTGTGAGGTCATATTCTTTTAAGAGAAGGACCCAACTAATCATTCTAGCCTTCACATCTTGTTTATGGAAGAGGTATTTTATTGCAGAATGGTCAGTGAACACAGTGATGGGTGATACTAAGAGTTAGGACCTAAAATTTCCTAAGGAAATCACAATAGCAAGTAACTCCTTTTCAGTAGTGGTGTAGTTGATTTCGGCATCATTTAAGGATTTTTCTTGCATAAGCAATGACGTAAGGAGATTTATCACAATGTTGTCCTAACACAGCTCCTATAGAAAAGTCAGTAGCATCACACATAATTTCGAAAGGAAGGTTCCAATTTAGAGATTTCATAATGGGAGGAGTAGTGAGAGAGGATTTGAGGGTTGATAATGAACCCTCATAGCTTTCTGTCCAAACAAATAGAAGATCCATCACTATGAAATCACAAAGGGGACGGGAGATTGAACTTAAGTCCTTGATGAATATTCAATAGAAACAAGCATGTCCTAAGAAATACCTCACTTCTTTGATAGTTTTGGGTGGTGAAAGGTGACTAATGATGTCAACCATGGCTTTATCAAATTCAATCCCCCTACCTGAGACCAGATGGCCTAGAACTAGTCCCTCTTTGACCATAAAATGGAATTTTTCCTAGTTTAGGACAAGATTATTTTCTTCACATCTTGACAAGACTCTCTCCACATTCTACAGACATCCCTCAAATGTATCCCCACACACAGAGAAGTCATCCATGAAGACCTCTAGAAAATCCCCTACCATGTCTGAGAAGATTCCCATCATGCACCGCTGGAAGGTTCCAGGAGCATTGCATAAACCAAAGGGCATGAATTTGAAGGAAAAGGTTCTGAATGGACATGTGAATGATGTATTTCCTTGATCCTCTAGGGAGACCTCAATTTGATTATACCCTGAGTAACCATCTACAAAACATTAGAAGGAATGACCTTCCACTCTCTCAAGGGCTTGGTCAATGAATAGTAAGTGGAAATGGTCCTTCATGGTGAATGATTTTAGCTTCCTATAGTCAATTCAGACCCCCCATCCACTACTCACCCTTGTTGGAAGAATCTCTCCATCCTCATTGGTTATCACTGTGATTCTAGCAATTTTTGGAACCACTTGGATTGGGCTCACCCCTTCACTCTTAGCAATAGGATATATGATACCATCTTTTAACAATTTTAGAAGTTATTTCCTTACTACCTCCATGAGATTATGATTGAGTCATCATTGAGTTTGATGACATGGCTTTGAATCAGATTATTGAACAATCCTATAAGTACCAACAAGTGGGCTAATCCCGGAAATATCAGACAGGGTCCAACCAATGGCTTTCTTATGTTTCCTAAGGATATCTAGAAGCATCCTCTCATGATTGGCTTCATGAGAAGAAGAAATTACAATAGGATGTGTTTTATTGTCCCCTAAAAAAGCATACTTGAGTGCAGTGGGAAGTTCCTTCAATTCATGATAAGGTTGGATCAGAATTTCAGTATAATATTGGGACGTTGGAACACTATCAATTTCTTTTTTTAGAGTTTTAGATAGGATTGAATTCCCACATATAGAAGTTTCATCTACAAGATTGGATTGATCAGATTTAGGGAAGTAAGTTGGAGTGGTCTCCATGAATGTGGTTTCTTGAAAGGTTTCACTGATTTTTGGACCTAAGACTTCACCATAAGATCAATTCGAAAATGTTTCAAGCAAAGGAGATAAACATCCTTCATATGAACAAAGGAAATGAATCTCATCCTGAATTAAACATTCATCAAATATTCTTTTATGTTTTATGGATTCATTTCAATGCTTCCTATCATGTTTACTTCATGAATTTCCTCGTCATCCACTATTTGTGAGCTTGCATTATAGATGTTCAAGTCTAGAATCACGTTTCCAAAGGTGATGGTCATGTTCCCATTTTGGATTCAGATAACATAGTTGATTGTGGCAAGGAAAAGATGACCAAGTATTATTGGGGTTTGTTCCTTATTTCCTATGTTTGGGTGGTTATCAAGGACAATAAAATCAGCAGGGTAGATGATGTTTTCAACTTTTACCAGAACTTCCTTTAAAATCCCCCTTGGAACCCTAATGCTACGATCAGCAAGTTGACCTGTGACAGATGTGGGTTGGATCTCTTCTAGGCCTAACGGGCAGTACACAACATATGGGATGAGATTGAAACTAGCACCTAGGTAACACAAGGCCTTGACAACTTTTCTATTTCCTAGTTCAACATTGATTTAAGGGAAACCCTGGTCTTTTAACATGGGAGGAATTGTCCCTTGAATGGTGGTACGCACATTAGAAGCAAAAAATTACTTGGTTTTTATTTAAAAATTTACATTTAAATGTGCACAGGTCCATAAGGTACTTTGAGTAGGTAGGTATGGTTTTGATTGCATCAAGAAGATAAATGTTCAACTTGACTTGTGAGAATATTTCACTCAATGTTTCACTCAATTCAGGCTTGGGTTTCCCCCTCATGCATTGAAAAAATGGTTCAGGATGTGGGGTTTTTTGTTGAAGAGTTTTTTCTTTCACATTTTTATCAGTTTCCTCACTTTGATCTTGTGGTGCATTTGAATTTTCATCCATTTTTGAATCTTCATGTGGGTTATAAATTGGTTTTCCATCTTTCTCAATTGATTTCCCACTTCTTAAAATAGTTACAAACTTTAGTTGTTCATTAGTTATTTGAGTACAACTTGACTCTCCCCTTGAAGTTGAGGATGGCACCACCAGAGTTGGCATGGGTGCCTTTCCAGTTTGGATTATTTGAAGTTCTTTTTTTAGGGAAAAAGACTTTTGAGTTAATCCTCTCAGTTTGTTTGCACAGTTGTTCTAGTAGGATTTGTGGAACAGTTTGTGTTGGTGCATGAGAAGTTTGGTTTATCGCATGGGGATATTTTGGAGGTGGATGGATTGTTGAAAATGGACTGGTGGCTGTTGGTATTGGATAGGTTGGGTTTGGAACAGGTTATGGGTTTGGTAGTTCTGATAGGGGTAAGGATTTTTTCCCTGTGGTTGGCTAGGTTGTTGGATATCTTTCCAACAGAAGCCTGGGTGGTCATTATACCTTGGGTTGTAGTTGTTTTGGTATTGGGGATTTTGAATGTTCAAATCATTTACTTCCACTATGGGTCCTTCTAAAAGAACATCTTTGATGGATGGAATGGTTGGGCGGTTTTCTGTCTTATGGTCATGTTTGTCACAAATTGTTCAAACAGGGTCAATAGTTTGGATTTCATGGACTTTCCTAAGGTCGATCTCTTCAACCTTCCGAGAGAGTGCTTTGAGTATAGCCCTACGGATTTCATCTTATCTATGTGTATGAATTCTAGTATTTCATTATTTATTTTTAGAATAAGGTGAATTTACCCATGTTTGGTTTTATTCAGAATGGATTTCTATATACTCGTAAGCATCATTTGGGGCTTTTTTTAAGGTTCCATTACACATCATGTCAATGATTTGTTTATTCCCTAGACCCAACCCTTCATAGAAAATTCTCACTTGTTCAGGAAAACAAAAACCATGATGTTGATCCATGTTTAGTGTGTCTTTGAACCTCTCCCATGTTTCATAGAATGACTCTCCCTCTTTTCCAATTTTTTTTGGATACTCTTTTTAAGTGCAATTGTTTTGTGGTGGGGAAAGTATTTTTTGTAGAATTCTCTTTTTAGTTGGGTCTAAGTGTTGATGGATGATGGTATCAAATTTTTTATACAATTTTTAGCTCGATCCTTTAAATAAAAAGGAAATATCCTCATCTTAACTGATTCTAGTTGACGTGGGGGACACATGGTTTCTATGATGTCATTGAACTCCTTAATGTGAAGGTAGGGCATCTCGGACTCCATTCCATGGAATGTGGGATGGTGGTTTAGGACATGGGTATTAAATACGTAGTTGGAATCTCCTAGGGAGTTGTGTCTAATGAATAAGTGGGCATTGGTTCAAGAAGGTGTGAGGTAGTCATTCATCGTTTGATCAATTGCATTCCCCATGTTTAGGGCTTCCTCATTTGGGTTTCTATTTTGGTTCCCACCTGGGTTTATGAGTTGGTTTCATTGAACACCGTCCTTTGAAATAGCCCCAATTTTGGACTCTGGAGTATTAGGGAGATTAGGATCTAATGGAAAGAGTTCCCTTGGTGTATTGACTCCCCAACCCCAGTACTATCCACCCTAACTAGACGGTTTGAGTCAACGCGGGTGTATGCGGACATGCGCCAAAAGAAAAAAAATGAGAAAGGGACAAGATTAGAGAATTTGGATGAGAAAAGAAGAAATGGGGGAGAATAGAATATATTTTTAGACAAATTACTTGGTTCCCTAGAAAACGGCACCAAAATTTGATTCATTCTCAAATTTAACCAAAATAAGAAGGTGAGATGGTCCTTGTAGTTTAGCTTTGGTTGTCGAATCCTCAGAGACCTAAGAAGTATCTACAGACACATACATTCTATGGATTGTTTTTGGATATGAGGTGGCCAAATTGGGTTGATTTTATATGGGTTTAAGGTATCACTAATAGTTTTAAGTTAATTCAAATTAAGGTAATGAGTTGATCCTAGGTTATCACTCGGGGTGGGTTGGATGAATTCCTTTTTAATGATTTAAATTTCTTATAATTGAGATTGGTTCATTTAAGAACATAAAACATAATCATCACTTACTGTTTTAATGCCTACACACCCTAATACTAATCACCCATACACTTTCAGGATCATGCATTGAGCACTCCAAGGTAAAGGTTCGTATTAGCACTTGAAATGTGTGACCTTAATGTCAATAAGGATGAAGATGTTTTAAAATCATCAAATAAAAATATCATTTAAAAGAAGTGATTAACCATTAATGTAGTGAGAAATAACATCCAATCCTGCCCCTTCCTATTCCCTTGGATCACATCATAGAATATTTAGCCCTCCATTGATGACATGCCTTCAACGGAAGCAGGAAGTAGACTTACGAGAGTGGAATTGAAGAGGTAAGAACAACAACAAAAATCGATCACTCTTACTTTGTGTGATAAATATCACAAAGTATGGTGTGAATAAATTCACACCTTGAACCAAAAGTATAAATGTGATAAGTATAAGAATAGAATAAGAGTAAAGGAAGAACTTTTATTAAGAAACTATGGTGAATTAAAAAACATAAATGAGAAAGAAATGCGATTACAAACAGAAAGTGGCAGCATAACACCACAATGAAATCAAGCACCAAATATCCTTCAATACTCCAACACCACTGCCTTAAATAGGAAATTTTGAGCCCTTGGGTCGATCCTCCAATATTCCATGTCTCCTCAATTAATTGTGGTAGGCCATAGGTGGGTGGAAAGTAAGGGATAGTTGTTTTTTTCACCCTTGACCCGAGGTGGGAGTCATCTTTCCTTTACCGAACAGACGCGCTTAAAAGGCCTTCTATATTGCCGAATAATAGTGGTCCATAGAAAACTAAAAATGAGCCGTGGATTTCTTCTAACCTCCTGTAAACTTTGGGACCATTTGGAGTTGTTTATTCGGAGATATGATCATATTAGTGGTATATTTTTCTAGGCTCCAGAATCTGGCCTACACTTTTATCTCTAAATTGTTCCTCTTAAATAACCATAATGGAAGCATAATTAGCTATGTATTCTGAAGGATGATTTGTTCATTTACATTGATTCTAGAATCCCACGAAATTTGGGATTCATTGAGCCATTATTGTGGGCCCCACATTCTCATCAGTGGACTGCTGTCCAATCTGCCTTCTCCAGAATTGCTTCCTTTCATTGCCAAATATCTCCATCATCCTTTATAAATATTTCATTGATACTTTAATGAAAAAATTTTATATTGAAGTTAGTATCCAGTTAAAAATAATATCAAATTAAAATATGGATATTTACACTCTTTAAAATCAGATGACTCATTGGGCATAAATATGTGTACATGTGGCATGAAGTGCACAAATGATGAGAATGAATGTTCCAAATGAAAATGCACTAACTCCGGCCCATAAGATAAGAAAATGAACATTATATTCCATAATAATGTACATAACATATGTTTATTTATTTCATAATGAAAAGGAATAAAAAGATTTTATGTGGATGGAAAAGTAAAATAAAATAAAAGAACATAAGATGAGACTTTACCTTTAAATTGAGTAACTCCCCGTGGATTGAACCAAATGGGTTCTCTGAGGTGATTTCTGCATAAGGTAAGGCTTTTAAGACGAAGAGAGGGATTGTGGGAGCATATTAGAGAAGATGATGGATGAGCCAATGGATTGATATGTGCTATGAATGAGTTATAATTGAGGGCTTTTTATAAGGGAGAGGAGGGGCTCTTTAGGAATGTTTGAAACAATTATTTTATGATAAACTCATATTTCGTTTCAAAAGGTCAACTAATCGTTAAAAACAGAGTTATGATGACTCATGGTCAAAATAAAATAATCCAATAATAATTGGATAGGTTTTGGATATTGTATTAATATTTATAATCTTATTTATTTAATTCATTTATTAATAAGTTAAACATTGCATTATAATTGGGTCATAAATAATTTTATTTATTTGATGTCCATAAGTTTTAAAAAAAATAGCATGATGTAAAAAATATTTTTACCTTTCCAATGAATAATTATTTTTTAAATGATAGCATATATAAACCGATATAAAAATTGTTTCACTAAAAGATATTTGTTTGTGTCATTTTTTACTTTACTTTAAATTAATAAATATAAAGTGTCATTATTAATCACATGTGGATCCATGAGGTCCCATATTCGACCCAAGTATTACCATGGTAATATATGTATCATCCAATAGTATTAAGACATATTTTTGGGAAATTTAATATTATTATAATATTATATTTTACCCTTCTTTATTATTTTTACACTTTAATCCTGGTAAATAAAATATTTACTGAAGTACATATTTAAAATGTCTAAAAATAAAAGTTACCTACTTAAAAAATTTGGAACTATTGATTCCAAATATCGAATCCATTTTTCCAAATTCAAAACACATATATGGATGAAATTAATTTAAAATTAATTCCCGCTGCTAAAACAAATAGCGCGTTTTTAAGAAATAATAACCATCAAAATATTAACACTTTTTTTTGTCCAATTTCAAAATAAAATTACTTCTAATGAACAAAATTAGATTAAATGGTAAAAATATATTCTAATTTCACATTAAAACAAATTTACAATATAATCGAACCATACAAATAAATTAGATAAAAAGGAACTTTTGAATTAAAATACAGTATTTTTCATTATTCATAAAAAATAAATTTTATCATAAAAATACCAAAATTTTATCCAACGTAAATTTTGATATCCCGATTCTAAATAAGAATTATATTTTGTCAAATAGAACATATAGGGGTGTCAAAAACTATATTTAATGATGGTTCTCCATTAAAAGGCGGTAAATTGACCCTTTAATGAAAATTATGCTTAAAATTTAATTCATTCAAATTTTAAGCCTCTAGAATTTATTGGATAAATGTTAAAACATTTAAAAAACATGTATAATCATATTTTAGTTATTTATATTACTAATGATGATAAAACGGATATGGGTTATCTACCATCTAAACTAAAAATATTATACTATTAATGTGCAATATAAGATTTTAAAAAAACTGATGTTGTGTATGGGGTATACTATCGAACATAACATCCCCATTAATGTAACATAAATATTTAATTTAAAAATATTAATTAACATTCAAGTGTATTATTTTTTATTTAATTGGGATGTTACACTTAGTGACCACAAAAAATACAACATTTATCGAAGGCAACATTCCCTGCATTCCAATTCAATAGTGAGCCAACAATGGAGAAACATTTAAAAAACCCAATTACAAATGGAAACATGAAAAGGCCAATGCATCCATTCCAAATATAATTTCTATCGACATTGGGATATTAACAGACAACATCGAACATGCTAAATATTTACTAATGTATCCCGAACCAAAATTAGTCTATCAAAAGGAAATTCACCCACCTTATCCAAACAAAATGGTTATCGTCATGGGTGACCATATAGTTCCCTGAAGGGAGCCAATGTTATTGATGAATGATACCAATTGTTATAAAAAATGCAACCATTCCTAGATGGATATCCCATGATTGACTAAAATCTATGCCACAATCACACAGAATATCTTTCAAAATTTCAATTACCAGCTTCATCTCATTCTCAATCAATGGATGGTATGTAGTTATCAACTTGATCTCAGTTTTTAGGGCTTCTTTGAGACTCCCCAAAAAACAATTAAGTAACCCTTGGATCCCTATCTGATACAACAGAATGACTCCCATGTAGCCTCATAATATCATTCACATACAGCTTACCCGGATCAATAACTTTATTAGTGTCTTTGGTCGGAATGAAATGAGAAGTATTTGTTAAATGATCAATAATCCCTAGACAACATTCCTCCCTCGGGGAGATAGTGGTAATCCAATATCAAAATCCATGGATACCTTGTCCCATTTATAAATTTGAACTGGGAGATGAAGTAGTAAAATATGATGTTTTTTGTGCAATTGCATTATCCATATTTAGGTGTAACAATCAAAAACAAACTCTATGATGTCACACTTTATACCATGCCAGTAGGATCACTACCTCATTTCATAATACATCATCATAGTGCCTGGATGAATGGTACATAAAGATATTTTATAGTTAGGAAAAACTAAACGTATTAAAAATATAGGTGTGAAAACCCTCTTCCCAAAGTGCATCATATTATATGATGAATGAGACAAGTAGGGAATAGTCTCCCAACCATATAGGCTTTCTCATGTCTTATGATGCACATCCTCCTACAACTGAATCCAAAAAATAGATCTAGAAGATATGATGGAAAATAAACAATGGTCAAGACCATGCCTGAAACATTCTCTAGGGAATCTGTGTGAAAATAATTAAAAATAACCACAGGTTTCCAATTTTCCACATACAATATAATTGACTATGATGGTAGTTTTTTTCTATGAGCATATACCAAAACATTCCATTTTCACATGGTGTAAGAGATATCAAAGTAAAACATCTAAAGGAATTATACTCATAATTTATTTCTAAGAATAATTTCATTATGATAAAAGATATATCTCAAGAATTTTATGATCAGAAATTAATGTGATTTACTCCATTAAATGTTATAAATCCCACATTTTATCCCATCCATGAAAATGTCAATATCGAAATCATGAGTGGGGAAATTATTTTCTTGCGGTCCAAGATGAATGGAGACATAAGCAACAACATGGTCATCCAACATAAGCACACATCCAAAACTAATACCTAAAGTTTCACATAATACCACATATACCTTTACATGGATTAAGTTAGATTACAATAGGAGTAGAGTGATACTTCGTTTTAGTTCTTCAAAAGAATACTGAAACATATAATCCCTTGTGAATTTCACCACATTCGTAGTTTGGGATATAAAAGATGATTCCATCTTAGAAAAATCATTAAAAAATCATCAGTAGTATCGGTCATTAATAAGGATAAACATATGTCATAGACATTATGTGGTTCCTTCCATGAAAAAACAGACTTCACCTTCTCATGATCAACTGGTAAGTTGTATTTATATATTTTCTCTCCAATATCATCATTTGTGGAATCTATAGACTATAATTTTAATCCCAACCATACAGACAGTGATTTATCAAAATTTCCCAAACCAATCTCAGATTTTTTTCAAGCCGATGCTTAGATTTACTGTAAACCAAAATATATCATCCACGAACACTACAAAAAAATGATTCAAGGTATTGATTAAATATATGATTCATTAATTCCATGAATAGAATATGGTCATTAATATGAAAAAAACCCAATATATTCATAATGGAAATACCTACTACTAAAATCTATCTTATCCATATCAGACACCCAATCAATGAGATGATGATAACAGAACTGATGATAAATCATGGAAAACCATAGTTTCCTGTTAAACCAATAAAATAAATAATCCATATGAGGGATAGGATATTTTTTCATAACTATCATCCTTTTAAACTTATGATAGTCCACACATAATCTATGTGAACAATCTACATTATTATGGAAGAGAATAGGGCCTAGAAAAGGTGAAACATTGAGGAAAATATACCTTTTCCCAATAGGTTTTCTAACTAATTAATGAGTTCTTTCATCTCAGTCACTTCCATAAGATAAGAAGGTATCAATATAGGCTGTGTACTGGGAATAATGTCAACTATAAACACTAATTCTCTCTCTGGAGGAGGATATGATAATTCATCTAGGAAAAAACTAAGTATTTTCTAAATGATAAAGGGATGATAAAGAAATGAATAACGTTAATCAGGATCAAACACAATAGGTATGAAAAAATAGTTGACCACTAGGCCAGAAATTCCTGCACAACCATTTCTCAAAATACACTCACCCTGAAACCCATGAGATCTCCCGTTGGATGTCAGAAATGTGACACATTGACAATTACAATTAACCACATCTCGATGAAAAATATGAAAATCCATATTGATGACAATGTCGAATAGATCTAGATCAGGAATGATAACATCCCAGAGCATCTCCATATCAGATTTCATTAACAATAAATAAGGAAATTGAAGCCCATATTATTTCCCCTTTCTAGGAGGTTCCGCTAATGCCATTGTAATGGTAAAAGATCCATTGAATGTTTCTGAAAATAAAAAAATCTTACAGATATGAATGAGTGGGTGGCACTAGATTTTTTGAGAAGTATATTGTTCACATAGATTATGTGTGGACTATTAGAAGTTTAAAAGGATGATAGTTATGGACAAATATCATTTCCCTCATGTGGATTATTTATTTGATAGGCTTAATAGGAAACTGTGGTTTCTCAATAATCCCATTTTTCTCCAAATATTGTGTAGAATGAAAATCTAGAGTCATAAAGGTACATTCATTGATTGTGACTAGATATCATATCTCATGTGTTTATTTTGATTATTTATACCTCTGTGGAGATAGTGGACATTACCATAATGTATGTTATAAATATAGAAGGCATGGTCGTATTTACTACATATTCTCTACAATATAGAGAGATCTTCAATAGAATGCTTGTGAAGAAGTGGAAGCGGAAGGATCATCATAGAAGTGTTGGAGGTCGGTCTCAATAAGAATCCTCCTCTACATTTTCTAAAGTTGTTTTAAATGTTAATCTGACTGGAAATTAGTTCAAAAAGGGAGTACACTATATGTTCATTTCCGATGATGAAAATACATGAATTATATATGTACTCATTGGTCACTTACAATTCTTCTGTAAGGCTATCACTATTCCTCATTATGGTCAGGGTTTCTCTTCTACAAATTCTACAATGATGTAGTCAGAAGCTTCAATGACTATAGGGATCCAGCCAGATGCCTGAGTAGTTAATCACATACATGTAATAGATAATTGTTCAATTGAAGTCGGTGTAGGTATGACAAATGCTACAATGATGTAGTCAAAAGGCATGGACACTAGAGGACATTCTTCCTCGGATATCAAATTGTAAAGAACTAACTCAAGTTTCCCACAAACCTAGCACCCACACTGATATATCACACACCATAAAGGCATTCCCAATCCCATGGGCTGGTGATAAGCTCTTGGTTATGAAACAACTAAGTAGATGAAATGATTCTCCCAAACAAAAAATCCACATGGAATAAATATCTAAAATAACTAAGAAATAAAAAATTAATTATGAATATATATTCAATAATAAAGTGGAAGATAGATAAAACAAACAACTGGAATGTAGTAAAAAACTCTAAAGGACAAGTCCAACTACTAAGGAATAAATCCAAACAGATACTCCAAGTGATGTTGTGGACAAACTCACACTATCCCACCACTAGCTACCCAACTCAACTAACAGAAAACCTCACTTTATCACTTTAGTTCCTTGCATATCCATGCACATGTGACATTTAAGGGTTTACACACCACCAAAGACGTGTGCATGGTGTGATCTAACAATCATAGAAGGAACCCACCTAGGAGTTATATGACATAACTATGTATAAATATTCATTTATTATTAATTTATATATATAATTGAATGATAAAAAGTAATTTTTTAGAAAATATTTTAAAAATTCCCCATTTCTGTAGTTCGGATCAAAAACCTGTATAACTTGCATATCCAGTCTATCCCAGAAATAAAAAAATATATATATAAGATAGAAAAAGAAATGAATCAGTAAAAAGGATCACTACAGTTCATAATAGTATACCACTCATACTAAAATAAATAATTTTTTCTATAATGTTCGTAGTTCGCATGCCTAGGTGGTAGATAAATACCCTATGACTATTCCCCACAAAGATTTCCATATTTTTCCACTATAGGAATGGTTCATGGAAACTAAGTATATTGCTATGAAAAATGCTCATAATAATAAAAAACATAGTTGATGACCTCTATATAAACCATCCACATATGTTCTCAATGATAAAAAATGTGATCATTTTCACAAATCAATTTCAATGTTTCAAAAGTACCCATTTCATTTTCATTTATAATAAACCATGGAATGACCATTTCTCTAGAAAAGACCTTTTTCTAACACACCCAATGTGTCATTCCAATTTGAAAAATAAATTTATAATGAATCATAAATCATGATAATTATTTAAGTCATGAATGAGAAACAATCACCTCAATGGTCATGTCACACATGCCAGAACGGAATTCACCAAAAAAGAAAACTATAAACAGCAGAGGAGATCCTGTAATTCAATATTTATCACAATATTGATCCTAATAATAAAAAAAGAACCAGTGGATAGGGATAAAACCACATACCTCTAGAACAAATGTCTACCATACCAAGACTAACCAAAGAATGGAATATCGAATGATAGCTCTAAAATGATATAGAAGAATACAAGATGAATCAATGACGTAGATAGATGGATCTGATAATACATCTTATGGGTGCTACATTGATCTATAGAAATGATGAAGTGGAAGGATTAAACACCCAAAAATATACACCACAATTCCAGTGGATAATTAGTGCTAATTGATTCAATCTAGAATGAGTTGTGTCTCTCAAAAATTCACATGAACATAGTTGGGTCGAAACCAATGTAGAATTAGAGAAAAACCCAATACAAAACAACCACAATCTTTTTTTATAAACTATACATAATCCATTTAATGATTTGTAATACAATTACAAACAATGAAATCCATGGTATAAAAGTGCCCCAAAAAATCCATTTCCTCAGAATTAAAAATATTATATTTAAATAATTCATGAAATGAAACCTCTATTCACAATGTGAAACCACACACAATGATGTGAATGAACTATTCACGACGTGTAAACATCAGAACCGTGAATCCCCTTTCACAGATTGTACCCGAAAACCATTACACATTGTGTAACATAATTATATTACAAGAAATCCACCTACAACTTACAGAAAATTATTGTTAAGGACAAAATTCAAAAAATAATTGACTTCCCCATTATAAGTATCCTCTCAATGTCAAAAAATGAGAACCCAAAATTATTTTAAGGGGGTAACTAATAAAAAACTAATGGGGTGTTACATGTGATGGACCATGTGTCTTCATGTGAGATGAGATGTGACTGTGTTGTGGGGTAGGTTCCCCTGGTTCTATAGGTGTGATGTGGTGTGACCATGTTATAGGTCAATGGTGACATATATTTGTAAGAGATATGAGTTCTATGACTTATGATGTCGGGATGTGAGAGTGGAAAATCACAGGTAAAGTGGTGTAGGTTACCATTTATATATATGATTACTATCATATAATTATACATGGATGGTGTAATATGGTGAGAATGCTTTAGTGTGTTTGGAATTGGTAATTGACCTATTTACGTGCAAATGGATTATTTTTTTTCAAGGGAACATTATTATATAGTTTCCACCAGTGGAGAAGGGAAATTTGAATTGTTCTCAGTATATTTGTATTCCCACACTATGTATATAAACTATTATTCATGTTTCCAATAGGATTACATGGATTATTATAGAGAGTACTAGCTTGGATCTTTTTAAACAATTGTTGTGTTTCTAAATTAGCTATTTTTTGGGTATTTACATTTGGAGATCTTATATGTATCAGTTTTATTTATACGTGCATGTGTGATGGTTTTGGTATGTTTTTATATTATTTAATGGAATTTAGGGCAGACGATTCATCTTATATCAATATTTTATATTAATATAGATAGTAATGGCTTTTATTTTATGAATGTTTCACAACATTGGTTTTATCTGTCATTCTAGAGAATATTTGCGGTGACATTCATCGGTCATTATATCGCTCCCTCCATTGTGGTATTGTTGTTCAGGGGGATTGTGACATATAAAATGATAAAATGAAAAGAAAAATGAAATGATATGATGATGAAAATTTTGTCCAATGATAAATTATTGGTCAAGGAACGACCCTAAAACTATATATGTGAGAATCATGTGAATTAGGGGTTAAATATGATGGAAAACATCGTTTTGCATCATATATAGTCATTGTAAGATGTATAAAATGATAGATTCTAGTTTTGTACAATCTATAATGGAATGAATATAATAAGAACATTACCAACATGAGTGATATCATGGAACATATGTCTCCCTAATTGATAGTCACAAAATTTTCATAGGCCATAACTTTATGATGTAAAACATTTAAAGGTTGTTGTCAGAGATAATTTTCACAAGAAAACTCCATTTTACAATGTAAATGGGATGTATAAGACTTAGAAACAGATGGTATTAATTAATTTAATGTCCTAGATTAATTATATTATCCCATAATGTCATTGGATGTCTTTCACCCATATATCATACCATTTATGATGGAGTGATGCTTCTTTTAGGCTTATAAATACCTCTATAGAGGGGTTGGAAAAGGATTGTATAATATAAGGAATCAAACATTTTTCTGAGGAATATGGTTTCCACATCTTTTTAATATTTAGAGTTTATATTTTTTTCATTTCCACTTTTATATAAACCTAGATAAAAATTTTTTAATGAGTTTATTAGTTTAAATTAGGTTTCTACTTCTCATATAAATTTGATTCCCACTTCCTATCTTTCAAATGTGATCTCTTACACTTCTGATAGTTCATTATTGAAAAAAGGCATGGCCTTGCGGGAGGTTTCATAGTTTTCCCAAAATTATTTCACTTTATTTTTTTAGTGTTTTAAATTTATTTTTTTGTGAATTAGATCGATGTGCACGAGTGTGGTGTTCATCCACCAGGAAAAAGATCCATTGTGTAAAACTATTTGTTAATCTAATTATTTTCCCTCTCATTCATCATAAAAATTCATCATATGATGGTGTTGAGTTTACTATATGGGATGATACATCATACAACGACGATGGTATTTTTTGGAACTACACTCTGAATCAATGTATTTATCATACATTACAATTGATGGATGTGATATTCATTTTTAAAAATGAATGAATAATTTCACTATCAACAAATTAATGATTAGAAATTAATTAATTTTGTTTCATAAATACATTGTAAAATAGAAGATTAAAAAAATTAAATAATGAATTATAAATAATTACCATCCCTAGGACCAAGAATTTTCTTACATAATATCATTCTGTATTGCATTGGCATTTTGGATATTTTATGTATTTAATTTTATAGAATTTTTGCGTACCCAAAAAAATTATTTTTAAACATTAAAAAATAACTAAAAAATGATATTAAGTAATTTAGAATTAAATTTTGATTACTTGTGAAGCTAATAAAATGATACAACCCTAGTTAGCCACATCGCTATAGTATAGAAATAAAATTTCTTTTGAAAACCCCCATTATAAGCATGTAAAGGATATAAAAACTTTTTTTAAGTAAAATTTTATTATGTTTATGAAATATTAAATAAAGGGGTTATAAATTCATCATAATTTATTTAAATAAATAAATTTATATTATATTTCCTTATATATAAAATTAAAAAAGAAATTTAATTCATCCATTTATTTTGTTCTAGATTACTAAAATAGAATGTATTAGAAAAATCAGTATTTTTTTAAATATTACATTGATATAAAATATTTTTAAATACTAAAAAATTAACATTATGTGAATTTTTTTTCGTTGAATATAAAAATAATATCATATTTAAAATAATAAAATTCAATAATTTATAAACCTATATTTTAAATTAAAATTAATTATATATATATATAGTGCCTTAAAAAAATATTTCTAATACATATTTATTTGATTCATCCATGTCTATGTTTAGATTGGTGTTTCATGTGAATATGTTTTGAAGAAAATAATCTTAATTTTGAGAATATATATATATATTCATATATTCCAATATTACATCGTAATGTTCCCAATTTTATATGATTTTGAAAACCATTTTGTTTCAATTTCAAACTAATTTTTTTGGAAATATGAATTTTTTTTAAAATGAAATTATTTTTATTTTAAGGTGTTAAATAAGGAAAATATGTATTGATGAGACTTGAATATAGGAAAGGGTATTTTCTTATAGTTTTTTAGAATATAGGGAGTCAACCATGCAGTTTGTAAGGGTATAATACACTCTACAAAAGGTTAACACCCTTTTTATTACTATTATGTAATGGTAAACATGATCCTATTTAAGGGTAACCCGTGGATCATGTGTCGTGTAATGGTAAGGGATATTTTGTGTATGTTTACTCAATCACAATGTAGATGTCATCTATGTGTTTTTTATGTTTAATGTACTCTTGTAAGTGTAGTATATAAGGGTTATGACATGCCATGTTAGGGAAACCAATGATATAAGGGTATCTATATAAGGGTAGCTACGTAAGAGAACTATATTGCATATCAGTTATCCAAAATGGTAAAAAGTAGTTGTTTCTATGTAATCCATGCACTGGATAAGTGTACCCCAGAATATCATATGCATATTTATGGGTAACATGGTTTATGTGTGTGGTTTGGAAGATGTTTGAAAACTATGTGAGGTTTTCCCCTTACCTTAATGAAAATTCTAAGAGATATATAACGATAATATCAACATACAGTCAATCAATGATTTTTATAATGAATTTTCAATGCACTATTTTTATTTATTATTCCCTAGATCCACCCAGTAACAAATTCCACAGATTTTAAATTCTAAAAAACATGGTATTATATCCTCGAATTAAACTAAATCCAATGATTGTATTTATGGATTAAATTGAATATGCATCATTTATGAATCACTAAAAAATAATTCCACAATGAAGGTTAATTTTTTGTTTTAATATGGTGAACCCACACATGATTTGTTTTCCGAAAATAATACATGATCCTTATCCTTTATCATTTGTGCATTTCTTCAAATCCATGCTACCCTTAAAATCCATTTTTTTATATGTGTGATGTATTCTACAATGAAACTGAATTATGAATTTAGATTCCATGAAAAAAAGAATCAGACCCTATCACCTATTTTTTTGGTGTATGGTTTTTTTGAATATTAACATAGGTATGAAATTCATGAATCCATTTCATAAATATATTGTAAAATAATTCCTGTTGAGCTTCTAGAAAAAAAAATTAATACATATTATCTGATAATAATTATTAATTTATCAATGATTATAAAATAATTAGTATCTTGGAATATTAAGGAATGATTAGAAATTATTATCATATTGTTGTTATTCTTTATAGATATAATATAATGGGATGTGGATTCACTATTATTATTCTAATAATAAATGGAACGAAATAATTGGAATTGTCAATATTTTTGAATTTATCCAAGTGGGAGAAAACATTTCAACATGTGTGTAGAGACCCGAATCCTGACGTACATTGACATTACATTACTTTTGCGGAATACTTAGTACATAACAAAAACACACACACAAGGATCGTAATAGTTTAGTGTCTTTGGAAACTCGGAATAAAATCTTCTAATCGTGGTGAAAGATCTTCAACATCTCCCATAAAGATCTTCCTTTTTTTTACCTAAAACCTTTCTTTATATCCTGGGGAAAAGAAAACATAAAAGGGTGAGCTCAAATGCTCAGTAAGGGTAAACAAAAGAAATATCAATCACATCGTATTCATAAGAACATAACATTTTGGAAATCATAACCTGCAAAAGAGAGCATAATTTCATAACATGGGATAAATCATGGTAGTGAAATGTAATCACAATAATCATAACTTAAAACATGAAACTTTGTGGCATTCACACATAATCATAGAGAATCATTTATTGTTAGTCAAGACTCATTTCCAAGACTATCTTAGTGGACAAAGTCCCTTTCTGAATCGAGTAACCCTCGTTTAAGTCCTGTTTCACTGAACCGGTATAACCTACCATTCCAGCCATGTCTATCTCATGAGATATAAAATCTTTACCCAATGCATTGGAGGGAGATATAGGTCCCACCCATCTTATAATGATACCATTCTTATGTGTGCCACAAAATCATAAATCATACATCATTTCATAACCCATGTAATAAAAATGGGATTCTTAAACAACATGACATCATGAAACCATTCATATAAGATAAAGGAATTCATAAACATAATTCCATCACAACATAGTCAAATCAATGTAAAAATATGGATAGAAACAGAACCCTTTATTATCTTAGATGGAAAATAATTTTGATAAAACACTTGAAATAAATTCTTGAGTAAAATATCCTTTCTTCTTCAAAATCAATTTCTTTTCACAAAACATCATGCAATTTTAAAAGAAATAGATTTTATTAAAAATAGTCATGAAATATTTTGGAGGAAGCTTCATGAAAATAAGGCTTTATAAAACCATAAAAATACGTTCGTGCTGTTTATGTTAAAAAAATATTCTTCGTACTTTTTTCGGAAAACTCAAAAAGTACCTCGTATGAAAAACGAAAAAATATTCCTTTCATATCCTTTACTAAAAACTCATCGAAGGGTAAAATTGGATTTAAACAATTTTAGGTGGATGGAAATAATATTACATATTGAGGAAACATGGATGTGGATAATAAAATACACCCTAGTAAATTTCAAAGTATAAACAATCTCAGACAAAAATGAGATTGTGATATTTCCCTTACCTTAGGTCTGATTTGCTTCGTATGTGTCCGAACCTCCTCTTCTTTGAAACGCCTCTTTGAATCCTCCACTTAGGGAACTAATATTGGTCTTTGAAGAAGACCAGGACCTCTAGGATTATTCTAGGAAAGTGGAGAAGGGATTTTGGTAGGGGTTGGCCGAGCTTGAGTGCTCAAATTGGTTTGAGGAGGATGGGGAGGAGGTACCCTTTTATAAGGGAGGAGAGGGGCACCTTAGGAATATCTCAAAATATTATTTTATATTAAAGTCAAAATCGGTTTATAATGGTTCCAAAGGGTCTTATTTCTAAGTTAAAGTGGGTATGGGTCGAAATCCTATCAACCAATAGGATTTAGACAAGTTTAGGTTATTATTTTAACCTTATCAATTAGATTTAACCCTAATTTAAATAATTTATCTTTTACCGTGTCTTTTTGTTTTCATACACTATATGGTTAATAAACTTACTATATCAATCCAAAAGAACCCCAAGTTGTTTATTATTAATATATATAATCTCATCTATGTCATTTGGCCGATCCTTAGATTTTTAGGAATAAAATAACAATTAATAATATAATATTTGTTTTAAAAACTATTTTATGTCAATTTTGACACTATTTGGTACAAGATTTTTATGAAATTCATAACAGAATGATAAGTTCTAACCAAGTTACTTAAATCAACAATAACATGTCATATTAACCTATAAAATTAGTGTAAGTCATAAAAAGTCTCAAATTACATTTATTTGGGCATTTATAACATCAATTATGTCAATATTTCATTAATAAGACAATTACTGCATTATCTTTGTGTCATAATAAATGATAATTATTTAATCCCTAAAAATTCTAAATAAATTCCTATGATGTAGATACTTTTATTAGATTTCTGGAGACTATTCATGTTCGAAGTTTCATGAAGTTTATCACTAGATTAAAATTATTATACTTATAAGATTTAAGAAGGTGACATGTTGTCACATTCTTTGGTTTTAATAATAATTAAATTATTTTCTATGAAAAAATTTAATTAAATTAATCTAATCCGACCCTTGGGTGATATGGGTCGTTTTTTAGTCATCCAATAGGATTTTTACATTTGTTAGGGTAATTTTAAAATATTATATTTACCCTTAATTACCTGATTTACCTTTAACTGTGGTAAATAAAATTTACCGTAGTTACTATTCATAATTCTCAAAAATAAAAAGTATCCTATTAACATAATTTGGACCCACTGATTCCAAATATGGAATCCATTTATTAAAATTCAAAACACAGAAGTTGCAGAAATTAAATTAAAATTAATCCCGTTGTCGAATAAAAACGGGTTTTTGTTTAAAACATTGCAAAAGATTGAATTGATTTAACCTACAAATTCAAGGTAAAATCAATGATAATTACATAAATTATATTAAATGGTAAAAATATATTCTATTTATACTTTAAAACCATTCAATATTATAATTTAACCACATAAGATATTACGATGAAAAAAGTTGTTTTTAATTAAAATATAGCGTGTTTTTACTATTCATTAAAATGTGAAAGTTACTAGAATAATATGAAAATTTTATCCAAAGTAAATTTTTATTTCATGATTCCAAAGAAGAATTTTATTTTGTCAAATTGAACTTATAAACATGTCAAAAACTAGATTTAGAGTGGGTGCGCCATCAAAAGGCGGCAAAACTGCATTTTTTTAAAAATTCTTATTTTACCCGAAAAATTTATTTTGTTCTTATACCATGTTCTATAAATGTGTAAGATGAATAATAATGTTATAAAATTCAATATTTAGTTAATACTATTCATAAAGGCTAGTTCATGACAATATTATAATAATATAATTTTGTTTATTAAATCCTGGTATTGCGTACAACACACGCTATCGAGAAGGTTGCGATTGCGTGTAATGCAAGCCAAGTCAGTGTTGCGTGTTGTGAAAGAATCCTTCGTTGTTTCGTATAATAGAATCCAACCATATTTCATTTATAAGTTTAATATATATATATATATATATACTCAATGTTGCGTAGAATAACTATTATCAAAATTGTGTGTAACACGGTCCATGAATAGTGTTGCGTACACTGCAAGCTAATATGGTGTTGCATATAGTGCAAGGTAATCTTGGAGTAGAATACAACACAAGACATTAATGAAATAAAAATAATATTTTTCATAAAATCTCGGGGTGTTACATTCTACCCCCCTTAAGATGAATTTCGCCCTCGAAATTCGTCAGGGTTATAAATAGTTTACTATTTGAAAGTTTCTTTGATAGAAACCCACATCGTAAAAAGGAATTCCAAAACTTATCTTTAAAAACAAAAGTATGAAACGTAACGGTTACCCAAATAAACTAATCACTGGGTTTCCACATAGGTGAAAATATGGATATGGAAGAGAAATCTAACCATCATGTTCTAATAGAGAGTGGTAGAGAACATGGATATGGAAAATCTAGCAATCACAAAGCCATAAATTTTCGATGATCTAAGGTACCATCTGATTCATCAGATATAAGAGCACTAAGAAAACATTTTTGGTTTTCAAGATCATTTCCCTAAAGTTTATGAAATTGGAATTAGAAGAAATACTTTCGTGATTTTGGTATAGTCTCACCGTTTGTTGTTCTTTGGACAATTTCCACTTCATCTCTTAAAGAAATGAAGTTGAATTTTTCATTCGTGATGTGTTAGAAGATCATGTGATAGAATGATGGGTCATTCCATCTGTCTCAAACAAAAGGTTAGAAAAGTTATCAAAAAAATACATAAGTCCATCTATAGTGAGATTAATCATATATGGTTCCTAAAATGAACTTATACTTCACATATCATACTGCATAATATAATAAAACTAGTTTCTACTAAACAGGGACTTCCTGTAGGTCAGTGGTAGGCGATAAAGGCCAGTCGCACTTCGGTTGTGGGTTCGATTCCCACAGCCTTGTCCGAAGCGATGGGATGTCGCCCGTCCTGCAGGTTGTCCTTTTTCTAAAACTACATTACAATAACATCACATAAATAATATCAAAAAAAAGTTCTATACATAAACAATACTAACTTATAATCCATTACAATATTTAGGCTTATCTAAAATACTTCGGTCCAAGCTCATAGTATAAAGAAAATGATTACATGAAATGTCGTCAACCAAGCATGTGAATACCATCATTTATCCCCCATATATCTTGTTGGTCACATTCCAATCATGTGAATACCTTAATGATGTATTCTCTTGAAAAAAAATGAATACCCATTAAACCTTAGTGAAAACATGAATGCTGTCAAAAGTTATCTCTTTCCCCATACCAAAATCCAAAAATTATATATACTCAAAACATGATATAACCTTCTCCTTATATCAGTCATGAGCTCATGAATACTATCAAACATTTAATTTTCTCCTTATCCCTTCATTATGTGCATATCATCTACATTCCAAAAATATCTGAATAACCATTCATGGATACTGGTAACATTAATCAGACAACAGTGTAACAATCCTTACATGTCTCTTTATTCTATAGTACAATGAGATTACTTATACAACATTACACATGATAAACATGTAATCATTCTACTACATTCTTAAACCATTGACCGAGCTTCAATAATTCTTTCATCTCACATATCATTTGTAGTCTCTTCATCATCATCCACATAAATACTTCCCATACGACCATACTGATTATCTTCATGAGACTTTCCCTTAGGGAATTGGTTTTCATAATGCCCATACATTCCACATTTAAAACATTTAACCATTTTTGATGTCGTAGCAATACCATTATCCTCATCCATGTTGTTAACTGAACCTTTTCCTTTGCATTTACTTGCTTTGTGTCCATCTTTTCCACACCCAAAGCATCTTCCAGTTCCTTTGAAACATTCTCCTTGATGCCTCTTCCCACATGATTTACATAGGGGAAATTGAACTTTCTTTCCTCTATGCTCATCATGAAACTCCATCTTTCTCTTATTAGCCGAGTCAGGAAACTTACCAAATTTTACTTTATTGATCATATTATGAGATTTTTGATTCGGCATAATAATTATTTTTGGACTTCCAAATCCCATTTCATTATGAAGAATATCATTCCCTTGTCCATCATATCCTCCATTATCGTGAATCATCTTGTTTCTATCCATTTTCTAAAACCCAAAAAATAATAGTGTGAGAGGAAAAAATCATGCTAGGGAAAACAACATAATAAAGGGGGAGTACCCTCAATATCTAACATCTTATGTTAAATTCTATGATCGTTACCATAGTTCTAGGACTGTATCCTATACGTATACTTTTCCTTAGGGACATCCCTAGACATACCTTATAAATATCTCTAGGGATCTCACTAAAGTTCTCGCATCCTAGTTTCCAAAGGTTGACTAAACCTTTCCTCTGATACCAACTGTAGAGACCCGAATCCTGACGTACATTGAAATTACATTACTTTTGCGGAATACTTAGTACATAACAAAAACACACACACAAGGATCGTAATAGTTTAGTGTCTTTGGAAACTCAGAGTAAAATCTTCTAATCGTGGTGAAAGATCTTCAACATCTCCCATAAAGATCTTCCTTTTTTAATACCTAAAACCATTCTTTATATCCTGGGGAAAAGAAAACATAAAAGGGTGAGCTCAAATGCTCAGTAAGGGTAAACAAAAGAAATATCAATCACATCGTATTCATAAGAACATAACATTTTGGAAATCATAACCTGCAAAAGAGAGCATAATTTCATAACATGGGATAAATCATGGTAGTGAAATGTAATCACAATAATCATAACTTAA
Organism: Viscum album; assembly: GCA_963277665.1. NCBI lineage: Eukaryota > Viridiplantae > Streptophyta > Magnoliopsida > Santalales > Viscaceae > Viscum > Viscum album. The sequence goes on along the minus strand of OY728121.1, from coordinate 1,990,517,517 downwards.
AACATGAAACTTTGTGGAATTCACACATAATCATAGAGAATCATTTCTTGTTAGTCAAGACTCATTGCCAAGACTATCTTAGTGGACAACGTCCCTTTCTGAATCGAGTAACCCTCGTTTCAGTCCTGTTTCACTGAACCGGTATAATCTACCATTCCATCCATGTCTATCTCACGAGATATAAAATATTTAACCAATGCATTGGAGGGAGATATAGGTCCCACCCATCTCATAATGATACCATTCTTATGTGTGCCACAAAATCATAAATCATACATCATTTCATAACCCATGTAATAAAAATGGGATTCTTAAACAACATGACATCATAAAACCATTCATATAAGATAAAGGAATTCATAAACATAATTCCATCACAACATAGTCAAATAAATGTAAAAATATGGATAGAAACAGAACCCTTTATTATCTTAGATGGAAAATAATTTTGATAAAACACTTGAAATGAATTTTTGAGGAAAATATCCTTTCTTCTTCAAAATCAATTTCTTTTCACAAAACATCATGCAATTTTAAAAGAACGAGATTTTATTAAATATAGTCATGAAATATTTTGGAGGAAGCTTCATGAAAATAAGGCTTTATAAAACCGTAAAAATCTATTTGTGCCGTTTATGTTAAAAAAACATTCTTCGTACTTTTGTCGGAAAAGTCAAAAAGTACCTCGTACGAAAAACGAAAAAAATATTCCTTTCATATCCTTTACTAAAAACTCATCGAAGGATAAAATTGGATTTAAACAATTTTAGGTGGATGTAAATAATATTACATATTGAGGAAACATGGATGTGGATAATAAAATACACCCCAGTAAATTTCAAAGTATAAACAATCTCAGATAAAAATGAGATTGTGATATTTCCCTTTCCTTAGGTCCGATTTGCTTCGTATGTGTCCGAACCTCCTCTTCTTTGAAACGCCTCTTTGAATCCTCCACTTAGGGAAATAATATTGGTCTTTGAAGAAGACCAGGACCTCTAGGATTAATCTAGGTAAGTGGAGAAGGGATTTTGGCAGGGGTTGGACGAGTTTGAGTGCTCAAATTGGTGTGAGGAGGAGGGGGAGGAGGTACCCTTTTATAAGGGAGGAGAGGGGCACCTTAGGAATATCTCAAAATATTATTTTATATTAAAGTCAAAATCGGTTTATAATGGTTCCAAAGGGTCTTATTTCGAAGTAAAAGTGGGGATGGGTCGAAATCCTATCAACCAATAAGATTTAGACAAGTTTAGGTTATTATTTTAAACTTATCAATTAGATTTAACCCTAAGTTAAATAATTTAACTTTTACCGTGTCTTTTTGTTTTCATACACTATATGGTTAATAAACATACTATATCAAGACAAAAGAACCCCAAGTTGTTTATTATTAATATATATAATCTTATCCAAGTCATTTGGCCGAACCTTAGATTTTTAGGAATAAAATAACAATTAATAATATAATATTTTTTTTAAAAACTATTTTATGTCAATTCTGACACTATTTGGTACATGATTTTTATGAAATTCATAACAGAATGATAAGTTCGAAAAAAGTTACTTAAATCAACAATAACATGTCATATTAACCTAGAAAATTAGTGTAAGTCATAAAAAGCCTCAAATTACATTTATTTGGGCATTTATAACATCAATTATGTCAATATTTCATTAATAAGACAATTACTGCATTATCTTTGTGTCATAATAAATGATAATTATTTAATCCCTAAAAATTCTAAATAAATTCCTATGATGTAGATAATTGTATTAGCTTTCTGGAGACTATTCATGTTATAAGTTTCATGAAGTTTATCACTAGATTAAAATTATTATACTTATAAGATTTAAGAAAGTGACATGTTGTAACATTCTTTGGTTTTAATAATAATTAAATTATTTTCATTTGAAAAAATTTAATTAAATTAATATAATCCGACCCTTAGGTGATATGGGTCGTTATTTAGTCATCCAATAGGATTTTTACATTTGTTAGGGTAATTTTAAAATATTATATTTACCCTTAATTATCCGATTTACCTTTAACTATGGTAAATAAAATTTATCGTAGTTACTATTCATAATTCGCAAAAATAAAAAGTATCCTATTAACATAATTTGGACCCACTGATTCCAAATATGGAATCCATTTTTTAAAATTCAAAACACAGAAGTTTCAGAAATTAAATTTAAATTAATCCCGTTGTCGAATAAAAACGGGTTTTCGTTTAAAACATTGCAAAAGATTGAATTGATTTAACTTACGAATTCAAGGTAAAATCAATGCTAATGACATACATTATATTAAATGGTAAAAATATATTCTATTTATACTTTAAAACCATTAAATATTATAATTTAACCACATATGATATTACAATGAAAAAAGTTGTTTTTAATTAAAATATAGCGTGTTTTTACTATTCATTAAAATGTGAAAGTTACCAGAATAATATGAAAATTTTATCCAAAGTAAATTTTTATTTCATGATTCCAAAGAAGAATTTTATTTTGTCAAATTGAACTTATAAACATGTCAAAAACTAGATTTAGAGTGGGTGCGCCATCAAAAGGCGGCAAAACTGCATTTTTTGAAAAATTCTTATTTTACCCGAAAAATTTATTTTGTTCTTATACCATGTTCTAGAAATCTGTAAGATGAATAATAATGTTATAAAATTCAATATTTAGTTAATACTATTCATAACGGCTAGTTCATGACAATATTATAATAATATAACATTGTTTATTAAAACCCGATATTGCATACAACACACGCTATCGAGGAAGGTCGCGATTGCGTGTAATGCAAGCCAAGTCAGGGTTGCGTGTTGTGAAAGAATCCTTCGTTGTTTCGTATAACAGAATCCAACCATATTTCATTTATACGTTTAATATATATATATATATACTCAATGTTGCGTAGAATAACTATTATCAAAATTGTGTGTAACACGGTCCATGAATAGTGTTGCGTATACTGCAAGCTAATACGGTGTTGCGTATAGCGCAATGTAATCTTGGAGTAGAATACAACACAAGACATTAATGAAATTAAAATAATATTTTTCATAAAATCTCGGGGTGTTACAATGTGAATTTTTTTATTTTTTAAATAAATCATTCAATGTTGATTCATGGGGTTATTGACTAACCCATAACATTTATTTTTCTCAGTAATGATAATAACACCTATGATGAGGTTTTCGTTCCAATAGAGGTAACTTCTCATACTTTCAAACAAAATGTGATCAATTATCCTTGAAATTAATTTCAATGAATCTAATATAGAATGATTTTTACCTTTTTTGTCTATTTTTTAATCTTTTTATAATGATATAAAACATGTTTATGATTAATTAATTTCTATGAAAACTTTTTATGTCTTGTAGAAATGTCTGTATCCCATGAGAAACATACATGATAATTGATGATATGAGTACACACACACACACATATAGTTATTGTATTCATGTTTTTTATTGATCAACTATGTTGTAAGATTGTATTTTTCCTATGATGAAATGCTTTACATTATTTTATGTAAACCCCTATTATGAATGCATTGTGAGTTATTTTCATGGTTCCCAGAGTAGGTGGACTGTCAATAAATGACTATATCATATAGATGGATTTAACACTACATGTTATAATTGTGAAGAAGAACCTTTAAATAGGGTTGGGATGCATTGATACCTCATAGATTCTATGTGATACACATGATTCCTAGAAAATGACATGGACCATGTTACACGATCCCTAGGGAAATGATGAGTTTATCATGATTCTTAGTGAAGGATACAAACATGAACCACTTAATGGATTGTGGTTTCCATGTATTAGGTACACATAATGACACAGACCATGATTTTTAACCATGTGGTTAGTTATTGACTAATTTTGATTCATTGACATTCCATCTAATATGTAGATAAACCAGGTTCCTATAGGGATCATTTGGAATGTTTTTCATATGGGTGCACTCTTTTTTATTGATATTTTTTCATATGAATTGTTTACATAATAATATCTTTTCATGAGAAAAAAATTATGGAAGAATTATTAGTGTCAAATCGAGTCCTGTACTCAAAACCTACACGGGCCTTTTCATTTTTATTGTAAATTTCATGGTGTCTTAAGCTTGATCAACTCATATATTATTGTACAAGGTGTTATCATGGACATAATAATTCCCCTCCATATTACAAATGATTCATACTGATTTTAAGGGTCAATAGTCGTATGGTGGGGAGACTATAGAATCCTTTACATAGTGGAGAATAGTGGAAAATGGTGAATATATCTGTGGAAGCAAATATAATGAAGATAATGAAGGTAAATCATCCCACAATAACAAATTACATAAAAATGATGACTAATATCATATAAAATAATTATTATTTGATTGTTGTACATATAAATGGGTATGAAAGTGATTAGGTATTTTTTATACCACGTACATGATGTACAAAATATTAAAAAAAGGAAAAGAAAAACTCCACTAAAATAGAAAGATCTATATTTCTAATCTAGTCCCATACATTATACAATATAGAAAACATAGCATCCATAGCTATGTGTTTTCCCTTATCCCTATATATATATATGAATATTTTTACGTTAAAAATTTTTAGACTAAATATGGTTTGTTCAAAAGTCCATAAGCCACCAAAAATAATGCATATTATCACACAGTCAATGAATATATCAAGATGATATATGTAGGTAATAGTGAAAACAGAAATAAAAAAAATAAAATATAACCACACCATATGGGGATCCCCATGGGACACCCAAATAATACTACCTTCATTGGAATAATCCACAATTTCTCTAAACAATTAAAACTATATATCTAATAGGGATAGTTGTGTCCCATAATTCCAAATAATAGAGGTGGAATTTTATTTCCATTGATTCCATTTAAATAATAGCTTTTTCATGGAACATTATTCCACCTTAAAAATATGTAACATCATTTCCATTAATTGTACACATAAAATAATGAAATTAATGTCCATTAATTCATATCATCAATATGGAATATTGTGTCCCTCAATGTCAAGATAATATATTTGGAATTCCTTGCCCACTAATTCAAATTAAAAATATATAAAACATTTAAATAATAAAAGAAATCATGAGGTAATGAAATCAATTTCATTTAAATAAAATTATATGTAATGTCACCATCACAATTTATCAATTAAATTCAAAAATATAAGTTATATATCTAATTATTCATAATATCTATGGACTTTAATTCATTCCCTTTTATTAATTTACTTCATCATTCAAATTATATGACTTTAGAGTAATAAAAATGGTCCAAGTGTAATTTAATTTCCACGTCATCTTTAACAAGGGTCAAGTTCCATTTTTATAACACTCACCAATTACTAATTCAATTTATAATATTTTTCATGGAACATGATTATGATCATTCCATATATTGTTCAATTAAATAAATCTATAACAATTCACTGGGCAATGAAAATATGTAGCATAGTCTATTTTTGGACAAATGTGTTGAAGTAATCATGAAGGAATGAAATTGATCAAACCAATAGGTTTTTTATGCTAAGGACATAAAAAACATATCATATATAAGGTGGACATATAATATCTAAAACGAGTTTCAATCCATTTATATGATGGTTTATGATTTTTTGGAGTAACGATTGAAAAGATTTTCAAGCGGCACAATGAAGATAAAATATAAACACTCAAGATATTATTGAAATAGTATATAAAACATACCTCTTACCCAAAAATGGATCCTCATACAGTATCATTTAAATATTTTGGAAGGAATGTGATGATTCAAAAAAATACGAAAATACCTTGACATATGTCATTTTATCTCTCATGGATATAACATCAACTATTGTAAGATAAAAAATTAAATGAGGTATGAAAACATGTAGACATACCATGGGAGATACAATGAAAAAACAAATTATTGAATTTAATATTGAATTAATTTGGGAGCTTAAATACTAGATGTGAGGAAAGGGCGGGATCAGGTGGATGTTGTTCATGTGGAATGAGGTAGAGGAATAAAGAATTAGATTTTTTTTTGTAAAAGGGGGAAATTCTATAATTACAAACACATTTTAAAGGGAATAAGGTATCACCATAGTATAGGCCCAACCAAAAATGAACAAATAATACCAAAGGTGACGAAACCCACACATGACTATGTGCCTGGCCTGGAAAACCATTCAGAATACATGAGTAGCTCCTAACCAAATCATATCTACACACACTGGTAGGTGTGTAACGTCTCGGTTCCAGACGGCACCCCGGGGTGCCCCATACCCGGTTGGCCACATGGGCTCAAGCGCATTTTCCCAAATGCCATAGGTTTTAGACTAGCAGCGAGGGCCTTGGGTGTGATTGTGGGGAAACTATGCCCTCATTGGCAGAGTACACAATGGAAGTAAACAATAATAAACAGCAGAAACCGAACAATCATGTCACGACCCGCCCTCGGGGCCTGTGCCATGACTACCCCAAGCCCACCCTCCCACAGGCCAGGGGCTGGCGACTAGCACCAAGGCGTAAATCCCAGTAAAAAGGGAAGGCATTGCCTTTGAAAAGTAAACAAGCACCACAGAGTAAGCCAGCGGAAAGTAAACACTAAGTGAAAACAGAGTACAACTGAAAGTGCGGAAAAGTAAATGGGCATGTATACAAACCCAATCTGAAAGTAAAGTACAACTCGATAGGGAAAACAACAACTGTAAAGTAAAAGCCGCTACACCGAGCTGTCCACTACAAATCCCACCTGAAGGGTGGGTACAGATAGCTCCACTGCTCCTCGGGTCCCGTCGTCCGCTCCGAGCACGTCTCGCCCAGTGGTCCACCTCCTGGTACCGTCCTGCTCAGCAAGCCTCAACTACGATCAACGCTGTCCATCGTCTGCAACCAACACAACGTAGTGCAGGCATAGCCCGTGTAGGGGTGAGTATAAGCTACTCAGTAGGGACCCCGAGACCCCTGAAGGTCTCCCAAAATTCCCAAAGGATAAACCACAAAGGTCAGATACAAACACAAAGTAACAACTGACACTGCTTAGGTATATGCCCATACATATACCTAAGTCATCAATTCCAATATGCTCCGACCTCCGAGCCCATGTACGACTCAGTCCACACAAGAAAGTAGACGTATTCCACACAGGAAAACAAAACGAAATCCACACAGGATAGCACAACACAATCCACACAGGAAAGCAACAGGATTCATCTCACACAGGTATACTTCATCGAAAGACGATAAAGATGATCTCTGATCCCTCTATGTCGTCGGACCCACGAAGGATCGATAGGTAACTAACCCCCACAAAGACCCACACAGGATCGGGCCCACATAGGACCTGTAGGCACTGGTTCACACAGGACCGCTGAGCGCAAAGACCCACACAGGATCAGACCCACACAGGATCGGGCCCACACAGGACCTATAGCACTGATCCACGTAGGATCGCTAGGTGTTGTAGTCGTCGTCGTCGAATCCACTAAGGATCTCTGTACTGTCGTCGTCACAGTCACAGTAGCAGTAGCAGTAGCAGTAGTAGTCACAGTCGCAGTAGCAGTAGCAGTAGCAGTCACAGTCACAGCCAGCACTAGGGTTCCCGCACACAGCAAGCTTGTTCGAGAGGGTCCACTCCACGAGCCGAGAGGCTGATACATCAACTGTCACAAAGTTCAGAGTTGATGTATCCAAAAGTTCCGTATCTCCAACAGGAACTCAACGCAATAGACGTCGCATCGATCGGATGCCCGGTCTGAGTGTTATTGGCTTTTTTGTCCCAGGGGCCCGGTTGGTTTTTAAGATAAAACCAACCCGACCGTACTCCACGTGTGTCCAAACCACGGGCGGAGTATCCCAAAAGATCCAGCTCAATAAGAGGAACACAACAAAGCTGACGGTACGTCAATCGGACGTCCGTAGTTCAAGATATGAGTGTTTCCGCTCCGAAGGCCCGGTTGGTTTCGTGTACGAACCAACCCGACCGAACTCAAAGTATTCTGAAACTTTGAGTGCGATATACCGAATCGAACGTCTCGATCCAAGGATCGCATCGCCGCTGACAGTTCGTCAAACGGAGGTCCGTAACTCATGTTATGGGCAAACGACCGAAGTCGATTCGAAAACGGGGGGTCCGGGTCCGGGCCGACCCGGCCCGACCCCCCCTGGGTCGGCCCGAACTGGGTCGACCCGGGTCCGACCCGGCCCGGACGGAGGCATGGTCCGGCGCTGTGGCGCGGCTCGGCACGACGGCGCGGTCCGGCGCGGCGAAGCGGCCGGGGCGCCGCTCGGGTGCCACGCGCGGGGGGCAAAGCCCCCGATTTCCTTCCGCTGGCGGCGCGGTTGGGTTACCGCGCCTTGGAGAAACCGGCCCCCCCTCACGTGGGGGCCTTCCTTTGAGAAAAATGGGGGGGGGGCGCTGCCCCACCCTTGGTGTAATCGCGGCCAGCCGGGGGAATTAATTCCCCCAGTTCTTGTCCCTTCCGGCCGGCCCGACATGGCCGGCCGGTCCTTCCTCAACGGGACCGGTAAGGCTGGTCCCCTTTCCGGCTTCTGACACCGGTGGCCCGGCTAGCCGCCTGTCTTCTCAATCCACCGCGGCCCGGAACCGGCCGCGGCCTTCGTCGTCCGGCGCGGTGCGACGGCACCGCGCCCCACCGCAGCGGCCCCGCTCCGGCCACGGCGCCTTTGGCTTCCTTCGACGCGGCGCGACGACGTCGCGTTCATGATAACCTTTCCATGGCGCGGCGCGATGGCGCCGCGCAATATTTTCCGTGTGATTCCCGCATGGTGCGACGAAACCACGCCATCTCGTTCATCCACAAGAAAATAATAATATTCAAGAACAAAGGAGGGGGAATTCGGCCGTGTTTGTGCGGTACGACCCCCCTCTCGTTAGACGATAACACATAAACATTTATCCTCAAGTTTATCATGCTAGAACCAAGAACGAGAATAAATAAATAATCAACAACAAACCCCTAACTCGGTTTCAAGAACGATGACCGTCAACGACCCACGAAAGACGCGTCGCGGTGGTCGGCGTCACGGAAGAAGGACGTCGATGTCGTGAAGAGAGGATTCGTAGTTCTTTGAAGACGATTTCATCGCGGGAAATCGTCGCGGAAGAGATGACGCGGAAGAAGATGTCGTCGGTGACGCGGGTATGGTGTCGCGGAAGACGATTCCCGAGAACGTGGTGTTCTTCGTCGATGTTCGAAGGTTCTTCGCGTTCTTCATCAAAGCTTGAAGAAGAAGAAGAAGAAGAAGGCTCCAAATTCTCTCAAGATTGTCTAGATAATTCTCACCCAAATAAAATAAGTTAAGGTCTTATTTTATTTACTCAACCAAACCATGTTTAAATTTAAATGTTTGAAATTAAAAAACTCCACCCATTTAATAACCCAACTTGTCAAGTTAATTAAAGAGGGGTTATTGGGGGTTTAAAAAGAGAATATGAAGAGTTAAGCATCGTGTGGGGCCCACCACACATAATCCTCCCAAGGGTGGTTAAGTAGATGTGGGTCCCACCTTTAACTCCCTTTGGGAGAAGTTAACAAACAAGATAAAATAAAAATTTGTATTCCACAATTTTTATTTAATTTATTCTAAACTCCCAAAAACTAACTCTCAACCCGCAATAAACGCAACCTCGGAAATGGTCTCCTTAAGAGAATATCGGCGCTGTGAGTTCATCGGTGCCCTCGGAATTTGATTCCGGGCACCGGTTCAAATGTTAGAAATTCCTGCTCGTTCGTTCACTGAATGTACCCGAGAGAAACTTCGGAAATTGATTCCGGGCACTCCGGGGCTCGGAATCAGGTGCCGTCAGAAACCGGGTTCTTGTAAAATTCAAAGAAAATTAAGAAAAAATTTCCCTTGAATTTTACGAGTCTTTACATTACTCCCACCTCAGGCATTTACATCCCAGTAAAGATACATAAAAAACTAGGGAAACAAATGAGGGTACTGAGCACGAATCTGAGCTTCCCGCTCCAATGTGCTCTCCTGGAGGTTCCCGTACTGCCATCAGATGCGTACAAGAGTAATTGATCGCCGAAGTAGGACCCACTTCTGTCGATCCTCTATCTCCACCGAGACCTCCATAAAAGTCGCCTCATCTTCAACGTCAAGTTCCCCATGGTCAATGATGTGTGTCGAGTCATGCACGTATCTCCTCAGCTGAGATACGTGGAAGACGTCGTGCACCCGGTGCAACTGAGGTGGTCGAGTCTGGCGATAAGCCACCTCGCCAATCCTACTGAGGACTTGGAAGGGTCCGATGAAGCACGGAGATAACTTGCCGCCTCGGCCAAATCTCTGTATACCACGTCGAGGTGAGACCCGCAAGAAGATGCAGTCGCCATCCTCGAACTCTAGTGGCCTCCGCCTCCTGTCAGCATATGACTTCTGCCGGCTCTGAGATGTCCCCATCCGCTCTTGGATGACCTGGACCTTCTCTGTCGTGGCCTGGACCTTCTCCGGTACCACAAGTGCTGACTCCCCAGGGTCTGTCCAGCACAAAGGAGATCTACAAGGCCGGCCGTACAACGCCTCGTACAGTGCCATCCCAATGGTGGAGTGGTAGTTGTTGTTGTATGAAAACTCCACCAAGGGTAGGTGGTCCTCCCAGCTACGACCAAAGTCGAGGACACATGCGCGGAGCATGTCCTTGAGAGTCTAAATTGTCCTCTCCGTCTGACCATCCGTCTGAGGGTGAAAGGCTGTGCTCAGACGTAGCTGCGTCCCGAATGCCTCCTATAACCCCTTCCAAAGCCGGGAAGTAAAGAGAGCATCTCGATCGGAGACAATAGATGATGGAACGCCGTGGAGCCGCACAATCTCCTGAACATAGAGACGTCCCAAGGTCTCCACTGAGCCCTGCTCTCTGATGGGTAAGAAGTGTGCCGACTTGGTGAGTCGGTCAACAATCACCCAAATGGAGTCGTGACCTCTGGAGGTGCGTGGAAGTCCAGTCACGAAGTCCATAGATATGCCGTCCCACTTCCCCTCTGGGACCTCCAAGGGCTGTACCAAGACTGCTGGTACCTGATGCTCTGCCTTCACCTGCTAGTAGGTGAGGCATCGAGAAACGAACACTGTTACAGCCTTCTTCATGCCCGGCCACCAGTGCTGTCGTCTGAGATCCTGGTACATCTTCGCCACTCCTGGATGTACCACCAAGGAGAAGTGTGAAACTCTCTCAGCACCTCCTCTCGCTAAGCGACTGGTACCATGGTACGTCCTCGGAAAAGGATGTCGTGCTCTGCTCCAAGGGAGAAACCATCAGGTTCCTATCTCGAGGATATCTGTGCACGCCGTGTCTCACAGTCAGCGTCCTCACGCTGTGCCTCTCTGACCCGCTGCAGTAGTGGAGGGGTGACTGTGAGAGACTGGAGGAAGGCTACTCCATCTCTATCCACGAAGGATATCTGCAAAGAGGCTATCTTCTCCGTCGCCTCCTCAAGTAGCTGAATACTCGTCCTCCTGTTGAGGGCATCGGCTACTACGTTCCCCTTCCCAGGAATATAGACTATCTCAAAGTCATAGTCCTGGAAGAACTCGAGCCATCACCACTATCTCAGGTTCAGGTCCTTCTGCGAGAATATATACCTGAGACTCTGATGATCAGAAAAGACTGTAAAATGCTCGCCCATCTGGTAATGTCTCCAAGTATTCAGAGCGAAGACCACTCCTGCTAACTCCAGGTCATGGGTAGCGTAGTTCTGCTCATGCGGCCTCAACTGACGTGACCCATAGGCGATCACTGCCTGCTCCTGCATCAGAACACATCCGAGCCCGGTCCCTGATGCATCGCAGTAGACTACGTACCCTCCTCCCTCCTCAGGAAACCTCAAGATAGGTGTGCTGGTGAATCTCTGTCTCAGCTCCTGAAAGCTCTGCTGACATATGTCTGACCACAGGAAGGGTTTCCCCTTCCTCCTTAACGTACGACAAAGCTGCAAAGGTTTCTCCTTTGCCGAAAAGTGAAATCCGGTCTCATCCCCTGGATGAACCACGTTCCTTTCCTAATACAGTCAATCCCGTCATGATTAGTTAATTCATGGCATGGAATACGTCGTAAGGCCTCGACGCTGCTACCAGGAGATCCAACTGTTACACTCGCCTCCAAGGGTTGAGTCACACTGTCGGCATGAGTGTGTGGTCACTGGGTTTCCTCCAGTAATAATCTTGCAAGTGAGGGTCAAGTCAACAGTTTTTAACCGGCACCTCTTAGTAAAAACACACAAAAGACAAAAAAACAAAAGTCACCAAGGCAAGTATCTTTTATTACTTCAACATAAAGTACAAGGACACAAGGCCACACAAACTACAAAGCTAGAGGCATTATGGGAAAAGGCCTCTATACCTGGAGCTAGTCCCACACTAGTCCACCCGGTTCCGGAGCTCCATGATCGTAAGCTTCAGCTACCTGAAACTGTGCTCTCCCTTGAGGTCGGGGTGGACCTCCTGTTTGTGGTGGTGGTAGAGCCTCAAAGTGTCGCCCACCACCTACTTCTCGGCCAGCTCCTCTACCTCGTCCACCTCCTCCCTGCGGACCGCCACGGTCGAACCTCTACCTCTGCCTAGGTGGTTCCTCAACCGTCTGCTTCTCCTCTGCATGGCGGATCGGGCAGTCACGAGCCATGTGGACCTGCCCGCCGCATGAGTATCACTGCCTACCTCTTGAAAGACTGGGTCCTCGCTGAGTGCCCCGCACTGCTGAGCCAGTGTCCTGAGGTCGTCTGCCTGAAGGTCTGGTCTGCCTGGAGGTCTGGTCTGCATGGACCCCTGAGTCATCCGTCAACTGCCTACTGCAGATGACTCTGCCACGTGCCGCCCTGCGGTGGGTCTCGGCGCTGGTGTAGACGCAGCAAGGAAACTCTCGATCAAAAGGGCCCGCTCCAGTACACCTGTCTAAGTCGGTATGCTGAGGGAGATCAACGATGCCCTGATCTCGTGTCTCAAACCCTGCTCGAAGGTCTGGTCCCGGAAGAATGGGTCACGTACAATGTCGGCCGAGTAGCGTGAGAGATCAGTAAATCTCTCCGAGTACTGAGCGACTGTCATGTTGCCCTGCCGCAGCTGAAGAAGCTCCTGGATACGCACCTCACGAAGGGTGGATGGGACGAACTCCGAGCGGAAAAGGCTCTCAAAGTCCGTCCAAAGTAGAGATGCCTCATTGTGCACCTGGATCATCAAGCTCCACCATCGTCCTGCTGCTGCGTGCAGTAGGATCGCAGCGAGGATCACCATGAGGTCTGCAGGTGTCCTCACTAGCCTAAAAACTTGTACCACTGCCTGCAGCCAGTCCTCTGCTGCCTGGGGGTCCGTCTCCCCACAGAACCTAGGTGGTCGCTGGTGCTGGAACTCGTGCAGAGCTCCAAGGTGACGTGCATCGTCATCAGCTAGTGCTGGAAGCATCGGTGGCTCGACGGGTAGAGCTACCGCTGGTGCCACTGCTGACAAAGGACCCTGCACCGAGGCGTCGTCCCTCGGTGGGCTGTCGTCACGCTCGACTCTCGGAACCCTAGCTGGCTGCCGTCATGGGGCCATCCTGAAAAGGAACAGGTGTGTCACGGTCAAATAGTATACCTGGTGAGCTGACACAAATTAATCACAAAGAAAACTTTGAAACACACACGCAATCAATGTTTTCGTGAATTAAGTCGGAAATCAGAAGTCAGGGTCCTGGTGTACGGATACGTCGGCTGCCGCACCAACACTGGACTCCCTGGACTGATAACCACACTCAATACACTAAACATTATTGCTTCACATAGAAAAGATCAGAGTTCGCTGTAGAACCGAACTCCTCTGATACCAATTTGTCACGACCCGCCCTCGGGGCCCGTGCCGTTACTACCCCAAGCCCGCCTCCCATAGGTCAGGGGCTGGTGTCTAGCACCAAGGCGTAAATCCCAATAAAAAGGGAATACATTTCCTTTGAAAAGTAAACAAGCACCACAGAGTAAGCATGCAGAATGTAAACACTATGTGAAAAGAGAGTACAACTGAAAGTGCGGAAAAGTAAATGGGCCAGTATACAAACCCAAACTGAAAGTAATGTACAACTCGATAGGGAAAACAACAACTGTAAAGTAAAAGCCGCTACACCGAGCTGTCCACTAGAAATCCCACCTGAAGGGTGGGTACAGATAGCTCCACTACTCCTCGGGTCCCGTCGTCCGCTCCGATCACGTCTCGCCCAGTGGTCCACCTCCTGGTACCGTCCTGCTCAGCAAGCCTCAACTACGATCAACGTTGTCCGTCGTCTGCAACCAACACAACGTAGTGCGGGCATAGCCCGTGCAGGGGTGACTATAAGCTACTCAGTAGGGTCCCCGAGACCCCTGATGGTCTCCCAAAATCCACAATGGATAAACCACAATGGTGAGATACAAACACGAAGTAACAACCGACACTGCTTAGGTATATGCCCATACATATACCTAAGTCATCAATTCCAATACACTCCAACCTCCGAGACCATGTACGACTCAGTCCACACAGGATAGTATACGTAATCCACACAGGAAAGCAAAACGAAATTCACACAGGATAGCACAACACAATCCACACAGGAAAGCAACAGGATTCAGCTCACACAGGTATACTTCATCGAAAGACGATAAAGATGATCTCTGATCCATCTAAGTCATCGGACCCACGAAGTATCGATAGTAACTAACCCCCGCAAAGACCCACACAGGATCGGGCCCACATAGGACCTCTAGGCGCTGGTTCACACAGGACCGCTGAGCGCAAAGACCCACACAGGATCGGACCCACATAGGGTCGGGCCCACACAGGACCTGTAGCACTGATCCACGTAGGATCGCTGGGTGCTGTAGTCGTCGTCGTCGAATCCACTAAGGATCTCTATATTGTCGTTGTCGCAGTCACAGTAGCAGTAGCAGTAGTAGTAGCAGTCGCAGTCGCAGTAGCAGTAGCAGTAGCAGTCACACTCGCAGCCAGCACTAGGGTTCCCGCACACAGCAAGCTCGTTCGGGAGTGTCCACTCCACGAGCCGAGAGGCTGATACTTCAACTATCACAAAGTCCAGAGTTGATGTATCCAAAAGATCTGTATCGCCAATAGGAACTCAACGCTACAGACGGCGCGTCGATCGGACGCCCGGTCTGAGTGTTATTGGCTTTTTCGTCCCAGGGGCCCGGTTGGTTTTTAAGGAAAAACCAACCCGACCATACTCCACCTGCATCCAAACCTCGGGCAGAGTATGCCAAAAGATCTGTCTCATTAAGAGGAACACAACAAAGCTGACGGTACGTCAATCGGACGTCCGTAGTTCAAGATATGAGTGTTTCCGCTCCGAAGGCCCGGTTGGTTTCATGTACGAACCAACCCGGCCGAACTCAAAATATTCGGAAACTTTGAGTGCAATATACCGAATCGACCATATCGATCCAAGGATCGCATCTCCACTGACGGTTCGTCAAACGGAGGTCCGTAGCTCATGTTATGGGAAAACGATCGAAGTCGATTCGAAAACGGGGGGTCCGGGTCCGGGCCGACCCGGGTCCGACCCGGCCTGGCCGGCGGGGCGGTCCGGCGCGGCGGCGCGGTCCGGCGCGGTCGGGGCGCCGCTCGGATGCCACGCGCGGGGGGCAAAGCCCCCGCTTTCCTTCAGCTGGCGGCGCGGCTGGGTGTCGCGCCTTGGAGAAACCGGCCCCCCCACACGTGGGGGCCTTCCTTTGAGAAAAACGAGGGGGGGCGATGCCCCCCCTTGGTGTAACCGCGGCCAGCCGGGGGAATTAATTCCCTCGGTTCTTCTCCCTTCCGGCCGGCCTGACCTGGCCGGCCGGTCCTTCCTCAACGGGAGCGGCAAGGCCGGTCCCCTTTCTGGCTTGCGACACCGGCGGCTCGGCTAGCCGCCGGTCTTCTCGTTCCACCGCGGCCCGGAACCGGCCGCGGCCTTCGTCGTCCGGCGCGGTGCGACGACACAGCGCCCCTCCGCCGCGGCCCTGCTCCGGCCGCGACACCTTTGGTTTCCTTCGACGTGGCGCGATGGCGTCGCGTTCATGATAATCTTTCCACGGCGCGGCGCGACGGCGCCGTGCAATATTTGCCGTGTGATTCCTGCGTGGTGAGACGACACCACACCATCTCGTTCATCCACAAGAAAATAATAATATTCAAGAACAAAGGAGGGGGAATTCGGCCATGTTTGTGCGGTCCGGTCCCCCTATCGTTAGACGATAACACATAAACATTTATCCTCAAGTTTGTCATGCTTAAACCAAGAACGAGAATAAATAAATAATCAACAACAAACCCCTACCTCGGTTTCAAGAATGATGACCGTCAACGACCCGCGGAAGACGCGTCGCGGTGGTCGGCGTCACGGAAGAAGGACGTCGATGTCGTGAAGTGAGGATTCGTAGTTCTTTGACGATGATTTCGTCGCGGGAAATCGTCGCGGAAGAGATGACGCAGAAGAAGACGTCGTCAGCGTCGCGGGTATGGCGTCGCCGAAGACGATTCCTGAGAACGTGGCGTTCTTTGTCAATGTTCGAAGGTTCTTCTCGTTCTTTGTCAAAGCTTGAAGAAGAAGAAGAAGAAGGCTCCAAATTCTCTCAATATTGTCTAGAGAATTCTCACCCAAATAAAATAAGCTAAGGTCTTATTTTATTTACTCAACCAAACCATTTTGAAATTCAACGGTTTGAAATTAAACAACTCCACCCATTTAATAACCCAACTATTCAAGTTAATTAAAGAGGTGTTATGGGGGGTTTAAAAAGAGAAGATGAAGAGTTATGCTTCGTGTGGGCCCCAACACACTTAATCCTCTCAAGGGAGGTTAAGTGGATGTGGGTCCCACCTCTAACTCCCTTTGGGAGAAGTTAACCAACAAGATAAAATAAAAATTTGTATTCCACAATTTTTATTTAATTTATTCTAAACTCCCAAAAACTAACTCTCAACCCGCAATAAACGCAACCTCGGAAAAGGTCTCCTTAAGAGAATATCGGCGCTGCGAGTTCATCGGTGCCCTCAGAATTTGATTCCGGGCACCGGTTCAAAAGTTAGAAATTCTCGCTCGTTCGTTCACTGAACTTACCCGAGCCAAACTTCGGAAATTGATTCCGGGCACTCCGGTCCTCGGAATCAGGTGCCGTCAGAAAGCGCATTCTTGTAAAATTCCAAATAAAATTAAGAAAAAATTTCCCTCGAATTTTACTGGTCTTTACATTACTCCAACTTCAGGGCTTTACTTCTCCGTAAAGATACATAAAAAACTAGGGAAACAAATGAGTGTACTGAGCACGCATCTGAGCTTCCCTCTCCCATGTGCTCTCCTGGAGGTTCCCGTGCTGCCATCTGATGCGTACAACAGGAATAGATCGCCGATGTAGGACCCTCTCCTGTCGATCCTCTATCTCCACAGGGACCTCTGTAAAAGTCGACTCGTCGTCAACGTCAAGTTCCCCATGGTCAATGATGTGCATCGGGTCGTGCACGTATCTCCTCAGCTGAGATACGTAGAAGACGTCATGCACCTGGTGAAACTGAGGTGGTAGAGCCTGGCGATAATCCACCGCGCCAATCCTGCTAAGGACCTGGAAGGGTCCGATGAAGCGCGGAGATAACTTGCCGCCTCGGCCAAATTTCCGTATACCACATCGAGGTGAGACCCGCAAGAAGACGTGGTCGTCATCCCCGAACTCCAGTGGCCTCCCCCCTGTCAGCGTATGACTTCTGCCGGCTCTGAGCTGTCCCCATCCGGTCTTGGATGACCTGGACCTTCTCTGTCGTGGCCCGACCCATCTCCGGTCCCACAAGTGCTGACTCCCCAGGGTCTGTCCAGCACAAAGGAGATCTACAAGGCTGGCCGTACAACGCCTCGTACGGTGCCATCCCGATGGTGGAGTGGTAGCTGTTGTTGTATGCAAACTCCACCAAGGGTAGGTGGTCCTCCCAACTACGACCAACGTCGAGGACACATGCGCGGAGCATGTCCTCGAGAGTCTAAATGGTCCTCTCTATCTGACCATCCGTCTAAGGGTGAATGGGTTTGCTCTGACGTAGCTACGTCCCGAATGCCTCCTATAACCCCTTGCAAAGCTGGGAAGTAATGCGAGAATCTCGATTGGAGACGATAGATGATGGCACACCGTGGAGCCGCACAATCTCCTGAACGTAGAGACGTCCCAATCTCTCCACTGATCCCTGCTCTCTAATGGGTAAGAAGTGTGCCGACTTGGTGAGTCGGTCAACAATCACCCAAATGGAGTCGTGACCTCTGGAGGTGCGTGGAAGTCCAGTCATGAAGTCCATAGATATGCCGTCCCACTTCCACTCCGGGACCTCCAAGGGCTGTACCAAGCCTGCTGGTACCTGATGCTCTGCCTTCACCTGCTGGCAGGTGAGGCATCGAGAAATGAACATTGTTACAGCCTTCTTCAGGCCCGGCCACCAGTGATGTCGTCTGAGATACTGGTACATCTTCGCCACTCATGGATGTACCGCCAAGGAGAAGTGTGAAACTCTCTCAGAACCTCCTCTCGCAAAGCGACTGGTACCATGGTACGTCCACTGAAAATGATGTCGTGCTCTGCTCCAAGGTAGAAACCATCAGGTTCCTGTCCCGAGGATATCTGTGCACGCCGTGTCTCACAGTCAGCGTCCTCACGCTGTGCCTCTCTGACCCGCTGCAGTAGTGGAGGGGTGACTGTGAGAGACTGGAGGAAGGCTGCTCCATCTCTATCCACGAAGGATATATGCAAAGAGGATAGCTGCTTCGTCACCTCCTCAAGTAGCTGAATACCCGTCCTCCTGCTGAGGGCATCAGCTACTACGTTCCCCTTCCCAGGAGTATAGACTATCTCAAAGTCATAGTCCTGGAAGAACTCGATCCATCGCCGCTGTCTCCGGTTCAGGTCCTTCTGCGAGAAGATATACCTGATACTCTGATGATCAGAAAAGACTATAAAATGCTCTCCCATCAGGTAATGTCGCCAAGTCTTCAGAGCGAAGACCACTCCTGGTAACTCCAGGTCATGGGTAGCGTAGTTCTGCGCATGTGGCCTCAACTGACGTGACCCATAGGTGATCACTGCCCGCTCCTGCATCAGAACACATCCGAGTCCGGTCCCTGATGCGTCGTAGTAGACTACGAACCCTACTCCCTCCTCAGGAAACCTCAAGATAGGTGTGCTGGTCAATCTCTGTCTCAGCTCCTGAAAGCTCTACTGACATATGTCTGACCACATGAAGGGTTTCCCCTTCCTCCTTAACGTACGGCAAAGCTGCAAAGATTTATCCTTTTCCGAAAAGTGAAATCCAGTCTCATCCCCTGGATGAACCACGTTCCTTGCCTAATACAGTCAATCCCGTCATGATTAGTTAATTCATGGCATGGAAGACATCGTAAGTCCTCGACACTGCTACCAAGAGATCCAACCGTTACTCTCGCCTCCAAGGGTTGAGTCACACTGTCGGCATGAGTGTGTGGTCACTGGGATTCCTCTAGTAAGAATCTCGCAAGTGAGGGTCAAGTCAACAGTTTTTAACTGGCACCTCTTAGTAAAAACAAACAAAAGACAAGAAAACAAAAGTCACCAAGGCAAGTATATTTTATTACTTCAACTTAAAGTACAAGGACACAAGGCAACACAAACTACGAATCTAGAGGCATTATGGGCAAAGGCCTATATGCCTGGAGCTAGTCCCACACTAGTCCACCCTCTTCCGGAGCTCCATGATCATAAGCTTCAGCTGCCTGAAGCTGTCCTCTCCCCTGAGGTCGGGGTGGACCTCCTGGTGGTGGTGATGGTAGAGCCTCAAAGCGTCGCCCACCACCTACTGCTCGACCAGCTCCTCTGCCTCGTCCCCCTCCTCCCTGCGGACCTCCACGGTCGAACCTCTACCTCTGCCTAGGTGGTTCCTCAACCGTCTGCTGCTCCTCTGCATGGCGGGTCGGACAGTCACTAGCCATGTGGCCCTGCCCGCCGCACGAGTAGCACTGCCTGCCTCTCGAAAGACTAGCTCCTCGCTGTGTGCCCCGCACTGCTGAGCCAGTGTCCTGAGGTCGTCTGCCTGAAGGTCTGGTCTGCCGGGAGGTCTGGTCTGCCTGGACCCCTGAGTCATCCGTCGACTGCCTGCTGCAGATGACTCTGCCACGTGTCGCCCTGCGGTGGGTCTCGGCGCTGGTGCAGACTCAGCAAGGAAACTCTCGATCAAAAGGGCCCGCTCCAGTACTCCTATCTGAGTCGGTATGCTGAGGGAGATCAGCGATGCCCTGATCTCGTGTCTCAAACCCTGCTCGAAGGTCCGGGTCCGGAAGAATGGGTCCTGTACCATGTCGGTCGAGTAGCGCGAGAGATCAATAAATCTCGCCGAGTACTGAGCGACCGTCATGCTGCCCTGCCGCAGCTGAAGAAGCTCCTGGATACGCACCGCACGAAGGGTGGCTGGGACGAACTCCGAGCGGAAAAGGCTCTCAAAGTCTGTCCAAAGTAGAGATGCCTCATTGTGCACCTGGAGCATCAAGCTCCACCATCGTCCTGCTTTTGCGTGCAGTAGGCTCGCAGCGAGGATCACCATGAGGTCTGCAGGTGTCCTCACTAGCCTAAAAACTCGTACCACTGCCTCCAGCCAGTCCTCTGCTGCCTGGGGGTCCGTCTCCCCACGGAACCTAGGTGGTCACTGGCGCTAGAACTCGTGTAGAGCTCTAAGGTGACGTGAATCGTCAGCATCTGGTGCTGGAATCATCGGTGGCTCGACGGGTAAAGATACCGCCGGTGCCACTGCTGATAAAGGACCCTGCACCGAGGCGTCGTCGCTCGGTGGGCTGTCGTCACGCTCGACTCTCGGAACCCTAGCTGGATGCCATCGTGGGGACATCTTGAAAAGGAACAGGTGCGCCACGGTCAAACAGTATACCTGGTGAGCTGACACAAAGTAATCACAAAGAAAACTTTGAAACACACACACAATCAATGTTTTAGTGCATTAAATCGGAAATCAGATGTCAGGGTCCTGGTGTACGGATACGTCGGCCGCGACACCAACACTGGACTCCCTGGACTGATAACCACACTCAATATGCTAAACATTATTGCTTCACATAGAAATGATCAGAGTTCGTGGTAGAACCGAACTCCTCTGATACCAATTTGTCACGACCCGCCCTCGGGGCCCGTGCCGTGACTACCCCAAGCCCGCCTCCCATAGGCCAGGGGCTGGCGACTAGCACCAAGGCATAAATCCCAGTAAAAAGGGAAGGCATTGCCTTTGAAAAGTAATCAAGCACCACAAAGTAAGCAAGCGGAAAGTAAACACAATGTGAAAAGAGAGTACAACTGAAAGTGCGTAAAAGTAGATGAGCCTGTATACAAACTCAAACTGAAAGTAAAGTACAACTCGATAGGGAAAACAACAACTGTAAAGTAAAAGCTGCTACACCGAGCTGTCCACTGGAAATCCCACCTGAATGGTGGGTACAGATAGCTCCACTGCTCCTTGGGTCCCGCCGTCCGCTCCGAGCACGTCTCGCCCAGTGGTCCACCTCCTGGTACCGTCCTGCTCAGCAAGCATCAACTACGATCAATGTTTTCCGTCGTCTGCAACCAACACACCGTAGTGCGGGCATAGCCCGTGCAGGGGTGAGTATAAACTACTCAGTAGGGACCCGGAGACCCCTGAAGGTCTCCCAAAATTCAAAAAGGATAAACCACAAAGGTGAGATACAAACACGAAGTAACAACCGACACTGCTTAGGTATATGCCCATACAAATACCTAAGTCATCAATTCCAATACGCTCCAACCTCCGAGCCCAAGTACGACTCAGTCCACACAGGAAAGTATACGTAATCCACACAGGAAAGAAAAACGAAATCCACAAAGGATAGCATAACACAATCCACACAGGAAAGCAACACGATTCAGCTCACACATGTATACTTCATCGAAAGACGATAAAGATGATCTCTGATCCATCTAAGTCATCGGACCCACGAAGTATCGATAGGTAACTAACCCCCGCAAAGACCCACACAGGATCGGGCCCACATAGGACCTGTAGGCGCTGGTTCACATAGGACCGCTGAGCGCAAAAACCCACACAGGATCGGACCCACACAGGATCAGTCCCACACAGGACCTGTAGCACTGATCCACGTAGGATCGCTGGGTGATGTAGTAGTCGTCGTCGAATCTACTAAGGATCTATGTACTGTCGTTGTCGCAGTCACAGTAGCAGTAGCAGTAGCAGTAGCAGTCCCAGTCGCAGTAGCAGTAGCAGTAGCAGTCACAGTCGCAGCCAGCACTAGGGTTCCTGCACACAGCAAGCTCGTTCGGGAGGGTCCACTCCACAAGCCGAGAGGCTGATACATCAACTATCCCAAATTCCAGAGTTGATGTATCCAAAAGTTCTGTATCGCCAATAGGAACTCAACGCAACGGACGGCGCGTCGATTGGACGCCCGGTCTGAGCGTTATTGGCTTTTTCGTCCCAGGGGCCCGGTTGGTTTTTAAGGAAAAACCAACCCGACCATACTCCACCTACGTCCAAACCTCAGGCGGAGTATTCCAAAAGATCCGTCTCACTAAGAGGAACACAACAATGCTGACGGTACGTCAATCGGACGTCCGTAGTTCAAGATATGAGCGTTTCCGCTCTGAAGGACCGGTTGGTTTCGTGTACGAACCAACCCAGCCGAACTCAAAGTATTCCGAAACTTTGAGTGAAATATACCAAATCGACTGTCTCGATCCAAGGATCGCATCGCCGCTGACGGTTTATCAAATGGAGGTCCGTAGCTAATGTTATGGGCAAACGATCGAAGTCGATTCGAAAACGGGGGGTCCGGGCCCGGGCCGACCCGGCCCGGCCGGCGGCGCGGTCCGGCGCGGCGGCGCGGCCCAGCATGGCGGTGCGGTCCGGCGTGACGGCGTGCTCCGGCGCGGCGGTGTGGCCAGGGCCCCGCTCGGATGCCACGCGCGGGGGGCAAAGCCTCCGCTTTCCTTCAGCTGGCGGCGCGGCTGGGTGTCGCGCCTTGGAGAAACCGGTCCACCCTCACGTGGGGGCCTTCCTTTGAGAAAAACGGGGGAGCGCTGCCCCCCCTTCGTGTAACCGCGGCCATCCGGGGGAATTAATTCCCCCGGTTCATCTCCCTTCCGGCCGGCCCGACCTGGCCGGCCGGTCCTTCCTCAACGGGACCTGCAAGGTCGGTCCCCTTTCCGGCTTCTGACACCATCGGCCCAGCTAGCGGCCGGTCTTCTCGTTCCGCCGCGGCCCGGAACAGGCCGCGACCTTCGTCGTCCGGCGCAGTGCGACGGCACCGCGCCCCTCCGCCGCGGCCCCGCTCCAGCCGCGGCGCCTTTGGTTTCCTTCGACGCGGCGCGACGGCTTCGTGTTCATGATAATCATTCCACGGCGCGGCGCGACGGCGCCGTGCAATATTTGGCGTGTGATTCTCGCGTGGTGCGACGGCACCACGCCATCTCGTTCATCCACAAGAAAATAATAATATTCAAGAACAAATGAGGGGGAATTCGGCCGTGTTTGTGCGGTCCGGCCCCCCTCTCGTTAGACGATAACACATAAACATTTATCCTCAAGTTTTTCATGCTAGAACCAAGAACAAGAATAAACAAATAATCAACAACAAACCCCTACCTCGTTTTTAAGAACGATGACCATCAACGACCCGCGGAAGACGCGTCGCGGTGGTCGGCGTCACGGAAGAAGGACGTCGATGTCGTGAAGCGAGGATTCGTAGTTCATTGACGACGATTTCGTCGCGGGAAATCGTCGCGGAAGAGATGACGCAGAAGAAGACGTCGTCGGTGTCGCGGGTATGGCGTCGCAGAAGACGATTCCCGAGAACGTGGCGTTCTGCGTCGATGTTCGACGGTTTTTCGCTTTCTTCGTCAAAGCTTGAAGAAGAAGAAGAAGAAGGCTCCAAATTCTCTCAAGATTTTCTAGAGAATTCTCACCCAAATAAAATAATCTAAGGTCTTATTTTATTTACTCAACCAAACCATTTTGAAATTCAAAGGTTTCATATTAAACAACTCCACCCATTTAATAACCCAACTTGTCAAGTTAATTAAAGAGGGGTTATTGGGGGTTTAAAAAGAGATGATGAAGAGTTATGCTTCGTGTGGGCCCCACCACACTTAATCCTCCCAAGGGAGGTTAAGTGGATGTGGGTCCCACCTCTAACTCCCTTTGGGAGAAGTTAACCAACAAGATAAAATAAAAATTTGTATTCCACAATTTTTATTTAATTTATTCTAAACTCCCAAAAACTAACTCTCAACCCGCAATAAACGCAACCTCGGAAAAGGTCTCCTTAAGCGAATATCGGCGCTGTGAGTTCATCGGTGCCCTCGGAATTTGATTCCGGGCACCGGTTCAAAAGTTAGAAATTCCCGCTCCTTCGTTCACTTAACGTACCCGAGCCAACCTCCGGAAATTGATTCTGGGTACTCCGGGCCTCGGAATCAGGTACCGTCAGAAACCGTGTTCTTGTAAAATTTCAAAGAAAATTAAGAAAAAATTTCCCTTGAATTTTACGGGTCTTTACAAATCCATACACAAGTAAACAGCGAAAGTAAACAATAAACAACTGGAGAACACACATATATATGATATGATGCATTATACATATGTCTAGGAAAGCTTCCAAATAAGTCACATTGCTGGAAAATACCATAGTACCAAACTGAAGTACAAATGAAAGGTAAATAGATAAACTCCTCAGCATCTCAAACCGCAGCTTGGTCCCATGATCTGTTGATCTAAAGAAATCATGTACCAGAAGTCGAAGGGCGCTTGACCTCTTCTATACCTGCAACAATATAGTCTGTTTGGGCCCAAAAGCATGCCCCAAATAGGGTGTGAGACTAAATCCCAGTAGGCATTCACCCGACGATCTGGACCTAACAGTCAATGAGTATATGGAATGTAAATGTACAATAAGTAGTAAATAACAACAGCAAAGTAGTAGGCAGTAAACAGTAAGTGGTAAAGAAGGATAATACATAACAGTAATCAATCTGCAACCACAATAGAAGTGAATCAAAAAGCTAACAAGCATGAAACCCTCTGGGAATTACTCGCAGCCATCCCCTCTGGTCCTGTCCAAGAAGTACCACAACCCTCTGGGTAGTGCACTCAGCCTAACCCATCTGGTTTTTTCTTACGAATTTATGACTCTCTGGGGAATCACACTCAGTCAATTCCCCTTATAGTCTAGGGTAGTCAGTGAATCTTTGAGGAAGATCACGTGGTCTAAATCTCTTAGAACCATGGTCTAGATACTCTATGAGGAAGCTATCTCAGTCAATTCCTCCTATAGCCTCAGGTATACCACATACTCTCTGAGGAAGCTCACTCGGTCAATTCCTCCTATATCCTGGGAAGGTTCCTAAAAAAATTCAGACAATGTATGACTCTCTGAGTAAGCTCACTCAGTCTACCCTCATGTAGTCTATAATATCCAAGACTCTCTGGGATCTCGTTCAGTCCATCCCCTATAGTCTATAATGTCCAAGACTCTGTGAGGAAGCTCTCTCGGTATACCCTCATGTAGTCTATAATATCTAATACTTTCTGGGAAGCTCACTCGGTCTATCCCTTATAGTCTATAGCACCAGGTTCTCCCTGTCCCGTGCCAGTCAGTGCATAATAATGCTATAAGGACAAAGTACACCTATAGAGCTACTTGGATAACCAAAGTACACCTATAAATATACTTGTCTAAACAGTCTACAAGAAAAAAACATGTTCTGAATTTGAGTCCAACCTATAATCACAAGGCAAGGAAACAGGTGTAACAGTAAAAGGAAAACGAGACCCCAAAGGTCGTAAATAGAACAAAGCATGGGAAAAACATACAAGCACAACAATGTATACTCTAACATGATAAATTTACCTCTATGCAAGCATACAAGCAATTCATGAAAACAACAAGGGCAAGACAGTAAAAATGCAATACCCCGTTCACAGGTATTAGTGAAATTTTCCCATAAAACTCAAAGACTTTGAACGGTAAGGCACAGACCACCTACCTCGATCCTAGGAGATCGATATACTTTAACCGCATCGATTGATTCTCCCATGAATGTCATAGATATGAGAAAATGTCCAAAAATCTCAAACAACGATAACTTGAGAATGAAGAAGAATTGGAAAACAAGACACTAGCAGAAGGGAGAACTCACTGCTGCAATTCCATTGTAATCGCTGGTGCTTGAATCAGAGAAAGGATGGAGGAATGCTGGCTCGTCAAAGATCTGTGGATTCCCGACGCTCTCAGACGAACAGGACCAAGAAGATGACGTTTATGGACTTCGGGCGTGACCCCAGTACATTTTATGATGAAAAACTTCATGGCGTGTACTTTTAGAGTACACGACACGTAGTGGGTTTTTCCTTACTCCGCCAAAATCGACCACCACGTCAACCATATACAACATGTGTGTGGCTCAGACACGGCCAGTACACGACTTCAAGGGGAAAAGAGTACACGGCGTGTACTTCAAAAATTTTTAGAAACATCATTTTTTCTCAAAAACTCCAGAAAAAGGAAAAAACATACTTGAAACGAAGATGTGGGTTATTACAAACTTCTCACTTAAGGAAATTCGCCCCCGAATTTCCCTAGAGAGGCGTCGAAGAAGAAACCCTGAACAGCTCTGGCCACATTGATCGAACGTCGGCCTCCCTCTCCCAAGTCTCGTCTTGTACTCGCCCGTGCTTCCAAAGCACCCATACTAAAGGAACAGAACGGCCTCAGAGAACCTTAGTACTGCGATCGACAATACTAATGGGATGCTCCTAAAATGATGAATCCGCTTCGAGCTCAACCTCCTTGGGCTGAAAGACATGTGACGGGTCTAAAAAGTAATGTCAGAGGTGAGAGACGAGGAAGACATCGTGCATGGCCCGATACCTCTGAGTTCAGTGAAAACGATAGGCAACCGGCCCAACACTATTCACAACCTCAAATGGCCCGATGTACCAAAATGAAAGTTTACCCTGTCTCAAAATCCTCTTGTGACCCAACCTCCATGCGACATGTTGAAAAACCTGATCCCCGACCTTGAACTCCA
Organism: Viscum album; assembly: GCA_963277665.1. Classification (NCBI taxonomy): domain Eukaryota; kingdom Viridiplantae; phylum Streptophyta; class Magnoliopsida; order Santalales; family Viscaceae; genus Viscum; species Viscum album. The sequence continues at coordinate 1,990,490,386 of OY728121.1, read as the reverse complement.
AAGTTCATCTCCGCTTATTAACATAAGACTTATATCAAGACTGTGTTGTGTCCATCCTCTTCCGAAACAACTCTATATGTTTTGAGGTCTCTTGAACAAGACGAGGTCCCAACATAGCTTCCTCTCCTACCTCCAGCCCGCATAAGGGTGATCAGCAGGGCCTACCGTACAGAGCCTCGTATGGTGCCATCTGAATGGTTTCCTAAAAATTGTTGTTGTAGGCGAACTCCACAAGATGAATATGCTTCTCCCAAGAACATTAGAAGTCAAGAATTCAAGCTCGGAGAATATCCTCAAGAACCTGGATCGTGCGCTCGGACTGGCCATCTATTTGGGGATGGTATGCTATACTCAAAAGTACCTCTGTACCCAAAGCCTTCTGAAGTCCCTACCAAAACCGAGAAGTAAAGTGTGCATCCCTGTCTGAAACAATGGAGTGTGGAACTCCATGTAGATGTATAATCTCTCACATGTACAACCATCCCAGATCATCAACACAAAATGTCTTCTTGATCAGCATGAAGTGTGCAACCTTCGTAAGTCTATCGATGACAACCGAAACAACATCGTTTCCCCGAGGCGACCTTCGAAACGTGGTCACGAAGACCATCGCGAAATCGTTCCACTTCCACTCGGGAATGGGTAACAGCTGCAAAATCCCCACTTGTCGCTGATTCTCTACTATCACCTGATGACAAGTGGAACCTCTCATGACAAAACCAGCAAAACCATTCTTCATACCTAGCCACCAGTACTGGCGGTGTAGATCACGATACATCTTGGTGATGCCAGGATGAACTTCTCAAACTGAGGAATGAAAATCCCTTATCAGCTCCTCGCGTATGTCAGCTGGCACCCATACGTGTCCATGGAAACGCGAGATCTCATCCTCACCCACTATCCATATAGGAAGAGGGTCCCCTCTTGACACACATTCCTGCAAGACTAAGGCCTCAAAATCTAATAGTCGCCTCATCCATACCCGATCAAGAAGTGTAGTTGTAACAACTACATAAGATAGAATAGTCTATCCCTGACTGTAGGGACCTTCCAAGTGCATCTTATAGAACAGAGGAATAAGCTTCCACTCACTGCTGGCCTCCCGAACTACCTGAATCTGAGTTCGTTTTCTCAACGTATCTGCCACTACATTCCCCTTTCCTGGCGTATAGGCAAGCTCGAAGTCAAAGGACTGAAGGTACTCAACCCACCTACGCTGTCTCATATTCATATCATGCTGAGTGAAGATATACTTGAGAATCTTGTGGTCAGTGAAAACGAAAAAGTACTCTCCCAGACGGTAGTGTCTCCAACATCGTAATGCATGAACAACAGCTGCCAACTCTAGATCGTGCGTAGGGTAATTCCTCTCATGTGGACTCAACCGTCGAGACCCATACAAAACAACTCCACCTCCCTCCATAAGCACAGCTCCCTGCCTGATACCCGAAGCATCATAGTAAACAGAGTACCCTTTCCTGGCTCTGGAATGACTTGAATTGGTGCTGACGTCATGCTCCCCTTTAGCTCTTGAAAGGCTGACTCACAAGAATATGACCATAAAAACTTCACCCCTTTCTTGGTCATACCTGTCAATGGTGCTTCTAGGTGCGAGAAGTCCTGAATGAAGCCTATGTAGTATCCTTCTTGCCCTAGGAAACTATGTACCTCAAATATGTTCTTTGGATGCTCCCAGTAAACTACATCTCTCACATTATCTGGGTCCACAGATACTCCAGCCTCTGAGATGACGTGACCCATGAAGGGAATATGATCCATCCAAAAGTGGCACTTCGAGAGTTTAGCATACAGCTGATGCTCCCTTAGTGTACTCAGGACGATCTGAAGATGTGTGTCATGGTCGTGTCAAGTGTGAGTGTACACCAAGATATCGTCAATGACGACCACGATGAAGGAGTCCATGTATGGATGGAACACTCGGTTCATCAGTGCCATGAAAACTGCTGGCATGTTCGTGAGACCGAACGACATGACCGTATACTCGTATAGTCCAAAATTTCTCCTGAAGGCTGTAAGAGGTACACCTGATGGTCTAATGCACAACATATGATTACCGGACCATAAATCGATCTTTGAGAAAACCCAGGCTCCTCAAAGCTAATCAAAGAGGTCATCTATCCTCGACAAGGGATAACTGTTCTTAACCGTCAACTGGTTTATCTTCTGATAATCCACACAAAGTCGAAGAGTACCGTCTACCCTCTTAGAAAACAGGATAGGCGAACCCCAAGGAGAAGTACTGGGTCAGATGAAACCTTTTTCTTGGAACTCCTCAAGATTCTTCTTGATCTCCTACAACTCAGCTGTAACCATCCTATAAGGAGGAATATAAACCGGTGTTGCTCCTGGCACGAGCTAGATCGAGAATTCTACCTCACGCTTCGGAGGAAAACATAAGAAGTCCTCTGGAAAGACATCCCTGATACGATCCACCATTGGGGGAAAGTCTAACTGTGAAGTCCCCTGAACATCCAGATAAAGACTGCCAATCTGGGCTGTAACATCCCCAAGCCCATGATTCTCTGGTCCTACTCTACCCACCTAGATATCCCACTCGACTCTATGAAGGAATTATCCACCCTCTGGTGATACGAAACTCACCCTATGACAATAGCAACCGACGACTTCCTGGAAGGGAACCAACCTGTCCACACCGAGAATGACATCATATCCCGACATCTCTAGGACATAGAGGTCCCATAATAAGTGACACCCCCCAATCTCAAGAGGGAACTCTATGCATTGATCTACGCTATATTTCCCCGTTCCCAAAGGCATGTCAAGAGTCAAAAAGTCGGCAGACAAAACGATACAGAGCCCAAGGCTCTCCACAACAGCAATAGAGATAAAGCTATATGAAGGACCAGTATCGAAAAGATCTGAAGATAAAACTGAGGATATTAAGATCGTACCTCGAACTGTAGAAGGGCCGGGATCCTACTCCTGGTAGGTCTGCTCCAATGTGAATGACTGGCATGCACCGCGGCCCTACGCCCCTGGCTGACTGCTCTGAGCTGATCCACTCTACTGTCACTGATGACCTGTTGACTGACCACCATGGTCGTGACCTCAACCTCGGCATTAACGACTGGAAGAACTCCAGTTCCCAGAATGGTGGGAAACTGGCGAAGCATCTCCAGAACGCGGGGTCATAGAGGAACCCTTACCACCATATGAACGTGAGAATATATGATATAAGCGCTGAAGATGGACCATATTGCCGCAAGATCAGCAATCCATCAGATCTCTCTAGAACTGAGGCCTAGTGTGCCCACTTCTACCGCACTGGTAGCATAAAACCTAGCTACCTGAAGACGTATCCCGCGTACCACGATCTCCTCGAGAAGACTCTCTACGATGCTTCATACTATCTGTAGGAGGAACACCAACTCTGGATATTGAACCTCCCTGGTCCACTGCGCCATAATCCCTTAGATTGGGCTCAGTAATCAGTGCCTGGTTGACGATGGAGGATATAAAATTCAACTGGTAGATATTTACATGGGAACGTATCTCCTGCCTGAGACCTTCCTCGAACTTCCTAGCAAGAAACAACTCATCACCTGCTGGGATCAGCATGAAATGATGCAGCTCTGTAAAACGGGACGAGTACTACATGATAGAAAGAGTACCCTGCTACATGATCATAAAATCCTGGGCTCGATCGGCCCTCAGGGTCTCCAGATAGAAGTAGTCATAGAAAGTACGTTGAAAATCATCCCATGACATACCCTGCTGGTGCCCTGACTGTGAGATCACCTCCCACCAACTCTTGGCGGTGTACCAGAGAATATAAGTAGCCAGATTTACCCTATTCTCCTAAGGTATCTATAGGTGCTCGAAGATAGTTAGGGTGGCCTCAAACCACGACACTACAGCCTGGGGTCCTCCATCGCCTGATAAAATAGGAGGATGCTGCTACTGAAAAACCCTCGTCAACTCATCCATAAATGGGGAAGGAGGGAAAACTCCCTGAAAAGTCTTTATCATCCTCCGGAAATCCTCCCTAAACTACGCATCAGCGCCTGCGATGGGTATAACTGCTGGTTCTAGGGCTGGAACAGTAGGAGGATCTACATGAGGTCACTGATCAGCCATATCTGGTGTCTGATCACCATTCGGCAACTGGCGTACAACTGGAGGATGTCTCGAAGGCATAGCCTTGAAAGATCAAAGGCACACCTTAGATCAGAATTAACAAGGATAGAAACACAAGAGTACAAAATGGAAACTGGGGGAAGAAACATTCAAGTTTTACGAAACATTAATACACGACATGTATAAAACAATACGGCGTGTCCATTAAAGCCGCTAACATGGGCATGTACTCCTTCCACTACTGGTTGTGTAACACCCCAAACTACACGGCGTGTCGTCCCCACACACGGTGTGTACGTGAACTCTAATCCCCCACCCGAGTCTCCTTACACGGCTAACCCACATGATTCGAAATAACCACAGACTACACGACCTGTTCCCAAGGGACACAACATGTACTAGACATGGTGTCCACGGACCGTGTTGTTAGTTACATGGTCATCTAGACGACTGACCCTTAGACGACATGTTATGAACAAACACAATGTGTATAAGAGAAGATAACACCGAACCGTGTTATTTGTGACACGGACAGGTACCTGGGACAAAACTACACAACATGCTCCTCACCAATACGGTGTGTTCTAATCGGCTTCCCTCTCCCATGTTGTTAGTGACACGGTAAGGTACACAGCTCTAAACTACACGACATGTACCTACTATACACGGCGTGTTCCTGAAGTCATTTTTCACGACACCGTGTTTCTACTCACACAGTCAGCGACATGGCCTGAAAACTACACGGCGTGTACCCAGAAAGTAAACGCCGTGTATTCTGGGTTTTTCTGGGCAGTAGCTCAGAAACTGCACAGAAGCCCAGAATACACAGAAAACAAGGAAAGGGGGTTCCAAAATCCGACCTGCAAGGGCCCATACTCCCCATGAATCAAATAATGGAATCTCTTATAGTCATATACAAGAAAAAATAGGTCAATGTTCCACCAATTTCTGATTCAAGAGAGCCCATAACACCTCAATAACCAAAACATGGAATTCAATTTAAGCAATGTATAAAACAAATAGTTTCTCTATCAAACTACAGAAATTCTATCAAACATCTATCACAATAGTGTTCATAATCTACACAACGTCTATCACAACAACATGCAATTGCTAATGCACCCTAGATGGCAAGGCAATGATTCATGGCATTTGATTTCTAACAAGTGCCTATATGATGCATGAGATGGCATAACCTCATCTCATCGGGATGCGGCAGAAATAGAACCGTAATATCATAACAATAATAGCACAAAGCATGTAAATCACTCTAGGTGAAATCATATCAACCGTAAAATCTCAAAACCAGAAAACTGCAATAACGAGGTAGTATGACTTTTCCCTGTACATGTGTTAGATACTCCCAGGCACATCTTATTACCATGTACCGAATCCGCCTTATCCCTTGATAATGTCTCCAAACAGTAAAGCAAGAGAAAAGGAACTCCTGTGATACCACTTTGTAACATCCCGGTTCCAGAATCCACCCAGAGGCCCCCCGTAACCAGTTGGTCACATGGACTCAAGCGCATTTCACCAAACGCCAGAGGCTGCCGACTAATAGCGAGGGCCTTGGGTGTGATAGTGGGGAAACTCTGTCCTCATTAGCAGAGTACATAGTGGATGTAAACAATAAGAAATAGTGGAAACAGAACCATCCATACACAAGTAAACAGGTGAAGTAAATAATAAACAACTGGAGCACACACATATATATGGAATGATGCCTGATACATATGTCTAGGAAAGATACCAAACAAGTCACAATGCTGGAAAATACAATAGTACCAAAGCAAAGTACAAATGAAAGGTAAATAGATAAACTCCTCAGCATCGCAAGCCATTTCTTGGTCTCATGTTATCCTTCTCCAAAGCAATCAAGTACCAGATATCAAAGGGCGCTTGACCTTGTCTATACCTATAACAACATCGTCTGTTCGGGCCCAAAAGCATGACCCGAATAAGGTGTGAGACTAAATACCAGTAGGCATACACCCAAATAACTGGGCCTAAGAGTCAGTGAGTATATGGCAGGTAAAAGTACAATAAGTAGTAAAAAGAAACAGCAAAGCAGTAGGTAGTAAACAGTAAGCGGTAAACAGGATGATACATAACAGTAATCAATCCACAACCACAACAGCAGTGAAGCAAACTGCTAACAAGCAGGAAACCCTCTGGGAAGTACTCGCAGCCATCACCTCTAGTCCTATCTAAGAAGTACCACAACCCTATGGGTAGTGCACTCAGCCTAACCCTTCTGGTTTGGTCATACTAATTTATGAGACTCTTTGGGGAAGCACACTCAGTCAATTCCCTTTATAGTCACGGGTAGTCAGGGACTCTCTAAGGAAGATCACGCGGTCTAACCCTCTTAGGCCCAAGGTCTAGAAACTCTCTGCAGAAGCTATATTGTTCAATTACTCCTATATCCTCAGATATATCACAGACTCTCTGAGGAATCTCACTCGGTCAATTCCTCCTCTAGCATGCAATGGTTCTTACAAAAATTCAAACAAAGTCTGACACTCTGAGGAAGCCCACATGGCCTACCCTCCTGTACTCTATAATATCCAAGACTCTCTGGGAGCTCGCTCAATCCATCCCCTATAGCCTATAATGTCCAAGACTCTCTGGGGAAGCTCTCTCGGTCTACCCTCCTATAGTCTATAATATCTATGAATTTCTAGGAAGGTCACTCGGTCTATCCCTTATAGTCTATAGCACCAGGTTCATTCAGTCCCGTTCCAGTCAGTGTAAAATAATGCTATAAGGCCAAAGTACACCTATATAGCTACTTGGATAACCAAAGTAAACCTATAGAGATACTTGGCTAAACAGTCTATAGGGAAAAAAACATGTTATGAGTTCCACTCCAACCTATAATCACAAGGCATGGAAACAGGTGTAACAGCCAGAGGCAAATGAGACCCCAAAGGTCGCAAACAAAAAAAAAGCATGGAAAAAACATCGAAGCACAACAAAGTATCCTCTAACATGATAAATATTCCACTACGCAAGCATAAAAGCAAGGTGGGAAAATATCAAGGGCAAGACAATAAACACACAATACCCCGTACACGGGTATTGGTGAAATTTGCACATAAAACTCAATGTATTTGAGAGATAAGGCACAAACCACCTACCTAGATCCTAGGAGATCGATATACATGAACCATGTCGCATGATTATCCCTTGAACATCATATATCTTATAAAACTTCTAAAATTCTCAAACCATGCTATCGTGAGAAAGATGAAAAATTGGTAAACAAAACTCGTGAATAAGGGAGAACTCACTTCTACGATTCAAATGCAATTGACGGTACTCGAATCGGAGAACAGACTGGGGAACGGTGGATCATTGAAGATCCGTGGATTCCCGGTGCTCTCGGACGAACAAGACTTATAAGAACACATTTATGGCATTCGGGTGCGACCTCGGTCCGTTTAATGAAAAAAAGTAAACGGTGTGTAATTTTAGAGTACACAGCGTATAGTGGGTTTTTCCGTACTCTGCCGAAATCGACATCCACGTCACCCCCACAGACCATGTGTGTCGCCCGGACACGGCCAGTACACAGTGTCGAGCAGAAAAAGAGTACACGACGTGTACTCAGAAAGTAAATGGCATGTACTTTAAAAATACCCAGAATCTGCATTTTTTGTCAAAAACTCTAGAAAAAGGAAAATCATACATGAAATGAAGATCCGGGTTCTTACAAGGTGCATGTATTATAGAGATAGAACACCAACCATAAGAATTAAACATATAGTTTTTAATATATTTCTCAGGTAAATGTAATATCTCTCTAATTTAAAATGATAAAATCTCATATCTAATTTTTATCAAATTATTGAGCCACATTATTACCATTAATTATACACCTTACATCTTCCCCACAATGGTTCTATAAAAAATATTTTCTCCAAACATTTTACTGGTACAAGATTATATTGATCCATTACATATCCCATTATGAACTATTAAAAGGATAAAATATATTTTGAATTGAAGATTATAGGATCCATTCATGTATAAAAATTAGCATTTTTCAGCTTCCCCACCTTAAAACAACACATCAATGTGTTCCTATTATGGTGACTGATAACCCTATATGAAAAATTATGATAACTATGAAAATATGTTATATTGTCTCTCTAATATATCTTCCCAAACATGGAAATTATGTGATATTATCAACACTAATGTAGTTGTCCTTCAATTAAGATTTTTCATAATTCTATCAATAATATCAATACGATTATCATTAAAAAAATCATAAACATAGAACAAAACAAAGTCAGGATGAAGAACATGAGATGGGTAAGAATGATAATGATGAAGTTGAGAATCATAGAAGAATCCAAAAATCTATCAATTCCTTTAAAGATGATCTACCCTAATAGATACTTTCCCATAAATCTCTATGATTTAAAAAGGTCCAATGAATCTTCATTCCAACATCCCTTTCATCTGAATTTATCGATGAAAAATTATTGGTGAAAGAAACTAAAATAATTGTTCACCCACATAAAAATCAATAGAATTATTGTGACAATTGACAAAATTATTGTTACTAGATCTCACTATATCTATAATCATTCTGAAAAGTGGAAACTAATATTATTTCTATTTGAGGAGATCTTTTCCCAATAGTGTTAAATCTCCATCCACATGTCAACAAAGAGATGAAAAGAGTGGGATTTCATATTAGGTCACCCAATGATCCGTCTATACAATAAAATATAAATTTTTATTATAAATTTACTTTAAAAGGATAAATTTTTTCCCAAATAACTATCGTTATCATGTATACATGCTTGAAGCATGTCCCCAAAAAACCATATACTATTTTCATTCTGAATATCTATTGGGGGTATATTTTTCTCAAAACCACCAATGAACTTGTATACCCCATCAACCTACCCCAAACCATTCTTTTAAATTGAGAATTTTGATGAATCATTAGTGATGGGAATTTGACATGGAGTGGGAGAATATAGATTTTTAAAAATTCAAAATATAAAATCAATAATATTTTATAATATAAATATCTTTTGTGAGTGTTGTACTCCTGAGATATAGAAAATTAGAAGTATGAAATAGATAAAATAATAATTTATAGTGGTTTGGATAATAAATATCTCAATCTACTCCTCAGCCTCCCTCTCCCCTTGAGTATATTGGTACCCCCTATAATAATTAATTTTAATGGTGTGACAACCTTTTTATAGACCATACAATTTATATAATCTAATAGGAAACTCACAGTTTGATAAAAGAGACTAACCTAGTCTTTTATGTGTCAATTAATAGGTATTCAGAATAATGAATACCTTTTTTGGGTGGAATAACAAGAGAAAACAAAGAGTTTCTAATTATTAGAAGAGAATAAACAAAATATGAAGAAATAAAAATAGAAGATAAAATATTAAAAAAACAAAAAGAGTAATTTTAGTAGATTATTGGGAATGTAAAATTTATTAAATATTTATGATCATTTATCACATGGACGAACAAAATTAAAAATTTGATTCTAATATGTGATCATAACAAGAATAATGAGTTCATAAAACATCGTGAGAAATTAAGAGTAGTATGATTATTGAAGATGTACCACATGTTATCAGTCAAATTATTTTCACATGTACATTTTTATATTCGTTTAATATATATCTATAATCATTAAAAAAATCATCATTCAGTGTTTAATTGTCAATTATTTTGTCAAAATGGTTTGGGAAAAAAATGAAATAACATGACTATTTCTATTGTTTTTTAATGCCACATTGAATTACATACAATAGAATATAATTATATTACATTATATATATATATATAAATTTAATATAATAATTATATCAATTGAATAAATTAATAAATATAAAACTATTGAAATAAAAATATAATCATATATAAAATTCATAAATGAATATTTTTTAATAATAGAGAATCATATGGTTTTTATTCGTTCTGAATTAGTGTACATAATATAATTCAAAACTTATTCTTTACAAAATGATTCTATTATATATAAACATAAAAAAATAAAACATTTATCAATGTAATAATTCAAAAAATATCAAATAAATTAATAAATAAAAAAAATTAGATAGAAATTTTAAACAAATAATTGATTATTAATGAATAGATGAAAATACATGTGGTTGTTTCACATTTCTACTACACAAAAAAGATAATGGTGGATTAGTTTTTCTATAAGAAAAAAATATGTCATTGGTTATTTTTTCTATCAATGAAATCATAGATTGGTCATTTTATTATACTATAGAAAAAAGAGACTGAGGGTAGTCCAATGGTGGAAAAATAAAGAAGATTTCAATAGTTTACTAAGATGAAAATAATAATAAAATATAATAAATACAAATTTATTTCCACTACACATATAATGAAATATTAATAATATGAAATAGAATATTTTTATCATTGCATGTATAATGGTAAATCATGTCATACTATTACAGATTTCCAACAGTGACTCATAGAAAACATTAATGATGGTAAGGATAAAAAACCAATAAAAAACATCTGATACCAAATAAAAAATCATCAAACAAAAAAGGAATATCATATGAACCCTATAAATGATGGAAGTTCATTTTATGTGGTTTTAAGAAAATTTGTTGATGTATTTTACAAATATATTAAATGATATAACAATTTTAATATGATAATGATCTAGTGATGAAGTAAAACAGTGGGTTAAAATGGTCTCTCTTTTAATTTCCGAAAATGTGTACATGTTTCTCCATATTATTGTCCAATAGTGATAAAAATGAATAAAAAATGATCAGAAATGGTGATAAAAAATTAAACAAGATTTATGTCCAATAGTGAGTAGATATGAATCACCATTGATGCCCATTAGTGAGTAAAATTTACTCACTATTTATGACTAATGGCAAGTAAAAAGTACTCCCCATTGATGTTAAATGGTGAATAAAAATTACTAACCATGAATTAAAAAAGGTGTGTAAAAATGACACACCATTGTTATATTATACTGTCACCATCGAGAATCCATCGATGGTGACTTTGAATGAGTCAAATATTGAGATAATAGAAGGACCCAAATAAAAAAATATATTCTTAATGTTTAAACAGAAATGAATATTCGAGAAGAATAATCATAGACCAACTGAGAAAAACAAGTGATCTCTACAAGAATCAAAAGATGGTATATTAATAATGAGGATTCTATTATAGATAGTGGTGTAGAAGAAGTTGAAGCATTAGTGATGAAAAAATAGGAACAATTTTGAACTAAAAATGTAGAGGATTTCAAAATCTATAAATTTCATATTAAAAAAATGATATGGATTTGATCAGACAGTTGGAGATCTCACCACGTATCAATGTTATTAATGATGGGTGAATAGAAAAATAAAAACATAGTCCCACATCAGTTTAGAGACACATGAAGACATCTGAATATCATACATGCAGTGCCAATCCAACATTAACTCTAGATATTGTGGAATGACACCGGTTACTCTATTCATAGACACTGGACTATGACCAAGTGGGAAACCTATCCCAATCTATGAATAATATAATGGAATTAGACATGGGCCCTACACAATGAGCTTTAACAATGCACATTGAGTACTCTAGCCCCTTGCGGTATGGCTATAGTAGGCCTTCCCATTGGGATGGTCCAATGGGTTGTCTAAGTGGTCGATGGGTTGACTAAGTAGTGCACAATGATGGAAAAATTATTTATAAATAATATTAAAATAAAAAATTTACATCATTTTAAAAAAATCAAAAACATTATTAATACACCTAAATAATAAATGATTAACTCTTAATAACACTTCTATTTTAATAAAATTTATTAGATCGTAATTTATTAAAACATTTAATATTATAAGAGTAAAAAATAACAAATATCAAATACTGAAAAACTACCCATTATTGTAAATTTCATCAAATAAAACATATGAATATTTCAACAAATTATCTTCTATATTCGTAAATTTATGAAAAAAATTAATATATAAAAGATACATATTTTAATGGAAAATAGAAAAAATTAAATGTATTAAATTATAATATTCTCATGAGAGTAAATAGATAAATACAATATTCAAATAAATTATAATTAATGTATGGTTATAGTTTTTCAATACAATTCTAAATTGATTGATAAAATTATTATTCAATCAGAGTATAAACTAAAAATTAATTATAGAATATAAATAAGAAACATAATTAAGGATATTTATTATTCGAGAATATATTTAATGCTTCTAAAATACCCAATTCAATTTTCATTTTCTCAAATTTAACTGTATATAAGGGTTTTATGAAATTGATAGTCAACTGTATCTCAGTAAAAAAAATCTAATCATATATCACATTATTTATATTATCATCAGAGAAATGAAATAAATTTATATGTATTATGTTATATAATATTTAATGTGATTTTTCTAAATTGAAACAACACATTGGTTATCATGAGGAATATGAATTTTATTTAAACTGATACTAAAATCATACCACATTTGTTTTAACTTAATAAATTGTGACTAGAATCATGTAGTAGAAATGCATTGAGAGTTATCTATTAATAATAGTTCTTTCTTATAGATCCATTAATTTAAAAAGTTTCATAGAATGTGGAAATTAACTATAGTTCTTTTCTCATCATGTCGGAAAAATACAATGATTGAATCATAATAATAAATTAAATTCCTTTTATTCTCATTAGAATAGAAGATTCCACTAAACAAATATACACGATATGTCTAATTATCATTTAAATAGATTTAGTTGACTTTCCTTGTGGATTTTTGAACCATAACACAGATGAAAATTGAGAAAATAATTTTGTGTCTAGATTATGTTAGATACAATAGAATATTTATAATGACTCAATACAAGTTAATATCAATTTAATTACAATATTAATTTATTTCTAAAATGAAATTAGTGGTCATATGTTTTTACATAGTTTTACTTGTATCAATTCCGACCATTATTAAATATTATTGAGCATATATATCTTGATTGTTTAAAAAACCATTTTTTCAAAGATTAATTTGTAAACCCTTTAAAAATTTTAGTTCCCCAATTAGTCACATAAAAAATTCAGATTGAATTATTTTATAAAATTCATTGAACATTGAATTTTTTTTGTTAAAGTATTATATCATCATCATATATTTATATAATCATCATATATAAAAAATCATTTCTAGGCTTATATGGATAAAAACTCCATTACACGAATCTTTTTGTAACAAAAAAAGTTTATAAATAATACATACCATAATCTTGGAGTGTTATTAGCAACATAAAAGGATTTATTATTAATAAAAAATTATTTCTAAACATATCATTTTGACATCAAATAGGGTGTCTAATATAGACTTATTCTCAAAAAAATCAATTTTAAAAGGATTATTTTTACAATTTGTTGAAATAAGATGATGTTTTGAAAACTATAATAGATTAGAATAATTTTAAATTATTATAAACTAATAACAGTTGAAAAATAATCTACACTTTCAATTTCCCATTACTAAAAATAGACATGAGCTACTAGTCTATATTTATTTTTAACTATGATTACATCATCATCGAATTGTTTAATAAAAATACATTTAGATTCGATATTAGGTATACCTTTTGGAAAATAAACTAAATCCAATAATTCATTTCTTTATTATTTATTAAATGAATCAGTAATAAAATTATTCCAATTTTAATCAATTAAATCATTGTTAATTGTGAATGGATGAAATTATGGAAATATAATAAATTTTAATGTAATGTAGAAAAAATTTCTAGTTTTTCTTCCTTTTTCAATGTTTCCAATTACTATTTAAATATTATGATCTTTAAATGTTTTCCATTCAATTTTATTTGTTCAATAATTGATATTCTCCCCCAAAAATAATTAATTATCATTATCTTGGTAATTATTTTAAAAAACTTTAAATTTTATAAAGTCATCATTTTCAATGAATAATTGAAAATTCTACAAATTAGAATTGTTTTCATTAAACAATACATTAATAGATTATTCAACAACTAATTTTTTATTATTGAAATCTCTATAAGATTTATTCATATTAGAATATCATAAAAATATCCCTTCATCATATTTAGATTCAAATTTTGCAAAATTTTTTTAGAAAATCACACTATAGAAAATACCATGATATAACAAACATTCGGTTTAATCCAATTAAAAAATTCATATGGGGAATTATTTAGGATATATGGAATTAAAATTAAATTAAAAAAATGATTTATATATATGTAGATTATTTGGAATAGAAATTTAGAAGAAAAAAATCAATTAGCATTGACCTAGCCATGTAATGAAGAGATATTCTCTTTCTTTCTACATCACTATAATATTTTGGTGTACTTTAGGCTGAGAAATAATGATTATAACCATTCGATTCAAATTATTTTATCAAATTATAAATTCAAAAAATACCCACCACTATCAATTATGATTGAGATGATAATTTTTTTTAAATTTTGAAAATTCTTATAGAAAACCCAAAATTTGGATAATGTTTCATTTTTATAGGATAATAATTAAATCAATAGTAATTAAAATTTAATCATCAACATTTAAAAATAGTACTTCATACCAGAAAACTAGAAGAAGGTATCGGTCATAACATGTAATGATGTATTATAACTACAATTCTATTAGAACTATCATAATCTAGAGATTTAAATAATTCTTTTTGTTGTTTACCTTATGAACCTGAATGTCACATAATGTACATACATGTTGGTGAAATGGAATGTTACATAACCTATTCAGGTTTTGAAAATATGTGAAGCTATATGAAATTATCACACCCAATATCCCTATTACACAGAATTTCATCAACATCTAATGTACTAAAAAACAATACCATTCATTTTGTTAAATCTCCAAAATTAATTGTAAATACATTTTAAATAATATTTCAATAAATAAACTATTTTATTTTTATGAATTGCGCATTTATCATTTTCAAATATTTCATTAAACATATCATCACAAAAATATGATATACATAGCACATTATGATTACAAATGGATACACATAAAAATATTGAAATAATAACTTTTTTTGAAAAACAGACATCACTAATACCTTTTATCTATCCTTTATATTTTTGGGAAATTTTAAAAGGCCCCCACCATATAAATTTAATTTCTATAATATTTTAATATATGCTTTTATTTGTTAAGATAATATATTCTCTATGTACCATGATACATTGGGACATTAGATGCAGCTTTCAACAAATTAAATAATCAAGAAGTATGTTTTTATACTGATTCTAATGGTGTTCTAACATCATTAGAAGTAGAAAAATTTTTAATACAAACGAATTAGAATATTTAACTATTGGTTTTATTATAATGTGTAATATTAGATATTACTATTATATTATACCCAACATATTGTGTAGAACATAATGAACACCCATTGGTATAATTCTATTTCATTGTGTATATTAAATTAGGATACAAATGAAATGATTCATTTAGTGATTTTAATAATTATATATTCATTTAAACACATTGTTATGATATTGTATCCAAAAACATTATTATTGGTATTTAGTTTCATTAATGATTCCGTAAATTAATTTTATTTTTTCAGTTTTTTAAAATTGAATAAATATTTTTTACAATTAGAAAAAATGTTTTTAAAATCCATATAATCAATTCAAGTGGTCTTTAAATACTTAAATTCCATTTGATTTCATTCATAAGATGTGTGCATAAATTTTCTTCATAAAACATTTACATTCATTTTCTAATTTAGTTAAATCATAATAAACTAAATAAAATATTTTATCTATCTCTTAATGAAATGTTTCCAGAAATATTTTATCCCTCTATGTTTCATTGTTTTCGTTTATCATTTTGGATGATAATCATCATTATACTTATCAGTCTGGGAATTAAATATTTTTATATTTTCATCATTTTTTTCATTTTCTTATTTTATTTGAACATTATATTATTCCTGAACATCAAATTAGTATAATTTTTAATAATTCTAACTCCATAATTATTTAATTCAACATATTTATCAAGAATTTTCCTAACAATGGATATTTATAGAATCAGAATATATACATGAACCTGAAATAATTTAAATATCATTTATAGATAAACCACCATGATTAAATGTTGATGGATTTATTAACTTTGTAAAAAATGAATTATTTACCTCAGAATGAAAACCAATCTAAGAAATAATTCCTATATCGTATTCTCTCCGAGAATCACCACCTATGTCAGAACTATCTGAACAGTCACATCCTAAATATATATATATATATATTTAATTTAGTTTTATCAGTATAATATCTATGGATGACCGAGTTTAGGGATGTCAACCATTTTTAGACGTTTATTCCTATAAACAATAATGAATAATTCTAAAACATAAATATTTTTAGTAGTATAAAAATTCATAAAAACCTATCTTGAAGTCCACATGAATTGCTTTATTACCCCATTGTTTTATGGGAATGTGAAAAACATCTTACTAAATAGATCCCTCTAATTATTACTTACCTGGATCATAGGTTCACAAGAGTTATATGTATCAATAATATTTTATTTTATTTTAATGCCTTTTATTTTATAAAATCACAAATTAACAATATTTTTTATCATTAACTCATACTAAAAATGATAGCCCAGTAGTTCATCTACAGTAAAATACATAATATTAAATAATCAAACATAGGGTAACATTATTGGCATGACATCATTTTGTGAGATCTTTTGTTTCCCTTTCCAAATTACATAGTTTTTCCAGAGATATATTTAAAGTAACTATAACCATTACTTATAATATTAATCTAACGGAACATTTTTTTATATATTCTTCATCTCTAAACATGGAGACCATGTATTCTTCAAAAATAATTCCATGCTTGGTTCTCTACAGATTTTTTATCGCATGATGTGTCACATAATGCATCTTTTAATTATGTTGTGTTGTCTTACAAGCTAAAAAAAGATATAGGCACTTCTAATTGTAGAAAAAATACAAAAAAAATCAACATTTATAATAAAAAATTTATTTTCCTCATTTTATACCAACCAATATCTTCGGTTCAACATTATATTTCTCATATGTCTTACCATTTATTGTCCAATTATACACCATCATCATATATAATATTTTTGTTCAAAAAGAATGAAAATAAAGCATACAAGGTCCACACAAAGGGACAGGTAGATAGATTACAAGGGTCAAAAATAAAAGAGACCTAAAGCATTAAATATTAATATGTTATTACCATTTTGATTTTGACTATGAATGTTTAGAAAAGAAATCTCTTTGTATCATTAAAGTCAAGTGTGGCCATGTAGTCCGATGTTATTTCACCTTACCTCCATGTAAGGTGCATCAATGGGATCTAACTATCATTTTCTATATCACCATCCATCATTAAATAAAAAACTTATTTCATTCATTAGACTATTATATCATGGATATAATGTTAACCTTGAGTGAAAAATAATCAGTAAAATGTCTCACCTATCTGAAATAAGGTTTCGATACCAATTGTTTCAAATTCAGCCCTAGAGATATCGGTATTACTATTGCACCGATTTTTGCATCATTAGTGATATAAAATATAAATAGAGGGGGTTAAGCGTGATTTTATAAATTTGAAGAAAAACTTTTGCTTTTTTAAAATAAAATTCTTTAATGTGTGTAGTGTTATTGAAATAATGTGAAGCTAAAATAAATATAAGGAACACAAGGATTAGTATTTATAAGAATCAAAAATTTCCTAGTCAAATACTAATCATAATCTACACTTTTAGGATATTAATAGCCTCCAGTAACCTCACTTATAACATTGTGTGAACCTTGTTATAGAATTAGTATTTAAAAAAACATAGAGTAATTACCATGTATCATACAGGATACCATCAAAGACTATTTTCCTCACTTTTTTTAGGTGTCACAACACTTACATCCTTTTTTGGTCAAAAAACTAGATAAAATAATGAATTTATATTGATGGGAAAATCATAAGACATACATTAATAAATACAATAAGAATTATATTACATGTATAATAACTAATATAGTGAAATTATAAAATTATCATAGATAATGAAGTAGTTTGAGGTCAATTATTATTGATCACCCAGAATAAAAATATTTCAATGTTGAAGTCATTATGTGATCAATGATATTGTGAATATGTTATAGAATATAGTGATTAATTGAGAGCATCATGAATGTAGATGTAGTTTCATAGGGTAAATATCAATATATATTCACAACTATATTCTTTTATTCATTGAATATATCTCCTTGATTATTAAAACAAATATATTCTTTGACCATGTCCATGTCCATTTTCGTTGAGAAACTTATTAGAGAAGATCAATGAAATTTTATTATTGTTTACATTATTTTTCAAGGCCTTATTGAATAACATATAAGAAATAAAAATATTATATCATTATTAAAAATTAATATTTAAAAACAAATCATTTATGTATTTCTATTTAAAAAAATCAAAATTTAAAATAATGACACAAAATTACACTCATGTTGATTATTTAAACACTAGATTACTGTAAAAATATAGGATCTCGTGAATTTCAAAATTCAATCATTATTGTACAAAAACTAATGCAACAATAATTTCATACACACAATTATAATTATATTTCAAAATAAAATAATAAAACATTTACCAGAGTAATTAATTTTAAATCATCAATTAAAAACTAGAAACAATATTTTCTAGAGAAACATAGTATCCAATAGTGGATAACTGGGCTAACTATGAAATAGAGGCTGGTGGAATATTTATTCAATAACCAAATATTAAAAGTGGTGGATCATTTCTATTCCACTAAAAATAAAGATTGGTGGTTTATTTTTTAAAGCACTAAGAATAGTGTGTGGTGCATATCATTTATATTACTGGAAATAGAGAGCTATCGTAGTCCTAAGATGAATAGAAAAATAATATTCTACCATTTAATAATAAGATGAAATAAAATGATAAAATTGAAACAAGAAATATTTCCATGATACAGAGCAAAAAGTGATTCAGGAGATGTATTAAAAACATTCCTACCATTGGATGTCCAAATGGTGACTTATGACCTAACATTGGTGTAAGAACCCATTATTTGCGGTGAAAGACTTTGAAATATTCTTGATGATATTCTAGAGCAGCACCTTCAGACAGCGTGCGAATCCGAGCCCCGGAGTGGCCGGAATTAAATTTTCAGTGCATTCACACTGGAAATGCTAAATAAATTCAATAACTCTTAAACGGAGTTCCAGATCTGGGATCCGAGTGTATGGATGGGTCCGGAATGGGGTGTTTACCCTAGGAACGACATAAAACATGTCGGCATGGGATGTTTGGACCCCTCGCCCGCTTCTGAAACGTTAAACGGATTAATTAATTAATTAATTAATTCGTTTAATAGCAAAATGCTAGTATCTCTTGAACGGTGGCTCGGATTGGAAAACTGAGGGCACCGTTGAGTTTGGATCGTGCCATTTACCCTAGGAGGGGTATAAGTTTTGCGGGCGCGGGCCGTTTGTGAAAAATGGCCCCAGGGGCGTTTTCGTAAATTGGCGGCCTCGGGCGCTGAGTATAGTAACATTTGAACGGGGTCTCAGAATAAAATTACGAGACCTCCGTTGCGCTCAGAGTGTGGTTCTTAGCCTAGGGGAGGCTAAATCCCGACCCCGTCGGGAGTTCAGGTTCGGGGTCGTCGGGCGGGCGTTTGAGTGTTTTGTACTTAAACACCCCCCACTTCTTCTCTTCCTCTTCTTCCTCAAACCCTCCTCCCCCTCCTTCACCTCGGGTGAGGTGAGCTCCGGCGATGCGAGCTCCGGCGAGGCGACTCCGGCAAGGAGGCGGTTCGGCGGTGAAGCTCCGGGCAACGCCCGCGAGGTAGGGTTACGTATTTGAGTTTTTATTCAGGAACCTCCCTTTGAAACCAAATTTTAGCATCGATTTGTTGTTTAGTCTTCGAAAAAATTCCATGGCCGTGTAGTACACATTATAATCTTCCCGTCACTTCTTTCGGAATTGAAAAAGGAGTTCGGAGGAGACCGCAACACCTCGCCAAATTTTGCGGGTTTTTGGAGGTTTTTCCGGCCGGTTTGGGGAGCTCCGGCGGTAGGAGGCGCGGCGGCGCGACTGCTGTCCGAGGAGGCGGCCGCGGGTGTTGCGGTGGTTCGGTGGCCAAGCGGAGATGCTCCGGTTGGCAGCTAGCGCGGACGGAGGAGGCGGCTGCGGACGGCGGCGGTCGGCGGACTCCCGGGCGACGCCGGTGTAGCGCGAGGAGGGAAATGTGTCGCGGGGTGCGCAACCCCGCGTGCGGCGACAGCGACCCGCGTAACGCGGGTTGTTTTAGAGGAGAAGGCGACCCGCCTTGATGGTCGGTCGGTGTCGGCAGGCCGCGGCCAACTGGCCGCGACGAGGTGAGCCAGGCCCGTGGCCGGGCCGCGGGCTGGCTGTGGGCGGACCGGCCGAAACGGGCCGGTCCAGCCCAAGGGGTGCCCCCTTTTTTTCTAATTTCTGACGCCCATAACATTCATTACGGGCGACCGTTTTGTGCGCCGTCTGTGGAAGCGCGGAGCTTGCGTCTAGGGGAATGTTTTGAGATGGTTTCGGAAAATTTTAATTCCCAAAATGAGGGGTCTCGGAGGCGCGACATGTCCTTAAGTGGGCGAGCGTTTTCCCCGAGTTTCTTGTTTTGGACGGCGCGGACGCATGCGACGTCCGATTTGAGCGCCGTCAGCGACATTGTGACCCTGGAACTGAGGCAGAGGTTTCCAGGGTGGTTCTGGGCATTGAAGCTAGAGTTGAGGCATGGGCACCATGGCCCATCTTTTGAGTTGCGTGCAGCTTTTAACGGCTTTTTCACCGGACGTCCGTTCGGGGCGTGCGAGCTGTCGATTCTGGGTGTTTTTACGAGGGGATTGCAGTGGTACAATCCACCCACCCAAATTCGGCACGATGGTGCGGGGCCCACGAGGGACGTTTCTGGAGTTGACGGTGATTTCCAGTTTTATCACCGGGCGACCGTTTTGGACGAGTGAGTAGTCCATCTTGTGTGCTTTTTCAAGAGGATCGCAACGGTGCGATCCGTTCGTGGAGTTTTGGGACGGAGTTGCGGGTCCCACGTGGCACCGCTCGTGTGTGCTGCGCCGGGATGCATCTTTTTCTCCGGATATCCGTTGCACTCAAGTGAGTAGTGATTTTGACGTGTTTTCCCGAGGGGATCGCAAAGGTGCGATGCGCCCGACGGTTTTCGGGGCCGAGGCTCGGGATCATGAGAAGTCGTTCGGGCGTGAGGCGGTGTTGGTGACTTTTTCGTCGGATATCCGTTGGAGGCGAGTAAGTAGTCGATCTCGCATGTTTTTTCGCAAGGATTACAACGGTGTGATCCGCTTGGCTGTACGGAGCTTCTTGCGCGATCTTGAGAAATGTGGAAGCATGAATGGTGCTCCAGTGGTGGTTCGTCCTACTTGCTTGTAGCGGACCTTTGGCAAGTGATCGCGTGCACTCCCATGTGAGTGATGTAAATGCTTGAGGTGACGTGGTTGGCCGTTCCTGGGCCTTTTGAGGTGGAGTTGTTACGTCACGCCTTCGCGCTGACGTTTGGTGTCGTGAGCACGATAGTCTATGGGCGGGAACAAGGTATACTCTGGGAGTATACGGGAGCGCTTAGAGATACATGTGGTTTGTACATGAGATGTTCGTGCGCTTGGTTGGGGTTGACTTGGGCCCACACGTCGTGTGGGCCCCATGTGCGTGTCGTGTTCTGCCTTGCGTACTTTGACCTCTCGCGGCGTTGAGGGTCCCTCTGTGTGTTCGTTTGACCAGCAGGGTGGAGCTCTTCCCTTGGCTCTGTGCTCGTTGGTTTGACCAGTAGGGTTGAGTGGTCTCACCCTGGTTTCGTCCTCGATGGATTGGCCAGTAGCGGTGCTAGCCACCCAGTGCTGGGACAGGTGCTGAACCCCTCAGGGTGAGTTGTGCTGGAGTTGGGTGGTTGCACGATACCCACTCCGCGTTTGGTTGGCCAGTGTTGTACCCTTCAGTGTATGTGGAAGAGAGGTTCTGAGTTTTACCCTCCAGCGGGGCTAGGCAGTGGGTTACTCATCGACTTCCTCGGGCTTACCCTCCAGCAGGACTGGGCAGTGGGTTGCTCACTGACTTTTAGGGTCTACCCTCCAGCAGAGACTGGGCAGTGGGTCACCCAACGACCTCTTAGGGCTACCCTTCAGCAGAGACTGGGTAGTGGGTCACCCGACGACCTCTTAGGGCCTACCCTCCAGCAGGGCTGGGCAGTGGGTCGCCCGTCTTCTAGTTCCAGGTCTACCATCCAGCAAGGCTGGGCTGTGGGTCGCATGTCAACTTATTCCAGGTCTACCCTCCAGCAAGGCAGGGCAGTGGGTCGCCTGTCGACTTATTCCAGTTCTACCCTCCAACGAGGCTGGGTAGTGGGTCGCCTGATGATGTAATTTGTTTTAAATTCCATCAGGGCTAGGCAGTGGGTCTCCTGATGATGTGTTAGGGTTTACCCTCCAGCAGGGATGGGCAGTGGGTAACCCAATATCTGATTATGGTCTACCCTCCAGCGGGGCTGGGCTGTGGGTCGCCTGACGATGTATTAAGGTCTACCCTCCAGCGGGGCTGGGTAGTGGGTCTGCAGACGATGTCTTATGGTTTACCCTCCATCAGGGCTGGGTAGTGGGTCACCTGATATCTGGTTATGATTTACCCTCCAGCAGGGCTGGGCAGTGGGTCATTTTTTGGCATTGCAGACTCAGTCCTCTCGACTAGGCTAGTCTGTGGCTTTCCTCTGTGACCACCGGAGCGGGGCCCTTAGTGGTACGGGTCAGTGATGGATCGTCTTGACATTGAGGAGACCTCTCGACTGCGAGGCAGTGACGAGGTGTGGTTGGGCTTTCCCTAGAACACTCAAGTTCGAGGGGCGCTTTCCCCACAAAGATGCATCCTTGCGACGCGATCTAAAACTGTGCGGGCGAGTCAGTGCCACCCAAAGCATATAGTATCGAGGTGCGGTGATGGAGCCCCATTGGCTTGCAGTTCAGGGAAGATGTGCGGGATGCTAGGCATCGATGGTGTTAGCTTCTGGGACTGTTGGCTACTCTTTCTTGGGCTGAGCTACGGGACGGAGATCCCCTTACGATGTTGTTCGGGCTTCTCGTTTGAGCATAAGGATTTGTATATACCTTGTTCGAGTACCCATTTCTTGGGCTTGGTTACTCTCCCTCTAGGAGAGGCGAAGACGCGTGGGGTATGACATGTGTTTTCCATGTCTAGCTTCTTGTGGTTGGATGAGTCTACATTCCTGCTATAGGTAGCGAAGACTCGACGGTAAGTTCATCTTCTCACCGCTTCCAGCTCCTTGTGCCTAGACGAGTCTACTTCCTTTCTCTTGTTGGGTTGAGCTGGACTCTTTACTGTACCCTCGGTTGGACTCCTTTACTTTCCCTGTTCGCTCTACTGCTCACCCTTCGGTACCTCTTTTTGTTTCTCCCTCGAGCCTTCGGGGTATCCTACTGAGTATTTTTATACTCACCCCTTCTTGGGCTTTACCCGCACTTGGTGTGCCCTTGCAGACGACGGACAGGTGGAGCATGACTTCGGTGGAGCGTAGGATCTTGGGGAGCTTGGACCACGTGCGGTGGTCGTGGCCGAGTTCCAGGTGGGAGACCCATCAGTACTTTCTTTTTGTTTACCTGTTTCCGGGTTGTGGAACTTTTCGGTTGGGCGCGTGTTTTCCCCCTTTTCCTTTCAGCTTGTACCTTGTACTCTTTAGAGGTCGATGCACATTTGTGGTATTTATATAGCAGTTTCCCTTTCCTTTTCTTTTCTTTTCTTTAATTTTACTCTGCACTGTTGCATTGAGTTTGCTGCGTGTGTGTGTACAGGTGCTTAGGCAAAGGCCTCCACGAGTTATTCTGCCTTCGGCGCTGGTCGCCAGCCCCTGGCCTATGGTGGAGGGCTTGGGGTAGTTGAGGCTTGAGCCCGAGTAGGGTCGGGTCGTGACAAAGTGGTATCAGAGGTGGTTCGTTCCTTGGGACGTTGTGCGGACGTCCCTAAAAGAGGAATTGGTTGGGATATATGGAAACAATGTTAACATGTCTCGAGAGCGGCTCTCAGGCTAGGGAGTCTAGTGATGGTGCGACGGCCGACGTATCCATTCACCAGGACCCTGAAAACCCGCTTGTCGACTCGGCATGCTGAGACACTTGTTGCAGGAAAATTTGTTTATGCATCACATAGGACTGAGTCTTGAATGTCCTTCTTGAGTCAGATCCCCATCGTTGTTGTTGTTGGTATATACATATATGCTCATCTGACTGCGGCACTCCTTGATAATATTCAGGATGTCTCCGCAAGGACAGCAAGCCAGGGTACCAGCTTTGGTTCGTGATGACGACCCTATGAGCTACGAGGCCACAGTCCAGGACCCATCATGCGATGCCCTTTCTCCGGGTGGGCTGGTAGCAGCACCCCCACCTGTTGAGCAGACGACAGTTTCAGCCAGAGCAGGCTGAGCTCGAGCACAGGTTGAGCGCGCTCCATGAGTTCTAGTGGCAGAGACTGCTGAGGTTCATTAGTGAGCCAGACCCTCAGGTAGCAGAGGTTTGGCTCGAGGAAGTGGTTTTCCGTTTTAGGCTTGTGCAGACGCTGATAGATCAGAGAGTGGATTTGGAAGCCACCCTTTTTCGTGGAGTAGCTTGGCGTCGGTGGAGTCTGGTGACTCAGTTTCTTGGAAAGTCGTCACTTTCGTTGGACAACTTTCAGTTGTTGCTTCGTGAGGAGTTTTCCCTTCCTGCTTGCGCTCCGTTCAGATTCAGGATCTCCTGCAATTTCAGCAGGGAGGGATGACGGTGGCCGAGTACGCGGCTAGTTTCGCAGACCGTGCACGCTTCTACCCGGACATGGTCCGTGACGATAACCTCCGAGCGCGGAAGTTTGAGCAGGGTCTCCACTGAATGATTCGTGCTGTCAGAGTACCCTTGGGAATTTCCACGTATGTCAGGGTGCTAGAGAACACGCTGGTGACAGAGGGCTTCCTGTCATGTTTTGCAGTTGGTAATGGTAGTGGGCGCTACGGAGCCGGGACGTCTACCGTAGCTAGAAGGCGCCGAAGGACAGGACCTCGATACAGGTGGCCTTCCCACTGCCAGTTTCAGAGACGTGGTCGTATACCACTGTGGCGAAAAGGCGCAGGGCCTCAGCCGAGGATTCCCATTCGTGAGTGGATCCCGGGCCGTGGTCGTATACCACAGTGGCGCCAGAGGGAACCAGGGCAGCCTAGAGAGCACCGGTGCCGTGCTTGTGACGGCGAGGTCACTTGGCACGAGACTGCATGACCCGAGTTGCTGGGAGCATCGGGCAGGCACTAGGCGCACCATCACGACAGAGGCAACACCGTGATCGGAGTGGTACCCAGAGAGGTGGTGCTAGAAGAGGAGCGGGAGGAGCTGGAGGTGGGGGATGACGTTATGAGATCTCCCCATCACCACTAGGCAATCCACGTCAGGCTCCAGGAGCTGACGTTTGGGACCGCGGGTAGTCACGATATTTGGATGTCTACGATCCTGCAGAGCACGGGATGGTGAGATGTACACCTTGTGACCCTTCTACTTCCTGCAGTAGAATTGTTAGGCTCTGCGTGTGAAAGACTATTCTCCCTGCTCCTTTTTTGAGGTGTCACGAGGGTGACGCAGGGCGTCGGGTGTAACCCTGTGTTGGTAAGTAAAAAGGCGGGGGACCTTTTCCATTAGTCAATGGTGTGGACTCCATCACTCACCGAGCATGTAATAGAGCCTCGGCTGTGGAGCCTAGTGTGACCAGATATCCTTGGGTGTTTCACCATATGGATATTCCGAAGGAGGGAATCACCGGGCCTTTTCCAGGTGCGGGTGGTGATTCCAGTCGCGGCGTGCGACGTAGAGGTTTGACTGGGGAGGTGAGCTACCCCTGAGAGCCTTCGGGCCGTTTGATCTCGTGGAAAGGGATGGCGATGCTCCCTACCGCCTTTCCCTAACCCCAAAGTCTGGAGTGGGTGCACGACGTCAGAAAGGGCTAACCCCGCATTAACAGATCAATCCTTTGGTCTATGTGCAGTGGCACAGAGCTGTGTGTGGGTTCGTCTGGGCATGGGAAAGCCAAGTGTAGGATTAGTACCCTGTGTTGCTCCCATGTTTTGCTTTCCGAGGACTAAAAGCTTGAAGGAGGGAATGATGTAAGAACCCGGTTTTGTTGTGAAAGACTTTGGAATATTCTTGATGATATTCCAGAGTAGCGCCTTCAGACGACGTGCGATTCTGAGCCCCGGAGTGGCTGGAATTAAATTTTCAGTGCGTTCACCCGGGAAATTCTAAATAAATGCAATAACTCCTAAACGGAGTTCCGGATCTGGGATCTGAGTGTACGGATGGGTCCGTAATGGGGTGTTTACCCTAGAAACGACATAAAACTTGTCGGTGCGGGATGTTTGGACCCCTCGACCGCTTTTGGAACGTTAAACGGATTAATTAATTAATTAATTAATTCGTTTAATAGCGAAATGCTAGTATCTCTTTAACGGTGGCTTGGAATGGAAAACCGAGGGCACCGTTGAATTCGGATCGTTCCGTTTACCCTATAAGGGGTATAAGTTTTGCGGGCGCGGGCCGTTTGTGGAAAATGGCCCCAGGGGCGTTTTCGTAAATTGGCGGACTCGGGCGCTGAGTTTAGTTACATTTGAACGGGGTCTGAGAATAAAATTCTGAGACCGCCGTTGTGCTCAAAGAATGGTTCTTAGCCTAGGGGAGGCTAAATCCCGACCCCATCGGGAGTTTGGGTTCAGGGCCGTCAGGCGGGCGTTTAAGTGTTTTGTACTTAAACACCCCCTTCTTCTCTTCCTCTTCTTCCTCAAAACCTCCTCCCCCTCCTTCACCTTCGGCGAGGTGAGCTCCGGAGAGGAGAGCTCCGGCGAGGAGACTCCGGAAAGGCGGCGGATTGGCGGCAATGCTCCGGGCAATGCCCGCAAGGTAGGGTTACGTATTTGAGTTTTTATTCCCGAACCGACCTTTGAACCCCAATTTTAGCATTGATTTGTGGTTTAGTGTTCGAAAAAATTCCATGGATGCGTAGTACGCATTTTTCTATTCCTGTCTCTTTATTAGGAATTGAAAACGGAGTTCGGAGGAGACCGCAACACCTCGCCGAAGTTTGCGGGTTTTTGGAGGTTTTCCGGCCGGTTTGGTGAGCTCTGGCGGTAGGAGGCGCGATGGCGCGACTTTGGTCCGAGGAGGCGGCCGCGGGCATCACGGTGGTTCGGTGGCCAGGAGGAGCGGCTCTGGTTGCCAGCTGGCGTGGACGGAGGAGGAGGCTGCGGACGGCGGCGGTCGACGGACTCCCGGGCGGCGCCGGTGTAGCGCGAGGAGGGAAAGGGGTCGCGGGGTGCGCGACCCCGCGTGCAGCGACAGCGACCCGCATAACGCAGGTCGCTGCGGAGGAGAAGGCGACCGGCCTTGACAGCCGGTCGATGTCATCAGGCCGCGGCCAGCTGGCCGCGGTGAGGTGAGCCGGGCTGCGGGCCGGCTGAGGGCGGACCGGCCGGACAGGGCCGGTCCGGCTCAAGGGGTGCCCCCTTTTTTTTCTAATTTCTGAGGCCCGTAACTTTCATTACGGGGGTACGTTTTGTGCGCCGTCTGCGGCAGCGCGGAGCTTGCATCGAGGGTAATGTTTTGAGATGGTTTCGGGAAATTTGAATTCCCGAAATGAGGGGTCGCGGAGGCGCGACGTTTCCTTAAGTTGGTGAGCGTTTCCCCGAGTTTCTTGTTTTGGACGGCACAGACGCATGCGACGTCCGATTTGAGCGCCGTCGACGGCGTTTTGACCTTGGCACTGAGGCGGAGGTTTCTAGGGCGGTTCCGGGCGTTGAAGCCGGAGTTGAGGCATGGGCCCCACGTCCCGTCTTTTGAGTTGCGTGCTGCTTTTAGCGGCTTTTTCACCGGACATCCATTCGGGGTGTGCGAGCAGTCGTTTCTGGGTGTTTTTCCAAGGGGATTGCAGTGGTAAAATCCGCCCGCCCTAATTTGGCACGATGGTGCAGGGCCCACGAGGGCCGTTTCGGGAGTTGACGGTGATTTCCAGTTTTATCACCGGGTGACCGTTTTGGACGAGTGAGTAGTCCATCTTGTGTGATTTTTCGAGAGGATCGCAATGGTTCGATCCGTTCATGGAGTTTCAGGACCGGGTTGCAAGTCCCACGTGGCACCGCTCGTGGGCAGTGCGCCGTGATGCATCTTTTTTCCGGATATCTGTTGCACTCAAGTGAGTAGTGCATTTGACATGTTTTCCCGAGGGGATCTCAATGGTGCGATGCGCCCGACGGTTTTCGGGGCCGAGGCTCGGGATCACGGGACGCCATTCGGGAGTGAGGCGGTGTTGGTGACTTTGTTTTCAGATATCCGTTGGAGGCGAGTAAGTAGTCAATCACGCGTGTTTTTCCGCAAGGATTACAACGGTGTGATCCGCTTGGCTGTACGGAGTCTCTTGCGCGATCTTGATAAATGTGGAAGCATGAAAGGTGCTCTAGTGGTGGTTCAACATAATTGCTAGTAGCGGACCTTTGGCGAGTGATCGCGTGCACTCCCATGTGAGTGATGTAAATGCTTGAGGTGACGTGTTTGGCCGTACCTGGGCCTTTTGAGGTGGAGTTGTTACATCATGCCTTCGCGCTGACGTTGGGTGTCGTGTGCATGATAACCTATGGGCTGGAACAAGGTATACTCTGGGAGTATATGGGAGAGCTTGGAGGTACGTGTGGTTTGTACCTGAGATGTTCGTGCGCTTGGTTGGGGTTGAATTGGGCCCACACGTCGTGTGGTCCCCATGTGTGTGTCGTGTTCTACCTTACGTACTTTGACCTCTCGCGGCATTGAGGGTCCCTCTGTGTATTTGTTTGACCTGCACGGTGGAGCTCTTCCCCTGGCTCTGTGCTCGTTGGTTTAACCAGCAAGGTTGAGTGGTCTCCCCCTGGTTCCTCCTCAATGTATTGGCCGGTAGCGGTGCTAGCCACCCAGTGCTAGGGCAGGCGTTGAACCCCTCAGGGTGAGTTGTGCTGGAGTTGGGTGGTTTCACGATACCCACTCCGCGTTTGGTTGGCCAGTGTTGTACCCTTCAGTGGATGTGGAAGAGAGGTTCTGTGTTTTACCCTCCAGCGGGGCTGTGCAGTGGGTTACTCATAGACTTCTCGGGCTTACCCTCCAGCAGGACTGGGCAGTGGGTTGCTCACTGACTTTTAGGGTCTACCCTCCAGCAGAGACTGGGCAGTGGGTCACCCGACAACCTCTTAGGGTCTACCCTCTAGCAGAGACTGGGCAGTGGGTCACCCGATGACCTCTTAGGGCCTACCCTCCAGCAGGGCTAGGCAGTGGGTCGCCCGTTGTCTATTTCCATGTCTAACCTCCTGCAAGGCTGGGCAGTGGGTCGCCTGTCGACTTATTCAAGGTCTACCCTCCAGTAAGGCTGGGCAGTGGGTCGCCTATCGACTTATTCCAGGTCTACCCTCCATCGGGGATGGGCAGTGGGTCGCCTG
This sequence comes from Viscum album, assembly GCA_963277665.1. NCBI lineage: Eukaryota > Viridiplantae > Streptophyta > Magnoliopsida > Santalales > Viscaceae > Viscum > Viscum album. The sequence continues at coordinate 1,990,460,622 of OY728121.1, read as the reverse complement.
ATGATGTAATTTGGTTTACCCTCCTGCAGGGCTGGGCAGTGGGTCGCCTGATGATGTGTTAGGGTTTACCCTCCAGAAAGGCTGGGCAGTGGGTCACCCGATATCTGATTATGGTATACCCTCCAGCGGGTCTGGATAGTTGGTCGCCTGACGATGTATTATGTTCTACCCTCCAGCGGGGCTGGGCAGTGGGTCGCCGGATGATGTCTTATGGTTTACCCTCCAGCAGGGCTGGGTAGTGGGTCACCTGATATCTGGTTATGAATTACCCTCCAACAGGGTTGGGCAGTGGGTCATTTTTTGGCATTCCAGACTCAGTCCTCTCGACTAGGCTAGTCTGCGGCATTCCTCCATGACCACCAGAGCGGGACCCTTAGTGGTACGGGTCGGTGATGGATCAACTTGACTTTGAGGAGACCTCTCGACTGTGGGGCAGTGACGAGGTGTGGGATGACATTCCCTAGAACACTCGAGTTCGAGGGGCACTTTCCCCACCGAGACGCGTCCTTGCGACGCGGTCTAAAACCGTGTGGGCGAGTCAGTGCCGCCCAAAGCGGATATTATCGAGGTGCGATGATTGTGCCCCTTGGCTTGAAGTTCAGGGCAGACGTGCGGGATGCTGGGCATTGATGGTGTTAGCTTCTAGGACTGTTGGCTACTCTTTCTTGGGCTGAGCTACGGGACAGAGATCCCCTTACGAAGTTTTTCGGGCTTCTCGTTTGAGCATAAGGATATGTATATACCTTGTTCGAGTACCCATTTCGTGGGCTTGGTTACTCTCCCTCCAGGAGAGGCGAAGACGCGCGGGGTATGCCATGTTCTTTCCATGCCTAGATTCTCGTGGTTGGATGAGTCTACTCTCCTGCTATAGGTAGCGAAGACTCGACGGGAAGTTCATCTTCTCACCGCTTACAGCTCCTTGTGCCTGAACGAGTCTTCTTCCTTTCTCTTGTTGGGTTGAGCTGGACTCTTTACTGTACCCTCGGTTGGACTCCTTTACTTTCCCTATTCGCTCTACTGCTCACCCTTCGGTACCTCTTTTTTTTTCTCCCTCGTGCCATTGGGGTATCCTACTAAGTATTTTTATACTCACCCCTGCTTGGGATTTGCCCGCACTTGGTGTGCCCTTGCAGACGAGGGACAGGTGGAGCGTGACTTCGGTGGAGCGTAGGAGCTTGGGGAGCTTGGACCGCGTGCGGTGGTCATGGCCGGGTTCCAGGTGGGAGACCCGTCAGCAGTTTCATTTTGTTTACCTGTTGCCGGGTTGTGGCACTTTTCGGTTGGGCGCGTGTTTTTCCCCTTTTCCTTTCAGCTTGTACCTTGTACTGTTTAGAGGTCGATGCACATTTGTGGTATTTATATAGCAGTTTCACTTTCCTTTTCTTTTCTTGTCTTTACTTTTTCTCTACACTATTTCATTGCGTTTGATGCGTGTGTGTGTACAGGTGCTTAGGCAAAAGCCTCCCCGAGTTATTGTGCCTTCAGCGCTGGTCGCCAGCCCCTGGCCTATGGAGGCGGGCTTGGGGTAGTTGCGGCTCGAGCCCGGGTAGGGTCGGGTTGTGACAATTGGAGATTTCAAACAGAGACTCTCAAAGAAAAATATAGATGATTTGGAATAAATAAAATATGGATAATATTCATAAAAAAAATAAAAAAAATATCTAATAGAGGGAAAATTATAACTGACTTGATCAATGAAATATGAGATTTTTTGGAGCATAAACTTATTTCTTCCTTGTCATTGTGAAAAAGATAAAAATTAATAAAATACAGTGGATAAAAATGGACAACCATTGATGTATGATATTTTGTAAAAAATGTTTAATTATTGATTTCCATTGGGTAGTATAAATAAATCACTTTTTTTATAAAATATTGAGTTATAATATCCCACCATCTATTTCCAATGTTGATTGAAGGTGTCTCTTCGTTAATGTAAAATGGTGGGGAAAAAGATTCACCATTCATATCTAATAGTGATAATATGGGACACACCATTGATGTCCAACAATGAGTAAAAATGAATCACTATTGATTTTCAACAAGAGTAAAAATGACACATAGTTTATGTCTGTCTATGATTAAAAATGACTCACCATTGATTTTTAATGGTGACTAAAATTTACCCCCCATTGATTTTCAACAGGGGAAAAAGATGACCCACCATTGAATTCTAATGGTGTCACCATTGATTGGGAGGCTTCAAACATGCTGAAAAGTGAGATAATAAATGACCCATGATAAGAAGTAGAAGATGCTGATATTAATTTTGAAACTAGAATGAATATTTCAGAAGAAGATGTCGAGAGAAAGAGAGGAAAACACATAAGATTAAAATTATACCAATTCTCTGATTGAATAAAATGAGTTTATATTATAGAAAATGTAGTACTAGATGATGATGTGTGAACAAAAATAAATATATGAATAATATTTATATTATGACGCATGGGAGTTCAAAATATATGGGTTTTATATTATATAGATGAGATGGATATGACTCGATGGGTGAGGGTTTCACCCCATATGCTCGTGGATTACAAGTAGGATGGATATTAAAAGTAAACTGAGTCCCACATTGGATTGGAGGTATGGAATGAAAAAGGTATAACATATAAGTAGTGTCAAGCCACTATTTCACATATTTGATAGGGATCAAAACCTATTAAACTATTCACAAAAATTTCCCTACAACCCAGTGGGCATATTAGCAGAAACTATGTTCTATCTATATTCTATAGACTGGACCTCACATGCATTAAATAAGCACTATTTACACCATATACTCCAATCACCTTGTGTTATTATTTTAGTGAGCCTTACCATGGGGTTCACCTAATGGTTCCCGTAAGTGGTGAAGGTGTACACTATGTTCCTCAAAAGGATGCGGAAAATATTTATAAAACATTTCTTCATATAATAGAATATTTATCAACATAATTTTAAAAAATATTAAATAAAAATAATATAAATTTTTAAATAAAAATTGATTAACTTTTAATAACATAAGAATTTGAATAAAAGTGTTGATATTATAATATTTCGAAACACATATGATTGTTAAACTATTAAATCACAAATTTAAAATAATAACACATCATTGTATAATATGATAGTACATAGATTTACACAAAATCAAACGATCTCACTAGTATATAGTCCTCTGGGATCATACAGTAAGATATCATCCATCAAATCTTTTACCGAATAATCCATGTATTAGTGTAAAATATGATTCTTCATTGTAAAAAAAAATATTTTTTAGTTAAATAGATAGAATGAAATTACCAAATACATTTCTATTACACATATAATACAAAAAAATTTAAATGATATATTTCAGGGACCAACTGTTATAAAAATAAATCCATAACGAATATGTATTTATGCTATAACTCTATCTCTATAAAGATGATCAAATATATAATCTATTTGAAGAAGTGTATATTGTATCTTGACTATAATCTTTTTCACCTATTGGTAACAAAGACAAAGCATGAGAGTCTAATGAACCATATTTGATGAAAAAAACTGAAACACATGGTGATATACTGGTTTACAGAAACCCTTTTTCATCAAGGACCTTTATTTGTTTCTTATTTTACGAAAACACATATGATCCATCCTATAAGGATTGTTATATAATAGTTGTTCTCCATGAACATGATCAACTGTAAATATTACTTCTCTCTTAGGAGAAAGTTCATAAATTTTTATAGAGGAGACATCCCTATAATAATCCATCACAGGGGAAACCCATCTGACGTATTCGTTGAAAATATATAAAACTATTATAAATCTAGGGAAATATGGGATTTATACTCTATATAACAAAATAACCAAAACCGGAAACCTTCCCATGGTTATAAAACATTCATTCTAAAAATGGGGAGTGGATTAGTGTAATTTAAATTTCAATAGGATGAACTAATTATAATAATATCCTTTCTGAGGTGGAATGTAGTCATAATCATAATGAAATGATTTTAAACCCATAAAATATATTATATGCTTCGGAAGATTCATAGTGTCTTTGTAGAATAAAAAAATAAAAATAAAATATTATTATATAAAATTGAAGAAAAATATTTCATCATTGATACACATTTGAGTATTTATTATATAACTTTTTAACTAATATAATGTCATTATTGACACATTATGTTAGTACAGTTGTTAAATTTTATGCAAAAAAACTAACGATCTCAGAAAATTATGAAAAAATAACAATTATATTATTGGAATGTTTTTATTAAAAATATAATAATCATTTTTCGTACACAATTTTATATATATTTGGAATTTCACTTTTAAAATATTAATTGGTATCTATTGAGAAATGCTTGATGATTTTCGAAATATTCCATATTAAGAATCGATATCAAAATTATACATGACATTTAAAAATTATATGATCATTTATATTTAAAAAACTTATTTCATAAAAATAATTTATGAAAACATTATTTATTTAAAAAATACTTTCTTTCAAAAAAATAATGTCTTTAATAAAATTTGAATATTAACAAAAAAATAAAATATGTGTTTTATTGTGTCAACAATAAAATTATTATTTAAAGATACCATAATAATATGAAAATGTATTCATTATTCTGAAAAATATAAAAATTAAAATTATTTGGGGTATGATACATATCCCATTAATAAAATATAAAACTCATTAAGGGTATGGTGCATGATGTTGAGATTTTATGGGGCGGTTCGACATATATGGTTTGGATCGTGATCCCAATGATAATGAAAATCTATCATAAATGGTTTCACTATTGATTAAGTTATTGTATATCTTGTTGGTATTGGTTAATATTAATTATTTAAAAAGAAATATCCCATGTATGATCTGGAAAATGGGATATATATGGTATAATCATATTGGTTGAGCCTATCACATACATTTTTTGTGTTTGTTGGATTTTTTGAAACCCTAAATTTTTATTAACCATGCAATCATTTTTAATCATATATATTATCAGCTTTAAGGATTGTAAATATTATGTTAAATATGATAGGATATAATAGAACCAAATATATTTATTTTATTTCTTTAACTGCAATACCTAATTATAAATTTAATTAACTGATTATTTGAATTTTATTTATTAATGTTCATGTCATTACATTTCTCATCCTCTATCATGGTGTATTTTCAATGGTATTTCCTCTACTACCTATTACTATTACTCTTTGTACATGTTATAAAAACAGAATATTTCACTTTTAGGTGTTTTCCAATACTCTATAAACCCAATACCTAGGTATAGAGTCTTTATGTTAATGCGATTTTCCATGTTTGGTAGGAGTGTCCTAGATATACTGACAAAATATAATCCCTAGTTTGAGGTAACATGTATAAAGTCCTGGCCATAAACCTTACTTAATATTGAATTAAATGAATAATTCAAATTGAGGATCTTTTAACGGTTTAGAGTTTTATAGAATTAGGACATAACTATTACATCTCAAATGATTACAAAGTAGAAACTTCTATTGAGTTTCCATAAAATAAAAACTCTTAAAAGGAAACATGTCTAGTTCCATGTTTTAGATACCATGACTTTCCCTTGATCCCATCGTTGACCCTATTCCACATTATGTCCTGTGAAAAACATTTTAAAAAAAACTTGGGGTGAGCTTAAAAAAGCTCATTAAGGGATACACAATGAATGAAAACTGTTAGTTTTTCAAAAAAACAAGTAAACCATGTATACTATATCAAAGTAATACTTTTCACCTTTATGAAGTAGTAAAAACTCTTCACTGAAATAAAAGATCATTACTTACCCTTTTGTAACCAAAAGATTACCATAAAACCCATATAAAGATCACATAACATATATAGGTAACTTGGGACATAAACATACTTAAATGAAATAACCATACGGTCGACTTCCACACATATCACTAAATGGAATATCCATATGGCTGACTTCCATACCCAATGCATTGGAGGTTATAATGTAACCACCCATCCTGGTACTCACGGCCCCACCCATCATATGGTTTATCACGTATCCACCCATCAAATATCCGCGTACCATTATAAAATCATAAGACATAAAACAAATATAATGGAAGGAAAACATTTCCACACTTTTATCACAATATATCACTTAAATATACTGACATAACAAATCCATTATAAAAACCATTTTCAATACCAAAATACATAAAATAGTATATGGTATTTATTTCATTTTTAAAACATTACAGCTTGTTGAGGAAGCCAAAGACCAAATAATACTCACGGCGGCGGAAATGGGTCTTTGTCACGACGTACGTTAAAAGAAACATTCCTTTTTTCCATTTAGTAAAACACTTCGTAGAAAAAGATTCCTTTTGTATAAATTTAAATTTCAAAGGGTTTTATACACCATATAAAAGAAATTTGTGTATAAAACGAAATATACCTCAATGAAAGGAGATTGAGACGATGTCCCTTACCTCGGGTCCGACTTGACTCGATCGTTCTTTAAATTCCTGAATAATAAACTTGAGTTAATTTAAATTTGCTTAAGAACCATTTTCAAGTTCATTATTCCTTTTATATCACTTATTGCCATGTTATAAACATTATGTAATCATTTATGTTAATAACGTTTGTTTTGTCGATATTTGGTTCTTATGTTGAAAGTGGACTTCTTACAATTACATGTTGTTCGTGTGGTAAAAGGTTCATTATATTCAGAATGATATTCATGATTTGAATATCATATATATAATATATATCCAGAATATACATGTATTTATAATATTACATAATCATTTAAAGGTATGAAATGAAATGCACCGTTCATGGAGACAGTAAGCCGTACGTACGCATGAACGATACTTTCATTTCTATGTCATATAAATAGAATTAAAAATAAATGAGAGATATGTATATTTTAATTCCAGAATTATATTAATCATTTAGATGTAAAATACATCATATATATCCATTATATATATGTACTTATAATAGTACATTAAATTTGGGGATAAGAAATGAAATGCACCGCTAATGGAGACGGTAAGCCGTACATACGCATGAACGCTACATTCATTTCTATCTCATAATTTAATGGAAATAAATAATAATGATATAAAGGTATTTTATAATTCCAGTATAACATCATATATAATAACATTGACTCCATCCTTTATACGTCCCACATATGGCATTAACGAATCAAATCACATTGAGGGGGCGGTAGTCCACACTTCCTAAAATGAAGATATCGCGTATACCCATAATAGAAACCATAAAGGTATGCCATAAATGGAAAAACAAAAGCTTAAAGAAATCATAAGCATATTATATATTATATATAAATATAGTGACATCGTAATGGCCTCCTTTGAAGGTGTTAAATGAATATTGAACAATCATCATTTCGTCAGGCAGAAATTCACCATCCACAAAAACAGTATGTTCTTTAACTATTAGATGTAGGTGTATGTATGTGTAGCTTGAATACATCTTATAAAAACATCCTAGTATATTGGAGATACTGTATTTGTTAAAAAAGAAAAGAATAAAAAGAGTGTAGTGGGTTGGATAAGAAAAATAAAACAAAAGAACAGAAGTGAAAACGTTACCTTAGAATCGGGTAACTCTCTTAGATTTGAGCTCAATGGCTTCTTTGGGAAGACTTATGCCCAATGTGAGGATTCTAGGAGTAAAAGAGGGATGTGGAGAGACAAAAAGAGCAGATCTTGGCCGAACCAAAGGCCTGAGAGGTGTGGGTAAGGAGGTAGAGGTGGGATCCTTTTATAAGAGGAGAGGTGGTGCACTCTTGGAAAGGTATAAAATGTTACTTTATTTTAAATGATTTTCGGATTTTAATGGTCCTACAATGATATGTTTCGAGGATAAGGTGATAAGGGTTCAAAATCCACCAATCCAATATGATTTTGACATGTTTAGGTATTATATTGTACATTATCATTTCATTTTATTTAAATCATTAAATAATGAGGTAATCGTTGCATCATCATGGTGCCATAAATAATTTAACATATTTAATGTCTAAAAATTATAAAAAAACTATCATAATTTAGTAAATAATTTTAGATTTATAATGAATATTTATAGTTAAAAGTATGATATGTATAGCCCCATTTTAAAATTATTTTAGTAAAACAACTCATGTTTTTGACATTTTTATTTTAACATTAAATAAAAAGTTTTTAATGCCATTTTCCTACAAAAGTGGATCCATGGGGTCCCCAAGTTGACCCATGGATTGTCTTAGTCGGCCATGACACATCCAATAAGGGTAGGTCATGTGTCTAGGTATTTTCATTTTATTATAATATCATTTTTTCCTTAAATTGTACTAATTACCTCTAATCGCGATTAAAAAATTAAAAGTTACTATTCACCAAAAAAATTATTTTAAACCCATTGAACCAAATTTTACTTCTTAATGACAACCATGTATGTTGGATTTTTTAAATTCAAGACACTGAAGTGGTAATTTTTCATTTAAATGAAAAATCAGTTTTTTAAGTACCACTTAGTGGTTTCACTATTCATCAAAAATTGATGTTTTTGAGAAAAATACCAAAAATTCACACTAAGCTATATTTGATATTCCAAATTCAAAAATGACGTATATTTTAAAAAATTCAAAACATATAAGTTGCATTAATTAATTTAATAATTAATTCCCGCTATCAGAGCAAAGAGCGTGTTTTTATGAAACAATAAGTATCAAAAGATTTCCACTAGTTTAAGTCCGATTTCAAAGTGTAATAATTCCAATTACCACAATTGGATTAAATGGTAAAAATATATTCTAATTTCACTTTAAAACTGATTCAAAAGATAATCTAATCCTATAAATAAATTAGATTAAAAAGAGGATTTGAATTAAAATACAACATTTTTCACTATTCATTAAAAAAATGAACTTTATCGGAAAAATACCAAAAATTTACACAAAGTAAATTTTGATGTCCTGATTATAAAGAAGAATTTTATTTTTTCCAATAAAATGTATAAGAGTAACCAAAACTATATTTAATGATGGTTCTCCATCAAAAGGTGATTAGTGGACCTTTAGTGAATATTAGAGTATCTATGCCTAAAATTTAATTCTTTTCATATTTTAAGCCTTTATCCATTATTGTATAAATGTAAAAACATTTAACATAACTATTCATATTTTAGTTATTTCTATTCATTCCTTCCAATACAACGACTACGTTTTAACTACCATTTAATATAATATTATTTTATTACTAGTGTGCAACGTAAGATTTCAAAGAAACCTTTTGTTGCGTATCGGGTACGCTATCTAACATAGCAACCCCTTTAAAGTAAAATTAATATTTAATTCATAACTGTTAATAAATATGAAATTGTTTTCTTTTTTATTTACCTGGGATGTTACATCCTTCCCCCCTTTTGGGAATTGCATCCTCAAAATTTTATTCACTTATGAAAATAAGTGGGGGTATTTATCCCTCATAGCATTTTCATATTCCCATGTTGCCTCTTCAACCATGTGGTTTTTCCACAAAACCTTTACCTAGTGAATTACCGTATTTTGCAACACTTGCTCTCTTCAGTCAAGAATCTGGACTGATTGTTCTTCATGAGAGGGATTCTCTTCCAACTGAACTACCACTGGGCTCAAAACATGAGATGAATCTGGCATATACTTTCTCAACATCAAAACATCAAAAAACATTGTGTACCTGAGATAAACTCGGAGGTAAAGCCACCCGGTAAGCAACTGATCCAACTTTCTCCAGAATTTAATATGGTCCAATGAGCCTTGGACCCAGCTTTCCATTCGTACCAAATCGCATCACACTTTTCCATGGTGAATCTTTGAGAAAAACATGACCCGCTACCTCGAAAGATAGATCCTTCCTCCAGTTATCCGCATAACTTTTCTGTCTGCTCTGAGGTATTCTCATGTGTTTCTGAATCAACTGAACTTTTTTTGCCATCTCTTCTACCAATTCCGGTCCCATCAACTTCCTTTCACCCACTTCATCCCAAAAATCGGGAGTTCGACACTGCTTCCCATATAATGCCTCAAATGGTGCCATCTGTATACTGGAATGAAAACTATTATTATAAGAAAACTCAACCAAAGAAAGATGTTGGTCCCAACATCCCTCAGAATCCATCGAACAAGCACGTAGCATATCCTCCAATGTCTGAATTGTTCGTTATGACTGCCCATCTTATTGCGGATGAAATGCTGTACTAAAATTTAATTCAGTACCCAACGATTTCTGAAGTCCATTCCAAATGTTATAAGTAAACATGGGATCACGATCAGACACAATGGAGAGGGGATCTCCATGTAACCTGACTATCTCTTTAATATACAAATGGGAAATTTGATCTAGGGAAAATGTATCTCGTATAGAAAGGAAATGAGAAGATTTAGTCAAGCGATCAACAATAACCCAGATTGCATTATTACCTTGAGGTGTATTTGGAAATCCCACAACGATGTCCATAGATATATTCTCCCATTTCCACTCTGGTACTGGTAAAGGCTGCAGCATCCCTTTCGGTAACTGCCGCTCTGCTTTAACCTGCTGAAAATTCAAACACGTCATAGTAAAATCAGCAGTATCACTTTTCATTCCATCCCACCAGTAATACGCCCACAGATCTCTGTACATCTTAGTACTACCAGGATGAACTGAAAATGGAGAACTATGAGCTTCACATAACAACTCTCTCTTCAACCGTGAATCACAAGGCACACACAATATCTTCCCAAATCTCAAAACACAATCAATATCAATGTTGAATTCAGGTAACTTACCCTTCTGAACCAGCTCTACCTTTTTCTGCAACTCACTCTCTTACTTCTGTGCTTGCTTGATTCTGTCTGATAGAGATGATGTCACTGATACTTGAAACTAAACAGAAGGACTTCCTGAACAAAAAACTTCCATTCCAATGTTCATCAAATCAAAAACCAAAGGATCTCATTCCAATCGTATCATAGTTAATGAAGAATTACTTTTTCTACTCAAAGTATCATCCACGTTATTTGATTTTCCCGGATGGTAATGAATTGTACAATCATAATCCTTGATTAATTCAAGACATCTCCTCTGTCTCATGTTCAATTCCTTCTGAGTGAATATATACTTTAATATTTTTTTATTAGTATATATTTCAAACTTTACTCCATACAAATGATGCCTCCAAATTTTTAGAGCAATAACAACATCAGCTAATTCCAAGTCATGTGTAGGGTAATTTACCTCATGAGTTTTCGACTGACGTGAAGCATAAGCAATTACCTGATCATTCTGAATAAGGACGCAACCAATTCCTTTCAATGAAGTGTCACTGTAGATAACAAACACACCATTCCTAGAAGGAAGTTCCAAAACTGGAGCATTCACCAATATTCTTTTCAAGTCTTGAAAACAATCATCACATTCTTTTGTCCAGATAAACTTAACACCCTTCCGAGTTAGCTTAGTCATTTGACTAGATAACCGTGAAAACTTTTCAACAAACCTTCAGTAGTAACCTTCCAAACCAAGAAAACTATGGATCTCGGTTACATTTGTGAGTCTTGGCCATTCTTCAACAACTTTTGTTCTAGCAGGATCAACAATTATGCCATTTTTTGAAACAATGTTACCAAGGAAAGAAATTTGTTGTAACCAAAACTCACATTTGATGAATTTTACATATAGTTTCTTTTCTTTTAAGGTTTTCAAGATAACCCTTAAATGACTTTCATTATCCTCAATACTTTTAGAAATCACCAAAATATCATCAATAAAAACAACCATCCTTTTTCACCTGAGTCAAGTGAGCCATCACTGCAACAAACTGTTTAGTTAGGATTCTGACCATCTCTGGATACTGATTTGAAAGGTCATTTCCCACTACATGCCTTCCCAGAATAGTTGTTCTGTTTCCTCTATGAAAAACCATTCTTAACATAGAAATATATTAGTCGAAGCAACATGGTAATCTTTAAATGCTATATCATTTCAATCATACCATAAATTAATTCATAATTTAACAATTTTCTAACTCCTAAAGTTGTCTAAACCGACCTCTGATACCAACTATAAGGCCCCGACCTTAAACCTTACTTAATATTGAATTAAATGAATAATTCACATTGAGGATCTTTTCACGGTTTAGTGTTTTAGAGAATTAGTACATAACTATAACATCTCAAAATATTACAAAGTAGAAACTTCTACTAAGTTTCCATAAAATAAAAACTCTTAAAAGGAAACATGTCTAGATCCATATTTTAGATAGAATGACTTTCCCTTGATCCCATCCCTGGCCCTATTCCACATTAATTCCTATGAAAAACATTTAAAAAAAACTTGGGGTGAGATTAAAAAAGCTCAGTAAGGGATACACAATGAATGAAAACAGTTAGATTTTCAAAACAACAAGTAAACCATGTATACTTTATCAGTGTAATACTTTTCACCTTTATGAGGTAGTAAAAACTCTTCACTGAAATCAAAGATCATTACTTACCATTTTGTAACCAAAATATCACCATAAAACCCATATAAAGATCACATAACATATATAGGTAACCTGAGACATAAACATACTTAAATAGAATAACCATACAGATGACTTCCACACATATCACTTAATGGAATAGCCATACGGACGAATTCCATAACCAATGCATTGGAGGTTATAATGTAACCACATGTCCTGGTATTCACAACACCACCCGTCATATGGTTTATCACGTAACCACCCGTCAAATGTCTAAGTACCATTATAAAATCATAAGACATAAAACAAATATAAGGGAAAGAAAACATCTCCACACTTTGATCACAATATGTCACTTAAATATATTGACATAACAAATCCATTATAAAAACCATTTTCAATACCAAAATATATAAAATAGTATATGGTATTTATTTCATTTTAAAATCATTACGGCTTGTTGAGGAAGCCAAAGACAAAATAATACTTGCGGCGGCGAAAAAGGGTCGTTTTCACTGCGTACGTTAAAAGAAACATTCCTTTTTTTGTTTAGTAAAACGCTTCGTAGAAAAATATTCCTTTTGTATAAAAGTAAATGTCCAAGGGGTTTATACACCGTATAAAAGAAAGTTGTGTATAAATCAAAATATGCCTCAATGAATGGATATTGAGACGATGTCCCTTACCTCGGGTCCGACTTGACTCGATCGTTCTTTAACATCATGAATAATAAACTTGAGTTAATTTCTAATTGCTTAAGAACCCTTTACAAGTTCATTATTCCTTTTATATCACTTATTTCCGTGTTATAAACATTATTTAATCAATTATGTTAATAATGTTTGTTTTGTCGATATTTGGTTCTTTAGTCGAAAGTGGACTTCTTACAATTACATGTTGTTCATGTGGTCAAAGGTTCATTATATCCAGAATCATATTCATGATTTGTATATCATATATATATCATATATATCCAGAATATACATGTATTTAAAATATTACATAATCATTTAGAGGTAGGAAATGAAATGCACCGTTCATGGAGACGGTAAGTCGTACGTACGCATGAACGCTAGTTTCATTTCAATGTCATATTAATGGAATTAAAACTAAATGAGAGATATGTATATTTTAATTCTAGAATTATATTAATCATTTATATGTAACATACATCATATATATCCATTATATATATGTACTTATAATAGTACATTACATTTGGGGATAAGAAATGAAATGCACCGTTCATGGAGGCGGTAAGCCGTATGTACGCATGACCGCTACTTTCATTTCTATCTCATACTTTAATGGAAATAAATAGTAATTATATAAAGGTATATTATAATTCCAGTATAAAATCTTATATAATAACTTTAACTCCATCCTTTATATATCCCACATATGGCATTAACGAATCAAATCACTTTGAGGGGGCGGTAGTCCGCATTTCCTAAAATGGAGATATCGCGTATACCCATAATGGAAACCATAAAGGTATGCCATAAATGAAAAATACAGAAGATTAAGGAAAACAAAAAAATATTATATATCATATATAAATATATTTACATCTTAATGGCCACCTTTGAAGGTGTTAAAAGAATATTGACGAATCATCGTTTCGTGAGGCAGAAATTCACCATCCACAAAAACAGTATGTTCTTTAACCATTAGATGTAGGTGTGTGTAAGTTTATCTTGAATCATTTTTATAACAACATCCTAGTATATTGAAGATACTGGAGTTGTTACAAAAGAAAAGAATAATAAGATTTTAGGGGGTTGGAGAAGAAAAATAAAACAAAAGAACACAAGTGAAGACATTACCTTGGAATCGGGTAACTCTCTTAGATTTGAGCTCAAAGGCTTCCTTGGGAAGACTTCTGCCCAATGTAAGGATTCTAAAAGTTATAGAGGGATGTGTAGAGACAAAAAAATCAGAGCTTGGCCGAACCAAATGCTTGATAGGTTTAGGTAATGAGGTAGAGGTGAGGGACTTTTATAAGGGAGAGGAGGGGCACTCTTGGAAAGGTATAAAATGTTATATTATTTACAAACGAGTTTCAGATTTTAATGGACCCACAATGATGTTCTTCGAGGATAAGGTGATAAGGGTTCGAAATAAACCAATCCAATATGGTTTTGACATGTTTAGGTCTTAGATGTTACATTATCTTTTCATTTTATTTAAATCATTTAATAATGATGTAATCGCTGCATCATCATGGTGCCATAAATAATTTAATTTATTTTATGTATAAAAATTATAAAACAAATATCATGATTTAGTAAATCTTTTTAGCTTTCTAATGAATATTTATATTCAAAATTATTACTTTTATAACCCCATTTAATTTTTTTTAGTAAAACAACTCATGTTTGTGACATTTTTATTTTAACATTAAATAAAAAGTTTTTAATGTCATTTTTTTACCAACGTGGCTCCATGGGGTCCCCAAGTTGACCCATGGATTGTCTTGGTCGGCCATGACACATTAAATAAGGCTAGGACATGTGTATTGGTATTTTCATTTTATTATAATATCATTTTTTCCTTAAATTTCACTAATTACCTCTAATCGCGATTAAAAACTTAAAAGTTACTATTCACCAAAAACATATTTTAATCCCATCGAACCAAATTTTACATCATAATGCCAACCATGTATGTCGGATTTCTGAAATTCAAAACACAGAAGTGGTAATGTTTCATTTAAATGAAAAATCAGTTTTTTAAGTACCACTTAGTGGTTTCACTATTCATAAAAAATTGAACTTTTTCAGAAAAATGCCAAAAATTCAAACTAAGCTATATTTTATATTCCGAATTCAAAAATTTTGTCTATTTTAAAAAATTCAAAACATATAAGTTGAATTAATTAATTTAATAATTAATTCCCGCTGTCAGAGCAAAGAGCTTGTTTTTATGAAACAATAAGTATCAAAAGATTGACATTAGTTTAAGTCCGATTTCAAAGTGAAATTAATTCCAAAGTCCAAAATTGGATTAAATGGTATAAATATATTCTAATTTAACTTTAAAACCAATTTAAAAGATAATATAATCATATAAATAAATTAGATTAAATTGTCGTTTTGAATTAAAATACAACATTTTTCACTATTTATTAAAAATGAACTTTATCGGAAAAATACCAAAAAATTACACAAAGTAAATTTTGATGTCCTGATTCTAATGAAGAATTTTATTTGCTCTAATAGAATGTATAAGAGTGACCAAAATTATATTTAATGAAGGTTCTCCATCAAAAGGTGATAAGTGGACCTTTAGTGAATATTAGAGTATCTATGCCTAAAATTGAATTCTTTTCTTATTTTAAGCCTTTATCCATTATTGGATAAATGTAAAAACATTTAACATATATAATCATATTTTAGTTATTTCTATTCATTCCTGCCAATACAACGACTACGTGTTAACTACCATTTAAAATAATATTATTTTATTACTAGTGTGCAACGTAAGATTTCAAAGAAACTCTTTCTTGCGTATCGGGTACGCTATCGAACATAGAAACCCCTTTAAAATAAAATTAATATTTAATTCGTAAATATTAATAAATATGAAAATGTTTTATTCTTAATTTACATGGGATGTTACAACATGTGATTCTAATTTTTTATTGTACATATTTTTAATATATTAATGGATATTAAATGATACGCGAGGCCTGAATTGTTTTGAAAATATATATTCTCAATTATATATGTTTTTTAAATTTTATGAAAGATATTTAGTAGATTTATTTGAAAATAAGGAAAAGGAAAAATAATATTTCTTTTTAATGCTTTTGATAAATAAAGTGTTAAATTGTTATCGTGAATTTTTTTATTTAATTTTGAGTAAGCCTGGATTACTATTTAGATATGTGATTTGAAAGACCATTGAATAAAATTACAATTTTTGTTAGCACACACCTGGAGTAAAACTTCTACAATACATACACCTGATTATATCTCTCAATGCAATGAATGGAAATGCATAAGAATGAATAAGTGATGTTTTATATTAAAAGACTTGGATACATAGTGGTGAGATGGTGGGATACTGACATGTAATTATATAGAGTATATGGGTTTTTTGGTGTTGGAAGTCGTTTATGGTTGGACATGTAATTGAAGATATTATATACTCTTCTATTGGTATGGTTATAATTTTTTCCCTTTACGAATTTTTATTTAATTTTCCACAACTATTTAAAACATACATATGTTAAATTTTGTCGGTTCAGGTTGGGTGAAATTTTTCCCTCTTTATTTTTTTGGATTTTATGGGGTAATTTCCATCTCTTGGTGATCGACAACTGCCATTAGGTATGTGGAAGATCATTTTTGGTACCATTTTGAGTGGGTAATCTGGTGGGATACTCAAACACACTGTAAAATCCTATATGATAATTTATAATTAATTACTAATCTATATAAAAATTATTTTTATTATTACATTAGATTATTCTATTTTATATTAAATTTTTAATACACATTAATTAATCATTTTTTTAATAATTATATTTCATTTTTAATTATCATATATTTTGTTTATAATGAAATACATATATTAGTTTTCTAAATTTATTAATTTTAATTATTTAATATCTTTTATATTATTCATAAATATCATTGAGATGTGATTTAAATAATTTTGAATTCAAATGTACATTTTATGTAAATTATGGTGATGATTTATAAAGAGAAATTAGAATATCATTTTTACCAATTTCAATTAAATAAAAAATTTATTTTATTAATGAACTTACTTAAATATATTATCATTAATGAATTATGAAATAAACATAAATTTATCACTATTACTAAATTTTTATTATATTTAGGATTTCTTAATTCTTCATGATATACATGTTATAACATTGTTCATATGGTTAGTTGAACATACAAAAATAATATCACATTATAAAGAATGGAAAAAAGTACAAGTTATTCTATAGATATAATGTCATACTTATATAAAAAAAATTATTCCTGAAGAAGTTAATGAAATGAAAAATCATATAGTATATTATTTTGATGAAAAAAATTAAGAATAATATTTATAGTGAGTAAACAATAATGATGAATAATATTATCAAATTCGACATATCCATTTATAAATGATCAATTTAGGAATATTTATATTCCTTGTATCTTCCCAATCATTTGGATAATGTTTTGGGGATATATTCTTTTCTAGGATTTAATATTAAAATATTTTAATTTTGTTATTTATGTTGGATTTAAAAGGGGAATTTTTAAAGTTAGGGATTATAATAATTACAAAGAGTACACATTTGTTAATGAGTAATGAATGTTTTTTCACTAGGAAAGTGTATTATAAGTGAAAATATAATAGACATATTTCATTAAAAAATAATATATAAATTTTAATGATATGGATATAGATATTTTTTTCATTTACACATCAATTTTTTAAATTTATCTAAATTTATAATTAATCTTGTAACATATATTTTTCACAATGGTGAAAAAAAATTTAAGAGGAATTTTAAATTAAAAATATAAAATAATTTAGAGATGATGATTGAAAATATGGAATCCACTTTATTGGAATAAATATAAAAAATGGCCAAAATTTATTTTAATATAAGATTGCACAACATGTAAGAATTTTATTGAAAAATTATTTGTACGAATAAAAATAAATTCATGATTTTTTCCTTGCCTTGTAAAAATAATTATATTATTGTTAATTTATTTTTATATATAAATTATAAATATTATTAATGAAAATAATTATTTATGAATAAGTAGTTTAATTATGTTAAAAAATATGTTACATATGAATATAAATTATTTGAAAAATATTACCTTTTTAAATTATCATTTATTATTCATAATTAATTAAAAAAATATTTGTTAAGAAATAATTATTTTAATTTTATCCATTTTTTAAAAACTCCTTTTTCTTTTAAATAAAATCATTCTTTAATGTAAAGAATACAAATATATAAAAATATAGGTAATAATGGATTTAAATCAAATTTAAAAATCTTGATTTATTTAATTTAATCTTCATATCATCTTAAAATATATTTAAAATCCCACATCGACACCAAAAAAGTCCTTAAGGTGGGTAATAATGGGTGGAAGTAACATATGATTTTTTAGCTAGTATGACCCTTATTTTGATTTCTATTGGTTTAACCATCTCACTATGATATTTTATCATTAGTTGTATCTTGTGGAAAATAATCACTAGCTTGGTCTATGTAAGACTATATTGATTATAGATCATTTAAAATATATAAAAAATGAGGCATATAAAGAATGAATTTACCAATAGATTTTACAACTTCATATTTTTCCCCTGATTTCATAATTTGGTTTATTTTATTTTTAAATACCAATTAGATGGATATGTTTTTATAGTCACATTTTAATCAAATACTATATCCAATAAAAATATAGTTTCACTTAATAATTTCTCTCATGTTGAATGACTATATCAAAATAAATATAAAGAGAACAACCATGTAATCGCAATTGCTCTATAAACTGAATTACAATACAACCAAAAACCATATATAAAATGGTCATATTTAAATCTTATATATAACCTCATCCACTTCATCAAAATCTATAATCTCATTTAATAATTTATTTTCTAATTACATTTATTTTTCTTGTACTGTATTTTATTTTATGTTTTAATACAATATCCATTTTCAATACGTTAATATTCAATTTAGTTTTGTGTTATGTGTAAGAAATGATATTATATTTAATAAATTAAATGACGTATAAAAAATATGGGGTTTTAAAACACCATTGAATCGATCAAACCCTCTATGTTATATTGTTTTGGATATTTATGTGATTTAAAATTTCATAAATATCTTCACATGTTAATAAAATATGACAATTTTTTATTTAAATTAACTTGTACTTAATTTTTGTATTTTTTATGAATACCCATTCTATACAAACATCTATTATTCGATGAAGTTCCAAAATATTCCAAAATAAAAAATTATTCATAAAATGTTTTTTGATTTCAAAAACTTTATATCATAATATCCTTAAATTTGTTAAAAATTTTATAATAATAAAAAACATATATACAAAAAAATATTTTTTTAATTTTGGTAAATCATTAGTTAGTGGCTATTTTACATTGAATGATATTTTTTGGGAAATTTTCAGTTGAAATCAATATGTTAATTTTATAGTATTAAAATGAATTATATTTACTAAGTACAAA
The DNA here is from genome assembly GCA_963277665.1 of Viscum album. Lineage (NCBI taxonomy): Eukaryota > Viridiplantae > Streptophyta > Magnoliopsida > Santalales > Viscaceae > Viscum > Viscum album. The sequence continues at coordinate 1,990,440,908 of OY728121.1, read as the reverse complement.
AAATAAGAAAAACTAATTCCAAAAACCAACATAATAATTTAATGAAACATATAACTATTTATGTTACATATTAGGATTGTTAATTTGAATACACATAAATTTAGTTCTAATAAATTTTATGAAACCCAAAATTTCATTGATACGTTGTGTAGAAATTTTATTTCTCACATTACGACCATGAATTGAATTTTTTCATTGTTAAATATTTAAGAAATGGGGAGTTTATATATATATATATTATAACAATTTTTCGGAATATAATTTTTTACTTGAGTGAAAAGATATTAGTGTAGGTTTGTGATCACATCAGGATAAAAAATTAATCTTCTACCATTATACTGATTACTCTAACTACATCTAGGTTTTAATTAATAATTATAATAATTGAAAATTATTATCATTTAATTAATTTAAATAAATATAATTGAATTTGAGAATTTAAATTTCAATTGATTTAATGATGTAATTATAGTAATTTGTGATTCATAAATCTTATGATGATAATTGGTTAAAATTGAACAAATTGAGTTAAATCCCAAATACATCAATGAAAAATAATTTATCATCTAAACATATTATTTTAATTATTAGTGCATAATTCTAAAGATAAACTCTTGAATATTTGGGATATAATTAATGAAAAATATATATATCCAAATTTTTCCATACAGAGACCCAAAAAGTGGAATCATTGGAAATATATAATATTGTTTACAATCAAGAGTATAAATAATTATTTATAAAGGCATATTTTTTTGTAGTAAAAAAATATAAAAATTTCAATAGAGATAGTTAAGAGTAATTATAAAATCTATGGTGTTTAAATCTTTTTATATAGAGGATTTCCTATCGAAAACATGTCCCTATGTGGTATTTGAATATCTATTTAAAAAAACCACATACTCCATCATCTTATAATTATATTACTTGAGTATATTATTATTGAGTTTCTATAAGGGAATATGAATATACAATTATAGAGACATAAAATTTTACACACATAACATTATATATTTAATAATTCATGTAATAATAATTAGAATGTTGATTTAGGTGGATATCAACTACAAGAATATTTATCCTCATAATTGATAACTAAAAAACATGAAATAACTATATGGAAACACATGATTGGAATGTAGGTTTTGAAAAATCAATTATCTATTGGTTTGATATAATTTTCTTTCAAATCAGTTTTTATATTTTATGGCAATATAATTTATGATTCGGTCATTTAATTTTTCTAATTAATATGAAATACATTAATATTCATAACCAATATGTTATATTATTTTATGTTAGGTGATAAAACACTATTTTATTGAATATTTTATTGATAATAAATGATATAATTTCCTCAAATTGTGTTAAATATGTTTATTTATAAAATATTTGGGATTTGATCATTAATTTGAAAATTTGGTGAAAATTCCAGTTTTACCCTTAATAGTGCATTGTAGTATTTCGAGAATAAATATTTTTCTATTTATTATTTGAAATTGAAATTTTGTAACAGTGTTCCTAACTTAATTATCTACAACTTTTATTCAGGACACTAGAGCTAAAGAGTTCATTTGGTTGTTGCAATTGTGCCATGAAGTCAAAGTTGGGCTGGGCTCGCCAGAATGGAGAAGCTTCTGTATTTCGGTCATAACTCCTTCATATGGGCCTGTATTGAGCCCAAATTTGGAGAGGAGATATAAGACACATATCCTCACATTTGATCCTTCTGGAAGGCCGGCCAATTCACGCGTTTTGGTGGTAAAATGGGCGGTGCACGTTGGCATAAAATATTTGGCCGAATTTCCACATTCACACTTGAAACCACTTGTATCCTCTCCTCCCCTCCCCTCTATAAATTGGAGTTTTTATCATTTGGAGGGGTTGGGACGTGCATTGGGAAGTTGAGGGCAGAGGAGAAGTGGATCCACTCCAATTATCCAACCATTTCAATAAGGGTAGCTCTTGAAGCAAGGATCCCTTCGACGAAGCCTTCTTCTTCTCCTTCATGTTGTAATGATTTTGTTTATGTAATAAACTTCTTTGTTCTTATTTTATTTCTTCTATTTTCTTCTGTTTTGTTCAAATTTCTTCTTCTCTTAATCTTCCTAATTGGGCTGTAATTCTTTAGTAGAAGCGTTATTGGGTTATACCCATTTTAAACCTTTGCACATGAAAAACGCTTCTACGATGATTACGCCACCCATGGAAGAGTAGTCTTTTAGTAATCGATCTATCTTCTACCCTCTTCATTTAATTATTTTGAATAAATGAGCTACTGTAATTAACTTAATATGATCCATGAATTGTGTTTTTAAATTTTAAGAAACTAATCAAGCAATTGAACAATGTACACAAAAACACGCGAGGTCGGGATTTTGTGTAAATTGTGAGAGTGCGATCTTAATCGGTAATACAAGACCACACGGGATAAATTTGTAGAGTTCAAATATAATCCCTAAACACAATTAATCCTCATTTACAGAGTGGATATGTGCCTTAATTTACCACTGACCATAAGCTAATCTTAGAACATCAATCAAAGCAGGGTGCTGCGATTGCATGTTCCGAAGTTAGCCTAAGGATAAATTCACTTCAATATTCGTGGTAAAGTTAATTCTCATAGGGTTCTGGATTTAACAAATTAAGGGGTCATAATTAAGTGAATATTAATTTAAATTATAATGATTAATAAATGATTGAAGAGGTAGAGTTATATCGATTACGTCTTTTAAATATTGTCTAAACAAACATCTTTTTGTTATGTCATTTTAATCAAACTTCATTTCAAAACTAAAAACAAAAAAAAAATACAATCTTCTTCCAGCAAACTTCTTCTAGGTTCATAAACTATAAAAAAACCACCCCCATCCTTTCAAGTAGTTATTTTATTCTCTTTTATTTTATTTTTAGAATACCTCTAATAAGTAGTTAAATTCACTTCCTCCTTTGAGAGACGACCTTGGTCAGCCACTCTGCTGCACCTAAGTACCCCAAAATCATACTAATCATTTGAGGGCGCCCACGACAGCGCTCTTTCAAATTGGCACTGTTGCCGGGGAGGCAAGTAATTATTTCAACCAATTAGAGGTATTTATTTTATTTTACATTTTAATTATCTTCCTCTCTTCTTTCTTCCGTCTTTACCCAATCTGATTTTTTTTCTTCTTCTTTTATCTCTTTATACTTCTTTTTTGGACCATCAAATCAAACTTCTAATTTTTATTTTACTATGGTCCACATTCCTTCTTTTCATCTTTCATTGATTGATGACATGAACTAATCCCGAAGATCTCTTAGATCTTGACCCTGATATTGAACGTAGCCTTAGGGCACGAATCAGACATTCTCAGTCTACGGGAAGTTTCAACATTCAACCAGTTGGAGAATTACTCCAATATCAGAACATTTAAATTGGAAGCAATTCAAATTCAACCATAAAACAAGAACCAATGGCTGGAAACAATGGAAATGAACTTAATAGAACCATTCGAGAATTGGCTGCACCTGATATTAACTATCAACCAAATTGTATTGCATACCCAAATCTCGAATCGGACTTTGAATTGAAATCTGGATTAATTCACCTTCTTCCAAAGTTTCATGGCTTATCTGGTGAGGATCCCAACAAAAACCTTAAGGAATTTAATTTTGTTTGCTCAACTTTAAAACCAAGAAATGTTTCTGAAGATCAAATTAAATTAAGAGCATTCCCATTCTCATTTGATGGAGCTGCAAAAGATTGGATGTATTATTTACAACCCGAAGATGTAACTTGTTGGAACGATTTGAAACGTCTTTTCTTGCAGAGATTTTTTCCAGCATCAAGGACCACATCCATTCGAAAGGAGATATCAGGGATCAAGCAAGCACAAGGGGAGTCAATGTATGAGTACTGGGAGCGATTCAAGAAGTTGTGTGCAAGCTGCCCACATCACCAAATCAGTGAGAAACTCCTCATCCAATACTTCTACGAAGGACTCACACCCATGGAGAGGAGCATGGTGGATGCTGCAGCTGGAGGAGCATTGGTGGACAAGACACCAGTAGCTTCACGAGAATTGATCGACAAAATGGCCCAAAACTCTCAACAATTCGGTGATAGAGGTACACCACATGTTCGAGGAGTACATCAAGTAAGACCTTCTTCTCTTGAAAGTCATTTGATTGATACTAAGTTAGAAGAATTGACAACTATGGTGAGGCAGATTGCATTGGCTCAAAAGACATCCCAACCCCCTCCTTCAAGGCCTTGTGGTATTTGCACTGAGACAAGCCACCCGACTGACTGTTGCCCACAACTCCAAGAAACAGAAGATTGTGCAGCAGTGTTCCCTGGGAGACCATTTCAGCAGCAACAAAAACAACCATATCCCCAAAAGAAGTTTGATCCAACATACAACCAAGGGTGGAAAGATCTAGCGGACATGAGGTATGGCTCTGGACAACAACAAAGGCCCACTTTTCAACCAAACTTCCAGCAGCCTCCACCTTACCAACAGGGTTTCCAACAACCCCAAAGGAGATTCGAAGCTCAAACATCAACGAGTCAGCAACAAGGGAATATCCAACACAAGGTAGACTCTAACACTGATGATCTTTTGAAACAAATTGTTCTTAATCAACAGAATGAGCTAAAGAGTCAAGGTTCGGAGCTGAGAGAGTTGAAGACTCAAATGAGTCAGATTGCCACCGCCCTCCATGAACTTGTGAGTAAGAATTCTGTAAATCTACCTTCCCAACCCACTCCAAATCCAAAGGGGAATGTTAGTGCCATCACATTGAGAAGTGGGAAGAAAATGAACGATACATCTGCACCTACCATTCCACCGGGATTCACCTCAACTTCAGAGAAGCCGCATTCCATACCAACTGATGAACAATCCAAGGAGAAAGATAAAGGTAAGAAAAAGATTGATGATGTTCCTCCTAAACCCCTTCCTTTTCCAAATAGGGTTGTTCAAACCAAGAAGATGGCTGAAGAAGCAATGCAAAAGGAGGTTTTGGACACATTCAAGCATGTGGAGATCAACATTCCTCTACTTGAAGCCATTAAGCAAATCCCAAGGTATGCCAAATTCTTAAAAGAACTCTGCACCAATCGAAGAGGGCTCAAGGGTAATGAGAGGATCAACCTTGGAAGGAATGTCTCGGCACTCATTACACCAACTCTAGCAATGCCAACAAAGTGCAAGGATCCTGGGACATTCACCATCCCATGTACCATAGGGGAGTTGCACTTCTCTGATGCTCTTTGTGATTGAGGAGCTTCAATAAATGTGATGCCTCACTCTGTATTCTCTTCCTTACAGGTTGGTGAGTTGAAGCCAACAAGAGTAGTGGTGCAATTGGAGAATAGAGCTATGGCATATCCAGTGGGAGTTCTTGAGGATGTACTTGTCTGGGTAAGAGACATGATCTTTCCAGCAGACTTCTATGTGCTTAACATGGAGGATGACCAGGTAAGTTCTCATGCCCCCATTATCTTAGGTAGACCCTTCCTCAAAACTGCAAAAACTATCATAAATGTCAATGAGGGTACACTTCCCATGGAATTTGGGGATGAAGTTGTGATATTTAATGTTATGGATTCCATGAAGTACCCCTCTGAGGACCATTCTGCTTTTGTTATCTCCCATTTTGAACCACCAAATAAAAACTCCATAGAATTTGATTGTCCTATGCTTAGGGAGATTATGAGTATTGGTTCTAGTTTGATGTCTAACAATACTTCTACACCCATTTTTAAGGAACAAGACTCTCTAAGATTTGATTTTGAAATGGAATCATATTCTGATTTTGATCATGTGAACTCTGATTATGACATGGCTATTGAGTATGCTGATGGATTTGGTGCTTTATTCTCTGATTGTGATTATTTTTATTCTGATACTGATGTTCATTGTGCAGATATGTCTGTTGCATCAATTTCTCCATCCATACATCACCCACCTACATTGGAACTCAAGCCATTGCCCCCAAATCTCAAATATTCATACTTGCTCAGTGGTGATAGATTACCTGTCATAATTGCTAACAATATCTCTTTTGAACATGAAGAAAAACTTTTGAATCTTTTGAGAGATAACATTAGGGAAATTGGTTGGACATTGGCAGACATATCAGGTATTAGCCCCTCCATTTGCATGCATAGGATTCTCTTGGAGGATGGGGCTAAACCGGTGAGACAGCCACAAAGGAGACTTAATCCCACCCTCCTAGAAGTTGTTAAGAAAGAAGTTTAAAAATTACTTGAGGCGGGTATCATTTACCCTATTTCTGACTCACAATGGGTTAGCCCTGTTCAAGTTGTACCATAGAAAAGTGGTTTCACTGTTATAAAAAATGAAAATGATGAGTTAGTTCCTGTGAGAGTACAAAACAGTTGGCGAGTGTGTATCGATTATAGGAAACTAAATCAATCCACTCGTAAGGACCATTTCCCACTTCCATTCATTGACCAGATGCTTGATAGACTAGCTGGGAAGACACACTATTGTTTCTTGGATGGATTTTCTGGATATTTTGAGGTTCCCATTACAGCAGAGGACCAGGAGAAGACAACATTCACCTGCCCATTCGGTACCTTTGCTTACCGAAGGATGCCATTTGGACTTTGCAATGCCCCAGGTACCTTCCAGAGATGCATGGTGAGTATTTTCTCAGATTTCATTGAGACCTGCATGGAGGTATTTATGGATGATTTTACAGTTTATGGGTCCTAATTTGATGAATGTCTCTCTAGTTTGGGTGATGTGTTGCATCGTTGTATTGAGAAGAATCTGGTCTTAAATTTTGAAAAATGTCATTTCATGGTCGAAAAGGGAATTGTCTTAGGTCATATAGTCTCACAACATGGAATTGAAGTTGATAAATCTAAGGTAGACATTATTTCATCCCTCCCATATCCTACATGTGTGGGTGATGTTGGATCATTCCTTGGGCATGCTGGATTTTATCGACGCTTCATCAGAGATTTTAGTAAGATCGCTCTACCCTTATCTCGATTTCTTCAAAAAGATATTGACTTTAATTTTGATGATTCATGCAGGGTATCATTTGATGAGCTAAAGAAGTGTCTGACCACTCCACCAATCATACAACCCCCACGGTGGGACCTTCCATTTGAGCTTATGTGTGACGCCTCCAACTTCACGGTTGGAGCTGTCTTATCTCAGAGGGTGGAGGGACGTTCACATGTGATCGCCTATGCATCGAGGACCCTAGATTCAGCCCAATCAAACTACACTACCACAGAAAAGGAGTTTCTTGCTGTCATATTTTCTTTAGATAAATTCTGTTCATATTTATTGGGCTCTAAATTAGTTGTTTTTTCTGACCATGCAGCTTTGAGGTACCTCCTAAAGAAGCCAGATGCAAAGACACGACTTATCCGTTGGATGATCCTTTTTCAAGAGTTTGACCTTGAGATAAAGGACAAGAAGGGGTCAGAGAATTTGGTGGCAGACCACATGAGTAGGCTTACTCACACACTAGAGGGTGACACCTTGGACCAGGTACCACTTCGGGACACTTTCCCCAATGAGCATCTCTATACCATCTCAGGTATGCATCCTTGGTATGCTGATTTAGTTAATTACATTGTTGGCCCTGAAATCCCAGTAAATTTGAAGAAGCATCAAGTCCAAAAATTAAAAAGTGAGTCTAGGTATTATGTGTGGGATGATCCGTACCTCTGGCGCATGTGTAGTGACCAAGTCATTAGGAGGTGTGTTCCCGATCATGAGTTTGAGTCTGTTTTGCATTTCTGTCATACACTTGCTTGTGGTGGACACTTTGGACCCCAACGGACAGCTAGGAAGGATTTAGACTCTGGATTATATTGGCCTAGCTTGTTCCATGATGCCCATTTGTTTTGTAAGTCATGCTCTCGTTGCCAACACACTGGGAACATTTCTAGGAGACATGAGATGCCCCAACAACCCATACTATTTTGATAGATTTTTGATGTATGGGGCATCGACTTTATGGGTCCTTTTCCTAGTTCATTTGGATTTTTGTATATTTTGGTTGCTATTGATTATGTGAGTAAATGGGTGGAGGCCAAGGCCACCAGTACTGACGATTCTCATGTTGTTGTGGACTTTGTCAAAGCACAGATTTTTTGCAGGTTTGGAGTACCAAAGGCCATCATTAGTGACCAAGGGACACACTTTTGCAATAGGAATTTTGCTTCCCTCCTTCGAAAGTATGGGGTGACACACAAAACATCAACACCATACCACCCCCAAACAAATGGCCAGGCTGAGGTTTCAAATCGTGAGTTGAAACAAATCTTGGAGAAAACCGTGCAGCCAAATAGGAAGGATTGGAGCAAGCGCTTGGATGATGCATTGTGGGCTTATAGGACAGCATACAAGACCCCCATTGGTATGTCCCCATTTCGGATTGTTTTTGGGAAAGCGTGTCATCTCCCCGTGCAAGTCGAGCATCGGGCATATTGGGCTATAAAGAAATGTAACATGGATTTGGCCCAAGCTGGAATTCAAAGGAAGTTGCAAATTCAAGAGCTTGAGGAGATTCGACTGTCATCATATGAGAACTCAAGGCTCTACAAGGAAAGATCAAAAGCATCTCATGACAAAATGATCCAACAAAGGGAGTTTCATGTTGGAGAGAAAGTCCTTCTCTATAGTTCACGACTGATGTTGATGCCGGGTAAGTTGCGTTCCAGATGGTTAGGTCATTATATTGTGTCTAATGTTTTTCCTTATGGTGCAGTGGAGATCACAAAAGAGGACACTGGAAGGAGCTTTACAGTCAATGGGAAACGTTTGAAGAGATACATTGAGGGACATCCTACTGATGCAGTGGATTTTATCACACTGCATGACCCCATCATCACATGATCACATCAGGCTGTTCCTAACCCTTTCACTTTTATATTATTTGTCCTATTTAAAAATTCTGAATTTCATGTGCATATATCATCTCACGGGTTCAGATTGAGTACAATGCAATATTTTAAGTGTGGGGGAGGTAACCTTTTAGTTTAGTAATTTCAATTATTTTCCTGTTAAAAAAAACCAAAAAAAATTGTGTGTTTTTCAAAATTTGTGTGTTTATTTTACAATTTTCTGTGTGTTTTTGAAACTTTTGAGCTGAAATGATTCTCATCACCATTTTTAAATCCATATCAATAAGTGAAACAATTTACCCCTTGAAACTAAGCTTAAATGAATGCTGAAATGACTCTGTTTCATGTTCAAATATTTAGTAATTTCATGCAAAGTACGCTGAATTTTGAATCCCATGCCAATCTCACTGTCTTTATATTTGAAATCACTTTCATGTGAGGCTTCTAAACCATTATTTTCATATTCTTTACATTCACCTCACTTCTTGAGAGAACTAAACCATGCTTGATTTAACCAGAATTTGATCTATTCCTGTCAAAACTTGAGGGTTTGAGGAACATATGTTTAAATGATTGAGGCATTTGTTTGGTATTAAAGCCCCTATTTCAAAGAATCCTTTTTTATAATGGCCTACCTTGAATATTTAATCCTTGTAGCCCTTAGAAGCCATGCACAGCCTGTTAGGTTAAGCCACATTACAAGCCAATTTTCCTTATCCAACCAACTCTTGAAGTGAAATTGCATAATCTAGTTGAGCTTAAGTGTGGGGGAAGTTGTCTTGGGTTTTTCCACCACATTCTGTGATACTTTGGGTGGAAAATTAAATTCTGAAGAGATGTGTTTGCTTCTAAAGAAAGTCATTATATTGAATGTTGTGCCTTTTCTGGAGCTTTCATGACAAGTGAAGCTGTGCCTTTTTTCTGGAGCTTCTAATTGAGGTGGAAAGTTGTGCCCATCTGGAGCTTTCAAAAAATCATGTTTTAGAAGATTGACATTTTTTATGCTGAAATGATGAATGGTGTAAACCTTTAATGACTTTTCATGATGATGGAGCTGAATTGATACTATGGGGATTGAAGAGAAGGCCATATTTAAGTGAAAATTAGATTAATTCAATTTTTCTTCAAAAGAGTCAAGCCCTCCTCATTCAGCCTCAGAGTTTTTCACATCTTAATCCTACCAACCGAAAGCCACAGAACAATCCTGAAAAGTCCTCATGATAAACATATGTCCTTGACTCACATCGGGTAGCGATGTAGGAATCTATCAAGCCTATGGTGACCCTTGTATGAGTTTGGATGAGAAAGACATTGCAAAAAAATTTATATTTGAGTGATGAGAGAAAATTCAAGCGAGGTAAGTGTTTTGTGCATGAGCGGATAAATGAAGTGGAAATATATTGAATGATATAAATGGAGAACTTGAAATAAGGTTTTTTATGAGGCATGATATCTTTTTTATTCTTGGTTTGAAATTGATTGATCTTAAAGATATGTGTTTTAAAATTGGTTTTGATTTGATATTGATGTTTACTTGATATGAGGTTTTGCCCAGGTGTGCAAAAGGGTAAGTGTGGGGGAGTTGATAACAAACTATTTTATTGAATATTTTATTGATAATAAATGATATAATTTCCTCACATTGTGTTAAATATGTTTATTTATAAAATATTTGGGATTTTATCATTCATTTGAAAATTTGGTGAAAATTCCAGTTTTACCCTTAATAGTGCATTGTAGTATTTCAAGAATACATATTTTTATATTTTTTATTTGAAATTGAAATTTTTTAACAGTGTTCCTAACTTAATTATCTACAGCTTTTATTCAGGATACTAGAGCTAAAGAGTTCATTTGGTTGTTGAAATTGGGCCATGAAGTCAAAGTTGGGCTGGGCTCGCCAGAATGGAGAAGCTTCTGTATTTCGGCCATAAATCCTTCATATGGGCCTTTATTGAGCCCCAATTTGGAGAGGAGTTAGAAGACACAAATCCGCACATTGGATCCTTCTGGAAGGCCGGCCAATGCACGCGTTTTGGTGGTCAAATGAGCGGTGAAAGTTGGAATAAAATATTTGGCCGAATTTCCACATTCACACTTGAAACCACTTGTAACCTCTCCTCCCCTCCCCTCTATAAATTGGAGTTTTTCTCATTTGGAGGGGTTGGGACGTGCATTGGGAAGTTGAGGGCAGAGGAGAAGTGGATCCACTCCAATTCTCCAACCATTTCAATAAGGGTAGCTCATGAAGCAAGGATCCCTTCGACGAAGCCTTCTTCTTCTCCTTCATGTTGTAATGATTTTGTTTATGTAATAAACTTCTTTGTTCTTCTTTTATTTCTTCTCTTTTCTACTGTTTTGTTTAAATTTCTTCTTCTCTTAATCTTCCTAATTGGGATGGAATTCTTGAGCAGAAGCGTTATTGGGTTATACCCATTTTAAACCTTTGCACATGCAAAACGCTTCTACGATGATTACGCCACCAATGGAAGAGTAGTCTTTTAGTAATCGATCTATCTTCTACCCTCTTCATTTAATTATTTTGAATAAATGAGCTACTGTAATTCACTTAATATGATCCATGAATTGTGTTTTTAAATAGTAAGAAACTAAGCAAACAATTGAACAATGTACACAAAAACACGCGAGGTCGGGATTTTGTGTAAATTGTGAGAGCGCGATCTTAATCGGTAATACAAGACCACACGGGATAAATTTGTAGAGTTCAAATATAATCCCTAAACACAATTCATCCTCATTTCCAGAGTGGATATGTTCCTTAATTTACCACTAACCATAAGCTAATCTTAGAACATCAATCAAAGCAGGGTGCTGCGGTTGCATGTTCCGAAGTTAGCCTAAGGATAAATTCACTTCAATCATCGTGGTAAAGTTAATTCTCGTAGGGTTCGGGATTTAACAAATTAAGGGATAATAATTAAGTGAATATTAATTTAAATGATAATGATTAATAAATGATTGAAGAGGTAGAGTTAGATCGATTACGTCTTTTAAATATTGTCTAAACAAACATCTTTTTGTTGTGTCATTTTAATCAAACTTCATTTCAAAACTAAAAACAAAAAAAATACAATCTTCTTCCAGTAAACTTCTTCTAGGTTCATAAACTATAAAAAAAACCACCCCCATCCTTTCATGTAGTTATTTTATTCTCTTTTATTTTATTTTTAGAATACCTCTAATAATTAGTTAAATTCACTTCCTCCTTTGAGAGACGACCTTGGTCAGCCACTCTGCTGCTCCTAAGTACCCCAAAATCATACTAATCATTTGAGGGCGCCCACAACAACGCTCTTTCATTAGGCACTTGTCTTGTTCATAGTTTCAAATATAATAGTTAACTAATTCCCATTACATAGAAGATAATAGTGTATCCTTGAATCTTAAAAAGCATGCATGATATTTAGAACTTGGATAAATTATTTCAACAATACATTATAAAAATATATCTATTGATTTAATTAAATGGTGTAAATTAGGATTCATATTAATACTTTACTAAGAACTTATTCCAACCAAAATGATTTTTTATTGAAATGAAACATTTAATTTTGTGTAACAAAATTGTAATTATCACCTTATTATATTTATCTCAGAATGTTTATTATTTTATAATTAATAGTTTCTATTTTAAAATCTATCTCTAGAGAATAATTAGAGTATCTAGTATAAGTAATTTTTTTTACATTATTCCACATCAGGGACTAATATTTCAATTTCAATTAATATTTTCTACTATTAATATAATATAATAATCATAACTCTTTTAACTCTAAGAAATTAAATTTCCTCACTTCTTCGATTATAGAAAACTATAAAATAAAAAAATATAATATTGAAAATTGAATTATGATAAACATAATGGTGTAAATTTCTGGTTTTTTATAAGACAAAACTGTGAAATTATTAGATTTTATTGTAGTTTTTCATATATGTTTAATCTATTTCACATAAAACACATGAAAATAATTACAAGAAGTGTTTTAAGATATTAATAAAAATATTTTTCTAATATCTCAATTAATGTATATGTAATCAACTGCGAATAAAATGAATTTTATACACCAAATAGTTCAACATTATTATATTTTCTAAATTTCATAAAAAATAAATGGTTCAAATCTCTAATTTATAAACATGAAAAAACTAATATTTGATGAGAGAACATTTTTTCTGAAATATTTTCACAATTATAACATCTCCCTTTCCCCCAATTTGTTTATATATCCCAATTGTACAAATTTGAATACCAAAATAATGAAAAAAATTCCATTAAAAAAATTACAATAGACAAATAGGTTCAACATATTATAAATATGAAAAATAAAAAATGATTGTTTTTTTTAAAATATCTCATTCCATATTAAAATGGAATTAAATTAAAAAACTTTTATGAGTATTTAAAAAATTATAGAAATCTATATAGATTTATGACCATAAAAAATCTACCTCAAAAAATTATATAATCTTATCCATGTAATAAATAAGCATAAACAAATATCACCCAAAAAAAATTAAAAATAGAGTTGTGGTTTTATTGAAAAAGCATTATACAATTTTGTAATATTTTACAGAGTATAGGTTTTCCTAAAAATTGGATTAGGTTATAGAACAATTTTTAAACTACAATCCTTATTTAAATCGAATGAAAATAATTTACAACTAGTATTTCATTCCATGATATTTAGTTTTCACAAAATAATCTATGTTAGTTGAAAACCAGAATTAAAAATATATTTTATATGAGAAATATTTATTATAATAACGTGTTAAATAAATAAATTTGGAATTAATGAACATTAATATATCCATAAATTGAACTCATGAAGAATTAAGAGTCAAATAAATATATATTAATTTGATTATTGAATCATTTAGGAGACTATTAGGGTGGTAATATTACTAAATATATAAAATTTTATTCCAACTATGTATGAATTTAATATATCTACTTCATATAAAAGTTATCAATATTTTACATTTACATGGGTTTTAATAATTCAGTCATTTAATTTAGTTTTTATATAAATGATTTCATATCTTTCTCATTTTAGAAAAAATTACACATGTCATAATCCATGTAAAATTTATACATCCCTTTTTATTTTTTTAGGAAAATTTCATTCAAAAGAGGACTCAATATTATTTAATTTTTAATTTTTAATTTTTTAATAAATGATGTTTATACATTGATATTTTTTATTAAAATAATATATCATGAAAAAATATATGATGTTCTATATTTTTATCAACTTATATTTTTTAATCATTCTCCAATAAAGTCATTAATTAAATTTCATATTTTTTGGAATGAAATAAAATTTAGATGTACCATATAGGATTGATTAGAATATATTTTTTCCCTAATGATTAGATATCATTAAATATCGGTGATAAAATTGTAATTATAATGTGATATTATTGTGGTATTATAAATTAGTATGTAAATATTTGTTTATGGAATGTGAAATATAATATTTAGTTGTGTTTTAATTTAAAAAGTATTATTCTATTTTAGTTTATGTTAGAATTTTTTTTTTATTTTTTAGAAACATGAAGTGGAATACCAACTGGGTTATTATAAACTATTCTAGACTTCATTATTCGTGTTGCAAAAACACCTTCATTTTCAAATTTAGGTAAATGATTTATTGTTTTTTATAAATTCATATGAGTTTTTGTACAATTTCATTGATTTTTTAACATTATTACGCCCCAATTATTGGATCAATGATGGACCATGGATATTAATCACATTCTAGCTTTCCATTGAAAACCATGGTTCATTTTTAAGATGATCCCACTTGGTTGGGTTATTTTTTTCCTAAATAGGATGTGAAAACTTTTGATGTTCTTGAAATTTTTCAACTAATGGATGTGTGGTTTGGGGATAATAGAAAACCATGCAAAAACCGTGCGATCATACATGATAATTAAAATTTTTTATTTTTAATTTAATCCATATTCATTATAACATACCTCACACCTCCACTCAAATTTCATCACATGAGAACTATTAAGGGTTCATCAGGAGTGAACTCCTCATCCCGGATCCATGAGATTTTGTAAATTCTTCATTTTTTTAACTAATTATTCAATGTTTTATCCCTATTTATTTTTTTCATTTCCCTCAATATTGGTTTTATAATTTTTTTATTATTTGAGGGTGTTGTAGGAAGAATCATAGATGGTATATTTTTCTATGTCACATTGGTTCTAATGTATAGGGTAAATGGAATCCTCTTTAGTCCTTCGTCTAATCATATTGGAAGGCTTCACGTCATCATCACATGACCATATTTTTTTTTGCATGAATTTACTTTTTGCAATGAAATATAAGTTACGATATTGTTCTTATAAAATCATTTACATAGAATAATTTTATAAAATGTATTCAATAGAAATTATAATTGGTTTTTTGAAATCAATTTTTATTTATAATGATGTTTCTAACAATAAATTGAATACACTTTCAAAATACCATATTATTTATAGGGTTATTAATTTTTATATTCATTAATTGGATTATTATATGTGTTTCGTGTTTTTTCATATGTTTTTTTATTAATTATAAATTCATATGGTATTTTTATAATGACTTAATAATATTATTATTACTTGACTTTTTTTTGGAATTAGTTGTTCTATAATGGGAATTATTAATATGTTTTAAATGAGTTTTCATGTTCTTCATTATAAAATAATCATTATCAAATAAGTAAATTTAAATTTAAATTTATAATGTTTAATCAAATGGTCTATTGTTTAATTTAATATCTGGATATTAATAATAATTTTGGTTTTTAATGGATTCTAAAAATGGTTCTGAATAGATAATACATGTTTTAAAACAAAATTATTGATTAACACCTTTCATGAATGATTCGTAGTAAATTAGTTACATCCAAAACTATATCAAAATGAACCAATTTTTTAAAATTATTTTTATATTAACATTTATTATTGTTTTTATATTATATAGATTATATAGGGGGATTTAAGGAGAATGGGTCATAGGGTGGCTGAGGTATCTTATTGGAATTGTATACCATGGTCATTTATATTTATTTTTTATATGTATTCAAAATATCCAATTAAAACTATATTACTAGTTTCATATAGATCATTAGTGTCATAGTGAGAGTATGATATCTGGTTTCTATGATACATATTTTTATATACCAATGATTACACACATGTTTTATATTACAACCAAATCCTTAGGGGAACCACATATGATGTAGTATTGATAATCCTATTAATGTATTTTCTAAGAGCATTATCAATTGGAAGAGAAGATGGATTCAACATGAAATATCTTTGATCATCTAAATTTATGTTTATTTGTTTCTATAATGGCCTAGTCTTTAAAATGACACTTATTTTCTGAATATGCTTTTGGTATAATATATAATTGTATGCACATATACGAAATAGAAAAAATCAATATCATTTTGTTTCACTATTGAAGATCGATACATAAATCATTATTAAAACCCCTGAAAATTAATAATAATATAGTAGAATGAAAATTGAAAATATAATAACATGAATTGGAAAATTAAAATATCCCAAACTATTATATTTATCACTCCCTTGAGAAAAACTATATAAATGAAACATAAATATTATTAAACAAATAATAATTTTTGAGGAGGAAAATATGGAACTATTGGTGGAATTTTTTTAAAAAGATATTAAATGAAGAGGTTTTTATAGATTATAATATAAACATTTGAATTATAATACGAGAGTTAGATATAGTAATCTTCACAAAGGAATAATAATATTAGTAATATAACTATGTACTGTCATTTAAATAATTTTTACCTCAAATAAATTAAGTATATAATTTTAGATTAGTGCATCTAAATAATTATAAAAATTAAATTAACTATCAATGTTTTTTAAATTTAATTTTATGAAACCAAAAATTTATATTAAAAATTAAAAATTAATTTGATAGAAAATTATATTGTTTACATGAACATAATTTTAGATATATTCACAGTAAAATATTATGTGGGTGATTATTTGTTATATTTTTTTAAAAAAAAATTACATGAATACTAAATGATATAACTTCTAAATGACCAATGAATTATAATTTCATCAACCATGAGGTAATAAAGAAAAAAAATCTATTATATAATGTATGATTATAATAAAAACATATTCAATAATATAAATTGTAATTTTAAATGATATTTTTTAAAATTGAAAAGATAAAAACTAATTCTCAAAGACAATAATGATGTAGTTTTCAATCAAAATACCAATTTGACATATTTTCACATTTAATTATATTAAAAAAATTAATTCTACTATAGAATGATCTATTTGTAATAATGTTATTTTCCTTAAATAAAATATTATCTATAATTTCCTCAATATCACAATTAAATTTTTTCCAAGGAAGTTATATCTTATTAAATATTTATGCTCAAAGATACCCATTCCTTCAAGTATAATTACCCCTACGATCTACATAGGATTAAACTTATCTCCCTCTAAATAAAGAATGAAATCATCCAAAATTCCATCCCATATGTACGTTATCATCATTAAAGACTACATGATGTAACTGAACTACAGTATTTCAGGAATTTTATTTTTATAGAAAACGAGCAATAATAAGAACAGTGTATGGTTTTGTCATCACTTCATCTCTTTTTTCTATTATCTTTGTTTTTTAATAAATTCCTTTTAAACCCTGGCCTTATAAGATTATTTTTGTAGTATTTAATCATTATAATAATTTTTCAATATTTAAATGAAAATTACATTTATGACATATTTAATTTTTGGACTTATCTTTAGTATTTTTTTGACCATGTCATATTTTAGGATGGTTAGCTACCTACTGGGTTATTTCTAACTATATGCTTAATAAAACCTTCATGGTTTGTTTTTATTAATTATATTTAATATATAGATAACTAATTAAATTTACTTTAATCTGTTGGAATTTATTTTTAATATTCCTAAATTACATTGGCCATTGATAAAGATGTCAAAACAATCTGATGTAGTTAAATGAAAACATGGAATCAATACAATTCTTGTATGAAAATAAGTATTACAATATATAATTAATAATTATAACAAACCAATTGTAACATAAATAAATATAATTCAATTTTTTTTTCTTTTTTCAGAAATAATTTGATTATTTTAGATGCATTTGAATGAGATAAAACCTAACAATATTAAATGTTTAGGGATTCTTGAACGCAAAAAATTATTTTTTGTTATCTATTCTTAAATATTAATTTCATTATATAATTTTTTCAATATTACATATAATAAAAATTTACTATTATTAAAATTTTATATCTCTTTATATTCTTATTTATAACATTCAAAAATATCTTATAATCCAATTAAAATGTTTTTTAATGATAATTTAATTTATAAAACATCTCATTGACTCTACTTGAGTTTATTTCCAACTAATCAAAAATGAATATTTTTTCTTCAAAAATGTGATTTATATTATTCATTTGTAATCCCAAATTGTTATTCATGATATTTTTCTTTACAAAATATATTTGAAAATAACAATCCATTCATTGGGTTTATTTGTTGACTGTGATTTTAATATGATTTTACTTAATGATGAATGCATGATTTTGGACATTTTATGATGTGATAGGTGGGTCTAAAACTATATATCCCACCAATTAATTGGGTAATGTGATATATCATATGTGATTATAGGGACTATATTGAACTTGTTGTTTTATTTGTTAATTATTATGATGTTTTTATTTATGCACATATTTTCTCTATGAACATAATGCTATAATTATTGAAAACTTCAATTTCTATATGAAAACTATTTTATAACATTTCAGGATAATACGTATTCCAAATTCCATGAATTTTATTTAGATGAATCCCTTATAATTTTTATTTTGATACTTTTATTAATAAAATTTGATCAATATTATTCACACCCTAGTTTTAAATTATTTCATTTCTCATCATCCCTCCATTCAATTCCACATCTTTTTATTATTTTTTCTCAAATTTTTTTGAAATACCATAGGTGATTACATAAATATAGAATAATTTAAATTAAAATATGGTATCAACAATGATGTAATTAAATAATGTTTTAAAATAATAATTCTCTATAGCCCAAATATTCACATGTATTAAACCATTGAATCCCAAATTCATTAATTATAATGATCTTCATTAAAAATAATATATAACAATAATTTATGAAGTACATGGGTCTATATTGTTTGTAATAGAGGAATAATTTATTTAATTTGGAAATTTGGAAATAAAAACATTACAGATAAATCTAGAGATTAGACTAGTAAAACAAAAACATCCTAAATTTGTGTATGGTTTTGATTGTGTTATCTTCATGAAATTAAATACCTATATAGATAGTACAAGTAAATGGGGTTATTTAAAACATGTATTATGGGTAACAATCCAGAATAAGGGTTAGTTAGGTACAAACCTGATACTTATCCTAATCATCAGTAGTGGACCTCACTACACACATTGATTTACCATCAAAGGGAATATTATTTTTTTAATATTATAAATCTATTTAAAAACCATAATAAAGTATATAAAACTAATGAAATTATAAATCATAATGTTAGATATATAATGTTTCTTCGGTTCATATAAGAATCAGTTTTGGAGGTAATATATACGTAATAATTACAAAAGAGATGATAGTTGAATTGATTTTCTCATAAAAATAAATTATTTTTTTTGGTTTTATTGAAATTTGTTTTTTCAAATCATTTATAATATAGAATATAATGGGAAATTGGAGAAACAAGGCCAAAAACCCAAATGAGGTACAATATAATGATTTTCCAAAAAAAACCTTAATTCTATTGGCAGCCGAGTTTAGGACATTATTGTTGGCCACACCCAAATATCGTATACAGTGCATTATATCATGAACCATGTTTTATTTTAACCTTCTCCCAGTGGGGAGAACATATACATTTATACCTTTATGAAGAAATAACCACCACATTTATCAATATCCTCTAATCAATTGTCATAAAATAGTGGGATAAATCAATATAAATGGAATTTTGAATTATCCACAATTCAATGAAGAAAAACCATAATTTTTTAATCAATAATTTCGGGAAAATAAATTTTCAGTGGTTGGAATTAATAAATAATTTGATGTCCAACATTGAAATAGATGAAATGGAGATTCAGAATGATAACATTATATTTCGTAACAAATATTTTCCCAAATTACTCAAAAAATATGGAGATTAGATTTACATATCATAAGAATAATGAGATTGATTATATCATGTATTTTATGAAAAATTTACCATATATTTATATGTATTATTTAGGTTCTCTTATCATCAATTAAAAAAATGATAGGTTCTTGAGTTTGTTACAAATGCATCAATGAAAATATCTAGATGTATGAGACTTTTGAAGTAATGAAGATGTTGACTTTTGTTTTCTCAAATAATTAATTCATATTAGATAGTGTCTACATGGATACATAATTAATTAGATTGAAATTTATATTCATGCCCGGGGATCTAATGAAATTTGATTCCAAACGATCTGACTATACACATGTAAAATGTGTCAACAAACCTATCATGAATATTTACTTAATTTATTAAGGAAAATATATAGTATTAATTTAAATTCCCACTATGATTATGTATTTTATTGATTAATAATTAATAAGACAAGGGTGATTTAAAAAGGAATGATACATCAAATACACATCTGGTTTTTCAATAAATGAACTATAAGGTAAGTGAGTCATATGAAATTGAGTGCCCTGAAGTAATGTTCATTGTGTGTTAACAACACCCGTAACCAAAAATGACGAGGGAGAATGTAAACTATTATTATATACCCTCAATTTAGGTGGATCATGAATATTATGTCATACAAGGTGCACTTCTTATTCACTCATGAATGGAATTTTTTTTCTCAATTCAGTTTCAACACATTCTATTGCATCCTAAATTTTTTATAGAGAAAGTAAATCCCATACTTGATAACATATAGTATATAAATGCATGAAAAAACTAGTGGTTCTTCTAATGTAACCGATCTTTCATAATCCACTATTATTTTAATCTATGAAAATATTCTTCCAATGAATCATGTGATCTATCGCTTAGTGAAATTTTATTATATATGGAAATTTACTAGATATAATTACATATATCTCACATCAACTATTTGGGAAAATAAATCTCCTTCTATATAAAAAAATATCACATTTTATTATAAAAAGAGAAGGATGGTATTGAATATAATATAAAAGATCCACCAATCATGGATGCAATTTTACCTAGTAAGGAATAATATCATTAAAAAATGGTTGATTCAAAGCAATGTTTCAAGATAATAATATATTCTCATTATAGGGAAAAAATGAGGTATATTTCTCAATATAATTCCTAAATTCAACCACCGACATCTCAAAATTCACTTATTGTATTCCCCTAACAGAATTAGGAGACTAATTCTGAGCATGGAAATGTATTTTTCAAAGATTTCATATGACCTTGTATATCACATGGGGGTGGGTATATTCTCATTGTTAATAATCATTATGGATTTATGAATTTTTTCAAAGATTACTGATATCTCACAAAGGTCTCCATAAATATCAAGTAATCACTTATAAGGAGTGATGAATTATTTCATTAACATCATGGGGATTCATACCTCCCAAATATGGATCTATATTTTGGACATCACAATATTTAGGTTAAGAGTTAATATATGTAAAATAAAAACTATTTTTTTGATATAAACATTATGATTTTATAATAATTCTATTCAAAAATACTAATTCCCATACAATATACATTAACTTGGTGAATTGAAAAATTATATGCTAACATGAATTTTTTTTAGTAATTATTGAAGACATTTTCATTTACTCCAAGTGTATGTATGATTTTAAAGACATTATAGGGAATTTATTAATGAAATTGAATATTTATATGATATATTCTATATTGAGAAAGTGTTAATTCTAGATACAAAAAGTCATATTCGTAGGGAATGTGGACATATATTAGGGAATGTCTATAGACCCCTTAAAAACAATGGTTTATTATGAATGACTTAGACCATCAAGTGTCATGAAAATCAATAGTTTTATAGGATTATATTGTCACTACTAATTCATTTTGTTAAAACACACAAGGATTTTTAATCTACTAACTAAGTTAACACAGAATTGAGTATTGTTTTTTTCTAGAAGAATGATAGGAAAAACACAAAGTCATCAAATGGAGGATATTCACTAATAATTTACTCACATTACCCTTAACTGGAATGGGGGTTATGATTAAAATTATCCTCCAACAACAATTTTTGTTTTTGTACTCATAAATAATGATAATGTGATGGCCTATGCTCAAAACAGTTGTGGATCTTTGAAAAGAACTACATGATCTATTATCTGGGGATAGTAGTTGGGATATACTAATGGAATATTTGGAAGGACTACCAAAATTTTGAGATGTGTGAAATGTATATATATATATAATGATTTTATTGTATATAATTACATTTAAATAGGTCTTCATGAACTAATTAATTTTATTATAGTTGATCATAGACTATGATTTCTTTACTATCTTTCATCATGGGAAAAATAAGGGAGAAAATTCTATTTGTGGAAAATAACCTTCTACACTATCTGATATGTGGATTATGGAATACAATAACAACATGAATATGAGAAGGATGAATCTAGAAATACTATTGGAAATGAATATATCCTACCTAGCTGAAATGATTTCCCAACCATCTATGAAAGAGATGATAATAGAAGAATAATGGACGATATGAAGTGTCAATGGTACATAAAAGAAGTAAATGTATAGAATTATAATTAATTCCACATCCATGGATATAGATTAATTTTTTTCAGAGGAAGAAATTTTATTTCTACATCAATTTACATGATTAATGTTTTATTGTATAATTTTCATAGTTTATCCATTATTTATGTACCTTTATATATAGTGATATTCAAGAGAACACCTATTGGGGAATCATGACGAAGGAGATAGTTGAGTACCCATAATGTTTCAAGGAATTAAAAAAATGTTAAGGAAGAGTGAAAATTGTTATAGGTTATGATAGAAAAGATAAGTATAATGAAAGTAAATTGGGATAAGGACAACATGGGAATTATAAACTGTTTACGAATGACAACAAAAGAATAAATATTATAGTTATTTATAGTAGATCGAGTAACCAAAAATTTAAATTTTATCATTAAATGGGAATATATCCCTCTTAATTTGATTTATATGATATATTTAAATTAACCGTCGATTCTATATGGGGTTCCAAATTCAATAATATATGATCATGATTAATGGTATGTGTAAAAATTCTATAAGTCACTTTAATAATCCTAGAATACTGAGATTAAATTTAATATAGCCTACCATCGTCAAACTAATAGCCAATATTAAAGGATTATGTATACACTTGAATAAAATTTTAGATCTGATATGGAATAAATGGGAGGATAATGGGACCAATACAATTTATTAGATGAGTTTTAAATAGCAACATCTTACAGTTGAGTATTTAAATAGATACACATACTGATTTAAATAAGAAGTGATCTAAGATAGTACCATTTTGGGAAAATATTGGTGAATAATGTTTCCATGAACATGATATTGTGATGGACAAAAAGAGAAGTTTCAATCCATCCAATAACATTTAAAATATACGTAGATTCTATATAAGAGTTATGCTGAAAACCAGTAAAAGAAATTGAATTTTAATGATAGTGAAAATGTTTCTATTGGAATATAACAAATAAATGGATTGTGATGATTAAAATGATGTGATTTATCAACCCAAGGTATATTTTTACCTTTGAGAACCCAGATCCCATATAAGTTGTGACCTATCCTCTAATACATCCAACAAACATGGAGAAAGATCATAATGTGGTTAATATATATCTATATATCTAGAGTAATTACTTATTATATCAATCACATGCACTAATACTAGAGGTGGAAAATATAAAACCTGACCTCCCCTATGTGGAGAATATTATAAATGTATTATATTGTATATTCAATGTTCCACCAAATAAGGGAACTAATCATTCTGAAATTTGTGTCGATTCACTAAAAATATGAAGATGTGACATGTGAAATTGAAGAAATAAGGATATATAAGTACATTTTTATATTCAAAACCATGAATATTAGTTCAAATTTAATTGGTGAAATATATAAATGGTGTAATAATATAAAATATTGGGCATCATCATAGATATTTTTTCCCTTAATAAATGATTATAATATTTTATATTATTATACACATTAAATATATATTAAAAACCAAAACAACAATTCATTAATGAATATTGTTACATGAATCATCATTTAATCACATTAAAATAAAAATAATATATTGGGATAATAATAAAGAATAAAATACTAGACTTTGATTATATTGATCATCTAAATATATAAGAATTATTTCTATGATGAAAAGCACTATAGAAATGTAAAAATTATCAATAACCAAATAACCATTTATGAATTGGAAAATATAGAACCATGTGAGGCATTGTAGAGAATAATAGTGGAATTAAGATGTATACTTACGATGTAATATTACCATTAGAATATAAACATAACCATTACACATAGTAATTTGACCATTAAAATACTAATTTAACCAATTAAATTATCCACTATCAGGAAAATAAATTTTACCTCCAATAAACTAATTGTATAGAAATAGTATTGTGACCTAATGAAATTAAATAATAAATATATGTTTTACTTTATATTTATATAAAATATTTTTTTGAAACAAAATTTTAGTGTTAAAATTAATAAAATCATTTATATGAATTTATTTTCATAAAATTTAATTTATTTTTGATATTAGTATGATTAAAGTCTCCAAGGGTGTTATTTTTTATTTTTAAAAAATACTTCCTCTTTTAATTTAATAGTAAAACATATATAGTTTTTTAGATAACAATTATATATGAATTAAATCATCCAAGAAGTAATTATTTAATAAGAAATTCTATTAATTTTTGAATAAACCAAAAAAAATTAATAAAATAAATGTTCCATTTATTAATAGTAAATTTGATTTTTAAAAAAATTGTTTTACGATGTCAACATTGATAATGTATTCAATAAAAAATAAGAATTTGTCATTTTTCTATATTAATTTTTAATAAAAAAATTAAATATTATTTTAAAATCCATAATTTATTGAAACAAAATCATTTTATTCAAATATTTTATAATATTTCAAGAATATCACAATTTATTAATTACTATTTTAATTATATTTTATTCAAAATTTCGATTAAAATATACCAATCTCTTAAAGTATAATTACCCCTTGTGGAAAAAAATTCTCTTTGGGAATACAAATGAAATAATCTATAAAATCCCCCCCCCCATATTCATTTTTGAGTCATTCTGTAAATTATAGAGTAACCCAACTCCATCAGTTCACTGTTTTAACAATATTTTAAAATAAAAATCATAGTGATGAGGGTTTAGATTCATCAAAATTTAATTTTATTTTATTATTATCTTCCTCATTTCCTCAATTAATTTTAAACCGAATCAATCAATAATAAATTATTTAATATTATAGAGTAATTTTAATGAATTTTGACATAGTTTAATGATAATATTTTTGAATGATTCATATTTCATACATCTTTTCACGCCTCTTTTATCAATTTCTTTTTAATTGTTTGTTAACCGCCAATGAGGACATCACCAAATCCCATCTCATCGCCACCTTAATGTGTTGATACTATGAATTATATTTAATAATGATATATAAATAATTTATTTTGAATTCTAATAAATAATTTTAATAATGTATCAAATTACTAAATAATCATCATAAATTCAGAACAACACAGTATCATTTAATGAAAATTAGAAATCAAAATAGAACATGAATAACTATGAGTATTATAAAATAGAATTTAATATTTATTATTAACACAAAAAATAATAATTTAATATTGATTTATTTTATTTTTTTACCATATATATACTATTATATATGTTTTTTAAATGACATGAATCCATATTATATTTAACATATGGGGATTCTCAAACACAACTTTTTCTTGTTGGGTAATCTCCTCTTTTCCATTTTTTTTCTCTATAGAATACCGTGAAATCATATAGAATATTTACTTGAAATAATTATAATTTATTTTATAAAACAACATCATCACAGAAACTTTTATTCCTATGATGAAATATTAGGATACCGTGTGAAATAATAGTTTTCATAAAAATAAATCAAGTAGATACCTGGTCTGATTTGATGAAACTGATGAATATCAAATGATACTAAGAACTACTACTCTTTGAAACCATCATTGGAGTACTCTACATCATCCATATATACTTGTAATTTCATTGGGTACACTTATCAACGATATATGTCATCAAACACTAACGACTGATAATAGCCTTGATGCCTTGATTATAGCTATTACATCATTCAATCAATCCAAAAAAACAACATGGACTGGTTCTTAGAATGGGGAGCTTATCTCTCTTAGATATGAGATATATGATAGCATGAACTCATATTCAATTTAATAAATAGTACCATAAATTGGATATTTCACGTTCTAAAATTGTGTTATTAAACCTCCCATAAATTTCTCGACGTCACTCAAATATCGGTTACCAAATAAATAATTAGTAAAAAAACATTTACACCTATTAACTATGTCATAACTATAATATATATATTATTCAATTAAATTCAATATAATAAACATATTATGTTATAATGGTGAGACATTAAAAAGAATAATTATTCCAAAAAATATTAATTGATCCTTATAATTTACAATATTAGTTGTTCTTTAAATATATTTCATATATTCAGTACATAAATTAAGAATTATTAAAAAAATAATTACAATTATTATAAAACCAAAATAATATAAATTTATTTATTTCATTCTGGTCCTTTTTTTTGAAATATCATGGACCCCTTGGTGGGACAACGAGATCATATACTCTATGTTAATGTTATGGGTAGATATCTATGGTCAGGTTTTAAATTTTTAACATGGTTTAGTGGGATCATTTACAAAATTTTCTATTTTCACCATAACACTCAATCAATGTGGATTCTCTCTTTTCCCCTATTCTTAAGAAATGAATTATTAGTTTCAAATTTGATAAAATGATTGATTTTGATTTTGAAAATTAATGTCGAAATAATTGAAACCTATTCATTAGTGATGCATTATATATTTATGGAATTATGGGAAAACAGGTTGTGCAAAGTTATTTGTTTATTTATTTTCAAACATTGACTTTAAAATATTTATATTTGGTTTTATGAAATTGGTTTTTTTCAATGGTTTTATTTTTTTGAAATAAATTTATTGAAATAGGTTATTTTTAATGGTTTTTGAAATCATTGTTTTATGTGAGTTCATGAATTTTATGTAACACTAATTAAGGGAAATTTAACATTGAGGTAAAAATGTAAGTGACCATAGATAAGAGGAATATGTCATTGTGGAATAGGGATATTTGATAGATTGTGATGACTTAATTTATGAATGATAAACTACACACGAATAAAGAACTATAAATGATTCAAAAACATATTTTTGTATGATTCAATCATTGAATTAGGATGAGAAACATAAATGGGAAATGGTTTAATGAATTTTTTGGTTTCATTCCATGGAAAAAAAATTTGGTTCGGAATTTTTTTTTTCAAAGATATATTTTTTGGTTTTGATAAATTGGATTAAACTGATTTATATAAATTATTTTATATAGCCGTGCTTAAATTTTATATCATATTAGAGTGAGTAGGGATGTCATTTTGGAAAAACCTAATGAGATTCATTACTCATCATTTCATTGTCTGTTAAGTTATTTTGTTGAATTGGTTTTTTGAGACACTAAAATGGTATCGTACCACACATATCTAGTGGTGCATCAAAATACATGGTTTGTATTTTGGAGTTAGAGAATGGATCATGTTTGGAGTTGTGGAGTTTTCTCTCTAGGGATTTTTGGTTATCTTGGGAATGTCTTCCTCTTTATACATTAATATTTGTTATCTTCATATGTGTACTGTATTTCAGTTGGATTTGATATCAATGGTATTGTATTGAGTTGTTTCACATTATTATCATTTGTCATATAGTGTTTATTTGGTTATGTTATGGTTTGTTGGGATGTTTTATTTTCAAAATGGTAAATCTTCCCCAATATTTTAATGATGACCTAAGAATTTATTTCCATCATTTGGAATATTAGAGATATCAATTGAGGTCAAGTGACATTACACCCTCTTCTAAAGTTATTGAGGAGGGAAAAGATGTTCAATTTTTTATCATATGGGAAGTCCTTAACATTCATGTGGTTTTATATTGGTCAGTCTTTGAGTCTGATATCATTTCTCAATCATATAGTTGAAATTAATTATGATTTATCCCTGATATTGGGTTGTTAGAGAGGGGTAGGATTGGTAGGACATGAAATTTGGATCATAGAAGGACATAGAAAAACATTCTGTACTGAGAATGAAGTTACAATTGAGTTTGGTATAAAAATTTTTTGGAGACACATAAAGGAATTTTGATCACATTGTTATGGATTTAGCCAATTATTTTATCCTGACATGCGTTATAGAAATGAAATCCCATGAGAATTCATAAATATTATTGATTAATTAGTTATTATTTGGTGTAAGTTGGTTAATTTTTGAACATTGAATTTTTTTTTAAATTTAATGATTTTTAAAAAAGTTTTGGATATTTGAATTTTGAAAATAGTTTGCTTTTCAAATCACATATGGAATTTTCAAAAATGGTTGAACATTGGAAATGGAAAATTTTGGATTGAAATTTCGTGATATATGATGTGATATAAATTTATGTAATTAATCATTTATTTTCGAGAGAGATAGACCAATGTATTTTATTAGGTTTATAGAGAATGGAACATTATAGTCTTCATAGAAACCAATCAGAGGAAACTGCTTAGAACCTGGGTTCACATGAGCAACAAGTGAATCAATTTATAGTTCATAGATATTCCACACTTTTCAAACTATAGGCATATGGAACTGATGGGATAAACCAAGGAATGTGGATCAATCCATACTATTCCAGATGAAGAATCCACCAATCATTCAGCGTTATTTAGAACTGGAGATGTAATAGTTGTGGCTGAATATGATGAATCAAATCATTACATTCAATGGTACACCCGTAGAGCTATATGAAAATTTTTGAAAAAAATATGTTGGTCGATCTTAAATTCCAATTGTGGGAGTTTGTATGTAAAGATAAATTAGAGCAATTATATACAACAGAATATTTTGAAAATTTGTTCATCAAACAATTATATCCTCAAATGTTCATGATCACTAGAACAGTATAAATCCCTAGTATGAAACTGGGGATCCTCATAGACATAGATTACAAAAAAAAATTAATGAACTTAGTCCACATTGCAACTTATTTTTATTCTAGTGCTTCCTCAAAATAATTCATTTTTGAATAAAGTATCAGTTTTGATATTCTATTGATGATTTTTTTCTATGTATTAGGGATAAAAAATGATGGTCAATGGAATGATGATAGTTGAAAGGGACATTGTAGGTGATAAAATATGTGGATGAATGTTGATTCCTAAGGGTAATGATGGAAACTCTAATGATGCTAGAAATTGGAGATGGGAATCCATTTCCAAGAAATTGGGTTGACCTAGAATCGGACGTGTGGATAGGTGAATCTTCCACAAAGTCCCAAGAGTATTTTTTTTGTTTTATATATGGTGAGATGATCCACATGAATGAACTATGTATGTAACCACATAGAGCATTCCATAATTGATACCTGATGGGGAATCTTCCTCACTATTGTCGAAGTTCTATTGGGTCGGGTGTTTGGGACATCTCTATCATATCACGGATATTGAATGCATTGACTGGATATGGGAAGATGAATATTTATTTTCATTATAATGATGATATATACAGTGATCGTAAGAATACCATGACTCCTCTGAATGGGATATATAATTATTTAAATAAGGAAATAGTTTCTTCTGTAAGCAAGTATATAGAGCTATGAAAGTTTTTATAGATGATCAATCTAAACAGTTAATGGTGAGGGATACCATTAATTTTAATTCTACCCATTTGAAATAATTCTTTTATATTTTTCAATCCCATTACTTTATTTCTTCTCATTTAGATTATTTAAAGGTCTTAAATGTTGGGGAGATTATTTCAATTTTGAAACATCAAAATCCTCATGGTTAAAAAATAGAGCCTTTGTGTGTAGAGAATGTTTTATAACTGTTGATGGAGATGAGTTGATAAGGGACAACTATATGATGTAAATGGTTGTACAAGACAAAATCATATGTATATATAGGTGGAATAGAATCAAAGATCACAATGATTGTTATACTCAATGGGTTTGTTTTGAAACTGATGGTGGTGTCAAGCATCTATTTAGAGGGGACCAAAATGTAAATGCATGTGAAACTGGCACGATGGAACTAGCATATTGAAATATATTATACCAGTCAAAAACATTTAATTTGGAATAAATTGAATATTTTTATAATAGTAGTTTTTCGGTGGTTGTTGAACAGCTTTCAAACATTTCTCCCAAACCGCTATTTAGGTTTCCACCAACACTAGAAGTGCAATTTATGATTGATCTCCTTCCAGGGAAGTGAGCTATATCCCTTAAATATTACAATATGTGTCCAAAAGATTTAATGTAACCAAAAGTGATGTAGGGAGAGCTAGAATGAAAATGGTTCATTTAGGTGATCACATCCCTATGGGCAACACTTTTCTTGGTAGTCAAAATGGTGAATGGAACTCTTTTGTGGTAGGTGTATTATCATAAACGTAACCAAGTTACGATAAAGATTTAGTATCGTCTTCATCACATTCATTATATTTGGATTAATATAAGATATATTGTCGGTTCTCTAAAAATGAATTATGATCATGATATCCATAATTTATGGTATGAAAGGAGGATATTTCGAAAATATCTATTAAGAATAGATATTTCATTATTATGAGTATCTTGTTACTTCTATTGATCTTATTAATTCAATAGAATTATTTATGGATGTGATGAATCATATATTTTGTTGGAATATAAATTATATTGATTTTGTTTTTATATATGACAAATCATTGTTTTCAAAGAAAATAGATAATCAGGAGAAACAATTAGAGATAGTGTTGCGAATCATATAAAAATATTGTCTATATGAAATATTATTAAAGTGATATTTTTGGATATGATACGTATTTTTCATTCATCAAGTATTATTGGAAAAACTATTTCTATGGATCTAGTAAAGAATGATGATAGTATCTTGTGTCAACTAAAAAAGAATGGTTTTGGGATATGTAGTTTCCATTGAATGAATGGTTATTACCAATGCATTATTCATGAAACCTCAAAACTAACATCTCCAATTTCATATTTTAAAATAAATAATTTTCCATTCCAATGGATCAAGGAATATAATAAATATTTTCTAAATCTAATGGATATACTTTCATTATCCCCAATATATATTATTTCTGAATTCAGATAAGGGTAGGTGGTTTATTGTGATGATTTTGGATCTATGTGGGAATTTATTATTATACAGGGAGATCATGTTGTTGTTTAAGGATAAATTATGTAATTGTTTCATTAGAAAAAATAACCATGTCCATATTTGAATTTAGTTGTTTAGTCCATACATTTAATAATTAGCATCATTACCATCTTTTTAAGATATTTATTACCTTCATAATTAAGAAGTGATTGATACATATTTTCTCCTAAATGTATTTTATCATATGGAATGTATGATTAATGGAGTATCTCAAAATTATTGACATTGAGATGATGTCTATACAAAGGAATGGGAGTATGATTGTAGATACAGTAAGTAGTAACTAATATTCTTAGTTAAAGTAGAGGATTCCGACCAGTTTTAGTTGATGTTTATGATTCTAAACATAAATTTGAAATGTGGATACAGATGTTGAGATGTTTTTTTATTTCCATTTTTGTTTATTCCCTATTCAATGGAGACAGTTAAATGGGAACAAACACCCACTAAAAAATGTGTTGTGGTGTGGTCCAAACTCAATGGTGGGGATAACATTGAGAAACAGAAACCTTATTTGTGTTTAGTGTTGTGGTCCAGAAATCCAATGGTTGTACCTATGGGATGCCAAGATCAAATTATTCATGATTACCTACATTTGAGAGGGGATATTCATCATATAATAGAGAATATTTTTATGGGGTTGTAAACCTAGTGATGGTGGGTTATTATGAAAATGAAAATGGTTGATATTTTTCCAAAAATGAATAACATTTCATAAGGTACTAGTCGTTTTAATTACGTATGTTTTTCTCCTTACCATTCCATATTTGGAAATTAAAAAAATAGACAAAAACTTTTTAATAGGACCGTCTCCCAAGAATAGTATGTAACTCACTTCCATATGGTTTATTGGATCATCTCACAAAGTTGTCCCATTTCATCTCTATTTGTGAATCTCGAACAGTGGCAGACTTGTAAATAATCTAGATCCAAGAATTTGGAATGATAAATTGCATACTAGATTTGATTGTGTCATATAGTGATATGTGTTGAATGACATATTTATTAAAATCCTAACAAAAATAACTTGAGACTCCATTGACTAAGAGTACAATATATCCTCATTAGATTAATTGAAAATACAAAAGTTTGATAAAAAATTTGGAATAAATTCTACGGGACTGTGTAATGGATTATTGTGGCTTAATGGAAGAGCATTTACCATTAGTGTGGTTCTATTATAGCAATAGTTATCAAACCTCAAAAAATGGAACATTTTAATCCTTGAATGGGTGTCATTATCATTAAACACTTTTTTTGGAAATCGTATCATACCTCATTAGTTATATTGATAACTTGCTACAAAAAATCATGGAATATGAGGTTGATCAAGAAATGGATGGGGACAAGTACGAGTCACCGGAAATATTTTTTGGATCATCATCATTATTCATTATTCATTAAAGGTTCGTGATCATGTGTTATTTATTATCTATTTAGGACTTGAAAATTGTATTATTGGAATTTATGGAATCTTATCTCCTAGATAAATTGTCCCTTTAGAGATATATTAATGAGTTGGTTAAGATAAATATTAGTTATATTTTCCAAAACTATCAAGTGTAGTGAATAATCTGATTCATGTATCTCATTCAAATAAAGATCATCTTGATCCAAAACATGTTATTTAATGGGATACTATTTCATAGGGCTCGATGATTTCATGTTGGATGTTTTATTATGCGTATTAGATAGGCAAGAGAAACTCCTTCAAGGAAAAATCACTATATTGGTGTTAGTTTTGTGTAGACATTGTCAGATTCTAGAAAACATGGGAAAATAATGATGAAATGGTCCCGAAATGGATTGAACACTTTCGACATAGTAGTGGTTTTTTTAAATTCCATGAACATAAAAGAAACTTATGGGGAGAATTTAGAACCCCCTTATTTCAAGTAATTAACAGTTTATTTATGCATTTTATGAATTTAATTCTTATTGGTTATGTTTGGGAGGGTTTAGAATACCTTTTAATGTGTTTGGGAAATTATTTAAGGTTCATTGTTTGAGCACTATGTTTTTTGAAATTTTGCATCTCCTACAAGAAACCATGTAGTGTGTGACAAGGAAAAAATGGTAGATTTAATATTTTCCACAAACTATTCAACCACCTAGGAAAAACTGTGAAAAGTGGGAATATAGGTTTTTTAATAGTTTGTTCATGGTTTTTCTAAAAATTGGGCCAACCATGTGAGTTTCCCCTTAATGTATAGGCTAGGAGATAGTTAGCACATGGTTTTTCTAACTATCTAATAAACTGTTCATTGTATGAAAAAAGATCCAAAAACATTATATGGTTAAAGATTACCATTAAACCACTATTTTTTCTAAATTTCATCACTAACATAAATATCCATTTTCACAAAGGCTTTGGAACCATTACCTATTCAATCTGAAGTGATCCATATGCATTGGTTTTGGTATTGAAGACTGATTCTCTTGTCAATTTACTGTTTATGGTACTTTTTTTAGATATAAAATCTTCAAACTATAGTTTTCATACATATTGTCACTTGTATATAGATAAAGGGTATTTTATTCTAATCATGGCTAATTTTTACTTTTTCGATGTTTGGGGAATGTTATTTAGGGATATATTTTTATATTTAACTTTTTTTGTGGAAATTTTCTTAACGTTCTTTGTTTTTCAATATATTTTATGTTAGATAACGTCATTCCCAACTTCTATTCTTATAAATATAAAAAATAACTGAAAAATGTATAAATTTATTCATTTTTCTTGAAAAAAATAATGGGAAAAGAATGATATAAGCCTTATTTATTGATGGTTTGTATATTTATGTAATTGCTGAAAATTGGTTGTGAAAAAATTCTTTGTTTATTGATTTTGAAATGTTTGTTTTACAATATGGCTTGTTGGATTTATGAAAATTGTTTGTTCAAACATTTTTCAAATAAACAATGATTCTATTGAAATGGATTGGAATTTTGGATTTGAAATGGTTTTGGGATACATGGGATTGTGCAAGATCATTATTTCAGCATGACCTGGAATACAGGGCACATACCATTGGTGTAAAAAAGAACATGGCCCTGTAAAAGAGAAATTTGTAATTAGGGAAAAAGTAGATTGGACACATTGTGATGACATAGTGAATGGAAGATGCACAATTCTTTAGAATGTAACTATCATTAGAGTATAAATTTTTTGGTGTGTGTGTGAATCATGGTATAGGAATGAGAAAAAGGAATGTGAAATTATTTAATGATTTGATCGATTTAATTCTATGGAATATAATTTTGGTATGTAAAACTATTTTCATATTAAATAGTCATTCGGTATTCAGAAACACATTTAA